>OY292316.1:30927223-32177223 GCA_958496155.1 Sisyra nigra | reverse complement strand
TTATATTTAAACGCCAAATCAAGCCAAACATTGACTTACCAAGTTATTTCATTTACAAGTCAAAATGTCAAGCATAAATAAAAATGCCAGACTATTTTACTTGAAGAATTTATTACCGTTAGCTATGAACTTTTCATTACCTTTATAACTAACGGCAAAGCATTTTGGAGCGATCTCAATATATTCATATTAAGAATGCTTTTTGTTAGTGGTTGTATTATTATATTTGATTAAATTAAAAAAAAAAAAACATTATAAAATGCATAAGAATACAACACAAACAATATCTAGTAGCTTTGTTCGCGATGTGATTCTGAACTAGGTCAGGAACTATTTCACATTTTCAAAAAGAAGGTCAAAAATTTTAAATTTCCAGTAACAGCTCGATGTTCACTGTTCACTGCAAATTTGTTCCTTATCAATTCAGAATTGATTCTAATGACCCTCCGATTTTTGTTAAAACAAAAAATTCGATTTTTTACTCTTGCACGATTTGATTCATCGTGGTTAAGTCTAGTTCTGCTTTCAACGTTATACAACGTTAGTTCTCGTTAATTTTGAAATCATTCGTGAAAAAAAATCCTCAACTTGTTCTGAACAGATCATGCTCTCGATGCTAATCCTGAATCTATCTTGAACTAATTCATAATCGGTTCAAAATGAGTTTCGCGAATAAAGCTATTATTAACTTACTAAAAAGCACCCAAAAACTAGATCTAAATTTCAACTTTCAATTGTAACAAATGTGTTTTGATAATATTTATGTATATACATTTTAATCAAATGTATAGTACTCGAACAATTTTCCCAAAAATAAATATTATTATGAGAAATTGACATTTTACAAACTGTAAAATATTATCATTATACAAATTACTTAAAAGAGACTACCTACCATTTTATTCGACCTGATGTAATATGTACTTAATGTTATTGTTATTAGTGAAACGATAATAATAGAAACCTGACGTTATCAAAATATGGGCAAGAGCCGTATGAGTCGTAACATTAAATAGAAGGCGCTCGTCCACAACTGCTTCACGTACGATGACCGCAACAATATATACCTCCATACGAAGATGACGGATAACACTTGTAACATACGATTGTAAATCGCTAATCTATAAACCAACAAAAAGATAATAATTTTTAAGTTATAATATTTAAAAAAAAAAAAACGTCGTACCGATTGAGTTCTGATTTACACTTTGGTATATCTTCAGGCTTTTCTTTGAAAATAAACCGTTTAATTCCTATTATATAATTTTCAATGCATTTATGCCATTCGATTTTGGAGATGTCGATCAAAAATTCTTTCTTATCATAATCGGACAACAGGTCATTTAAATGTATCACATTATCGTCTTTGAATTCCCACTCTTGAGTCGTAAAATAATTTAAACAATTAGTTGCTTTCGACAGTTTATCCTGAACTTTACATAAGCTGTAAATGTTAAAATATTATATAGTAATTTTATTGATATTTAATTTCTTTTTGTGAATACGTACAAAGGTTTTTTGCCTACGAGAGTATACATCATGTCTACTAGATAAGCAGGACACCATTGCAACCAAAACAACAAGAAATTGTGTAGGTGTGGGTTAGATGTTAAGGTTCCATCCGGATACCAAAATAGGTTCCCTGCAATGAAAAAGTTTTAAATTAAAAAATGGTAATGTAACATGTGTTTGAATTGGTACCAAAGGGATGTTTTCTTGAGTAAATGTATGAGATATCGACGAATTCTTTCCAGGTGAGAGGACGGCGGCCGCCCGAGCACACATTGTAAACTATGATTGGATTCGGTTGGGACTCTTTACTTTCCAGATGGGGATTGAGAGCGGTTCGCCACGCGGCGCAAATCATCACATTGCAAACAATGTCAACAGGCACGATGTCGGCTTTTTTGTTTCCGTGACACAACATCGTCCGGAGCATTCCTTTCCCGGCGGCTGCGATCATTCCCGTCGGTCCGTTCCAGTTGTCAATCCAACCCGGTATGGGGCCTTCGAACGAGGATAGAACTAACGAAGAAACTAATTAGTTTGGCAATTTGAGGGTTTTTGATAAATCTTACCGATACTGGGACGAACTATCGTGACTGGTAAGTTTCCGCCTAGTTGTTGTAGCATGGTCTCGGCCAAAGCTTTGGTAAATGTGTACGTGTTTGGTTTTTGTCCTACAAGTTCGACGGTTAGTCGATCGAGAACTGGCTCTGGTAACCAATCGACTATTTGCGTAACATGTTCCGGTTCTAAAGACTGAGGATAGATTTCTTCTCCAATCACAATGCGGTCACAGTTACAGTACGCTGTTGACACATGGACCAAAGCCTAGAAAAATTAATAAATTATTTTTAGCATCAAATAATTCATTCAATCTTAACACAAATCAGGAATAGGATTTTCTTTATTCGGCACGCCTAGGTGAAGGTACACATAATTCAAATTGTTGGCCTTAAATATCTTCGGAGTATCTTCGATTTTCATGAGCCAAAACCTTCCCATTTTGACAATAATCAGCTTTGCAATTCAAAATTAACTTATTGTTGCCTTTCCAATCGAATTTCAAATTCTTATGTTACATAGGGGTATAAAAAAGTTTCATAAAATAGTTACATAATATAAGATATTATATAATAGGCTGCAAATGCTAATTGAGTACATTTAAGACTTTTGTAATAAGCCATCCAATTAAAATTATTTTTTAGCAATTAATTTTAATTAATTTTTTTCTCGGTTAATCAGACTTGCAGATGAGAAGTAAAATGCCTTTTTCTTCAAGGGTAACTCCTAAATTACATAACTACGAATTACTATTATTTATTTATTTATTTTACATATTTTAGTAATCAGACGGAAGTTTTATGACCAAAGTTGATCGAGTTAAAACGATTTGAAGCTTACATTGAGAAACCATGAAAAAAGTTTGCGATCATTTGATTTGACTTTAATGGATATTTCTTTAAATTGTTTCACTCGGTCAATGTTGGTTATAGAAGGTTGGTTATAAAAAGTAATTAGTAGGTTAAATAAGGGATCGCTTTTTATAAAAAAAGGCTTACTTCGTATGTGTACCTACATATTATTAATAGGAAAAGTCTAAGTCCATTAAAAAGTGTCATCTGTGTTTTCAAAAGAATAAGATATTCACTGATTGCTGAGGCAACGCAGTTTGCATGCAATTGAATGAGTTTGGAAAAAAATTTATTCGAATAGGGGAAGGTTCATCAAGCCAAGAAGTAAGACATTTTTTGAAATGAATTATGCTTGAAGTCTTGTTTTGTATAAAGGATATCCCAGCGTGACTGGTCATTAGAAGTTTCCGGAAAACCTGACATAATAGAAATCTGAAAATTGGGATTAAAGCCTAACTGGATTGGAGCTAACTTCTTAAAATATTTTTAAGTTTTCTAACACTTCCCAATTATACCGGAACTCGACACTAAAATCGTTATTTCAAATGGCATGCCCTATTTGTTTTTAGTTTTCTCGATGGAATCAATAATTGAAGAGCTATGTTCGCCTTTAGATCTCCTTTTATGTTTCATACACAGTGTTATTAAAGAAAACCTACCTGGAAACATGGTCATCTACTGTTGGGCATACAGCATAAAGATCGATTATAAACTACGAATGTAACGTTGAATTTTTTTATTTTCAACGATAACTCGAAAATCCTCACACTTGGCTGTGAATTATGAAAATGCGGGGGATTTTAAGAAGAATCAAACAAGGTAAATAAAATTAGGTACTGCTATTTAAAAAAATTGATATTTTGCACAATTAAGCACGTGTTACTTTACGATGAACTTTAAGTTACTTAGTAACAAAAATTGATGGTTTTTGATAATCTCGAGTGTAACAGCATCTTCAAGCACTCAAACGAGCGGGGGTCCTAATTTAATGTAGGAGTTACGAACCTTTTACAAGACGTCCGTTAAAGTGCGAAAATTTCAAAAAAAAACTATTTTTTTCGAAATCCTTAAGAATTAGGTGAAGTCTTGTTATTATGAAAGATGGTCAGAATCGTCAGAATTATTAACTCCATGAAGATATGTAAAAAAATAGGGCATGCTATTAGAAATAACGATTTTAGTGTCGACTTCCGGAATAACCGGAAGTTACAGAAAACTAAAAATATTTTAGGAAGGTAGCTCCAATCCAGTTAAGCTATAATTCTAATTTTTAGATTTCTATTATTCCTGGTTCTCCGGAAACTTCTAATGGCCGGGCACGCTGGGACACCCTGTATGTAATAACTTCAAATTCAATGTTAAAGTTGATTGACATTTGAATATTAATATTTGATTCGGGTTTGTTTTAATTTCAAACCTGTAGGCCAAGTATCTTTAAAAATTAATTTAAACTGGTTTAAAATCAAGTCAAATCGTAGTGAATCTTTAAGAAAAGGTGTAAAACATATTTTGCTAGAACGTACCAGAAAGGAGCATAATTAGAATACTGTAAAAAGTGTCAAAATTGCGGGATTTTGATTGTAGAAAGTTACACCGGGAATTAAAAGGCGCAAACTTTATTACTGCATTAACAATAAAATCAACAAATAAAAGCTCCTTTACGGCGTCGTTACTGGTCTATTGTATAAAAATTTGGAAATTACCTCAAGTTTTTGCATTTTATGACATAGTTGAACCAGTCGTTTCGTTCCCAGCATATTAATATAGACGCTAAGTTTAAGTTGTTCGTCAAATTTAACAGTTGCTGCACTATGGAACACAATCGAAACGTTTTCGAATAGGGTCTGTTGGTCGATATTGCTTATTCCCAATTCAGGCTCTGTGATATCACCTTCGATCGCCACCACTCGATCGAGCGCTTCGGGCCTGGTTTGCTTCAAATCCTCCATCAACTAAATTAAGAAAATACGAAATAGAAAAAAATTATAATTGGAAATTGTTTTTTTCATACCGGTGAACTTAAAACTTGGCGCAGCCGATCCGACACCATTTGGCCTTTTTTTGGTCGAATCAGCATATAAATGTTGCCGATTTCGGGACATGAACGCAACAACTTCTCGAGCAACACTTTGCCCATGAATCCCGTGCCGCCCGTTATAAAAATGTGTCGGCCACGGTAAAAGTCCGCGACCGGAATATATCTAAGCTCATCGCCATTCACTACCGTACTAACTCCCATCGTTACGCTTATTTTTACTTATTTTTAATTCGCTAAATATAATTAATTAGACGTAATTTGAACTATTTTTATTGATTTAAGTTTTCATAAACAATACAGAATAACAATTTGTAGCTAATTTGGCAGTTCGAACGCGTTAATTACTTTTTTTTTATACAATATTAAAACAATTTTCACTGTAAACGATATTTAAGATGATGTCTTTGTATCTTGTGCGTGTTTTATTTGACTTTTTTCTTATATATAAAAAATTGTCTTAATGCCTTTTTTGGAAGCGAAGAATTGTATGTATATATTTTAGATTTGACGTGTTTAAACTCTCTCTCTAAGGAATATGAAAATATTGTGCTCTAAACACGTGGAGGAAGCTTAGTTAGTATCATAATTATTCGAATAAATAAAAGCACGGTGTTGATAGAAAAATTTATGTTAATTTATTGGAAGCTTTATTTTACTACGTTTCAACTTTTCAATTATATTACAGCAATTCTCGGGTCTCTTCCTATCTTGTTAATGCGAAGAAGTGATTAATGAAAAATCTGAAACAAAAAATTAGATAATTAAATTTTTAAATTCAAGTACAAATAAAGTATTTTCAACTCAAATTTTTTGGGTCCCAAATTTAATATGTGAAGAGATTAAGTTTTAGCGTTTTCTTCAAGCTTTCGTCGATTCACGATCTGAGTTGTTTGGGTCAAGTCTTGAAAAGCTTGCAGCTTAAAAAAGTGATTTAAACTTATAAAGGCACGTCTTGATTATTTTAATGAGCTATAAAAAAAATTCGATTTTGTGACACGAAAACTTCAATATATGAAATTGTTATCAGGAAAAAAAAGAAAATTAATAAATTGTTATTATAATCAGGAAAAGAAATGCCACATATATGTACTTAAAAGGGTTAAAAGTGAGTCGAACACTCCCAAGTTGTGTCCCGCTTGGAAAGCACAAGAAAAATAAGTTAGATCGCAGCTTATGTTTCATCGCTCAATTTACATAAATTGTGGAAAATTGACGAGGCTGGTTTGCGTTGGAAAAACGCTCAAATCGATACAGGAATTGGCTGTGTGTTTAAAGAGTTACCTTGACGTTTTGTTTGAGTACTTGACGACATTATATATGATCTTAATTAGCGATAAATTAAACGACTTTTGAATTGTACTGCAACCAGAATTTGTTGCAGTTTGCCATCTGAGTGAGTCATCTAATTTGATAACGTCTTATCAACGTTCATTGGATGCATAATGCATTATTAATCTAGTAATGTTTATACTCTATAACTGTAAAGTACATTGAGAACGCCCTTCTTATTATCTTTTACAAACAAATTTTCAACAGTGTCCTTCACTAGAATCGATCGGAAAATTAAAGAACTCAAATTTGAATATCGATAAGACAAAAATTATTTTTGTAAAAATAGAATAATTGGTATGGTAAATACACCCTTGATTACAATGTTTACGATTATTGAAAAAATTAAATACAATGTTTGTAAGTAAAAAATGTAATCACACATTCAATTACTCTGTTGATAATAAAATTAGATTTTGCTATAAAATTCAGTGTTAATTTAGATAAGTCATGTTTTGTAGTACCTATGTCAAAACAAAAAAAAACAAAAAACTTGAAAATCCTGTTAATGACTAATGTCGTACGTGTAGATGTTTTCCATGAAAAGCCACTTTGTTACTCATAAAAATGAACCATAAAAAACTACATAAGACTTTTACCTTTAATGGTACTCATCAAAAGATTGACGTTTCAAACAATAGATACCTGATGTATGGGTTTTGTTACACAAATCCTTGATTTTAATTGTAGAATTTACAAGAAATCAATAATCGGGATTTTATGCAACTTCAAGGTTTTCGTATCGCTAGTTATCAACATCATAAAACAATTTGCTTATCTATCATAGGAGAAAAGCTCCAATGGAAATAAACGTAGACAAGTTAAGCCTTGAAGAATACTTAGAACTCACAAAAAAAAAAGGAAAACTTGAGAATGTTAGTTTTAATTTAAATAATTGGGAAATATTTTTTTCGAAAACTGTACCATACTTCGAAGAGGTAAATATGAAATAGCGTTTGCTCTTGAGAAAGATCACATTTGACCTCGGTAAAGACGGAACTGCAATTCCGGAAACAGTCAATGAAATTCTAAGTTTAAGTATTTGATATTCATGATCCATATGATCAAGTACATACATACAAGAAAGTCAGAGCTCTTTATCAGAATCAACTCTCTTAAATCGAAATAATGACTTTCGACTACAAAATATAATGACTATTCACTATTTTGTAGTGCAAAGTATTCCACTATTTGAATTTGATGGTATACTTTTCACTACTAAATAGTGAATTGTCACTATTTGTAGTCGAAAGTCACTATTTTGATTTAAGAGAGTAAATGACCTATACTTTTTAATCAATGGAAAAACACGTTCAGAGATTAAAGCACATTCTCAGAGTTAGAGATTAGATTCCACATACTTGCAATTTATTGTGTCATTTGATTTATGGAATTAATTTGCATAAATAAAAATGAAAAAAAAATGGTGGCAGTTTCATTCCAATCATATTCAAAAGGAAAAGTTATAAGAGTTGTAATTTACAAAATTTAAATAAAATCAAAAAGTATTTGTCCGATTTAAATCGAATTGATTTTAAGTAAAATAGTAGAAAACATTGAGCAAAATATTTGCATGGGCTTTCCTCTAATTGGAATACATGACAAAACTCACAAACTCGAACGTTTGTAAATATCTTGTTTTTTTGTGCTTTTAAGAATATTTTAGGTTGCATGCAAAGTTGTAGAACAAAAATTTTACTACAAGTTTAGTGATTAGAAAATTTTCATTGAGTTAGTCTTTGTCGAGATAGCGTGTCATATGTGGGAATAAAATATAAATTTAGTTTTAATTTTATGGGGATAATTTTGAGAAATAGCTTAAAACCCTAAAAGTGTTTCCCACCGATGAAATAAAATAAGTGGCTTAGATTTTGAAGAAGAATAACATATCTCAAAATGAACGACATTGAAGGGGAACTCCTAGAATACCTTCCTTGTTAGAGAGCTTTCAAATATAGCGTTGATAATAATTGACGAGGTCAAATGAATGAACCCAAGAAAGAACAACAACCTCATTTCCTTTTGGGCATATCGAAACAGTGGCTTCAAAACACTACAGACAAAAGTACAACTATTCTGATCTAAAAGTTTTCAAGTCAATTTTATCGACAAAAGGATTAAAAATTGCGGTAAAACAGAAAACTAAAGGAACACGATTACTGTAAAATTTAATTTAATTTTATTTCTCTGTCAACGTTTCAGTAAATTTCAAATTGAATTAAATGTAGCTTTTATGAAATTAGAAATCTAAATATTTTCTTACCGGCAAATAAAAGAGTTCTTCTTTACTAATCATAATTATTAGATAATATTATGAGATTTAGGGCTGCTTTTTCCACCGAATTTTGATAAATGCTATAGTTGTAACTTGTACTTTCTTTTCCATTTGAGTCAAGCTTAACGTGACATAAATGAACAAAAGTGAGAAAAACATTTTTTCCCATTTTTGATTTTTGATATTATTTTCAAGTAAAAAAAAAAATTGTTACCTTCGTCCAAGCCATATAGAAAAATATCTCATAAATTGTAGGATATTAATTCTAGTTTTCTATGTACATCATGTTTTCATTCACGTTGACACATAGGTATATTCTAATAAGTTACTACACAAAAAATATCTGCTGCGACGCGTCACAAAACTTTCTTTTACTTTACTATATAGTAGTAAAAAAATGTAAAAATATTTAATCGAGAGATTTTTTGAAAACTGAAGAGTGCCAGAGAAAAACTAATCTTATATAAGTAATTTAATAATTTAATTGTTTTTTTTTATTAGGATTAAAATTGATGTTGCTAGAGGCTGTAAGAAATGAAACTAATTAAATAACTAAAAACTCAATTGTTTTATTTTTAATTACTTAATTTAATTACCTACTTTAAGTGCTTACAAATAAAACACTTAAGTTTGTAGTGTAACATCCACGATAAGAACCTTTTTTTTCATTTATTTTAAGAAGGATACGTCATCGAATCGAAACAAGAATGAAATAGAAAAATCCTTTACAGCAGGAGTGGGCATTAAGTCGATTGCGATTGACCGGTAGGCCGACAAGAAATTTTGGGGCGACCGGCCAAAAAATATAAAGAGGAAAAATTTCAAACTATAAAGTTGTATCGATGACAACTGATGGGGCCCCATCAATAACCGGCATAATCAATGGATTTTCAGCTATATGTATCAGAAACGATAACATTCCACATTTCCTTTCTTATCATTGCATTATTCAGCAGCAGGCCCTGTGTTGTAAAATTGTAAATATGTGTCATGTTATGGGGTTCTGCATGTAAATTGTGAACTCAACTACAGGAAGAAGTCTTCAAAGAAGAATGTTTCGGGCCCAACTAGAAGAAAATTATACTGATTACGGAGAGTTGTTATTTTATGCAGATGTTCGTTGGTAAAGCTGAGTATATTTTACAAAGATTCAGGGACCCACTACAAGAGGTAAAGGACTTTTATGGAATCAAAAGATTAGGCGTACGTTGAACATAGCGATGACGTTGATGGATTTAGCTTTTGTTGTTGATTAACAAGCCATCTTAATGAATTGAACTTATTTGTAAGAAAAAAATCAAACAATGGTTATAGACCGGGGAATAAAGACAAAAAAAAGTTCAAACTTCGGAAAAATTAATGGAAAGCTAAACTTCTGCATGAAGCTTTCTTTTGTAGTTCTAAACAACATATCAAAAGTCCCCGCCAATACATGCGCCGCTAAAAATTTTACGCTGGGTCAAAGGTTACGATAAACGAGACTGAACTAAAAATTTCAAAAATAGACGAGTTGTTTAAAAATGGAGGTACAGTAAAAGAGAAATATTATGAAAAAATAATATAAATTTTCTCCGAATTTGAAAGACGTTTTGTAGAATTTACTCAACTAGAGAACCAATTGCGACATTCTTGTGTTCAATGTTGTCATTTGGCAATATTAATGTGGAAGAAATATCTAAAAATATATAATAAATAATATTATATTCTCTTTATTTCTTGAGGAGAATGAAGTTCTTCTCCTTTAAAATTGCATAATTTTAAAAGCACATAGTTCAAAACCTAAGAATATCTTTTGGAGTCTAATAAACGAAGTCATGTATCCTATTTTTAAAAAAAGTTGCATTTCTTGTTAAATACTTCTTTGGCTCTACCTATTTGTATGAGTCTGCATTTTCAACGATGAATATAATTAAGACAAGATATACAAAATATATATCTATATATATATATATATATATATATATATATACAAAATATCGTTCCCGTCTCACAGACGACACCTTCGAATCCAGTGTAAGATTAGCAGTTAGTAGTTATACACCGAGATATTCAAGATTAACGGGCAGCTTCCAGATTAAGTCTTCTACTAACCATAAGCAATTTAAGATAAATATTTTAATGTAATTTTTTGATAATAAATGCATCATTTGATATGATGATATTTTGTATCTTGTAATTTTTGGTTATGGGGGCCGGGTAGATATAGCCCCCCCCCTGGAAAAGTATGCCCACCCCTGCTTTACAGTGATGAAGAAGTACAAATTATAACCCCCCTTCGTTCATGTACATAAGTACCTAATATTTAATTTTTCATGGAAAATGATCCCAATCACTCAAAACAATGTGATACTTTATACAGAATGTTTCAGAGATCAGAGAAATCCCGATAAAAAAAACTGTATATCAAAAGGTCATATCACGGCTATCTACACACAGAAACTTTTCTAGGTCATTTTAATCTTAGGTCTTAAATGTTATACCTATACGTAAAGTATTTAACGGAAATCGAACTCAGTAACACTGACGCATGGAGTGGAAAGCAACTGCTCTAACTGCTGCGCCAATAAGTGGACTGTATCGATTTATCTGTCGAACTTATTCTATTATATTATGGTATATAGTTGATAAGTAAATATTAGTGTAAGATTTTTAATTATTTCTTTTTTAAAATAGCTATGTCACATTTTAATAATAATGCCTTTCTACATTTCTTGTAAGTTAACGCTACCATAAAAGAGCTTATAGGTTCTTAAGACGGTACTTTTTGACGTTTGTCGAACCTTATATAGTTTTGGGCGTTTTTAAACGATGACAAGTTCATCAGAATTACAAACTCACTAACCAAATACATGCATGTTTATCGCTGCATATGGTGTATTTAAAAAAAAATTCATAAATGAAAAAGACCCCTTCTGTACATCTATAAGCTAAAAATTCGGGTTGGTAAGAATTTTCCATAAGCGAAAAAAAGATCGCGGTCCCTTGATCTCTCTTGAGGTTTGACTGAATATTTGTAAAGCACTTCTCTAATATGACCGAAATTATCTCGAGTTTCAACGTTTGCCCGAAAGGTCTTGGGTGCAAAGGGTTAATAAATATTTAAACCTATCCGAGTCACGAGTGCAACGAAAGACTAAGAAAAAAAGACAAAAATGTTCACAGACAAAGCAAAAAAGCTTTAAAAACTTATTTGAAAAAGTTTTTATTTAATTAAATTAAAAAAAAAAAACATTTTTGCTTGCAAAAAGTTATTACACTGATAAATTGATGGAAAATATTTTATTCCGATAACTTAACATATGATAGATTAATCCATCATTTTCTAGTACCTATCAAAAATGAATCATTTATGAATCACATTGATTTAAATTTTATCCTAGATAATAATTGATTTTTAGTTAATCAATATAAGAACACTAAAAATGTATAGCTTTCGTATAGTGGATGTTCTGTGTTGTTGGTGAACGAGTTATCGAATGAAACGGCATGAAAATATCGCTGATATTTTGGTTGTTAAATGTACATACAAATTGGCCTTAATTGATATCACTACCTACCAATTCCGGATCTCGTTTCATCAAATACTTTGCCTCATAAATTCAAAATGTTAAACGAATTTATCACTTCAATTAAACCGTAAACGTAACACTTACCTATAGGTATTGCGACGCTCAAATTAAGTTTTAAATCAGAGATAGACCGAGAAATGGTCTCGAATCCCATCAGGCACATGCCACTGATATTTATTTATTATTAATTAATAGCTTTAATATCAGTCTTAAATGTATTAAGATATATTTTATTAATTGGATATTTTGAAATACTAATTTTTACCTCAATAACATTTTTTTTTTGTTATTTCAGATTTTGTTTTCAAGATCACGTTAATTGTCTTGTCAAGAAAAATAAGAGTTTAACGTTCAAAGTGTGATAATTATCGAAATATCTATGTCAATTGCCACTTCACACGTAATTTTTAATTTCATCATTTTGGTCCCAAACCACTACTACTTCCACAAACAAATTAAGTCGAACTCTTCAACTTAAAAAAATGGTTATATAATTACATTTTCCCTAAAGAGATACCAAAAATTACATAAAATCGATATCGAGAATAATGACAAAGAGTCTATGATTGCATAAACTTTTGAAGATCAGATTTTGAAGATAACATTGATGTTATTCTAATCCCTTGTTCTGAATTTTTAGAGAGAACAACCTAAATTCCGAATGTAACGGATTCATTTTCCTCATATAGTCAAACCCATCCTTTAATTACCTCGCATGGCGATTGTATAGTAGAGCTCGTGCCAAATCCTTTTGTATAAATTGAGGTTGGAAACAATGATCCCGGACTGAAATAGCACTCATGAACTATTGACTTTCCACGGGAGCGTGAAAATTGGGATGATTAAAAAAAAAAGTAATAACAAAAAAAAAACTTATGATGAAATTATGGATAGTTACAATTACTATTTTCTTCACAATTTTTTTAATTGTTAAAATTAGGGTTGTTATTCCAAAGTAGTTCCAATATCAAAAAATCTGACGCTAATTGTGATATTGTTCCAAAATCTTTTGCTAAACGTTGGCCTGAACTAGGGTACTTAAGTTTTAATGATATTTTATGCTTATCTATAGTTTAGCATTTTAACTTTAAAAATGTGACTGTTTTTTTAACTCAATAATTGTATCAACGAATTGAAGTAGTTTTTTGGATGCAATAAATTACTTTTTATTTAGTAGAAACATGTGCTAGGTTTAAAAAAATCACAAGGGTCTTTTTAACCCGGAAATATGAAAAAGTCTTATGGGATATTATTTAGTGTAAGCGTTTGTTCATTCGTTTGCACTTCTGACGCACAGGAACGATCGACAAATCAACGAGATTTTTTGTAAAGAAATAGGCTATAAAGCTACTCGTATCGGCACAGTTGGATACATATTTTATTGTAAGAGTTCCTTCGGCATACGTGATTTTAAGGACTCATTCAAGAGGCTGAACGGTTCTAATAAAATTTGGTTGAAAGATATACTTTTACCTGGAAAAATTAACAATTCCTGTAGGATAGCTACTAATCCATTCTGCTTAGATAAAATGACTAAATGAGTTATCGCAAGCACTATCAACTGGCATACCTACAATATTCAAAAAAATGAAGCGCAAGGAAAAAAAATGGGAATCCTTACTGGAATCTCCTATCTCACGACTTCTCCCCCGTCAAGTGTCAGTCGCAGTTTTCCGAACTACTACGGGGCACGACTACCTATGCGAACACTTGCACCGCATTGGAATCCTACCGACTCCAATCTGTTCCCTTTGCAATGGGGAACCCATGAATGCCATGCATCTTGGCAATTGTCCTGCACTTACAGACGTCAGAGAGAATAACGAAAACGACCAAAACTAACTAATCTCCAACCTCTATTGGACGGCGCGGCACCGAATGACAGAAATGTCAAGCGTGGGTGTTGGATAAGAAGAAGAAGAAGTTATAAAAAATTGGTATAAAATGGAATAAAATGGTATTATTCCACCATACACTGTTTTTTAATTATTTTTCGACTAATCAGTGTTTTAAAACTTCAAGTTACCTTTATTAAAGTCTATATATCTTTTAAAATTTAAGCTATTGTAAAATTCTTATTTTACAAAATGTAATGAAATAGGTTTTTGATTATATTTCAAAAATTATGTCCTACTGATAGAATTTTTCTTAAAATAAAAATAATAACTATATATTATTACTATAGTACTATAGTAGTACCATCAGCAATAGTTGTTCTAAGTTTTTTACTAGTTATAGTAAATCACGCTATTTATGGCAAAGAAAAAGAATAACTTTAAATTTTATTAAGATACCTGCATCTCTCTTTTAAAGAATTATCAGAATTGGTTTTTATTATTCACTAAGTACATAAAATTTATCATACAGCAGAGCTTTGAAAATCCAATACTTTGTATGGTTTTAGAATATATTGCGAAAAACTTGTCAACATGCTTATGATATCTACAAAATATCTGCTGCGACGCGTTACAGAATTTTCTTGGTGGTTAGGAGAACATAAAAACACTCAATTGGTTAAAAAATTATTAATAGAATAATATATAAATATCTATATAAAGAGAATCATCTTTATACAGCCTCTATGTATTTACGATTTCCCACACTTTACCCCAAAACCACATTTGATTCGAATTTTTACAGGAATAAGTTTCAAATAAAACTTGTAGACCTTAATGAATCTAATAACTATAAGAAATATAAAGAAAATTATTGAGGCCGTTTTCAAAAAAAAAAAAATGTAAAAACCCATAGAATAAAGTGGGGTTTCCTGCCAACCGATTTTAACCAAAAACTTCGCGGCATAACTAGATGAAATATGAAGGCAAATTACCAAGTTTGGTGAATTTTGGATAAAGCTTTCAATACGATGTGGCTGTCAAACACAGGCATTTTTTTAAAAACTACTTATTTCAATTCAAGGGACCTCAAAATGTGTATTTCCGGTGAAAAATCGAAAATTCGATCCGATTTCAATACTTCCTTTACTATGTAATAGTAAAAGAAAGTAGAAAGCTTATACATTTTCCTCGTTTAAAAATTATACTGATTTGTTGTTTATTTTTACCAGCTAATTTTAAGACACCAATTAATTTTTAAAATGACTTAGTTTTAAAGCTTTTCTACTTTCTCTCCATCAATTCTTGTTTGATTGATTACATTCTAAAACCTTTAACTTATAGAGGACAAGAGAGATAAGAAACGTAAATAAAATTTTTGTATCTAAGAATCTCATTTTTTATCCCCTTTTTTCAGTACTTGCTTTTGGGATATTTGCTATTTTGTACCTAAATATTTTAATATTTGAGTCTTGATAAGAAAAATATTCTTTAATTTTCAAATCAAATCATAATAATAATATTTATAATAATTAAAAATAATAGAGAGTAATAGTAATAGCTTTTACAAAATTTCATCAAAATCCGTTATCAACTATAACTGTAAAGTTTATTCGAGATTTTTCCACGAAACAGTTTTTCTTTTTCCTGTGGAAATCAGACATTTTCCGGCAGTTAAAAGTACCTATAAATGTTGACCCGGGTAGTCAGTTATCACTATACCAAATTTTACCATAGTCCGTCCAGTAGTTTTTGCGTGATGCGGTAAAAGACAGACAGACAACATTTATAAAAAAGCGGATTTTGTCTCTGTATCAATAATAACGACTATTGGAATGAAATTTTCCAGAAAATATTCAATGTACAGAGATGACTTAGTTAGAATGTTATTATATGTATAGATTTAAATTAAACATAGGTATAGGTAACTATTTAAATATAATATTTAATAAATTATCTCAAAATTATGGAATTGTAAGATCCTCGTTAAGCCCTAAACTTTTGGTTTACATATATGTTAAGCAGGATATCAAAACATTTTATTATGATTTTTCATCTTATTCTCACTTCTTATGTCAGAATCTGTTGTAAAAGAATTAGGGGTTAAGTAATCAAATCTAGTAAGGCCTAGAAAAATGACCTCAAATTTGGTTTCGTCTTATGGTTCGAGGGTAACAGTAAAATATTTTTTTTTCAATTTTTTAAATATTCAAGAATAATTGTTTAAACAAAAGTAATACGAACGGTGGCATTAACGAGACAAGTGAAGATGAACTAAATATTGCTAGTACGAGTTATGTTAACAATAAATAAAAGTTATGACCCAAAAGTAAGATTAAAAAATATTTTTTTAAAAATCATTTTATCAATTTAAGGTGCAAAAATATGGTTCATAATATGACAATTGCTAAGTTGAATAAATTTTTAGGACAACCAATAAAGTGGGGGCCCTAAGCTACAGCCAGTGTAGCTTATATGTAAATCCTGCACTGGTTAGACATTTTTTAAATAAATTATACTTGATATTTTGACTAGGCTTTGACTTGGTTTTAAGTCCAATTTATGTCAAGTGACTTTAAAATCAAGTGAATCTCCGAAGTACGAATAAATTAAAATACCATGAAACAACAGTATATCTTCCCATGCATTTTCCTTAATTATTTCATAGTACTATTTCATCGTCGTTTAAAAAACAACTAGGTAATTGTTTTTTTTTATTGAAAATTAACTCAAAAATTATCCCAAAAAATTTTATATTTTATGTTATTTGAATATTGAATATTAAGCAACTATTAACAATGAATATGATTAGGTATACTTAAGATTTTCTTCACCAAATGCAACACATTATTTCATATTAACAAACTAACGAAGTTCACATTTTTTGCTATCCACGTCAATAATTCACTTTTTGAAAAGAAAAAAATCCTGATAACATTCATTTGAGAACAACCAAGATCAAAAGTAATAAG
Organism: Sisyra nigra; assembly: GCA_958496155.1. NCBI lineage: Eukaryota > Metazoa > Arthropoda > Insecta > Neuroptera > Sisyridae > Sisyra > Sisyra nigra. The sequence continues at coordinate 32,160,287 of OY292316.1, read as the reverse complement.
AAAAGTGATAAATGATGATTGATTTTTCCAGTTAAAATAAAAGAATTGTCAATCAAAAAGGATTTTCTTGAATAACTATTTCTTCTAAACTAAATAATTTTATTTTACTTGAACTCGTAACAGAATGTGAGTTAAAGAGAACCAGGAAATATTTCCTCTTAAACTAAATGTATTTGATAAGAAATTCTTAATCATATATTGATAAGATTACACAATAAATCGATGAATCAAATAATTCCAGTATTGAGCTCAAATTACGTCGAAATTTTGGAAAAATTTTAGAAAATGAAAGTGAAGCAAATCGATTACAACGCTCTTTTTGCCTCCGAAACGAGAACGAGGGATTCAATTATTGTGTATTTGTATGTAACTGTATGGATATGAATGTGTCGTCCAATAAAAACTAAACTGATTATTTCCGCTGTCTCGTTTACGTATTAAATATTTCAAGCAAGTTCTTCAAGTACAAACGTGCGGTTAATTTTCACGGACCAACTCAATATTTTCCTTTGAATTCAATATAAATATATCACAAAAGTGTCCACTTAATTGACGCACAAACAAGCTAATTAAATCTCTTCACAGACAATTAGTTCCAAAAAATATTTAATTATAAAACATTTCGAAAATATAAATTAAATAATTAATTTGTAATAAAAATAATTATTACTTACTTGATTCGATACCCACAAATTAAGAAACATACAAATCTGCAAAGAGATAAAATACGTTATTGTTTTAGGATGATCAATTTTGAACAAAATTAAAACTCACAAGGCAAAGCGCACAGGATACAATCGGAACTTGGGTAGGAATCAGGAAATCTTTTTCAGGTTTGCCTTCACTTGATCACTTGATTTCGGGAAAATGAAAGAAGTCGGATGATTTAGACGAGGGAAAACCGAGCGACTGATTGTGACTCGGTCGATTCGAGTTGTTTTATATGAAAAGCGGTCACAAAACGAAACGCGATTGAAACTAATGTTGTTCTCGACAGTATTGTCTCTGTTACATAAATATCGTAGCTCTTCAGAGACTGATGCTTTATACGTAGCACTGGAGAGTAATCATTCGCTATAACGCGTCAAATTATTACGCTCGTGACGGAGGAAAACAATTCGGTTACGAAATCAAAGAGTTTTTCAAATTTTTGAGACTAAGTAAGACTGAAAACGTCAATCGGTCGTAACCTTCTGTGAACGTTTCGGTTTTTTTCCAACAACTATTCGTTTAGCTCATCAAAAAGATTTCAATCTATATGAATCGTTTGATTAACCTACTTCTATGAAATTATCCAATTTGATTAAATTTTTTAAAATATGTCATCCTTCATTTATCTTAACATGGTCAATACGTCTTACTGAGACACACCATAAAGAAAAAATTGCTTTATTAATCTTCCAGAGGAGTAGAATAGCTGGTACCTAGATTTTTTTTGGATAAGTAATTAAGTCACACCGTAGAATAAATAGCAGGCCACAATCGCTACTTTGTTTAGAGTTGACAAATGTACCTTACGTTAATTATTATCGTTTTCTTTGAAATTATCCAACGTAATACGATCCCCCAGAAACCATTTTTTCTGGTATATTTACATATAGGACCTACCTTTTTCGACCAATAGTTTTAATACGAAAAATCACGTTGATTCTTAACTTTGTTTCTATGTGAGAAATAATAAACACGTTTTCTTTTTACAATTATTTTTCAGAATAAAATGAGTTATGTGCAATCTTTGAACCAGAAACTAATCGTATACAAAAGATAGTGTTTACTGATTGTTTGGTTCCCGGTACAAAAACCAACAAACTAATATTTTTATCAATAGCTTTTCTGCAGAAATTATACCTACATTTTTCGAGATTAAAATGAACATATGCAATTTTCGGGTTTTTAACTAACTTTATACGAAAAATCGCGCCCAAAAAGTGTTTCTTTTAACCCCTTCATTGAGCCACTTAGGGGTGTAAGTTCGAAAAACCCTTCTTTAATGAAGATCACCTCTCTCTCAGGAATAACACTTTCGGATTTCATGCTTTCGTCTTCAGTGGTTTGATCTCCACGGCTGGTAACCCCGGTGCTGTTTTATAAACAGAAATGTCCAATAAATATTTTGTTTTCTTTATTAATATATCCTTTAGGAATCATGCATTTTTTGGGATAGTATCAAATAACCATTTATACTGATAAGTTTACGTAGATTCCATTCTTCGTTTGTGTGAGAAACATTGAACATAATTTTTATAGCTCTCCTGAAGGATAAGTGTTTTTTTTTGTTGGTGTTTTAAGTCGCTTTAACATTTAAGGACATATCACGACTGTCTTACATACAGAAACTTTTTGGAGGTCTGAAATCTTAGATCATAAGTCTTAAATCTAGAGAACCCAGATTTCCCAGTACCATTACCCAGTACCACTGACGCATGTAGCGGAGAGAGTAAACTTCTCTAACCACCGCGCCACTTACTGGACTAGGAAAATTATATTTTCCAGTATAGAAGGTACTTTGTGTGATCTTTCAAACAGAAATTAAATCTATATAAAACCCCGTTAATTTATTATTTTATTACTGTTACAAACACCAAAAAATATTAATTTTTATTTATAGCTTTCCTGCAGGAATTCTACATTTTTGGTCGATAAATATCAACATATGTACCTACCTATATAATCTTCGGATTTTATTATCTGAGTTTACTTGAAAAATCACTCCATATGATTGTTTCGTTCCATTGTAAAAAGCAAAAACACTCTATTCGTTTTATAGCTACCCCATAAGAACTATTCATTTTTTCAGAGTACTTTAATTACCCCTTTTTTAAACTTTTTTTATAAATAAACAACCTGTATAATAAGTACCATTATTATCCGTTTAACCGTTTAAAAAAAAACATCACTATCCTCAGGATATTACGTTTTTCCGGATGAAATATAGCCTGTGTTATTACAGACTATAATCTATCACTATGCCAAATTTCATTTAGGTTTGTTTAGCCGTTTTGGCGTGATTGAGTAGCATCTATCCAAACTTTACATTTATAACACTTAGTATGAGTAGTAGGATGTTTAAATATAAAAACGATGATCAGAGGGAAGTGTGTCAAGTTTTTCAGTTTTTCTGTTACAATTATTTTTAGGTGCTGCCTACCAAAAAATATTCATTTTGAATGTACCTAGATACATTTTTTGATACCTAATCCTTTTAGTAGCGAAGTGATTATAATATCTAAGCACAGTGGTACTAGGTTACATTCCCGTTGAATTCGAGTTATTTATAAATCTGTATTTTACAGGTATTTTCTGAACTTTCTATTTGTAGACAGTCAGGATTTGAATAAAAATATTAAAGGGACCATCCAAAAAATTTTACAACTTTCGTATAACCTTTGTTTCAAAAACTCCTTTCGATATACAGTTCTCTTTGCTCTATGTTGGTCAGCACTGCATATATAACGGTATATACTTAGAAAACGCAAGTAAACACTAATTAAATTTAACATAGACATGTATTCTAAGATTATAGGTCATCTAGAACAATAAACGAATAAAACAATAAAATGGCAGTTTTTCCGAAAAATAAGAATTTAAAATAATTGAGTAAAATATGAGAAATTTGTTGATTGTTGCACTACTATAGGCTGTATGTATTTATGTGATCAATTTGGAAAAAAAGTTCATCGATTTGTACGAAAATTTATCTACTTTCAAAATGAATAATATATGAAATATTTTTGGTAGAATCCATTAAAAAAAGAGTTAACTGGAGAAATGAAAACATTGCTAAATATTTTATCTACTTTTTTTAGCCCCACTATAGCCTCTGATTCAGAAATTACAAAATAAATACGACGACGGGGATTTACACCAAAATATAACCATTCAATATAGGTATGTATATATACAGTCGCGATATGACCGCTGTTGTTGGAAGCAACAAAAATTATAATTAAAAAAAAATAAATACTACACAAATTTTTACAGTGAATTTTCACATCTTTAGATTATACCTTCAAGTATCAAAAGATAAAGAATAGCAATAGAAACGCTTGATTGTAAACCAAGAATACTATTGTAGTTTCTCCAGAAAATCATAGACAAATTAATTAAAACATAACTATCTAGGTCAGTGATAAATAAATGTGATTATGTTGTAACAAAACTTATTTTCTGGGAAAAAGTCGAATAAATCCATAAGCATTAAAATATTTATACGTGAAAGAGTAACATTTCAATTAAAAATGAATAGAAATGCACTGATCAATTTTTCAATTAGTTTCAATTTTCATAACGAGGTATCTACTATACGAGTTACAACTATTAGCATCGTAACTGTCTGGAATTTGAGTATCGTTTAAACCTGTAAGATTGAAAATTATGTTTTTCCTCTGAAATGAAGTGTAGAGGTAAGGTACCTACTCCAGATACAAAACAAGCTTTTTTTCGCTTTGGAAAATAATTTATCAAATTTGTCAAGTCTGATCTTTACTTTGTATAAAAAACTAACTTTGTCTATTGCAACTGTCTTGATTGCTTTAAATTAATTTCGAATTATAAACATAAAAGAATATTTTAGCATAAACAAAGCCAAGTGCGAGTTTAATTTATGAATAACAAGAAAATCGCGATTGACAAATGCTAAACGATATATAATCAATGACAAACGACAAAATCTCGAACTCGGTTTTCAACAAATATAGGAAGGCAGAATTGTAAATATCCCCATATGACTATTTTTTACTATATATACACATTATTATGGTTCGATATTATACGGTTTCGTAGCTAGACCCATAAAAACAAAAGACTCAGAAATGGAGCTACAACTTAATATAGAAAAGTGATTAAGAAGAAGACAGATACGACAGATACCAACTCATTTGCACGTAGTTGTAAGAATGCAAGCCAAACGTATTTAGAATAAAACAAATACTACTGAAGACTCACTTAGTGGTGTAAATAAATTATCGTTCTATACATCAGTGGTCGTAGAATTGAATCTCAATAGATGCCTTGTTAAGCCTCCAACTATTATAGACAACATATTTTAATAATGAATCTGATCAGCACTATGCAGAGCGACTTTTGAGGTTCGCTAAACTAGTGACAAAAAAGAACAACAACAAAATAGATGGGTAGGATTTCCGGATTTGGAGACCACAAATGACCAAAGTAGTTTAAGCTTCCTTAAAAACTATTTTAATACCTCCTATTCATCATTATTTAAAGCTTTGTTTATATTTTCAGGTGATTCCTACAACAACAACTTGCATAAAGCCCACGTGTTTTACAAAAAATGTCAAAGTTTTGGATTTTGGTGTCATCAAATTAAAATTTCCAAACGCTACTGCAGTATTAAGACACACTAAAGAATCGCCACAATCACTCTTATGAACTTGAACAACAATTCAGCGAGATTAAGATTAAGATTTTTACATATTTTGGAATCATTTGAAATTGATTCAAAGAAATATGTTAATTTTGTATCGATTTTGTAAAAACTACAAGCTATTGTTGACGCTTACTCGGAAAAAATTTGACTTTCATAACTTGATAGAAATTTTTTGCAATCTAACAGAGACAGATAATAAGTTTATATTCCAATATTTCTAATTAGCGATTTCCACCTTAACCACGTGACTATGGACCATAGAGGATAATCAGAAATATATCATAGAGAGTATTTCCAATAATTAATATATCTGAGAATATCGGTAAAGCCGACACCAACATACATATGTTGTCTCTGCTGGAAAGCGGCAGAAACGGGTAATATATTTTATGCTCATGAGGCAGCTTTCAAAAAAAGACTGCAGCATCTCGGAAGGACGGACATGACACCTGGCGAGATAGCCATAGCAGCCCCTAGGCAGGTGCTGGCTTTCTTTAAAAACCTGATGTTCCCCTAATTAATATCACATCACAATAGACCTCATTGGCCGCGGTGACAAAGGGAAGAAATATCCAGAGATCCGTAAAACAGAAAAAAACATTCTGAGGGATAACGTTCTGACCAAGACCGAAACGTATCAATTTATTATAGACATACATTTTTTTTGCCTTAAAAACTAACCTAAGTGTCGTAGAATTAATTATGCACGAGTACCTATACATAGTTTCACTTAAAAAGAACCATATAAATTATATCAAATCATATATCATGTCTCATATATTCTAAACTACCTTTTACTTGTACCTATACAAGAAAACTTCTTTTGTTTGTTTTTTACATATTAATTCTTTAGCTGATATAATTAAATATCTACAAATTGAAGGAATTGATAAAAAATAGAATCGATGTAAATCCAATTCTCTTTATACGAGTTTTTCTCCTTGTCATTTTTCCTGAAAATTTCCTGAATTGTGTTTTATAATAATATATTAAATCTGATACATGAGTTACAAATTGTATTTCCATTAATTATATTGAATCGCAGTACCAGCCAGTAGTACCAGTTCTAAGTAAGTAGCTTGCTCTAATTATTAGACTCATCAAAGCCTATACAACTAATAACTTCTAACTAAATTCGAATAAGAACGGTTCTGGGGTGAAGGGTGAGAATTCGTATTTTATACATACCTATATGTAGGTTGCATATAGGATGTATGTATATAGGTTGTATGCATATACATAGTTCAGTTTATATGTATAGTTATAAAGTGCTTATAAATATTTCCTTTAAACAATAGCGAGTTTGATAAATGAAAGCAAAAGAAAGTACTGTGACGCCTCGCACAGATATTTTCAAGATCAAAACAATATTCACAGAATTTTCATTAAAATCCATTCAAAGCCTTTATAAAAATTACACCAATCCTAAAGTCTCATGCGTTTTTCCAAAATAATTTCTTAATCTACAAAATAAGAGATTTGGATGTATTTAAGTACTAACCCAATTTTTTAGTTCCAGAGATTACTTTCTTCATATAATAAAGATTTCGTCCTATAATAATATGTGTAAGTAACAAATATTTATAAGTCAAAAATTAAACCATGTAGGTAGAAGAATATTGCATGTACCTATAAAATATTGTATCTAGGTTATTCCATCTTATGATTGGTGGAAAAATGCAGGGCTTCTCCTGTAGAACACTTTACAAAAACCAAAAATAATCTCAGATTTTTTTATATTAATAATATGCATTCAGTCATAAATATGCAAGCAATGCTTTATTGTGGTTGTAGTCTAAGAGCTGGCAACATTTTCGAGAGAGAATTTTAGGACGGCCAGTTTTTATATATGTTATCTCTCGCACTATCCTGGACGTCATACGGGATGTCTGGCAGTCTGTTGTCCGCTATAAGCTTGTAAAGCTCATTGTATACATGTCGGCCTAACGACTATATCTCTCTGAATGGTCGGCACTCTTCCACCACTCAAATGACGTCAGGTCAACCTAGCCTTTCCAAGCATATAGCGGGCAAACTATCCACTTTACGAAAATTAGTCTCTGAACATTTTTTATGTAAAATGATACGTTCTACAACTTTTATCAAAAACTTTTTCACGAATTGTGAGCCGTTTTCTTTTTATTAGTAAAATTAGAAAGAAAACCCATTTTTCCAAAAGTTCCTGGAAGTTTCTTAAGAATGACCGTCTTTTTGTTGCATAAAAAATCAGCCCTTCCGGACTAGAAATGCTAAAATATTTTTAAAAAATTAATTTTTTCATCTCAAAAAAAGTGTGGCACAGTTTTTGCAACGATAAAAATGTCTGGTAATAATAGATTCATGTGTCAAAAAGTTCAATTGAAATAATAAAAAAAAAATTAACCTTCTTAAAATAATTCAAAATTTCAATATTTTATCTGTACAGGTGCGATGCGCACTAATAAACGTAACCTCCACAGACTGCCAGACATCCCGTATGACGTCCAGGATAGTGCGAGAAATGACATATATAAAAACTGGCCGTCCTAAAATTATTTTTTTTTCGACGTTGCTCTAGCTCTAGCTCGTACCTACTATTGGTAAATAGATCGTGAGTGAAAAATTGATCAGCAAAGCTAGTATCTACCTCAAAAAACTTAGGTAAGTTATAAAAATCTAGGAAAACAAGATGTTTTAATTTCCAAAGCTATACAAGCAAGTCTTATTTTCGCAAAGTTTTCCCCATATTTTCTTAGTAAACTCGTTAATAGTAAATAAAATTCATATAAAACATGAACATTTTTGAACTTTATATACGTACTTATTTATTGTTCTCACCCCTATTACATTTCCGTCTATTTATACATATACATATCTCTTTTTCATTAATCCTATTACTTTTGTATATAAATTAACAAGAAATAAAAATCGAAAAAACAAGAAAAGTCATAAGGTTTCCTTAAATTTACGAAGGATAAAGAAAGGAGAAAATTATAATATAGACTTTTGTATAAACTAAGAAAGTTTCTACTACGTCTATTCTCCGTATTTTAAGACTGGAGAATCTGAAGTCCAACATCATGGATGGAATTTTTTTTATAGGACTGTGTGCGTAAGATTTGTCGTCATTGCAAATTGTCGTCTATTTAGAGATAAAAATAATTGATATTTATATTATATATTTTTATTCAAATTACAATTATCATAACGAGTTTATTTTAATGTCGAACTGTTGTTTCTTATTTTCAAATAAGACGTAGTGGTTAAAGGAATCTACCGATTTTTTTGACTCTCTTTTAATCCTATACAGGGTGTCCCAGCGTGACCAGCCATTAGAAGTTTCCGGAGAACCTACATTTATACATGTTAACCAGTACCTGTATTAACTGCCAGTTGTGTCAAGGCGAATAGGTACGTGGTACATATGTGATACACAATAGTGACTGTTATCATGGGTCGATCTTGGAACTTCCACAAACCAAATTGCTTCAAAGTGAAACTTAAAATGCCCTGCAAACTATTTTTACAGCAGCAAGTGAGGAGGGTTGTAACTCAAAGTATCACGGATCTGGGAATTCTTCTCAGTGGTAGTGACTGTTAGTATAGACAGAACATTCAGAAAGTGTTTAACAGAAAAGATATAAATTAAAATTTAGTTCTATTTGGAAAACTTCTAAAGTACACAAAAAGGTGATAATGCAAGAAAATAGGTGCTGGTCAAAGCTTTCAAAGCTTTCATCGCTTTGACTTGAACTTTTTCACATTTTTTGAACAAATGTATACATTTTTGTTAATAACATCAAACCATATCGATTTGCTGAGTGTTTAAGGGTTGTTTTCTATCCCTAAGACATTATACAAAATTCCATAAAAACTTACAAGTGTGAACTAAATAAAAACGTGTAAATTACTCAATTCCATTATTTATTTATTTAAATCCAATTTATCAAAGCGCAAGTTGAATCGTTCAAATGAAAAAAAAGCTTTGTTGATTCAAATGAAATATTATTAATATATAGGAAAAACTAAGGCGAGTTGTTTGCCTTTTAACTTAATTTAATATGATTGTTTGGTAGGATAACTTTCTAAATAGCACAAAAATCTCCAAAAGTACAGGAAACAAAATATTCACAAATGTTCTATATTTGATAGCTTTGAACTTGCATTAGTACACATACAATGTTTAAAAATATTTTAAAAAGTCCTAGTACCTATATTATCTTATATTTTGAAATTGGCATTTATTTGGCTGGATTGCTAAAGAAATTAGTTCCTTTTTCATAAATGGCAAATTATAGAAAATAAACCACCTCTTAGACCTGAGTTTCTCAAATTATTTTATAGACAAAAGTCTAGTTTCTTAAGTCTTGATAATCGGGTATGTGATGGAAGGTATATGAGTATAATATATATTGCCCATTAAAACTTTTTAAATCAAATCTTAGAAACCGATAGTATTTAAGTAACAAGTAGTATTATGTTTTGGTAAACACTTTTCCAAAATTTTAATTCCAGCACTATTATTTTTTCGATTCAGCAAAGCGTTAACGAGATTTTCGCGAATAATCCTTTATAATCATCTTTAACTCCACGTAAAATTTTTAGAGGCACATGTAGATATACTATTCCTATGAAGACTTTTAAGAATTTGTTTAGAACCATAAAAGGAAGGTTCATGTAAATATACGATACATCTTTCCCCTAATTTTTTGAAGTGTAATAAGTATCTACATGGGTTTTACCGAGTAGTAAAAAAAAGAAGAAAAGAGTCGTAATATTTATGGTAGTGCAACTGCGCATGCACAGTTTTCACTGAGACTTTTCAGCAGTTAGTTTATATATCAACTATTTTGGTAAATTTTGCACAAAATCCATACTATATTTATATTATATATTTATCTATTTAATTGAAGTATTTTATGTTTAGATTATGTATTTTCCTAAGAGCAGAGCCAATAAGTATATAATGAAAATTTCAAAATTGGTCTTAGAATAAGCTTAACACCTGGAGTTAAAAATTTATCTCAAAAATCTTTATTACTATTTAATTATTTATTTATTTATTACCTAATAAATATTTTTAATAGCTATGAAAAAAGAAAACGCAGGCTTCGGTATCTTAAAACTAAATTTCCCCGAATCAGTGACGCGAAGTTAACAGAACGAGTTATTGTAAGTCCGCAAATACGAGAGCCTGTGACGGATGAAGCTTATAACTCGAAATTAAAGAGAGCAGAAAAAAGAACTTGTACACCGGTTTTTAATAGAAATTTGTCATAGTTTCCTTGAAAATACAAAAGCTGACAGCTACCAAAAAATCAATCTAGAACTTCTTTTTGCTTATAAAGCTCTAGGATGCAATACGTCACTTAAAATTAATTTTTTAGACTCGCTATTAGATATTTTTCTTGAAAATCTTGGAGCCATATCCGATGATCATGGTGAAAGGTTTCATGAGGATATATTACACATTGAAAGACTCTACAGTGGAAAATTTTCAGCAACAATGCTTGCCGATTTCTATTGATCGATTCACCGAAAAACTCCGATTTAAACAATGAAATAGAACTAGACTACATAAATTGGCATTTATCATAATGCGATAGATTTATGAGATAAATCAGATTTTTTCTGCCAAACCTAAACGTAGTAGGTACTTTATAACTTGTTGTAATAGTTTTTAGTTCTTACTAGCTAATACCTACGACTTCGTCTGCGTAGGTTATTATGTTATGAAAAATGTTAAATACAGAGGAAAAACATTTAAAAAACTGAAAGCAAAAATATATTAAAATAACCGGAAAGAACTTAGCGTAGAACATTTTTAACTACTTTATTCAATTTTAAACTATGTATTCATGTTTATAAGATCCAACTACAGTTGATGACGTCATAGTAAAACATGTATAAATAGTTAAACATAATTAATTATTAAAAAAATTGCAAAAATTTGATCACTTATTTGCGTAATGAAAAGAGCAGATAGAGAACTAAAAAAAAATTTCAATTAAAAATTATTTTAAGTTTTACTTATAGCATTTAGTAATTTACATAGATTTTAATTCTTGAGTTTGAAATTTTTAAAAAAATTTAATTGTTATTTAATTATTAACTATACACCTGGAGCAATTGCGGATCCGGAAGAGCATTTAAGAAGCAATTTAAAAAGTATTTGACAGCAATTTTTATTTTTAGTTTGCGAATTTTTGAAAAATTAATTATTAATCAATCAATAACTATACACTTGGAGAAATTGCGGATTCTGGAGGAGCAATTTTTTGGCATATAGTGTACTTAAAAGAAAAAAATGTTTCTCGCTAGCGTAACTCTTTCTGGTTAAAAAATATATGAAATAATAAAAGGGAGTGTTGAAATATAATTTGAATATTGTAACGGTTGTAACTTAAAAATGTATTTACAGAAAAATAAAAAAAATGCTAAAAGAGAATTTTAAAAAAAGCTACAAAAAATATTTTAAAAACTGCTAAACAAATAGAAAAAAGAATTCAAAAAAGCTTTATTAATCTAATACCTCACTGAGCTGCATTAAATCTACGCTCAAATATGAAATAATCATTAGGCAGTGGAAGGAGAACATATTATATCCAGCCCATGCGCATTAGTTTGTTTGCCCCACTCTATCAAAGCGACGAAAAATCCACCGCTTAACACGTTTTGCTTGTAAAAATCGTAATTCTTTAAACTTTAATTACTTTGCTTTTAAGGAAGATATCGTGATAATTCTTTTTTTAAATAACAACCCAGTATATAAGAAGTAAAACAAAAAAAAAAAATCAAAATCTATCCAGTGGTTTTTGAGTCAAAAGCGAACATTGAAAAACAGCTATCATTTTATTTAGGTTATCTATCTATCCATCATAGATAGATAGATAATACTTATCATGTTATAATTAATTGGGCATAACATTAAAAATATATATATGCTGTATTTATTTCCATGTTAAATTTCGCGTTTAGAGCACTAAAAATAATGTTACCATGCATGATAACAATAAATAGTAATTTTTTTTGCAGACTAGTATTATTAAATACTCCACTACAGAAGACCTTGTAAATTCAATTTTTTTGTAGGGCATAAGCTGATAGATATATACTGTCACTAACATCTGGAATATATTTTATTTTGCTTGAACACTCTTGTTAATTTTTAATTCCACTGAAGTTATTTAAAAAATAAAACAATCTCCCTTATTTTAATAAAATAAGATATTTCTCTCTGAAATCAACATAAGTAATGGCAGTAGACATTTTTGACAGGTCTGGACAACAATGATAGTGCCTACTGCCTATACTAGTTCAGTAAGACAGACAAAGAGATATCTAATACAAAAAATAACCAAATCGTTCAATGCATTCATTGCACATAAAACTAACTTTGTTAAGTATGTTATATATGAATTAGTCAAACTAATGAAGTTACATGTTGTTCAGTTGAATTTTAACGTATTGACGTAAATCTTAATAGAATATTCTCTATTTAATACTCGTATAAAGTCTCATTCTCGTTAGACAAATAAAATAACAAATTGATTACTCAACAATATATACTAAAACGATATTATCAATTTGGGATCTATTTTATTTCGATACAAGTTGAGATTAAGTGCATTTTAAAATATATTTTCAATAACATTGTAGGTCTTGAGTGTTGTTGATTTCAACTTCAATTATGTCGATGTTGTCCCGATTGTGTACTTGGCCTTTAACAGTTAAAAAGAAAAAAAAGTCGCTTGCGAAGCCAATTGGGAGCGATCCAAATAAAATTATTTATATAGGAAATATTTTATTTTTCAATTTATGCAATCCATAAATATATTCACCTCCCTTTTATAAAATATTATCTAATTGTCGCTCTCGTGATTCACTATTAGATAATATTGAACGATCCAATTTATACTGAGATCAACCTTTAAGTCTTTTAATTTTTTTTTTCCAACTAAGATAGGTGTGCCACCCCTATTTGTAATATCCTTAGTTAAAATTTGTTTTTTCAAAAATATTTTATTTATTTTGAAAAGACAACAATTAATTGTTAATTTTGCGTTTGCGTAAAATTCAAATTAATTCAAAAGTTTAAATAAATGAACAATGTTGATCGTGGAGATCTTGATCTGGTGATTGTCATACGCAGGTAACAATTAATATGCGGAGAATTGAATAAAGTATGCTTTAATTGAAATTGGATAGGAATGACAATGTTGAGTTAATTACGTATGAATAAATAATTCAAAAGGAATAAGGATCGTATCATTGCGTTTTTCTATTGAAACTTTATAACCAACAAATTAGTAACATGAGGACATCCAACTTACCGGCTATTGGAAATTATACGAGCCTGGATCGACTTGGACTATATGAAAACAATTAAATTAATATTGAAAATATTCACACTAGCCACACAAACACATACACACAAATAGCTGATGTAGCGTTTAGGATACGCGAAACTTTTATTCAATATCGCACAACATTTTTCAAAATATCACTTCTGCCATGATGCTTTTTCCATTCTAAAATCAATACAGAATAGTTCACATGATATACTCTAGGGGTTGTTTCGCCAGCTATCCCGTTCGTCGTCTCACTCACGCGCACACCACACCAACGTCGCGTCGGCCTTTTCTAATCAATAAAGCCCTTCATCCAAAGCACGTCGTGCATTTCACGCCCTAACGTCCTCGCGCCTCGATTGGAAAAAATCATCGATTCCATGCCACAAATTTTTGTCATTTAAATTCATTTCACTTTCAGTTGCAACATTTTCGTTTTTAGACATAGATAATTTCCATTCTCGATTCTCCCGCTTGTTTTAACGCGATCTAAAAATAAAATCGGACGCACCGTGTGGCCAAAGCACGACGCATTCTGGGTAAACGAGAGCGTTCCTAGTTCACATACAACAACACTTGTGATTTGAAAAAAAATCAAATTAAAAAACTAAACCTAGACAGAAAAACGTTTTAAATGTTTTTATACATTTCTGAAATGTTTGTCATTAATTGAAAAGCCGTTATTTTGCAGCTGACACACCCCTTAATCAACGAAGTGGTGTCAATATTGTGGTAGGTCAAAAATCAAGGATTCCCAACTGTAAGTTTAATCAGGAAAGCTTGGTGATTTTAACACAATACAATAGTTATTACTAATAAAAGTTCTAGTTCCGGGCCTGAAGTTATCAACTATTTATCTTGATTAATAATTACTAGTTAAGTCAATGTATAAATGGTTTTAGATTAAAAATTAAAAATGTAGATCCCTTAATACTTCATATAGGTAAATATAGTTTACCTATAATATTAAAAGTCGTTAGTCGTCTTAGAAAAAAAAATCTCTGACTAATATATGATATGTTGCAATATAAGTGGAACCCAATTAAAAATCCTAAATAAAATCAAGCCAGTTGTCATTGTTTGAAAATTCATTGGAAAAACGAACTTTTCGGAAATCAAGCCAACTGCATGATAAAAGCAGGTGCGGCATGTGTTTCCTTTTTCATATTTAGGTACCCTATTAGAACTCAACCACCCCAAAATCGTTTCATTAAAAATATTAAACAAACATTAAAGAATATATCAAAACTTATAATTTTAGTTAAATCGACTTTTCAAGCTACTGAAATTAAATTTCGAATAAAATCAAGTCAAATGTTAGTATTTAAATATTAAGTCCAGTCGAGCATTTTTGCAAGTTAAAATATTAAACTTAAGTTAAGGCGTAAAACGTCTCGTTACTTGAATTGATGAATCATTATTAAACCATCTTTTTACTAAACTTTTTTTTTAGAATTTGAAGAGAGTTTTGGAATTTAAAAAAGCTCTTTGATTTTAGGTTTTTATTGTTTCTTAAACCTTTCAAGACTAGGGGTATAGGATATTTAAAGGATAATATGTAGCTTATTTGGCCTATCAGTTCTGAAACAATACCAACTTATTACTCAATTTACTTAAGCCGTAAAATCTTTAAATATCCATGAAGTTTTAGTTTTCCACCCCCTTTGGTAAGTGAACCAATTAATTTTAAATTTAACCTGATTTAACCAATAACAAACTAGTTTAATTAAAAAATGTATTGTTGTTGTGGTATTGACACTGAACTGATGGTTAAATAAGAAAGTGGAGCGAAAAAGTAGCAACTCGCAGGGTACACCTATGTACCACCAAGTAACATAGAACTAAAAATAATTTTCACTGTTTGAAACGATGAATATTTATACCACTTATAGTCTTGCTCCCGATAAGTATCCTATTAGTATAGTAGTTCGTAGTTCATTATTAGAACACGCATGGAAGAAATCGCATTTATTTATTCTTATTATTTATTTTAGTTTTATATACAGACGCTTATAACTACACGGTCATTGCGTCTGTCGTTCTTGTAATATAGTCTTAGTTGTCTTTCTCTTATTATAAGTTCCCTTTTTCTAGCTTAATCACAATTATTCTTTGGTTAATTGTCACTCTACACCACTTCCCATAATCCCATTGTTTCAAAAACACTAGTAATTTACGAATTCCATCTTGTCATCTGACAGCATTTCCTTTAAGATCATCTACTCCTATCCATAGATCGCTTTTCGTTGTGTATCATATTGGACACATTGCACTAGGAAAAGGAAGAAAAAATTATATTACAATAGAAAATATCTGCTGTGAGGCGTTACAGTACATTCTTTTAAGAAACTCGCTGTTGGTTGAAAGAACTATAAGCACTTTATAAATAACTATTTAAACAGAACTAAATAACTAAACTTACATCCTCTATGTATATACAAACTCCCACCCTGAACTTCAAAACCCTTCTTATTTGAATTTTTCCAGGAAAAAGTTTCAAATAAATAAAGAATAATAAAGAAGAAAAAAATTGAAAAAGATCAAAAACTCCTAGAATAAAGTGGAGCTTCCGGTTAACCGATTGTAACCAGAAGCTTCGCGGCACAACTTGATACAATATAACGGCAAAATTCCAAGTTGGTTAAATTCGGAAGAAAAGTTTCAAGACGATATGACTGTCACACACAAACACACAGACATGTTTCTAAAACCCACAATTTTGGATTCAGGGGACCTCAAAACATGTATTTCCGTTGAAAGTTCGAATTCGAAAATTCGATCCGATTACAATACTTCCTTTACTATTAAGTAGTAAAAGAAAGTAATATGTATACACTATACAGCTTATATATATGTACATATAGGTATACGAATTCCGAACCTTCACCCCAGAACCGCCCTTATTCGAATTTTTCCAGGAAAAAGTTTCAAATAAAAGCTCGAAAAAAAATTCAAGCTCGGATTCGAAAATTCCACCCGATTACAATACACTCTTGACTAGGTATATGTAGAAAAAGAAACGGTAAAAGGTATATGTAGGTATAGACGTTTACTCGAAAATTGTATGAATTAAACAAATTGTGACCCACTTGATGGCGCAGTGGTTAGAGCAACTGCTCTCTCTGCTACATGCGCCAGTGGTTCTGGGTTCGATCCCCATCGAATCCCTAGATATAAGATTTTAAAAAATTAAGAGACAAGACCTACAGAATATTTCTGTGTGTAAGATAGTCGTGATATGACCATAGTTGTTAAAGCGACTATAAACATCCACAAAAAAAAAAAAACTATTTGTAATAACAATGTTTTTTGTAACAATAATTTTTGCTTAGGTTTATCGCTAAACTCATATTAAGGGTTAAAAATCAACATTATAGATTTATACCGTTTTGCAAATAGTGGATAACTACCTAATTTAAGTAGGTAGTACTTATCTAAAAAACAAGATAATAAATTAAAAAGTTTCATTAAAATTAAAGAACATATTTTTAATTTCATATAGATAACTTATGTAGGTATTTAGGTTTTAAATTAATAGAATACTTATATTAAATTATATTTTAATTTTTTTCTATAAAAATTGAAAAATATTTATCTTTAGATATAACATATTATAAAATAAAAAATAGACACTTTCGTGAAAAACTTACACTTAATAAAATTCAAGATTACAAATTACTCACTACATCGTCTGATAAGTAAAACAGAGATGTTGCAAATATTCACATTCGTTTAATTTTAATTTTGAACAATCGAATGTCATGTCGACAAGTATAAGAAGAGGGTCTTATGTAGGTGTAAGCCACCAAGAAAACAAATAATGGGTAAAAAAGCAGTCAGATTAATATTTAAATAAAATAAATTGTTCATTTTAAGACTGGATTACTAGTTATTCCATATAATTGGATCTAAACAAACTTAATTAAGGTCACTTAGTGGCGTGGTTGATTATCGCCCTATACGGTAGTGGTCCTGGAGTCGAATTCCAATGAAACCCAAGATTTTTTTCATGGGTTTACGGATTCACCGGTCGCTAATGACCAGAGTAGTTGATGCGACCTTAAATAAAAAAAACTTAATTAATATCACAACTAAAACTATAATAAAATAAAGTGCTTTTGTTTAAACCACCTTTTTATAATATCTATGTATATCGTATCAATTCATTTCTCTATTCCTATAAAAGAATTATTAAAAATCTTCTTTTTTTATTTTTAGGCAGCATTTTTCGGTGATCAGAATCACAATGAGATATTTTAAATATCTGTACTACTTTCACACCAAATTTTATAAAAAAGAATATCGTTTTCAAAGGAAAATTATAATTCTTCAGAACAATGTATTTTTCCCCATAAAATATAGTCTATGTTACCCAGTAGTAGTATATTTCCAGATCAGGGGCGTCCGAAAAACTAATGTGTGGGCTTAAAAATTTGACTCTTTATCATATAATAAAACATCATGCGTGCATATGAAAAGCCTTTGTTATGGTATTTCTCAAAAACCTTCATATTTAAGTAGCAGGTAAAGTAGTTTATCGAAGCTAATAGCAAGTAAATAGTGATCACTTGCGGAACCCATACTAATCTTCTAGATAAGATTCTTCGAAGCCTATACATTGAAGGCCCCCGTTTTTAATAAGTTCATATTCTTCACTATTTGAAAGAAATGTGTTAACCCCCCTTTCGATAAATTATGACATAATTTCGACTTTACACACGCTTACAAATCATTTCGGCGCCCTTGCTATAAAAATTGTGTAATTATGATATTTTGTTGAAAGGTTTTTTAATGTTTTTTTCTTAGTAGCACATATAATATTAGTTTTTGGAAATAAGGAATTAAGAATTTTCTCTTCACATCTATTTAAAAGAAAGTATAGTCCAGTTGTTCTCAAACTTTTTGATTTAGGACTTAATTTCAAACTTAACAATTTCAAAGAACGCCTCGACGAGTTGGTATATTTTAAAAAGATATAGAAGATGAGAAAGAGGTGAATTTAAATTTATTAGAATTATTGGGTAATAAGTTATTATTTATTTTGTAAAAAAAAAGAAAAAAAAATCTATAAAAATAAATCCCTGAGTAGGAAGATATGTTTCAGCTTTGAAACTATTCGAACTTTTTCCGTAAGATTTGTCACTTGTTAAGTGAAACGCTAGTTTTGGTATTTTGTAAAATATCAATTCACAATTGCCGTTCAATTCGAAAAATTTACGAAATTTTTAGTGAAGCGACAATTGTTGTCTTACTTAACAAAATATGACACGTCCTACGGAATTGTGCTCTTCGCCCTACAAATTATATAGAACAACAAATTGCGAAGGTTAGACAAACACGTATAAGACACTTTCTATAGAAAATATTTAAATCTTCCATTTCCCTAAAGAGATCATTTCGTACACATTTCCCCTAATTTTTTGTGTTTTAATCAATCTTTAATAAGATAAATTATAGACTAAGAATAGCTTAAGTGTACAATTACAATGAGTTATATTTCAGAAATAAAAAGGAGAAAATATCGGCCTCACTTTCGCCCTATAAATAAACGAAAAAATTATGTCATACGATATGCCCGATAAGGAAACATTAAAAAAAAAACTACAACTACCTAATATTACTTGTAAACGCCAAACTTTGGTCTAACTGAGATTTCTGTTCAAAATGAAATAAATATTGATCAATTTTTTTATAATTTCATTTGTATTTGCCTTTGAATGCATGATGAAAGTAATGTAGCATAAATACATTTATTGTGTAGTAACGGTAGTAACATAAGAAAATTAAAATAAAATAAAAAAGAAATTGCTTTAAAAATGCCACTAAAAATGTCTCAATTTGAACAGAAATCCGTAAGACGAAAGTTTGGAGTCTCACAAGTAGTAGGTTATAGCGATTAGATTATGTAGTTTTTTCTCTGATAAATACATTTCCTTATCAGACATATAGTCTCCCTTCAGGATCAGTAGAAAATCAAATCAAATGAGGCCTTCTCAATACTCCCTATTGAATAATACTATTCAACCACAATTTAAATTCTAAACGCATTGTATGGAAACTTTTTATTTCATTATACGTGTAATTATTTGTGTATTTTATTTTTTCAAATGACTGACATTGAATTTAATTAAAAAATATATAATAAAACTAGTTAAGTATGTAATACAAGAATGTAAATGTAATCTTGAACTTGCAAACAATGACATTTTCTTTTTTAAATTTTTAAACACGTGTAAAAAGAATTAAGGCGAATCATAAACACTTAAGATTTTCAAATTAACATACCTAGTATGTAATTACTTTTAAATGTATTTTAAAATAAATAAATTTTAAAATGACATTTATATGGATTTACAACAATAAAATTTGAAATTTTATCAAACAACAACGATGTGTGTTTTTTATAGTTATAGTGCCTTTATTTGAGGTAATGCCAAAAATAAATTACGTTAAACATATGGAATTGGGTCAGCCCGTCTAGGAGATAGAATTTTCATGTAATTTTTTCAAGGTAAAAAATACTCTATGATAATTGCATTTTTATTAATTTAATATTAATTTTTATTTACGTGTGTCTGTAATAATGATAATCTCTTTAGGGATTGAAAAGTTTAATTATGCTTATTAGATTTAAATCTCTCAGGGCTATAAATTGTTTATTTTTAAGACTAAAATTATTGAACCAGCTTTTAGTTTTATTGGTTTTTTTTTTACCCCCTTGAATTTCAACCGGAAATAAGTACGTGAGGGTGGCAGGAGTTTTATCTTTTAAACTTTATTTATATAATATTTTGGTGTGTTTCATTTTAAATTAGTTTTAAAAAACTAGAATGAATTAGAAAAAAAATCAATCAAATTTTTTCTTAAATATAATAATTATACAATATTTCAATAATTAGCATACTTTTTAAACTAACAATTATAAACAAACGGTTAAACAGAGGACATATATATTAAAGTAAACGTGATGAAAAGAGTAAGAAATTTAAAATATTTTAAAGGTTAACAAACTGATTGTGTTTGATAATAAGAGAGAGATATAGATTTTGTATTTATCTGTTTTTGTTTTTAGTGTGACAGAGTTGGGTCGTGACGCCATATTTGTGACGAGAGAAGCACGACGCGCCCAACTGGAAGTGACGCCATAGTAGCTAGTCAAGTTTCAAAACTGAGGCAAGTTTGCGCAGAAGAAAGAGTGAGACGATGCAACAACGCTGCCAATAGCTAAAGATGGAGCTATAGAAACTTATGAGATCATCACCATTTATAGGAGTTGATTTGACCCACGCGAAAGTAAATTCTCGGCCATCTAACGAGAAAGTTGTGTGCAGACATTTTAATTATTAACGATTTTGTTAATAATTGAAACGAGTTACGAGTGTGCAAATATTGTTGATGAACATTGTGTGATAGTTATTGAAGATGGCATCGAAATCGAAGAAATCGGCGACGCCGGCACAGTCAACCGCTTCCATTGAAATTCCAACATCTGCCGGCCGGCCTGAAAGCCCGTTAAGTCCAACACGTATGACTCGATTCCAAGAGAAAATCGATTTACAAAATTTAAACGATCGCCTCGCATGTTATATCGATCGAGTGCGTCATTTGGAAACGGAAAATAGCCGGTTATCGCGGGAGGTGCAAACCTCACAGGAAGAAATCACCCGTGAAGTGACCAGTATCAAGTCGATGTACGAGCATGAATTGAATGACGCCCGTAAACTGGTCGACGAAACAGCCCGTGAAAAAGCACGTCTCGAAATCGACACGAAACGCTTGTGGGAAGAAAACGAAGACCTCAAATCGAGACTCGATAAGAAAAACAAAGATTACAACAACATTGACAACCAAATTCGCATTCTTGAATCCCGCTATTCCGACCTACAAACCAAGTACAATCAAGCAGTCAACGATCGTAAGAAATTCGCTGATGATGTTAAAGAGTCGGAGAACGAAGTCGATAAACTTCGCAAGCAACTTGATGAAGTTCGTAAACTTCTCGAAGAGGAAACTTTGATTCGAGTCGATCTCGAAAATACTTTACAAAGTTTACGGGAAGAACAAACATTCAAAGACCAAGTGTATCAACAGGAAATCACTGAGTATCGAACTCGTCGTCAAGTTGATATCAGTGAATTGGACGGACGATTGGCTGAACAATACGAGGCGAAGCTTCAAGAATCCTTACAAGATCTACGTGATCAATATGAGAGCCAAATGGCGAGTAACCGAGGTGAAATCGAGTTGTTATACGAAAGTAAAATTAAAAGCTTACAACAAGCTGCTGCTAGAAACTCGCAAGCCACCACCTCGGCTATTGAAGAGTTGCGTCAAACTCGTTCTCGCATGGAATCGCTATCATCTCGGATCAACGAACTGGAAGCTCTCAATGGTGGACTCCAATCTCGAATTCGAGATCTAGAAAAATCTCTCGAGGATGAACACTTACGACATGCATCCGATTTGGCCTTACTCGAAGCTGAATTAACCCGTCTTCGCGATGATATGGCCCAACAACTCCAAGATTATCAAGATTTGATGGACATCAAAATTTCTCTCGATTTGGAAATTTCGGCTTACCGTAAACTCTTAGAAAGTGAAGAAGCCCGTTTGAACATCACACCAAGCCAAAGCCCGGCTCCAAGTGGCCTTAGTTCTCGCAGCTCTCGTACACCAATCCGACGAACTCCTATTCGTCTTGGCGGAAAACGTAAACGCACCGTTTTAGAAGAAAGCGAACAATCTCTCAGTGATTTCGTCACAAATTCAGCTTCCAAAGGTAAACTATGAGCTGTTAATATTTTCGTCGTTCTACCCAACACAGTTTTAATAAACAGTCATGTTTCTTAAAAACAAAACTTTTACAGTTTCAAGCGTATGCTCAGTGCTAGACTTCTTTATCGTTTTATATTTCCTTATTTGTCATATCTTTTTTAATTAAAACTGTTTGGTGAAAACGCGACATAACGTAACTTAGGAGCCATCCATAAATTACGTCACACGTTAAGGGGGAGGGAGGAGTCGACGAAGTGTGACAAAATCCATTTTAATCTAAGTGTTAAGTAAAACACGAACTTTAAACTATTAACGAAAAACTCAAAAATATTTGCAACACTATCTGTAGAAACATAAGGTTTAAATTGTTTTGTCGACCACTCGCTCTACTAGGTACACTAAGAAAAACATTTTCTTCTGGAAACTGAATTTCATTTACGCCAACAAAATGATTTGATATCCCATTGCCAATAAAATATTTATTATTTAGAAGTTAATTGTCCGAAGACAATTTTTTTTCTCGATGTAGTTTTACGCGCCGATACTATTGCCCTTTGATAAATGCTGCACCGTGCCTAACGGTGATATTGTTTTTATTTTATTTGGACAATTGACTTTCCAGATGATTAAGTTGGATCTTTAATTAATCAATATAATTAATAGGTTTTTCTTTTGTTTATTTCTTGAAATGTTTGATTTTATGTTAATTTTATTAAAAAAATCATTTAAATTGAAATAAAACAAATTTTAGAACTGCTCTTTTAATTCAATAATTATTTGTAGATGTAAAATATGTGACGTCATTTTTAAGGAGGGGGGGTCTCACAAGTGTGACCAGCTGTGACAAGGACGGGGGGGGGCAAAATCATGAAACTCGTGTGACGTAATTTATGGATGGCCCCTTATCTCTCTTGTTCTTCAAAATCTAGTCAAATGTAGACCAGGTACTATGCACTTCATAGGAAATCATAGAACGAATGAGTGAAATAGTGCTATTCACATTTTGATGCATGAAGAGAAAGATTCTGTTCAAAATGGATTAGTGGTCCTAGCTGGAAACTCACCATTTCCTATGGTGGATAGTACTTGATGGCAAATATAACAATGAATAAATAGTTCAAGAATAACCGCGGGTGGCGCTATTGGTTTTGAAGTAGTACTTTGAGTAGTAAACTGAGTACTTTTTTCAATATGTTTGCGTCTCCAACCCTTTAACAATAATGAATAGAGACTAGAAGCCTTAAGTAAGATGGATTTGTACAATCTTTGTGCTACCAAATAGGTCCTCGAAAGCTTCCAGAATCAATCACTCGCTGGGCTATCCGTAAACTATAATAGTATTATGGTTTGGGTTATTGCAGTGACATCTAATATAGAATTACTCGTGGATGCTTTTGTCTCCATGCTACTTTCAAAGCATTAATTCAGACTCTTGATCTTTATTTTTTATTTCTTAAACGTAGAGGTTTTCAATCTAGATTTTGCAAAACCCTGGAATTCTCTGAAAAGTTGATAATAGTTTCACAAATGATTACCTTTGCTATGCTATTAGTTTAGATTTTTTTTATTTGTTACTTAAACATGACGTTTCTTCCAGAAAACCAGAACCTCGAAGGGTGTCTAAAGTCTATTTCAAGTTTTTATTAATAGTCAGTTCATTTACTTATCTATAAGATAATGTGCAAACTAGTTTATGGAAATAAATGATAATAAATTTTAATGCTAAATACAATAAGCAAATAGCAGTAGTTCTCTCCACTTCATGCGCCAAGTGGTACGGGTTCGATCCCCGTTGAATCCTACACTTATATCCTAGACCTAAGATTAAAATTGACCAACAGAAATTTTCTGTGTTTAGACAGTCATGATATGACCTTAGCTGTTAAAGCGACTTTTAACACAAAAAGAAAAAAAATAATAATATGTAACCCACTTAGCGTTGTAGCGGTTAGATCTCCGTTCCGAGCGTCAGTGGTGTTCGGTTCGATTCCCATAAAATCCTAGATTGTCTAAGATCAGTAGATTACCGATATTTTCTATACACAACCATAATACAAGGTGTGTTCTAGATGACAATAAAAACGTACGTTGTACGGTTCCATTTATGAAATGCATAAAAGACAAGTGCATAATTTGCAATGTACAGTTTTATTTTCATGTGGAATATTCTAAATGAGATAAATATTTAATTGTAAATATTAGAAAGATAAATATTTATCATTGCTTATCATTTTAGGTGACATTGAAATAATCGAGGTCTGTCCAGAGGGAAAGTTCGTTAAACTTCACAACAAAGGTGAAAAGGAAGTGTCCTTAGGTGGTTGGCAATTGTTGCGTAAAGCTGGAGAACACGAAACCAGCTTCAAGTTTCATCGCAGCGTTAAATTGGACGCGGGTGCTACAACAACGGTGTGGTCTGCGGAAACAAACCAAGCTCACGAGCCACCTCACAACATCGTTATGAAAACACAAAAATGGTTTATTGCCGATTACATGATCACAACGCTAACTAATTCAGACGGCGAAGAAGTAGCTGGCTCCGAGCGAAAACGAACACAGTTGACGAAAGGGTCTTCCCGTCATAGAGACTATGTCGGTGCCGAGGAATATCTTCACCAGCAGGGCGATCCTCAAGATGAACGATGTAGTATTATGTGAAGATTGTCCCTCGTAATATTAAGACAAGTATTGACAAATAGTTTCTCAGATCCTTTTTTACAATTCGTATTTCAATAGTTTTATATATATAAATACACGTTTAAAACGTTCAAAACTCAAGAACAGCGCATATTTACATAATTTAAAAAAAAATCATATATTATATTAGTAATTGGTAAGTAGCAGTTGCAACTATGCTTTCAATAGTAAAAAATAACACTATCTTTATAAAAGAAATATTAATTTTGAGGTAAAAAGATATTTAAGGTAATCACTATGGGGAAAATTTACCATGCACATTTTTGGTTTAGTTAATTTTTTTCTATTAATTTAAAGCATTTTTATTACTCTTTTTAACCTTTGTTAAAGCGTAGAGTCAAAAATATTTTTATATTAAAAACGTCAAATAAAATTATAATAAAATAGTCGCTCATACTATAATTACTCGTTCATTGGACTAACTATTTAGGATAGGTTTGTTCCTAATGAAAATAAAATCGTACATTAGTATGCGAAATATAAAAAAAAAATAGTCAAGTTTTTATATTCCACATAACTTATACATAGGCAAAATAATCCCGGGCCATAATTTTGATCCTGGTTTTCGGGACCAAGAGACACCAATCCCTGGATTCGGGACTAAAAATACCGATCCCGGGATTGACAGAAATTGTTTAGAAACAATAAATATAATACAAAAAGTTCTACCACTAGAAAGTATAGGGATA
This sequence comes from Sisyra nigra, assembly GCA_958496155.1. Lineage (NCBI taxonomy): Eukaryota > Metazoa > Arthropoda > Insecta > Neuroptera > Sisyridae > Sisyra > Sisyra nigra. Next base: position 32,134,407 of record OY292316.1, on the reverse strand, counting down.
TTAATTTTTATTATCATTCATAACTGTGTTTACCAACTTAAACTTACAATTAAGAACTTAATATTAAAGCCATTTATTGGTATTTTTAAAACTTACAATAATCGACTTGCATTAATAGCAAATACTTAAAGATAACAATATCCAAATTGCATTTCAATTGACGAATTAAGTATTACTAATAATGGCACACTCATTGAGCGTTTAAATATGAAAATTATCAAGTTAAAACTCATCAGATAATTCAATTTTTTTTTAAGTAAAATAAGATATCAGACTAAACAAGTTATTCATTCTGGTATAACCTATGTGATTTAGAGAGAGACAAGACGCTTAAGCATACCTACTGTACAGTCTACATTACACTGCCGTGCGAATGGGTCGCAATATGCGCAACTTTCTTATAGTGTGTAGAACTTTTATCATTATTTAAGTATCGATTCCTGGATCGAGAGCTTAAAATCCCGGACTTCGAGATCCCGCTGTGTTATAAAAACAAATTTATCATAATTTTATATTGCGCATAACTTATAGGATTATATTTTCATTGGGAACAAACTTGATAGTAAAATTGCGGCAGTTACTTTTGTAGTTCTAGATATCTAGATTGTAGCTATTACAACTGATACATACCACTTAGTAAATATGTAGCCAACAAACTCTTGAGAATTGAATATTTTGTGTTTAAACGTAGAAAATTGTTCAATGATCAAATTGTTTTAAATTGGCTATTATAGTTTATTACGTTAATAAATTACTAAAAGAAAATATATCACTGAACAATTTTAATCATATTATATCATAATCTTTAAAATTTACAAGCCATTGATTGGAATGTTTTACGGTTATCGAGAGTTATATATTTTAAAGAAAAAGGTTTACAATGGAAAGATTTATTCTTGTTGAGGAAAAAAATATAAGTATTTGCCATGTTTTTTTCTACAATAACGATTTATGTTGAAGGTGAAAATAAAATGTTTAATTTCTTCATTTATATTATAATTATTAAAATATTGAACTTAACGTAAAAATTTTAAACTGACTTTCTGATCCAGTTAAAAGGTAGTTGTAAAGACAAGACCTATGATGTATTTTTATCTGTTAAAAATGAGCAAAGATTTATTAATTGAAGAAAACAAAAATCTATATACATGATGTAACATTAGTCATTAGTCTTTGAGTTTTAATGTGTTCCATTGATTATTTCTTTAGGTTTACTTTATACAAAGCCTTATATCAATTTTTTTATAAATTTAACTTTATATTAAGTTTTTCTATAATAAAAAATAAAACTAATAAAAATTCGTTTTTATTTTAAAAATTATTTAATTTAACATTTTAGTATTACAGATATATTAGGCATGTTCCAAATGCAAATAAAAGCGTACATTGTGCGGTACAAGTTACGCACAATATAAAAATTTACTAGATTTTTTTATTGCAATTGACTTGTACAATTTACGGTTTTGTGTTCATCTGGAAGCTGTTAATGCCTGCTTTGTAAGGAAGGTGAGATATTTTTGCCAAAGACATCGGCTTGGTATTTCAAAGCTTCTACGTGCGTTGCATTGTTTAGGGCTTCGTCGGTCATTTGCCGTTCAAGTCGTTTTTCTTTAATTGATTCTGAAAGTGATTCAAGTCATATTATGGTACAAAGACTGTTTGCATATTCGTCCCCTTACTGGGTTAACCTCGTAACTACAAAATCGTAATTTTTAAGAAACCAATAAAAACTGTTAGTTCCCGGGAAAAATATTTTTGTCTAACCATATATAATCAGATCTGAAAATTGGCCAGGTATGATCATATATAATTATATATGATTAGACAAAAATATTTTTTGTCAGGCACTCACTTATATTGTAATATCTTTTTAGTTATCCGTTGCACTTGGTGTTTTTATAAAAAAAACTAGAAAAATGTAGCTTTGCTTGTAGTAAGTGATTGTTCAGGAAAAAATATTTTTGTCTAATCATATATAATTATATATGATCATACCTGACCAATTTTCAGATCTGATTATGTATGATTAGACAAAAAAATTTGGGGAATAAATAATAGCCCATCAAAAAACGTAATTTACACGACAAATTGTCAGCTGTAAAAGTAGTAATATTAACGACAAATTAGGTATTTAGCACGACAAATTAGATATCCTTACAAACTATTCATGTCACGACAAATTATGTTTTAAGCAAAACAAAAATAGATTTTAAAGCGACAATTGGCGACAATCGACAACCGTCAAATTTATAAATTATATTTTTCTTATTTGCACTACTTGTATACAGATGCTTATTTATTATTAAGTATTAAATAAACCAGAAATTTATTTATAGTTAATTTATTTAACAAAACAAAACGATTAAACATACATATATTAATAAGTCAAATATAAATATAATTGTAAATAAATTAATTTAGGAAAATTAGTAAATATTATAATTAAATCTAATGTAAATATAATAATATAAATATAATTGTAAATAATACTGGCAATAATCAAAATAAAATATTAGGTAAATAATGCACATTAAGTCATTAAACGTATAATATGAGTGAAAATGCAATATATTTGTCAATTCTCAACAATTAAAGCCTTTCGAGCTTTTGCAGGTCTTCCCCTTTTACGGTTATTACCCAATAGCATAGTCAAATTTTGAACGGACGTGGTTTGCCAGTAATTTGTAGTGCCAATGCATATTTCGATCTGAAATTGCAATAATTGCCGTTTGTTTACATGTTTTGTCGTTTTATTAATTTTTTGTCGTTGTATTTTTTTTTTGTCGCCTGCAATTCCAAATTTGTCGTTCTGAATACGTTTTTTGGTGGGCCGAAAAATGTAACCCAAAACATTTTTCCCGGGGTATTATTATCTCAGATATTATAAGAATAATAATATTAAATATCACTAACAATTCCCGCTACGTTTAATGCAATACGAAGTTCCACAGTTTTTGAATCAGAGAATGTAGATACGAGGAAAAAAACGGAGAAAAATCCTTTTATCATTCTGAATATTTAAGGGAGTCGACCCATGTGACGGCCTGGTTTTTAGGATTTTTTTTCTACGACCAGTAAATAGATAGAGCTTTAAGTTTATCATCATTTGTTAACATCTATTTCGACAGTATAAATATAAATTTTAAGCTAAAAATATTGTGTAGAACATGAGTTACAGCGTTCTGACCACCCCCACCTCGAAAAAATGAGCTTGCACTTCCTCCACGATTCCGGCTGATTGGCTTATCCGAAACAAAAAAAAAACAACGGCGTTTTAATTTGTAAGTCTAAATGCACGGAATGAACTATTATCAAATGAATATACAAAAAATTGGACTTTTGGTAGACATTTGAAATAAAAGTTACGAAATTTGCGTTTTTGGTTTTTTGTTTTTTTGCAATAAAAAATAGAAATTTTAGGAATTTTCGATTGATAATAGTTCATTCCATGCGTTTACATGTGTTGAGTGTACCCTATAAATTTCAAGTCATTCGGTCAAACCGTTTTTGAGATACGATGGAGGAAAGTTTGAAAAACACGGTTTTGAGAACAACGCGTTTAAAGTGTCAAGTCAGTAGGCCCGGACTCTAACTGCCAATTTCTTCTACCTGCTGTATCTTTAAAACGACTTCAAATTTTCAAAAATCACTTTATTACCGTAAATTAGATATGTTAAGAAAGCAATTTATTAAAAAAAAAATCGATTTTTTGAAACCATCACATGGGTCGACCCCCTTATGGCTGTTTTAAACTACTTAAATTGAAGTACTCGGTAATATTTTATGCTGAAATTCTCTCTAATTACGAGGTTTTCCCAGAAAGAAACGTATTTTCATGTTTACCGCTATATGGTGTGCTTTTGTCCGAGATGAAACTTTCTAGATTATAGCCTATGAAGCCGACAATGCCTGCGAATGGTAATGTGATATAAGGAGCATAGCGAACTGCAATACGATAAATGACAGGCCACATCCTTCTAAAATCTGTAATAAAATATATAATACCATTTGTTCATTATGTAAGTCGTTTGATGGAAAAATTTCAATCGGAAAAAACATAACCTTATATATTCGTGTTCGATAGAACGTTTACGAGAAAAAGCAAATTATATTAAAATTGATATAAATTTTATACTTCTTATTAACTACCGTTTTCTTTATTTAGTTTTCCTTGATTTAAATAATAAACTTTGACGCATTGTTAAGAAATATGAATTTGACAACTGTATTATGAGGCATGCGCGATTTGTTTCAATTCAAATTTTATTTTTACTTTCTTTTACTACTATATAGATAGTAAAGGAAGTATTGTAATCGGGTCGAATTTTCGAATTCGAGCTTTCACCGGAAATACATGTTTTGAGGTCCCCTGAGTCCAAAAAAGTGGTTTTTAGAAACATGTCTGTGTGTGTGTCTGTGTGTCTGTGTGTGACAGCCATATCGTATCGAAAGCTTTATCCGAATTTCACCAAACTTGGCATTTGACCTCCCTATTATACCTAGTTGTGCCGCGAAGCTTTTGGTTGAAATAGGTTAACCTATAGCTCTACTTTACTCTAGGCGTTTTTGAGCTTTTTCAATTTTGTTCGAAAACGGCTCCAACGATTTTCTTTAAACTTTCTATAGTTTTTAGACTCATTAGTGGCTACAACTTTTATTTGAAACTTTTTCCTGGGAAAATTCGAATAAGGGCGGTTCTGGGGTGAAGGTTCGGAATTCGTATACCTATACCTATGTACATATAAGCTGTATAGTGTATACATATTACTTTCTTTTACTATTTAATAGTAAAGGCAGTATTGTAATTGGATCGAATTTTCGAATTTGAGCTTTCAACGGAACTACATGTTTTGAGGTCCCCTGAGTCCAAAATAGTGGTTTTTAGAAACATGTCTGTGTGTGACAGCCATATCTTATCGAAAACTTTATCCGAATTTCACCAAACTTGGCATTTGACCTCCCTATTATACCTAGTTGTGCTGCGAAGCTTTTGGTTGAAATAGGTTAACCTAAAGCTCTACTTTACTCTAGGCGTTTTTGAGTTTTTTCAATTTTTTTCGAAAACGGCTCCAACGATTTTCTTTAAACTTTCTATAGTTTTTAGACTCATTAATGGCTACAACTTTTATTTGAAACTTTTTCCTGAAAAAATTCGAATAAGGGCGGTTCTGGGATGAAGGTTGGGAATTTGTGTATATACATTAGGGTGGAGCGTCATAATTTTTTTCAAATTTTGTTATTGGAAGAGAGTTTAAATGTTGCGTAATTATATAAACTTCATGTAAAAAATAATAAAAAAAATCTAAAAAAATTCTTTCAGCCCTCTACCACAGCTCAAAAATTTAAAAAAATACGTTGAAAATAATCGTTATGTATTGTTAATTTTTTTATCCGTAACTGTTTTTTTAATATTTTTAGCTATGTTTATTCAGTCCAGGAATGGCATATAATACTGGAAAAAAATATTAATTCACCTACTTGTCCTCATCGTCATCAATCTTACTTTTAATACATCCGTAAAATACATAACATTGTTCAATGTTTTTAGATATTTGCCTCGTTCCCTTTAATTAAAAATTTCTTTGTAAAAGTTTAAATCTTAATAATTATAAACAACCAATAATTTTTTTTTTAACTAAAATTAGTTATCTTTGCGTCGTGTGGGTAGGATAAGTGAGAATACAATTTTGTTTTTATTTCAAAGTTGTTATCATAACTATCAAGAAGTTACGTGTTAATTTTGAAACATTAAAATTTTTATTAAGTACTTAAATACATATTGAAATCATCATGTTGAAGCGAGTAACCCGACACGAATTTAGCTGTCCAATCTTTGGATCATTGGGCCTTCTAAACAAGAGAGTGTTACCAACAATCGCGGACGTTTTGAAACATTTAATTTTTGTGAGAAATGAACATAAAGTTATGGGAAACGGAAAACAACCAGCTATTGCTGAAATAATTGATATCACAGGTCGTAATATAATAGAAATTTGGAAAAGTGCATCTTTACCTTTTGTTACAATACAACGTATAAAACAACAGCTAAAAAGTGCCTATGATAAATATTTACACTTTTTGAGGTACCCTCAATCTAAAAAAAATGAAAATTTTATTCAGAAGCTAGAAGAATGGAAATACAAATGCCAAACTGAATTATTTGATATCTGTACTTGCAAATGCATTGATTTCAACAGTTGTATTTGTTCACGAGATAAGAAAGTACCTTTTTTAGAAAGATCGTTTCTTGCCGATCAAAGAACTAAAAGAAAAATGGTTATAGGTGGGTTGGATCTTTTGGAAACAAATAAACTTAAAAAGAAAAATATAAGGAAAAAGAAAGAAAATGACAAAATTATGTTATATAAAACTATGAAATCATCGCTTAACGTAAAAACAAAAAATTCCGTAAAAGTTAATATTCCAACTGCTTCATCAACATCTGAATATAATTCCAAGTCACATACCTCGAAAAATGTTCATGAAATAAGTGAGAGAAATCATTTACATCTTCCAAATGTTGCCCGAATTTGTGATCAATATGGCATTTCAGATCGATCGGCAGCAGCAGTCGCGAGCGCAGTGTTGCAGGACGTCGGATTAGTAACTGTTCAAAATACAGAAAATATAATCGATCGAAGCAAAGTTCGTAGAGCTAGAAAACGGCAACGTGAAAAACTCCAACAAAACGATTGTCTTTCGAATGTTACCAGTATTTATTTTGACGGAAGAAAAGATAGAACGTTGGTTTGTGAAAAACGAGGCCAAAGTTTTCATAATGTTAGAAAAATAAATGAACATATCTCCTTACTCACGGAGCCAGGTTCAAACTATTTAGGACATTTAACCATTTCTTCCGGTACAGGGAAAGCAATTGCGCATTCGCTATATTCTTTTATGACAAACAGAAAATTAAATTTAAATGCGTTGTCTGTTATTGGTTGTGATGGTACAGCCACAAATACGGGTTGGAAAAGTGGAGTTATTCGAATTATGGAGCTGAAGTTGAAAAGGCCTTTGCAGTGGTTCATATGTCAACTGCATTTCAATGAATTACCTTTTCGCCACTTATTTCTTAAATTAGATGGAGCGACATTAGGACCTAAGAGTTACACAGGGCCCATTGGAAAAGCACTGGAAAGTTGCGCTGATCTTCCTATTGTGGAATTTTCAGCAATTTTAGGAAATCTACCGACGTTAGCTCCTGAAATCGAAGAGAGCCTAAGTACGGACCAAAAGTATTTATACCAAATGTGTCAAGCTGTAAGTAAAGGATCTTGCCCTGAAGGTCTTGCACACCGAAACCCAGGAAAAATGGCACATTCCAGGTGGCTAACAACTGCCAATAGAATCTTAAGACTATATGTAGCGACATCTAATCCAACGGAAAATTTAATTATACTTTCAAAATATATTTTAAAAGTATATGGCCCCGTTTGGTTTGGCATTAAAAAAGATAGCTCTTTCAAACATGGCCCAAATCATATTTTTAAACTTATTAGTTTTTCAAGATGTTTCAGTCCGAATGTTCGAGAAATAATTGACCCGGTAATTCAACGTAATTCTTTTTTTGCACACCCAGAAAATATATTACTGGGTATGCTAAACGATAGAAGACCTCACATCAGAAAATTGGGCTTAAGAAAAATTTTATCAGCCAGAGAAAAACAAAAAGTTGGAGCTTCGGTTCGAATATTTAAGCTTCCAAAGTTAAATTTTGAAGCTAAAGACTATACTAGCTTAATAATATGGACTGAATCACAAGTCACATCTCCTCCACTGTTGGATAATATGAGCAATCAAGATTTAAAAACATTGCTACAGAAAAAATCGAAAATTGATATAGAATTTCCTGATTATCCTTGTCATACTCAAGCTGTTGAGCGATGTGTGAAGATGGTGACTGAAGCTTCAGTTACTGTGGTTGGTGAAAAAGCAAGGGACGGACTTATAAGATCTAAAATAAATTCAAGAAGTATAATGCCATTTTTCCACACTAAAAAAAATTACAAAATGTGAAAATAGAGCAATTGTCTTCTTATAATCACATTTTGAATCAACCTTTCGAGTTTTCGATTTGTTTTTATGAGTCGAATCATTTATTTGTGTCATTATTTGTATCATTTATTTTCGTTTAATAAACATTATACCTATATTTCATTATAATATTTTTATAAGCTTTATTTATAAAAAATTAACTCTAGCTTTTTTATGGGAAAAACGGAAACTGAACTTCCAAATAACCCATTTGAAGTTGATTATAATGTATATTATTTATCATATTTTTTATCGGATTTTAGGCGATGAAAAAAATTTTAATTTTTGAATAAGTTAAGTAACATCCATACCAACTTGCGAAGAATTGAAAAAAAAATCGTTAGAAAATTAATTTCACCATTAAACTAATAAAATAAAAATTCCTTTCTTAATTTTAAAAAAGTTGAAACTTTGAGCTTCGGTAGAGGGCTAAAAACGATTTCAAAAATAATAAGTTTATAATAAAAAAGTGTTTAATTCCTCAAAATGCAAAAAACTAGAGGTATTCGAATCCGTTAAATTAATTTTTTTTTTCTTCCATATATTGACGCTCCACCCTAATATACATATAGCCCTATAGGTTGTATGCATATAGTACTGTTTATATGTATTGTTACAAAGTGCTTATATTTCTTTTAACTAACAGCGAGTATTTTCATGAATGAAAGTAAAAGAAAGTTGTGTGACGCCTCGCACCAGATATTTTATTATCTTTTTTAATTTAAGAGATTTATTATCTAGAAATTGCTTCTAAGTTCATAAAAAAACTAAAAATTAATTCATCTTTGTAATTAAAAATCAAAATGAAAATATTTAAATAATACAAACATAAGAACAGCTATAAATTTTTCAAAATCGCACAATTCTATTGGTTTAAATTCGGCGAAAGAAACAAATGACTATTGCGAACTAAATTGTTGCACGGATGGACGTTCCGAAGTTCCATTAAGATGCATTGACTCTTGATTATTACGTGATTAATTTAAGTTAATTATAAATAAAATATTTATTAAGTGTGGTGATTTAACTAGAAAGTGATCGATTGACTCAATTTGTTTTATTCAAGTAAGTGATAAAATCAATTAATTTTGGAATTAAATTTAGCATTCTTGGCTAAGGAAAATAGCTTTTAGACCAAGCATAATGTCGTCGATATAAATGCAAAGTGACAAATGTGAAAATAACATACTTTTCAGGAAAGCAAAAAAACTTCCAGTTTGCCTCACACTACAATAGTTTGCATAATCGATCCTTTGCCTAACTTACTTTGGGTCACTTCGCCCTTTCTAAAGTGAATTAAGATTTGAGAATTTACCATATCATCAAACCTAAGACAGTAGCTATAAATCAAAAACGAAAAAATCTGTTTTTCACATTACGCTTCTGGAAAAATCTCATAGGATCTCATAAAAAAAAAGTTATTTTATGAGATTGGATGAGGTTTTATGGTATCCTATGAGACAGAAAAAATTAACAATCAAATATTTTATGAGATTTTATTGGTGTTTTTGTCCGGGAAAATACTCATAGGATCTCATAGAATTTCACCAAAAAATATTTTTATGAGATCTTATGAGTATTTTCCCGGACAAAAACACCAATAAAATCTCATAAAATATCTTCGACGGTTTTTATATGAGATCCTATGAGATTTTTCCAGTATGCTATATAGTACTTTGCATTTGTATAATATTCGACGATGTATTATTCGTTTTCATATTTCAGGCGTAATAATTATTACTATAAGTAACTTCATGCTTGATATTTAATTTATTGATTTCTAATTCAATATTTTATTATTTCATAAAAATTTGACTATGAAAAATATAATTATTTATCTTCTACCCCGAAAACTTTTCATTTTATATTTTAGAGATTTAAATATTTAATAGTAACGTATCTATAACTTTAAAATAGTAACTATCTGCATATGTTAAGAACTGAATTGTACTTGATATCTATCTATAATCTATACTAATAACTTACGTGGCGGTTTTTTATAGTCCCCCATAACTTCCAAAATTACGAAACGTATTGACATGAAACGTATACCATAAGGGCGCGTTCAGACGGATCAACTAAACTCGCCCGACTATTTTCAATCTTGTAGACTGTAGCAGGGTAAGCGACGCGAGAAGTGAAGTAAAAGCGAGTTGAAAGAGAAGCAAATTGAAAGAAAACTGGATCAACTAAACTCGTTCAACAAAAGATTGACTGAATCAAACTTTTGTTGAACGAGTTTTGTTGATCAGTTTTTTTTCAATTCTGCTCAATTTGCTTCCCATTCAACTCGCTTGTGCTTCACTTCTCGCGTCGCTTACCCTGCTACAATCTACAAGATTGAAAATAGTCGGGCGAGTTTAGTTGATCCGTCTGAACGCGCCCTAAGATGCGGGCAGGGCCGGAATTACCATGGGGCCATGTGGGCTCGGACCCATAGCGGCAAACTTTTAGGGGCGGCAAAACGGCAAATAAAAAAAATGATTGTGCTGTTTTATGAAACCACGATGCAAGTGAAACTTTTTTGCGGATTGTAGGCATTTAACTGAAAATTTTTGAAAAATTATTCGATTTAGGAATAAATAAATTAAATAATTAGAAAATGGGAATGATAATGGGAAATGAAGTACCTACACAAGATATTCAACTATAAAAAATCTTGAGTGTGATTTGACGAGTTTTGGCATTCCTGTGCATCCACAACTAATTCTTGACTCGTGCTTGTCTTGTATCTCGACTCGTACTCATAGCACTGTCGCTAGTGCCATGATTAGAATTGGCACCCGATTTTCGCCGTTTGTAATTTTGACAATACTCGCGGAATCTTTCCGCATTTAGCTGCTTTTGATTCAGAATTTTTTCTACAACAATATTTTTGGATACAGGCTACCAAAAGCCTTTTTCCTTTCTCTATAAGCACGAACTCTTACGGCAGTCTTTCTCTTACGGCGGAAAAATTTCTGGTGCGGGTTTGTTAGTGGACAATTGCCGAACACAAGTGACAAGTCAATTAGATACTATATAGTATCTACTTTTAACTAAAGAACACAACTAAAAGTCACTAAGTGACGTAAAGTGAAAATAGTTTTTTAAAAAATCAGTTATTTTTTTGACCACCAGACGTTGTGACCAAAGAGGTTCAGTGGTCAGATTTTGGTATAGGACAGGCATGACTAATACTATCTTTTTAATTTTTGATTTCTTTTAAAATTTTATGTAGCATATTTAAATAAAATTGAATTAGAAATAGCAAAAATGAATATTTATGTTTAACGATTGATTTTAACTATTCGGATATGATCATTTTTAGTTAGTAAATTTAGTTAATTTCTTTAACAATTTGAGTATCTTGTAAACCAAAAATTTTAGTTCGATTTTTAATCCTCGAGGAATTTCTATAAAAAAGTAGCTACGGTACGAAATTGGATGATCTTGATGAATTCACGATATTTACGAAGTTGCTCATTAGTTAAAAAAATCTTGAAAATCGTTAACATCCTCTTCTTAATAAATGTAGATATATTTTAGAAAAAATTAAAAGTTTTCAACCATTTTTATTAAATATTAATGATCCTACATCAGATTCATAGTTAAATACAGGTAATACTAGCAATGTTATATTAGTATTATTTTTTTAAAAATAATTTGTTCCATATAATACAATTTTGGTTTAATAAATTGAAGAAAAATAAATCATGATAAACTAAATCTTTTAAAAGTCTACAAAAAACACGAAAAAGTTTTAAATTATTGAATAATTTAACAAGTCTATATATATATATATATATATATTATATGAAGGCAAATAAGTTAAATGTTTGTACATATTTACAACAAAACTAAATTCAATGTGCTATATTATAAATATTAATTAACAAATTTAAAATTTTAAAAATATATTATTTTTTATATTATATAAATATGTCGTACTAGTAAGGGTATTTTGACTAAAGCAATTTTCGCCACCATTTTTTCTTTGGTTTTACAATTTCTTTGAAATTTTCCTTGTGGTTGGTTGGTTTTTTTTTTTTAATTTCAATCACGAGTAGATTGTCATTAAAATCAATTCCTCCAACGACAACGGGTTGCTTTTCATTTTTGTGTCAAGGCTGTGATATCGTTCTGAAATTATATAAAATTTTTATTATCATATGATTTTAGCTAAGAAATTGATTAAAGTATACCATGAGCTAAATGAAGACGAACCATTGCCATTATATATCGTTCAGCCGTTAAAACTCTTTGCTTGGAAAATCTCAACACAAGACATTCCAATACTTTGTTACTAACAGTTGCTCCTGCTGCCCATAGAAGTGCCCGTAAATTATAACTTGAAGCCTTACCCCCTCCAGAACCTCGTTCAAACTTTTGGAAAGCCAACTAAAAACCAATCCATGTAAATATCAAACAAAAAAAACTTTTATTAAAGTCACAGAATATAAGTTAATGCAGAAGGTTCACTCGTAATTTTTGATGGGTAATTGCTCACTGCAGTGCATATAAAAACATGGCTACAATAGGGATATATTGACATTTTTGCGTCTATAATCAGTTAATGTATTAACTGCTGTATTTAATTATGTATTAACTACTGTATTAATGTTAATGCAGTAATGTATTTCAATTTACTTTAGTAGTATATAGAGGAAAAATATCCCGCTTTCAATAGATTGTTGATAATATTTATGTTGCCGCTCACTAGAAATAGTTCAAACTGAATAACTACGTGCAGTAGTTGCACCAAATTCACAAAAGACCATCAAAATCAAAGCTGCCGAAATTAAGTGAAATTTATATCTTATTACTTTACTGCTAGCTGTGGTTGTACCGTTCATAATATTTTTACTTTTGTGGGGTTTTTGGTGGTCATTTTTGGTACTTGCGCAAGTATGGTATACAGTCGAGTACCCGTTATAAGCCTCTTCTTGGGAACGTAGAGAAAATTTTTCTTGGAATTTTTGGCATTCCCACTACTGCGTGGTTAGTGTCGTCACTTGACCCCCTCCTCCTATAAGTCTGTTATATTTCTAGTGGTGACTTGGCACGTAACAAAAAAGAATGGTCAAACGGAGGAAGTTGTTTCGACTCAGAAACTGCTAAATGAGGGGAAGAGGCTTCTGGGGGGATGCTTATAACGGATATTCGGCTGTATTTGAATTGTTGTGATTGTAATTTGTAATAGTGATGTACCTACTACAGTTCATTTCAGTACAATAGCGGAAAAGATAATGCGTTTTTATGAGATTATTGATAACACTAAATTTTCCGCTCGTTAGGAATAGTTCATTGAATAGTTGCGCTACGCAATTGCACCAAATCCACAAAAAATATTGAATGAACGTTCTGCCAGCTATCGCACCCGCCGTAGAATAGAGATACACCTCAAAATTTGGATTTGTTGAGTTAGTTCTGGTGTTAACTACGCGGAGGCTAAATTTTATAAGTAGAAGATGATATAATTGTACTCCTGATAATTAAAAGGGTAATTACTTATGTCCTTTATTTTAAGGAGAAAAACACTATCTCGTACGAAATCTTTAGCAGCCGGAACTCAAAATGGCAATTTTAGAGATGTACCATTATTCTATGGAGGCTACGATACATTTTGTGGCGAAACTTACTCTCCAAAACTGAAGAATATGCATCAAGACAGGGATATCGACCAAACTTAAACGACCACTAATGTTGTGATCTCGAAGCATTATCAGACTCTTGCAAAGCTCTAAACTCGGTTTGTCCATCAAGCACAGTTTCCAATGGCTTTTCAAAATTTTGTGTAGTTGTTGTGCATCCACTTCGGTGGGATATTTCGAGGCTAACTTGGCCAGTAACGATTTTCCATCGGCCTAAAATAATAAAATTATCTCAAGGAAACACTTACGATTTTAATCACGTTTTTACCAGAATAAAAGTTGTCTCTTCCAAAAATTCACTCGAAATATTCCGAATTATCATATTATCTTCATTTACTTCCCTGAAAAACCAAAAAACAATCGTAACTTTATTGAATGAAGAAAAAAAATCACTTATACCCACCATATATTACTTTGTTCGTCCGTGAAGATTCGAAGTAGGAATTTTCCGTCTAAATTCGGAATGTTTGTTTGTGGCACTACGATGTAATCACCAGGAGGTAGCGTGAAGAATGTGACAACTTCACGTGCGACTGAGTGATTTGTAACGTCCAGAGGTTTCTGTAATAAAAATCGGTTGAAACCTTGGAATTGATTCATATGAAATATGGATGTTCTCTGAAAACGGCTTAACGGTAGTTGAGGTGAACTTGAAGGCGATACCTTTATGAAAATATTTCAATCTACCACATAACACTATGTACTACGTTCGACCGTTAATCGACCGTAATTTATAATTTATGATTCCTGGAAGATGTAATCCAATGACTCTATTAAAAACAGCTTCTGAGAGATGTTTATAACAGAAAAATTTAAATTGAAATATTAAAATCTGTTAAATCAAATCTTTTACGTTCTTAAAACTTAGAAAAAAAACTTTTTCTAAATCATAAATTAATTAAAATAAACTTATTTTTTACAAAGAAAGTGAAATCAACTCAATTTTTGGTTTCGGCTTGATTTTTCTATCATGGCTGCATTTGTCGCATATTAAGAGTGAGCAATTTTTCATTTTGTTACCACCCCAAACTGCCTCATCCTTAGATTTCCACAAGTATTATATATATCTAATAGCAAGCTTATGTTCCTAAGAAAATTTTTTATGGATAAAAAAAAAGTTAAAAATGTCTTGCGGCTACAGCCGAGTAATAAAATAAGCGAATAGAAAGCTTTTTGCTGGTCTCATCATTGCTTTACAGTGTCTTGGTGGAATAAAACTCTTCCCACTTTGATTAATTTCGAAGAATTCGGATTGATTGTTCCTTTTATCTATTAGAGTTTTAGTTACGATTTGGTAATGAAAGCATCTACCTAAGACGTTAGTCCCAAGAATCTGTAAATGCAAAAATTGTATTTTGACACCGTTTTCTTCCTAATTAGAGATTTATTCATTTAACAGAAGCTCGAATTAAGTTAATTCCTTCTAATTCCATTAAAATCACAAACAGTTAATCTTAATTTGGCGACTACACTAAAATTTTAACTATGATTGTGTGTTAAATATTATTTTGTGGGACCCGTTTTTTCGTTACTATATATCACCGTCTAGTTCAGACATATTTTTTTGTATCTTGGTTGACCATTGTTAAGCAAATATTAACTAATTAGGCAGTAATCTATGAGTAATCACTCTTCAATTATGTTTATTCTGTAATATGTTATTCTTCATTAAAATCTAACGACATTTTTTTATCGGCGAGAACGTATTTAGGGGTTGAAATTGACATTCTTTACTATTTCCTAAAACTTAACTTTCCCAACATTTCACATTTTTTTTTTCAAAAATGATTAGTTGATTTTAGTGTTGCATCAGAGCTGTAGGAACTTTAGTTTTATAACTTTGAAAACAACTCAAAATGTTCAGAAAAGCATAAGAAATGAGATAATTACAAAATTTAAATTTTGAGAGCTTAAATAACTTGACTCACGTGTATGATATATTATAAAACTTAATCTGCAAACGGATGAAAAATTCAAATAGTTTCCAAGTTATTTAGTTCGAATTTAAATTTTTACCACCTTTAATTTACTGGATTAGTAGATACTACAAAAATCTATACATTTGCACACATTAAGCATAACCATATCGACTTATGAAGCTACAAATAAGATACCATGTATTCCAGATAGGGAATGGGAGCAAATGTAAAAGATCGAACTTTCACATTTTAAAATTTTTTTAAATAACTTTAACAAATTTTTTCCACTCTTTCAAATAAAACTAGCCTGTTTAATTCAAAAAATTTAAAAAGCAATAAATATTTCTTTTATTGAAAATTTACGAAATTTGCCACCAAAGGCGTAGCGCATGGGGAGGGATCAAGGAAAAGTGATTAAGTCTACTAATCCTTTTTGCAAACTCAGGCGATAGCAAACAGTTAAAAATGACAGAAATCCGTACATTTAAAGTACGCTCAAAATTTGTGTAAAAAACTTAGTATATCTTTTGAATTTCCAATACAAATCAGGAGAAGGACTATTTTTAGCAACAATAGTAGAGATACTGACAAATTATATAAAACATTTTTTTTTCATTCATTACTATATAAAATAGTAAACTATTGAAATTTAAGAAAAGTTTCAATAGCTCTGTAGTTCTTTTAGCAATAGAACAAGTGGTAGATTTCAGAATCTATAGACGAATATATGCTAATGAGTTTGCATTGCAAAGACACGAATAATTATTCATTTTTTTAGATAAGGTTTCGCTTTGGGTATTAATTTAAAACATCAGAAGATTATTCCAGATTATTCATAAATTTTGTTTAATTGCGGAAATAATGAGCAGTAACGATAAGTACGTCATTGTTCAGGTTTTAAAACGTTTACCTCTCTTATTTTGTATAATATTATTTTGGATGTAAAGTAATTCTAAAATAGTTCTATTTCCAAATAAATGTATAGATATAATCAGATATATACACATTTTACAAATCGGAAGTGGAGCTTTAAGGTCCAGTTTCAACCCCTAAATATGTTTTTTCGTTGATTAAAAGCTGTGCGTGATGTTGATGAAGAATAGGATATCGCAAAATGAATGAAAATGCATAACAACAATGAAATAGTGCCATAATAAAGTGTATCAAGTACTCTTCTATGTACGGAGGTAATAGAGGCATGTAAAAAATAAAATAATACATATAAAACATGTAAAACATAGTTAAAGAAAAATATAGGATAAAAGTTTCTCAAAGGATTATAACACCAGGAGTCCGTACTAAGCTAAATAAAATATCTCTGCACTAACTAGTAGACTTGAATACCATGGAACTCGCGAGCAAAAAGATCTGATTTTTGATTACTTTTATATCAAACACATTTATTGATACCTATAAGTTATTTTATGAACTTTTTTAAATTATTCTATAAACTAATTCGCGTTTTCCACCATGATTTTTTATAGAAAATTTCATTTATTTTACTTTTGTGTTCCACATAAGCCTTTTCAAAGAAACTTTAATCATGAAAGTTATAATAGAGATATTTAAAAATATTACCTGTTCAGACACAAATTGAGGACTTAATCGAGACATTGTATGAGGTATTTCATAGACAGCGAAGCCAATTGCGAATAAAGGCTTCTTCTTTCGCGAATCGCTAACCGTTTCATAATGCTGCGTTACGGACACGACTACATGGCATTTGTTGGTGGTCGAGCGCGGAATTTGAACATGAAATTGAGGATTCATTGATGTTGTTTCTAAAAATAACATTGAATCGATATTAAAAGAGATAATAAAAAATAATTTGTTTTGATTGTCTTACCGACAAACTGTGGTCCACCACCTGCATTGTAACCGGCTCGCCATCGTCTCCGAGCCAAAACTGCTCGCCACGGTTGTTTTGAGTGTAAAGCCGGTTCTGACATCCAATCATCAGGTCCCACATGTACTAAGTCTAGTTGAGTGAAATGCCGTGCGAAATCATCAAATGACATCCTGAAAAAAGACATAAATTACTGAGAGATTGAATGGGTTGTTGGTTAAATATATTCACCAGAATTCGCCGTCATTGGTCACACGCACGCTGAGTAGGTCTTTGTCACGTTGGGACAAGCCGTCCCATTCCCAGGAGCGCTCACTCCAGGCTCCGGTCCATTCACCACGACCCCACGGGTTCCGAAGGCGAACCAGAGGTGTTTCACTGGCCGTGTTAGCCGAGTTGGTTCCGACGTTTCCGTTTGCCGTTCCGCTTCGAACGCGTGCCAACCCCGTTACGCTGTACGCGTGTTGTGTTAACAACCCGTTTCTCAAACGCAGCTGCCTCTTATTATCCTTTTCCTTGCAAAAAAAAACTTTTAAGCATGCTAATTCATCACTTACATGAGGTTCGTGTTTGGTTAACTTTTGAATCTACATGGTTTTAATTAGTCGTTAACTAGCTGAAAAATTCCTGACTCGAATCCATTAATTTACAAACTATTACAATCACTCATCTCGAGTTCGCTTCCTTTTCATATATTATACAAATAAATGGGCAGCGAATGCGATGTTAGCAATTTATTTAACAAAAGTAAGCAATTTATTACACACGACGTTAATGTGTGTGAGACTTAACAATGCGAAAAATAACGAAGAAATGCAACAAAGTAAACGATTCCATTCCGGGAACTTGAACGAGTGGGACATTAATGAAAAAAATAAAACAAAAATTTTTTTGATGAAATTTCGATTACTTAGCCGAGGTTGAATGAAGGAAAGAGTGCATTCCATATTTATCGATTTAATTCACTTTCAAAATAGTGGAGAGGAGTGTTAAGATATTTGATCTCATTAAAATTTTCTTTGAGTCTTTGAACCTTTGAATAAAATGCTCATTCGCTCGCTTCCACAAATATACCAAGACTATAATATGTACAAGTATATTTATATTTCTCACGTGCATTCACTTGTTGTGTTGTATGTGCACTCGTATTGCATTCATCGTATGCATTTTTCAACACGAAAAAATGGATTGCAATGTGGGCTTTTATTGGCCAAGCGAATGAGTGGAGTTCTCGCGGTGTTTTTTGGTTCTCACACACTCAACGCTTATATACCTAAGGTGTTGTGCCAATACGAGAGTGAGCAGCCCGCTTTTGTTTCGGGTTCAAAGGTCAATAAGATCTAGATTATTTCCTGAATGTACACGAAGGAGAAAAAAAAGAAAAGATAGCGGCCGTAGAAGAAGTTCGTGAGTGTATTCAGAGTCTAAAATCTTGTAGTAATTGGTGCTTCATTGGCAACCAACTTCCGGGTCCTAACTTACAGGAGTGATTGTGGCTACCAGAAGACTAGAACGTGGCACGGCACTGTTGAGGACTTGGAACGTCAGATATCGGTCCTGATGACTCAAGCCGAAACTTTGAACAATACCTCCCGTTAAGTCTTGAAGAGCCCGTGTTGTCGATCCATTACTTAAATTTTCATAACTACCATAGAACCTAAACAAAAATAAGGACAAATTAAACCAAATCTAGGAAATGCCATAAGCAAAAAGTGAGTGGCAAAATACAAGTTAAACATCCACTTACTTGGCGTACGCTTTTTCGAGAAGAGCGGCCCAAAATTCTGTCGAACTAGTGCAATGAAGATGGACCAAACGACCTCGATATGTCGGTAATCGATCATCCACCAACACTTCGCGCCACTCCCCGAAATGCCAGAAACGAAATCTGTAACAAATCAATTTCTGCTATGTAGAGTATATATTATAAAGTAACGAAGAACTGATTTTTTCACTTGAGGGAACAATGTTTTTTTTTTACAAATTCATGTTGCGTTAATTATTGTTATTAAATCAGTAAAATATAGTCCATGAATAGACAATAAATTATCGAGCAAATTTTTTAAATCAGAAAATACTACACCAAGAAAAACACATTTTTAGAAGCGGAACTAAACAGGTTTTAGACTTAGGAATATTTAAATTTGATCCTCCAAATATTTAACCATTAAATTAGTTTCACTTTTGAATCGTATAGACTATAGAGTATAATCGTCGTACTTGATTTGTATTGGTTCATCTGTTGATTGCCTCAAACTGATTTTCATTGTTTTGAACTTTTGTAACTAGAAAAAAGAGATTCGGCCAGGTTTTTGGTCCAATAGTCCGTTCGGATTATATACTTTGAATCTTCAGACAGCTCTAATGTTTTTTAAATGATCTGTTATAAAACATGCTACCCAAATGGCAATAGTGCTAGGACAAATACAGGAAAATTGTTTTTAATTTTTGAATTTTTATAATTGCAACAGTTCATCGTAACAACAATCTGAAAGAAAGGATATAAAGAAAATTTTACATTCTACAAAAAAGTTCTCTGATCCTTAAAAAAATATTAATAATTTTTGATTAGGGTTATTTTTAAACCCTGATATCTTTGAGGTGGAGAAACTTTGTTTTAAGAACCCTTTGCAGAATGTAAAATTTACTTTAAATCCCTTGTTTTAGACTATTGTTACAATAAACTGTTTCAAAATTATGAAAATTCAAAAATTAAAAGAAATTTTCCTGTTATCTAAATGGAAAATGAAAAAATTAACTGAGACAAACCTTAACATTGATATTAAGAGCTCGTTTTAATGCCAAATTTTTTGTTTTAATATATAAGTAAAATACTATCAATTCGCTATAAGAAAAAAAATAAATTCAGTTTTTTGGAACAACCTATAGTACCTACTTATTTAGAAGACCCTGTTATTACCCTAAATAATAAGAATTTCTTTCAATCTCTATAAGATGGACCCAGAATCTTATACCCATCTTATAACCCACACTTCACTTTAGTGCTTTTTTTTAACTTTCCAGGAACAATTTTTTTTTAAATCAAGCTAATGTGCATACTTATATGTTATTATTATAAAATGAATATATCATTGAAAAACTAATCATTTTATGACAAAAATAAAAATAAAGAGTAGGTATTGCTTGTAAATTTTTGAAGAATCTTTTTTTTTGTTTGAAAAAACATGAAAAGCTTGAGAAATAAAAGTTTAATACTTGAAACATACTAAATATTTAAGGCTAAACTTTTCGATGGGCCATTTATATTTCAATAAAAAAATAGCTCCACAAAATTTGGAAGCAATCTATAAGTAACAGAAATTTTTATTTGGTTAGAATATTTTACTTAATTGGATCGGGAATGTTGATGATAACCTCTTGAGTCTTGATTCAATTGAGCGAAAAATCGCGATGAAAGACACTCCTAAAACAACGAGAGAAAAAAATAATTTTAACTCACACCCATTGTCTATATTGATTTGTCCTTCACCGAAATCCTCGCTAAAGATTCATAAAAACAATGCAAACTTAACTACTGATGTGCCCACATTGAATACACCGTAATGTAAAAGACCAAGCCAGATTAATAAATTCATTACAATACAACTCGGTAATATTTATGTATACGGCATGCGTTAAATCTTTTTTTTTCCCAACAGATATAATTTATAAGGAGAAGTTAACGAAGGTTTTATTGTGCTCAATGCATGTTTCTATGTATAAAAAAAAACTGATTATGTTAGTGGATGCAAAACGACTTGAAGACTTGTTGAGAAACGCTGTAAATTAATTACTGTTCGTGACATAAATTATTTAAATTTTGTGTTCGATGATCTACACTTTGTTTACCAATGAAGTCACATTAATTGTAATTTGTTGGAATCGTATTTAACATAAATAGTCTTACATTTGCATTACACAATTTCTATAATTATTTTAATTATCTCACATTAAATTTGAGTAGTAGATAATATAATTTTTTTAAAGTCTAAGCTTTGCTTTAGTTGGCCGAAGAAATTGATAGGACGAAAGCGACGAGAGCGTGTCTCATTTAAATACACATGGATGGTAATATTATATCCACACATAGAAAAGTTCAAATGGAATCTTGCATTTAATGTTTTGTCTTATTATAAAATACGTTGGTTGGTTGTGTCGTGGTATTTACTATAGGTACATGGTTCTATCTTAATTAATCGTCGATTATATCTTCGATTGGTATGTTTTATCAGCTCAGTTGTTGTTGTCGTTGTTTCTTGGTCGTCGTAAGCCATCAGCTCACCACACTTATTTATGTATATAATATATAAGCAAATTTATATAAATTAGACGTTTTTCTATGGTACAATAAAAGGAGAGTTCTTGTTGTTGAAGCCATGTTTATCTCTTGAACGTGGTTCGAAGATGCCTCGAATTACATCCACTTACGGATAAATAAACAACCTACATAGGACACCTGGAAAAAAATACTCCGTATATACTAATAATATGCGACATCCGCTAATGCATATTACATGTACTTTAAGGTGGTGGTTCATCCATTAAACGCCCCTGATTTGGCACATTTCTAGTTATAACATCGTTTTTTTTTTTTTCGTAAATTAATTCTAAATAGGTATTACCAAGTAAATCGATATTAATACCAATATATCAACTTCTGTAAGCATAAACAACTCAACGTACTATATCCAGTTCTTTTACTTAACCGATTTCTATAAATGAGGTGTCAATTAAAGGAAATAATTACCGATTTCACTTAAACGCTTATCAAAAGTTTCGAAAATTTATTATTTAATCTTGTTGGCGTATTAACAAGATACTATAAATTGCACAAAATAGAATCTTTCCTAGTATTTTACCTCATTTGGAACCCGATTTTAAAAATAACTCAGTGGCTCCCTACTCAAATCACGTAAGTCCATTTTTTTTCGAAAACATAGATTAGTATGGAATTATTATCTATTAAGCCTTCCACCAACTGTCACAATCAGGATTTCTGATTCAGCCTTATTTATTAGAAATCAGAATATGAAAACAAAACCTAATAGTAGAAGATCCGAACCTACATCGACCTTCACCGAGTTGATAATAGAATAAAACATATTTTATCATTTTAGTAAATTAGGAAATATATTAACAAATGGGTTGGCAAAAGAAATTTAAAAAAATTAAAAAAAAAACGATTTTTATTAAAATATTGCAACAAATAGAAAAAATTTTACACCTCACAGGTGATTGCGATGTTGGGTCATTTATTATTACACAATATACTTACCTCGGGGCTGTTTAAAATTTTGTTAGATTGAAAGCACTTTGGAATATAAAGGGGTGAAAATAACAATGATGTAGGTCAGCCATTTTCATAACTTTGGAACGGTTTATCTTAACAAGTCTGACAAAAAAGATTTAAAGGAAATATCACGCTCTACAAACAAAGTCCTTAGATATTAGATCTATTATGTTATATATTATGTTAAGTTGAGACTAGCAGTACATCATAAAACAAAGCCATTCCTGGTTTCTAAATTTATTGCAGTACCATTTGAACTGTGCTAATTTTTGAAAAAAAAAAAACAAATACAATGTGACATACACCAAAGTTAGTTTTACCGGTTTTACCTCTTCAATTGCTGACATGAAAGTGTAAAAGAAAATTTTTTTTGGTAGGTATGTATTATTTAAATATTACCTATTATAAAGTGCAATTTGTGGACGAGTCAACTATTAAAGTTATATTTTATTATTATTTTATCGGTGTATGAAGCATAGGTTTGTGCAAATTTCCGGTTGACGCAAGCTACCAAGTACTCGCTTTGCATTTTTAAACACAATTACGAATGATGTATGAAAAAATTTAATCTCAAAATTTCGAGTTGTGGCAATCAATGCCCAATCAACAGTTCAATGTTATTCATTAACGGGATTCTTGCTGTTAATTAACTCGATATATGAAAATGAAAGTGATTTATACGAATGAGATTTTTTCACAGATCTATTATATGTACATCTCAATAGCATCCACTAAACACGTCGTGATCGAAACGAAACGATTCAACCAAGTTATGTAACCGAATTGATTTATGTTGTCCAAACAGAAACCAATTGAGAGATAGTATATTAATACTGATATATATAGGTACTTTATGTGCGCGGCAAACTCAAATCGAATAACTTGTTCAGTATCAAAAACAAGACATGACATTTACAATCACGAAGAAAATTAATGATTGAGACTTCCAAGTTCCAACATTAATAAAAAAAAAAAGAATAAAATACAACCATAACAGAAACAAGTAATTAAATTAGTCAAATTTTTGTGTTTAATTCGTCAGATTTTCTAACTGAAAACAATGTATCAAGGCTTGAAGAATCAAAATTTTTTAAACAATAGAAGATATTGAGACGTCAAAGGCTATTATAATTAATTATCAAGTATACAAAACCTTCTTTTGATTGTTTGTGTAAGAAATTAACATTTTTATTTTCATAGTAATTTTTAGGATCTTTCCTTTTCAATATTCAAATATAAGAGTCAAATTTCATCACACCTTTTAATATTTAAAATTTTATACTTAGCTGAAAAAACTCGGCAAATTTGTTCCAGTGGAGTTTTAAACGAAATCTTAGTGGAATTTTTCTTGGATTTTGATGTCTAATAAAATTAATTCATTTCAAATTTTAGTTTTCATTCTCAAATAGCTAACGAGTTCAAATCAAAAGTCAAATAGTTAACAATTTTTTTTCTGATCAATGTTATTTAGTAAGTATCTAATTAAAAAAAAACCTTTCTTATTTTTTTTTTAGTTTTTATCTTTGGTATTAATATTAATGATTTAAACAAATCTTATTTGATTAATTGTACAATTATTACAATTACACATTGTACAATTATGTGTAAGAGAACAAAACTGTGTAGTTAAGGTTATCATTAGGTACTGAAATATTTATCATATATTTTTTTAAATATTATAATACTATTTAAACTTTACTACCTACTAAAATTATGTCTACAGCTATCGTCAAGGTTTGATTTTTTCGGGAAATGCCAATTTTCGGGGACTAAATTCCCGAAAGCTAAAACTCCGACACCTATAATTCCAAAGGCCCGAAATTCCGACTGTCCATAATCCCGAAAGCCTAAAAAATTATCACTTCACTCTACCGTAATGTTATGATAATAGAAGGTTTTTGTTCCGAAAAATTCGGATCATGATTAATATTCCATTTTCGGGATTTAGGTTCTTTAATACACGTTACAAAAAATGTTAGTGTAAATACACGAATATTCAATTTTTTCTTGAAAAATCCAGCTGAATAAACCATTATTTAACGAAATTGTAATGGTTTTTACCCCGAAAGATCGATACAACTTAAATATCATCTAGTCGGGGGTTTAGGTTTTTGGGATTTTCAGCTGTCGGGATTATGGTCTGTCGAGATTTTGTGCCAGCGAATTTTTCTTCTTATCCATAGAATAGGTATTTATAAAAGAGTAAGTGGATTGACTGAGAGATACGCTGGAGGTTAAACCATTGAGGATAGAACTATGAATTTTCCAAATGTTATTTCTGAGTGAACTGTAATATCCATCAAAGAAGGATTTTTCGAAACTCTTCCTCTAACTATTTAATTTAAAAAAATATATGTTGAAAGAATTTTCATTTTTTTATGTTTCTTCTAAAATATCAATTTTTTGAAATCCTTTATTTACAATTGTCAATCTGGTCCACTTATTGGCGTAGTGGTTAGAGCAGTTGCTCTCTCCGCTACATGTGTCAGTGGTACTGGGTGCGATGCCCGTCGAATCCATAGATTTAAGACTTAAGATCTAAGGTATGTAATCCTCAAAAAATTTTGTGTGTGACCAGTCATGATAAGACTTTAGATGTTAAAGCGACTTACAACACAAAAAAATATCAATCTTCAGGTAAAGAACCTCTACTTTTTTAGTTTCTTAATTTTGCAAAATTTCAAGAACAATCCAAAAGAAATAGCCTCACTGACTCATTTATTTATTTACATTATTTAAAACTATTTTCACTTTACGTCACTAAGTGACTTTTAGTTGTGGTCTTTAGTTAAAAGTATATATAGATACTATATAGTGTCTGATTCACTTGTAGCTTGTGTTCAGAAATTGTCCACTAACAATCCCGCACCAAAAATTATTTAATTATATTACTAATTTTATTTAAAAGCTGTGTCCTACTTATCACTGTAATTTTTTTTAAACTCCGTTTTTCAATTAGCTAAGTATAGCCTATTCTTTAAGAAACCACGTAAAAAGTTGTTATATTTGGGAAATGTTGTTAAATTTTTAAATATTACACAATTAGCGCACAAATCAGGAGTGGCCATATTTTTCACAGTTGGGTGATTCATGTAGTTTCTGTATTCATTGGCTATGTATTGTTTTTTAAGACTGGCTTCTCTTTACTTTTTTTTTTCAAATTTTACGTGAACTCAGTCACGGGTAGCTGCTAGCTATTACAGAAAATTAAAGTCTGATTTCGGAAAATATGTTAATTCGTTTAAAACAACAGTTAGCGGAACTTCTAGTATTTGATCTTTAATTCATAGAAAGTTGGTCGTTGAGAATTGAACTAAATGAACAAAAATTTTAAATTATAGCAAACAAATATTGACTCACGACTCAAAATTTTTATCTATTAGGTACTTACTACCCAAGGATGCTTTCTTGCAGTTACACTTTAAATTACCTGATTTCCATTGGGAGTATCTCACAGCAAAAGTTGAACGATTAGAAATCTTAGTTAATAAAATTGCATTTGTGAGTCAATTAATTAAACGAAGACGTACGCTCATCTAACAATTTAACTGAAAGTGCCTAATAAATTTTTAACCACTTATTGATTCGATCAACTTGGCATAATTCAATGCTTAATTGACTTTAATTGATTGGTTAAATGGCCATTTGGTCGTTTGGTGCATGTTGCACTCAACGACCAAATCGCATTTTCTATATAAAGGTACATAGACACATACGCAGGCAAATGCGGAATCAAATTATGCAAATCTACTGTCATTATATGAACGTGAAAACATTTTAGCATTAAATATAGACAAATAAAAAGTAAATGGTTTTTTGAGGCTTGCAGGTTGTAAAAATTTAATATACTCAATAATTTTCAAGTTATTGAAGCCATTAAAAATTTTATGAGCAAATTACTGGTGTTTTAAACGATAGAAACTGGGTAGAAGTTATTAAAAGTATTAAAAATTTTCTGATAAAAAAATTAGCTTTACTTAAAATTGGCACTTTCTTTAATTCATTCAATTTTCAACCACTCCTTGATATTCATGTTTCTTAAAGTGTGCAACTACACGTTTCGTTCTAATCTAAACTCCCATCAATTGATCCAAGAAAATAAAGGTATATAACATTATATACGTATCGCAATAATCCCAGATTAAATTATTTAAAATTATTACGTAGCGAACAATAAAACTAAAAGTCGTTTACAAAACGGCTCAATGAAATCGAGAATAAAACAAAACCGATTGATGAAAAAAAAATACCACACCTGCATTTACATTTACATTTTATGTTATTCTCGAATGCTATTGTTTTAAATTGAGTTTTACAACCTACTCGACAAATACGCCTTAGATCATAAAAATCGTTCATCCGAAAACGAGATGACAACTCACAAATAGATACGTTTAGAGATGTACGTAATATGATTTCATTGTACAGAGGTATAGGTACATACATAGACCTTGACATGGGATTACAAACAAAAAAAAAATATGGATCCAAAAATGAAATATCATTCAACGATTTAAATTACTAATTTGGTGCACCCACAAAAAACCGATTGAAATTGCATTAATCATCGTAGCGTGATTTCGTAACGGTTTGATTGGAAGCATTGCGGGGGAGCAATTAAGTTAAAGGTGTAATAATTTATTAATCGTTTCAATTTAATGCTAGTTACAATTTTGGATTATTTGAAGTTTATTAAAAAGTAACACTCTTTAAATATCTTAGTTACCTACCAAAATAGTTAAAAAAATATATTTATTTTTTTAAAAATTAGTTTACTCACAGATAGGGCTATTCGAGTAATTAGAGATTTTGTGTTAACTTTAAAATAAAATAACTTGCAAATTCACGGTACGTGACGTTTTGGCGCAGGACGTTCTCCCACGGTGGGTTTCGCTCCATTGTACCGGGGTCATAAGACTATGCGGGGGTGGTTTTTGTATCATCTTCCGGTTTCCCGTTTAAAACTTCAGTGGTTCAGTGGCGCCAAAACGTCCAGCTTCGGAAAATTCAATGTTTGGCTTGCTTTGGTATATATAGATAATTACATTTCAGTTGAGGTCAACTTGATTTTATGCCAAATGTAAGCAAAGTAGCTTAAAAATCCAGTCATGTAGCTTAAAAATCAAGACAAGTAATGAATTTCTGCTACACTTTTACTATTTGTAGTTTACTACAAATAGTAAAGTAATTTCCATATCTTAATAAATTCAAATTTTTTGTTTCTGACATCTCTTTAGTAACGATTAGTTCCAAATTAACATGTTAGTATATCTTAGAGTTAAAGGGAGTCAAAAGATACATTGAATAATTAAAGCAATATCAAAATAAAATGTGTAGCCAGGGGAATTACACAATGCCTATAAGGTAGTGCTATAATACGAGTATTACGCAAACTAGAATAAAATAGTAATAATAAACAAAATAAGAAAAGTAAAAAAAAACTTTAAAATAGCTTTTGATGCAATCGATCAAATTGAAACGATGAGTGCCCTCATAACCCAAGCTATAGGGAACAAAGATCAAAAATCATTAAGGGTAAAATTTGTAAATTGATTGTACTATTTTTGTTGAATTTTCCGTCTATCATATTATAACACATAGGTCATTTAATTTTTTTTTTTTTATTTTTGTTACAGAAAAATTAAGTTATTTGGACGTCAATGGCACTCTACAATGGATACATCAGTGAGTAAAAATTAAACATTTTTAGTTTGTTATACTAATCGTAAAGTTTCAACAGAAATTTGGTTTATCATTTGACAAATTATTTTATATCTGTATCTAAGAAATGAATTATTAATGGCTCTTCATAAAAATACTCTATGACTATTCGATTAGTTATAGATAAAATGTTAGGAAATGCATTGAAACATTCAGATTGTTATGCAATCGGACGTTTTTAAAATGTTGCTCTTGAACCGAATGACTTGCGAGTTGAAAGAACCAACTTGACTTTTTCTATTTTGAGCTGAATCCAATAAATCTTTGGCGTAACAATCTCGCATACTTATATGAAACTGATAAAAGTGAAAGACGTTCACATATAGGTATCAACTATAGGTATCCATAAAGTCGGAATGAACAAGTATTTCTGCCTCATACAAATTCTGCGTCGATTCCCAACGATCCGAACGAACGTACGAAGAAATGTTCATTATTTTATATTTATACCAACCACGACTTGGCGATCCCGAGATTTATTCCACTCTAATCTTGCTTGATATTCTAAATAAAATAGACGTTTCGATTGAAAATTGCTCGCGTCGCGGCCCAATCAATGCGTCGAGGGAAATAATGTAAATAGAGTGAACGGCTATGGCCATTTACGGGTTGGCTGGGTTTCGCGTCTTAACACGCATCTAGACGGGATGTGACCGGTGGAAAAACAGGTTGTGTTGATGTGCACTAGGGCCCTATAGTGCACCTCTCACAATTGACAGACGATGTTGTTATGTCAGTCTCGCAGGCTCCATCTCGTTGATTTCCTCAGATGCGCGTATTCACGCGTCTGATTGATCGTCCTGAAATTCGATCGTCTCGTTTGTAAAAGCGCGTTATTTTCTCTAGCATTGTTGATTTACTCGCACAAGATACCCACTTTGAGATTTCGCCGCTTTTCATACAACAATATTACACTCCCTATTGTCTCAATAACGTGACTTGGACGTATTGATTTCTCGATATTGGGGCATTAACGAGTGTTGACCCCGGCGCCATTTTTTTAAACAGGAAAAAAGGGTGAGATAACAATGGATGAGAGGCATAGACTTTATAGACTTGAGAGGATGACAAGATATGGTTACCTGAAGAGGCCGCAGTATGCGTTTGTTGTCGTATCGAAGCCTTGATCCGGTGGCACGACCCGATGCAGAAATCGTGGTGTGAGGGCGAGTGAAGCGATTGCTGCGAGTAGCCACGGATCGCCCAATTCGCCGGCTTCGACCGAAAACGCTGAGACGTCACTGCTGCTGGCGTCGTCGTTGAAAAATCGGGGCCTTTGGCACATTTCCTGAAAACAAACACAAATCAAAATCTTAGTTTTTATCTAAATCTACCAAAACTATTAATTTTATATGTTACGAATTCTTTTACACATACAGAGTAATCTCAGGAACTAGATTGGTAAAAAACTTTAACTAAATAAAAGCAACAATGTCATTGAGTAACATAGCAATGGCTTAGTAGTAAAACCATAACATAATCCCTAACTATTAGAATTAAACTATTAGAATTTACGGAAACTAAAAATAAATTATTCAATTTTTAATGTGATCGATAGTAAGTAGATAGATGTACAAAATATAAAACTATAAATCTTCAGATTTCTTTTGAGGTTACAAATTTTTTGATATTGGCTTTTAGATAAAATACAAATTTTATTTTTGAACTTTTTGGAGTTAAGCGATTTTATTATTAAGCCACCTACTCATAAGCTATTATAGACAGACTTTATCTTAATTTGAAACTATTCATTACCTTGTAGAATCTAATTATTTTGGAAATACATAAAGTTCTCGTGCATACGTTTTACATGGAAAAAAATATTTTTGAGTTCTCACATAGACAAAGGAAGCGGAGTAGGAATCACCATGATTTTTTGTTAAGAATTAGCTTATAGGTTGAAGGCAGCACAGGTTTTGTTTAATTGTCTAAACTTTTATGGTTCTCAAAGGATAGCTCTATAAAGGTGACACATGTGTACATTACATTACGTTCAGCAATGAAATAACCAATTGACGTGATTTTTGGTATTCAAATAGTTTAATGATTGGATGGTGAAGAGAACCAATCAAAGCAATTTTCGATAGATACCTATAGCTCATGGATCAAAGCTGGTGAATATTACTTTTAGCTCGGAAAAATATATTGTCTTGTAGAGCATCTTTATTTTCTTTAAAATGCTTCAACGGGTTTAAAAGAATTTTAAATACACATCACATCACAGACTATAAAGATTGTCTGTATTATTTGAGGGGGCACAGAATTATCTCCTGAATCTACATTTTTCTTGTTGTCACTTTTCATATGTAATTTTTCCCAATTAGAAGAAGGGTGGGTTAGAGGTCAGCCCCTTTCAGTCTTAAGCTTATTATGCTCCTGGTCTACTCCTATATTATCTTATTTTTAGACAAATCTACTTTTATTATTAAGATGGCATCCATAAACCACGTAACTTACTTTACAAAGGGGAGGGGTATGCTCTCATATTATGTGCGGTTTAAAAATATAATTCTAAGTAGTTTCCATGGCGTTACATGGGAGAGTAGGGGTTTCAAATAGTACGGAAAACACGTTACGTGATTTACGGATGACTCCTTACAATATAAATATTTAAGTTTAACATTGTGTTTAATATTTTTAGCGTTAACAAAGCAAGATGCAAGACTACACGTGTTAGTATTGGGTTTTTTTTTTTTTTGGTCTGCGACTCCTTTTGACACTTAAAAGTTCGAAGGGACCCTACGACTTGGTTTAGTAGAAAATATTTAGCGATGATCAAAATTGAATCTTTGTGCTGCTGGTATAAAGACAGTCTTTGTATTAGTTTTTTGCATTTTCGCAAAACTAAGACCAAGACTGCAAGGTAAAGATCAATTTTGCTTATCACTATATATTTTCTACATAAACCAGTCCGTCGAAATGTTAGGAGCCAAAAGGTGTCTTGGACCAAAAAAACAATTGAGAAGCATGAGTTTAGATCTTAGAGCAATATACATAATATTCTATTGACACTTTACTAACACAAAAGAATTAAAGTGATTTTTGTAATGGGGGTATATTATAGGTCATAATGCATTTTTATTTGAAAAATACGTAAAATCGGCAGAATATTTTTTGCTTGGATGCGAATATTGATTGCATTTCATAGAAAGGTATTTTAGATATAAAACTAACATAAAAATATCAAAAATATTTTTTTTTTTGATAAAATAAGTTAGTGTTATATAATCTTACTTTATAGTATTTAGATCAAATTTTTACTTATCAAATGTAGTTAAAAAGTTTTTTCAAAAAAAGGGTACCAACTATAGATGTTTGTGAGAATAGAAAAAGATGCCATGTGTTGTCATAGATGGAATTTATTTTTTCTGCTGTGAACTCTCTTGGCTTGTTCCGTTGTAAATAGTTGTGGAGTGCGATTTTTTCACTTGATGCGACTACTTCCTTTTACGTCGTTAACGAGTTGGACACTAGTAGAATTTTCCTTGTATGCCCATTTGGTCGGGGCGTCCTTGTTGAACCCGCAGGGGCTCGTATGCGGTTGCATTACACCGTGTGTGTCACACACAGTCCAAGTCCACGTCTTTCCGATAAAAACAAATCGTTACACATGCATCATATACGGGGTATTCGCTATCTATAATCGATATCTGATCGCAACTACCGTCACCATTACTAATTCTCGTATCATATTCTGGAATCGCAAGCGCACCGTGCAAGTTATTATTACTAAGTGGACATTCGTTTCGATGGAACGATGTGGGTATTTGCTAAGAGATTGATTAAAAACCTCCGCATTAGGCAGATGCATAAATTTGCATAAGTTGCACCATCTTTCACGTCACTTACATAAACAAGTCGGATATATGAAAGACTAAAGAAGGTTCAAGCGAATTTTTTAAGTAAAATTGATACTATTTTTACTCCAATTTTTATTTAAAAAATGTCTATTAAAGGATGTAAGACTGAAACATGACTTACAGTTACATAAGAAGAAAAATATATAAAAAACATGGAGAAATAATCACTAACGGTGTCGCCCGGTTTATTTATCTCCTCTTATACGGGACGAAATGATTGAAAATACAGAACCAATCGGTAGAACCATCATGTAGAGACCTTGTCTCAAAAATGCATATTAACCGAGGAAATTTTTTTGAAAATAATTAATTTTTCGTCGGCGTAACGAATGTCTGATTAGCAGGAAAATTTATGTGATGCCTCCTTGGCTCGGCCGAGAAGACACTTGACTTGACCCCCAGCTCATTTACAATCCGGTTAGAGGAGCATTAACGGGTCATACGCATCAGCTAAACTAAGAGAAAACCGCATTCAGATGGACGAGTCGCGTTTTATTTACTTACTTTTTTTTCTTCTTCGATCACGACTTGTTCGATGAAAGGTGACATAGAATTGGGTCAAACGCATATTTTCTTCGATCAGTCATCCCGATCTATGGCTTCCTTACTTTTTTCGTTGATTTCCTATTTTTATATGTATAGATAAATGATTTCGTTTCAAACTGGTGGTAGTGGAGTCGTTAACGTTCACTGTTAATAAATATTTGCTCGTTTCTTGGCGAATATCACACGTATATTTGCTAATGTAACGTTCATTTATATTATGTCTGTGAACCGCAAACTTATTTCCAACAAAATACGAAGAACTTGATAATAAAATGCAAACACGGATCGTATGTATTTATTATATTGACAGTGCTTATACATAAGAATTTTTCATACTAAACTTTACATTTGTTAGCACATAAACATACAGGAAAAAAGAGAATGAAAAACGGCGGTTTTAAAATTTCTCATTAAAAACTGCTTCTGATATGATAAAAATAGCTTTTAGTTTTATTCTGTTTCTACTTCAAGATTTGTGGTTATCAAGATATGATCAAAGAAATATATTTTCAAGAGTCTTGAAAAGAGATATTTATAGAAACTGGTATGGAAAAATTGAAAATTCGATTAAATAACACAAAAAATGACGGTTGATGAACAAAAAATATAATTTAGCCGTTTATTTTGAAAGTGACCTAAGTCCATGTTTCAATTATTTCCGGGTGCCAGTGGTTTCATGTACGTCTTCAAGTTATTTACCAATGACCCATTTGAATTTGAATTTAATTTTATTTTGACTAGTTGCCGTAATTCTGATCACATAAGTTTGCAGGGTTAGTTCACTGTTCATTGTTCAATAATTAAACCGTTTACTTTGAAAGTCGCCTGAGTTTACTTATACTTAAATTTAGATATCTACTTATAATTTACTGTTTGTTCCCCAAGATTATTACAATATTATTTAAAAATGTCAGAAAGATAATAACTTTGTTGTAAATGAAATAAGACAAGATTTTGCATTAAAAAATTATTAGAAGAAGCAATTTTTTTAAAGGAAATGAATGTTGGCGGAGAATCAACAAACTGGTTAAAATGTTGAATTTGTTTTGTCAGATATGATTATAAATTCTTTTATAAAACATCAATAAATGAGAATGAAAATTTTAAAGCCTGGTGTTATATCCATTTCGGGTTAGACCCAGAAACCCAGAACATTATGTATTGACACTTTTCTATAAAAATATCAGAGAAATTTTAACAGCAAGGACATATAATTGAGCTTTATATACTACCGAAGCATCATGATTTTTTCAAATCCCATTAACACACACAAAATGTAGATATGTATGTAAGTAGTAAATTGTGTCGTAATTTATGTTTGTCATTTTATACGTTATGAAGTTAAAGAACGTTTGGTGTCGTATAAATTATTTTTTTAAAGTTTTAAAAGCATATATGTAACAAAATAAATTGAGTATTGTTTTTTTTTTCAATAAAAAAAAACCTTAATTATGTTTAATGGATTTGGATTTCTTCAAATTTTATAACGAATCTGGTTGTTAATTTTGATAGTGGTCTAATTCGATTCTTAGTAGAATCGTAGTAATTCATATTATTCACTTAATAATTGCCATAATTTTAAGAAGAATTATAAATATAACACCATTAGATACATTTAAGCAATATGACAATGACATATGACAATATGAAAGAATAAATTCAGAACAAATGCAATTTTTCCTTTTGGAGCATTTTTTTAGTATCTAATACCTACTTACATATTTTTTTTTATTTTTTTTTAAATTATAGTGACATTATTCGGATAATTTGTAATCGTGAAACAAAAAAAAAATTGAAACTATTTTGAAGTAAACATCTTAGGTAATAGCACAGTGGTAAAACTACAAATTTTAGGCCCTCACGCAAAAAATTTAGATCGGCCCCCAACCTTAGGTATATGCATTTTTCCTTTTCGTATCTAGCGTTTCATATTTTAATTTTGCACCTATTTTCTTGCGAAAGGTCCTTCTTAAAAGGCCCTTGAGGTTTAGAGGAGTTAGATAGGAGATATTATAATTTTTTTTCATATCAGGTGTAATATTTTATTTTGAAAATTAGCATTGTCCGTTAAGAATAACGACAGTTTCTTATCCTTATTCGTAAAATCTTGGTCGGAATCCATGGTATTTTCATCGTTATTCAAATCAATTGCCGTACTATAGCTTCTGATATCAACATATTCAAAATTACCTTCATCTCTAGGGGTAGTACCTAGATTTTTTAGTTTTAAGTCAGTTGGATTAATTTTTTTGCTATAAACTTGTTCAAATACCTGTTCATCTTTAGAAGTAGGTGCTTTGATTTTCTGTGATCGTAGTAAACGATTTAAAAAAACGGGATATTTTTGGTATTTTTGCTAAACATTCCTGCTCCTTTTATAATTTCACTTTTTACTGCACCCTCTATGCAGCACCACTAGTACTAATTTCCTCAAAATTTTCGGCCCCCCGCGTCGCGGGGTCTAGCGATATGGTAGTTCCGCCACTGTAATAGCATAATGAACCTATATAGTGTATAAATTATAATATATAATCCAACTTAAGATAGCTTTATTACACTATTATCTACTTTTCCAAACCCTGATCCTAAATTTTTTTCCTAAAAATTATGTACTTAAAACAAACTTTAAAGTTCTTGGGTTTTGTTCTGACAAATGGTATATAAAAACGGAAAGATAAAATATGAATATAACATATTTTGGTAACTTAAATTTATTCAGATTTTCTTATAAAATTTTTCATTCTAAATAGAATTAGAAGTTTCCTCAATAATGGTTTTTGGTGAAACTTTCTAGTATCCAATCTTTTAAATGATTTTCTCTACTTATTTATCTTATTTTATTGATTTTTGCAGCTGTAATCAATTTGGTACCTGTTTTCCTCATTCAAAATTTTTTCATTTTAAGTTTTTGTGCATCTTCCACACGTTTAAGTTGTAGACCTTTAGTTAAGTAAACTATGATTTACTTAATATCTTTTCGTTTATCTAAAAATCTTCAAAACTTTCATTCATTATAATGTCCAAACAGTTCTTTGTTCTTTTAAATCCTGCATCCACTTTTCTCATAAGCACATCCTTCAATAAATTACAAAACAAGAAAATATATTCAAATAAAATCATGAGAAAATTCCTCTACTTTTCCATAGCAAGATAATGCGATTAAACCAAATCAAATTAACTTATAAAAGGTAAAATTATTCAAACAACTCGACGTGAAACTGAATCTCTCTTATCTCAACTACAAAATTCCTTACGCATTTCAATCCATTAGAGACAGACAAATTGTTAGAATCGTTATAAGTTTATTCCTCGGAATTCGATGAAAAAAAACATTTTAATTGGAATATTCAAAACACGTTGTGAGTGTATTGATGACGATAAAAATGTTATTTTTATGATCTCGAAAATACACATTTAAATAACCAAGATTAAAGATGAATTGGAGGTACAAGTGGTAGTAAAAGTACTAATCACTAGCAATCCGTGAATATCCACTGTTTGTAGTAGGTATATCACGAAGTACCTAAATAAATAACTTTAATATAAATTAAAATACACACAAATCATTTATCTTGTTTAAAACGGAAAAAATTCATGAAACAAAAGAATAACAAATCCAATTAGTGGCGCAGTAGTTAAATCTGCTAGACCTCCGCTTCATGTGTACGTGGTTCGATTCCTGGTCAATTCTAGATATTTATTGAATGTGAAATGCACAAATTTTCTGTGTTTAAACAGTTGTGATATGCCTTAAGTAATTTAAGATACTTAAAAGAACAATGAAAAATTTAATTGTTCTTGATAGTGAATATACTTAAATATGCATTGTTATTATAGTAAAGTTAATAAAATTTTTAGAATTTGTTGTGTAGATTTTTTTAAAATAAATTTTAAAAAATTTATAATTGCTTTTATGGTTAAAAAGGTTGTTTTAACTGCTACAGTTATTTACGACTGCCGAATTAAAAAACTTAAGAAACATTTTGGGATTCGATCCTAGAACTACTGATGTATAAGACTACACTCTAGTCAACTACCGCACCAAATGATCTTTGCTTTTTTGGTTAGTTTGAATGAAATTATCTAATGGAGTTAACAAATCTTCTTAAGAGCATACGTTAATATGCAGCTTTTCTGTAGTTATTAATATATTAAATTAGTTTAGTCAATCATCTTAAAATTAATAAACAAAGCAACTCTTACATTTTCGTTTGTTTGAAAAATGGAAGCATTTTGATTTTCTTCTAAAAATTTTTAAGTTATTAAGGAACTTACATGTGGTCGCATCCAGACAATCGGATGCAACGCTGGTTTTTTGTGATGATAAAGAGCTTTTGGTCCAGCCGGGAATTCAGCGTCTTCAAACAAAGCTCCACGCTCGCGACACGCTCTTCGAATGGCCGTGTAACTGGATGGTGCACATCTGGGCCGCTCCACCGTCCAACATCTGTAAAACAAAGACAAAATTTAAAAAAAATCAGATTCATATTATTATGACTTCAAATCTCGATGTAATTAAAAAATTATATTGGCGATAAGATCGCTCTTCTTCGTTGCACCGGTCTCGGTGGAGAAGGTTAATGAAGAAATGCCATCGCGTAGAAATAATTAAAGGCGGCCAATTCGCGTTGTTAACGAGAGGGAAATGTGTGCAATTGAGATCTGGAGCAGAAGGGGAGGTGGCGATGCGATCACCTCGAGATGAGCACAATGTGTCTGATATGTGGCGGCTGCCTCAGAGATCCTCGCCCATAAAGAACGGCAGCAACAACCAGCAGCGTTTACGAAGGCGGCAGCCACTTTATAAATCTCTCACTGCCTTTTTTCCAATCGTGAATTTCGCTCTTCGTGTCGACCAACCAAACCCCGCAAAGCCCCTCAATAGCATTGTTGCAACCACATGCACACTGTAACTGCATGTCTATTATTGCGATTTCTATCTAGTTAGTGTAATTTTATTCATCACCGATGTAATTTATACAATCGCTGTCTTTACGATCAATTTTTACTCAAATCGACTATTTAATGCCCATTAAATGCAAATGGATTTCTTATATAACAAACAATAGTGCCTTAAAAATTGAAATGAAAATTTAACATTCGAATGCTTATAAGTAGGAAACTTCATTTGGAATCTTCATATTCCCTATATTGAAATTTGATCACCATTGACATATCGAGTGTTATTGGAGAAGATTTTCCCAGATTAAAATTAAGTTGTATGAAAAATTGTGTTTGAAAAACACTTGGAGTTTGTTATACAATACATTTTTCATTGCATCTTTCAAAACTTCTAAGAATAAAGTATTTCCCAGTTGGCATGAAAAATTATCATTTTAAGGCCCACAAGAAACTTGGCTTAGAATCTTCCGTCTAAAATGGTTTTTGATTTTTTATCTCTTTTCTATTTTCGTATCAATCAATGCAACTTTTTCATTCAATGATCGGTAGTAAAATATACTTTATACCAGTTGTTAAACAGTATTTTCCTATCCTCCTTCACCAATCAACGGTACTTGTTATGCTTTATAACCTGCGTAGTTTACTGCTTTAGTTGCTCTTAGAAAAAGCTGGATTGTTACGTCATCTTATAATTGGTTATATTTTTTTTAAATAAATTTTTTTAAATTATACTTTTAAAAGCGATTAAATCAATAACTACATGTTATTAAATCGATTGAGCTAATTATTATTTAGGCCACTTATAGTGGCATGGTTGACTAAATAGTTGCCCTTTACGCCAGTGGTCCTGGATTCGAATTCCATTGAAAGCCCAAGATTTTTTTCATGGGTTTTCAGATTCAATGGTCGCTAATGACTATAGTAGCTAGTCCTTTGGTCTATTTGGTCATCCCTTACATATTATGATTGATTATGGTAAATTTTCTAAAAAAAAAAAAAACTTAAGTTGCACTAAAATTCTAAAGTATAGCTCAAAATTAGTTAGATTGAATTTTTCAGATTTTTAGAATATTTCCTGGAAAAAATTTAAGTTCTAAATAAAAACTTTAGCAGGGGCAGGCCCTTAAAAAGTTTTGAAATTATCCTTATTTCTTTTGGCTTGTTCTCTCTTCTTAATTGTCGTAAATATCAATTTATCTTTTTCACTGCAAATCTCATATCGTATTCTGTTTACTTTTACTTAATTAAGTATATAGGTATTTCTATTGCGTAGATTGTATTAATGCATATTATGCCAATGTTATTTTTGTAAACATGTTTTGATTTTTGAATAAGTATCTACTTAAAACGTTATAATAGTTTGTAAAGATTTAATCCTTTACTAAGGATTTAAAAAAAATTATTTAATTACTTTTTTTTATCACTATACTAGCTGGTCCCCGCCCGCTTCGCTGAGCGTATCTAAATTATACTGATTGAATAATGGAAACTTTCATCCCATTAACAAAAAAAGACAGATAGATATTTCTAGATCTTTGATTCATAGAAAGTTCATGAAAATCAGATAAACTACTTTTCCAGGAAGATATTCTATATAGCTATCTAGAAGAGCTATCTTATTGGTTCTATACGTTTTTATGAATATTATAAAATACTTATACTTGTGATCTTTAAATAGCAATACAATTCTAAAATGTTGAATGTATTATATATTAAACTGAGTTTTTCACCAAGTTCAAATTTTTCAATAGTAATTTAACACGTTTATTTTTAAACATTATAGACATTCAAAAATTAACAACGAAAGAAGTTTCAATGTTTCAAAAATTTTCATTATTAATTTACCGATGTGATCGGATGTAAAATTAAAAATCATATTTTGCTGTAATAATTGTAATTTTTATTTAAAATTTTTTGGAATGATTGTGTTAAAACGCTATTTCATGAACTTTAGGGATAGCTTTCTTAAAAACACGATTCCTGCAGTAGGATAAATACAATTGTTATGCTATCTTTTGAGAATCGTGCATTATTCTAACATACGAATTAATAATCTATATTTTTCTCTGACCTTTCAACTACCCTATTGCAAAAAATCATGTCAATCTTTTGCTCTATGACAAACAAAAACATATCTATCCCACGGGAGTAGTACATTTTTCCTGGATAAAAAAGAGATCAGGCCTTCTTGAGGATAATGTGCTAGAACTCTATTTCACGTACTTTAACGAAACTTCTATTAAATACACGATTCCTGTAAGATACAATTGTCTTGTTATCCCACGGGAAGAGTACAATGATGTCGATTTTTTTCACTATGAAAACTCTCATTGCTTGTCAAGCAATGTATCACGCACCGGCGCTATCTACTTAAAATATTGGTTTGTAGTACATGCTATGTATCATCAGAGATGGCGCTGTATGTGAAAAAAGATTTTTCCGCTTTTCTGTTTAAATTTTTCCTGAATTTTCTTTGCTATAAACCTCACACAACTCGAGACCTTTCCAACGAATGTAAAATCGTGGAAATCGGTTCGTGCGTTCTGGAGTTATAGCGTCAGGAAGGAAAACCCGACTTATTTTTATATAATAGATATAATACATATACCTAGTAATGGAAGTATCGCTATCAAGTAGAATTGGCATATTGCATCGAAAGCTTGATCCGAAATTCACCAAACTTAAGGATTTGTCTTCATATTTCATTTAGTTGTACCACGAGCTTTTGGTTGAAATCAATTACAAGAAAGTCCCACTTGGTTCTATAAGTTTTTGTGGTTTTCCAATTTTTGTAGAAAACGGCTCTAAAGGTTTTTTTTTTAAACTTGCTAATAATTATACACATCAAAGTCTACAACTTTTACTTGAAACTTATCCCTGAGAAAAAAGGGACTCTATAGAAAAGAGGGTGGGAGTTATTTTATTTTTAACATTAAGGCTATTAACACATATTTCTGTTTATATAAATCAGTGGTTCCTAAACTGTTTTTGACAATTGACCCCTTTTTATAGTTAAAACTTGCCTACTGACCCCCAAGTAAAAAAACTAAATAAATGCATTTTATAAAAATTATACAAATAAAAAAAAACAATTACTTAAAGAAGTATTTTAAATCTTTGGTTCAGGGCTGAATGAAGAGCCCTTAAGTGTTGACAGTAAGCAAACTAATCTCCATCTCTATTTTGCAATTTCCAAAGATTTGGAAACTCGGAACATTCTCAGCTTCCCAAGTATTGTTTGTACAGAAAAAAGTTTCCAACAAGCACAGATATTAAGCTTTTAGTTTCATTAAATTTAATTGGGCACCTTATAGTTTCAAATTAGCCTTGTTAAATTTGACAAATAAATTGGTTACATAGAGCAATATTACTGTTTCAGTTAGAAAATTCAGGAATTGAGTTAGATAAATTGTGTCGCAAATCATTGTCTTTGCCTTCCAGGAAATCTAATACTGAATCAAAAAGAGCATAAAATCGATTTTAACATTTAGATAACCAACGTACTTCTGTGTGAAGTTTTAAGTAAATACGATTATAGTATTTTCTTATTACCTGCTTCTTTTATTTTTGTTTTTGAGGGATTTTTTCAGTTGTTTTATTGTTATTTTGTTATCATTTTGTTGTTATATTGTTGCTAGCATTTTAATGGAAATTGAAAGCCTAAATTTATTGAAATAAATTGAACAATTACTTATCTTTATTAATAACATTTAAACAAGTTATACACACCACTGTTACTACAAGTGGCAAGTTCAGTGAAAATAATTTTTGTCAATGCTCTTTCACAATTGGTATTCCATAAGGCTGAGTACTTAAATTACATTCTGTATTTTAGGCACCTTCCTTTATTTATGTTTTACCCATGATGTGAAAATCGCTACTATTTTGGTGTTTTTCTTGCTTTAACATCTAAGGGTTATCAAAGGTAATATCACGACTGTCTAAACACAGAGAATTTCTGTTGGTCAATTATATCTTAGGTGTAGACTCTAGGGTCTTAAGTCTAGGATTCGACGGGGATCGAACCCAGAACCACATGACGCATGAAGCAAAGAGAACAATTGCTCTAACCACAGCGCCAAGAGGTGGTTTCTCTTTCTTGTTATTTATTTTAATTTTCGTAATAATAAAAATTGATCACAATTTTATTATTTTATACTAAACTATGTGCAGATCCCCTGACGTAGTTCAGGGACCCCCTGAATGAAACTGGGGACCCCTGGGGGTCAATAGAGACCACTTTGGTTACCACTGATATGGATATTTTTATATTTTTCTGTTTACGATTTTTTAACCAATCTTGGGTTTTACTTATGTTCACTTACTAACCGACAACGAGTTTCATGTAAAAGAAAGTTCTGTGACGCATCGCAGCATATATTTTAAACTTAAAACCATAACATGTTTATTATAAACGTGAAATAGCATTTATAAGCATAAATAAGCTATAAATAAGCATTTATAGCGTGAAATCTTCGTTTGTCCTCCATTCATTGGATGCATTGATTATAATGAAAGCGTTTGGCTCTCATCTACCATTATAACATTGAAATAAAATCCCAAAAAAACTATATAGAATTCAAGGGAAAAAAGGTTCTCGTTATGTTTGAGTCTAATTAATTTCTAATAGTCACGGTATTATGTTTCGTTTTTTTTTTATAAGTAGAAAGTAATTAAATTACAATTATCGTAACGTATAAAGTAGACATAGATTGGAAAAAAATTTATTTATTAATAATGTGAATCAAATATTGCAGTTGAATCTATTTATTTCCGTATTGTAAGGAAACTTTTTCATGGCGGCGTCAATTCAATTGGAAAAGTTGGAAGTTTCTTGCTTTTGATAATAATTAATGACAATCATATCAGATGAAAAATGGAAACAATTAATGATATCTTTGTATGAATATGAGATGCTATTTGGGTCGTGCGGTGCATGCGATTTTGTTACGGGGATTTTACATGTTATGAATAATATTTTCAACGAGAAACTCAATTTCTCTTCGTCGCTCGCTCCACTCGTCTTTCCTCATGTTTCCATGTAATGTTATACCTAGATAGACTCATATATACCAATGCAATGCTTATTTGGTTTCCGGCTTTAAACAATTGTCGTATTTCTCTTGCATAACTGTACAGAATCGTCTATAACGTACATAGACTTTTTTCTGTTTTTTTTTTTTCGAACGCATCCAAACACACTCTTGCAAACAATGGGAGAAAATCATTTCTTCTAATCAATGAGTTTGACCTTTGTGCCAGCATTGCGAGAAGAATGTTTCTTTGGCTGTTACGAATCGAATATGTGTTTGGCTTGCGGTGATTCAAACACCCATTTTGGCCATATTTGGCCGCATTCGACCAAAATTGGTGCGAGCCCATTGAACTTTTTGAACTCTTTGATCAATGTTTAATGAAGTAGTGTGGGATTTATTTTTGACTATTGTCATTAATCTGTTCATACTCTGGGTTTTAAAACTTTTGAATATCTAACTAATTTTTTACCATAGGTGTATTAAATACACAAATAATATACGAAACTAGGTGGTCTCGCATTAAATATTTTATAATTATCATCAATAGTTTTTGATAAGAGAAATTAGTAATTTATGTTTTGATTAACAATTTTTATCTTAAACTTTTTTCTGTTAATTCAGCTTTCCTCATGCTATTAATCTTTAGTCTATAATCTATATCAACAATCAACTCGAGAATCGACAAATAATTCATCTGTTTTATGTGATTTACTTAAATTCCATAAATTTTTCTTA
This sequence comes from Sisyra nigra, assembly GCA_958496155.1. Classification (NCBI taxonomy): domain Eukaryota; kingdom Metazoa; phylum Arthropoda; class Insecta; order Neuroptera; family Sisyridae; genus Sisyra; species Sisyra nigra. The sequence goes on along the minus strand of OY292316.1, from coordinate 32,090,882 downwards.
TCTTCTTGAAACTGTTAAGTAAATTAAAATAAAAAAATTGGTCAAAAAATATGAAAAAACATTATTAGGTAGTATTTTTCGCGTATTTTATAGATTTAGACTCCCAGTCTAATACAAAAGTTTTTATTAAAGCATTAGACTGAGGTATTTGAGTGCAATCAAGAACCAAAAAACAGACATTAAAAAGTTGGTCTATAAATACATTACTTACTAAATTCTTTTCTCAAGGCATTTATAATGAAGAAATAAATTAGGTCTTATTTATTTCATAAGTCTTTTTTCTGTATTTCGACATTTTTAAGGCAAGTCTTAAATTTACGAATATATCTTTAATACTGAGTTTTTAAGATTTCCCTATTCAGCAAAAATGTCATGAAGCTAAGCTAAGTTCGTTACATTTCTCACAGTAAATGTCTTCTGTATTATTTTTTCAACAGTAGTATTTAAGTTCATATTTATTATAAGTATATAGCCATTTATAATAAAAAGAAAATAAATATTTAAAAAAAATTATAATCACTTTTCAATGTTAAATTTTTTTTCTAGTTATTTTTCCATCTTTATTTTCGGTTAGCAGAAAACCAGGTTAGGGCTTGTTCCCCCCCGCACTTCAGCCTTAGGCTTATTGTACTCCTGTTCTGTTCATGTATCTCTGTCGTACAAGGATTCTTACTTATTCCAGGTTCAGCATTCTGCCTAGCAGAAGCAGTCCCTGTACTAAGCTTTTTGCGCTCCCCATCCCCACACAATCTGCAATTAAGGTCTTGCGGAGACACCCAAAAGTCTCGCAGATGCTTTCTCAGTCTACAGTGTCCGGTTATGAGTTCCTTCCCAGCTGTAAAACCTCAGCGGTGAGCGAAGGTAAATTCTCCTCATAATTCTCTTGCTGAGCTTCTGACCGGGAATTTCTTGCCAGTATTTGTTTTGCTGCCGTCTCAGTCGACTTTTCATCGCCTTTTTGACAGCAGATTTGGTGATCCCTACTCCAGGCTCCGGGCCCACGAGTGGGGTCATCGAAACAGCCCTTGCGCAAGCATCAGCTTCTTTATTGCCCTCAACTCCCTTATGCCCCAGCACCCAACCAAATTTGACTCGGTTGTGCTTTGCCAGATGCTCCAGGAGTTGCCGCCTCTTCAGAATCAGCTTAAAGCTGATCTTTGTATTGGCGATCGCTTTTAGCGCTGCCGGACTGTATCTGAAAATCTGTATGCTCCTATTTCAATAGCCCATATCTAGGTTTTCTTTGGCACATATGGCAATGGCCGTGACCTCCGCCTGAAAAATAGTGGTCGAGCCTTCAAGCGGCACTGAAATGCTAATCTCTGGTTCTCCATCTTTGGTTTCATCTTTTAGTTTACATTAGATATGTAATCACTAATTTTAGTATATCATTCACAATTTGCCCTGTACTTCAAAAACATTAAAGTAAATATTAAAAAATGTAATAACCTGATATTTACTTAAAATCAAAGTAAGTTAATGATAATTTTTTTTTTTGAAAATTGAATAAGTTAAACTTATATCAAAATGGTCCATACATATTTTACAAGATGTCAAGATATACTTATTATTGAACTGCTTTTGAGTCATTTAAAGAAATACTTAAAGAGAAAATTTAAAATTGGTTTTTAACACGATTTAAATAAGCAAATATTTTAGTTTCTACAATTTTTATATTTGGCTTGTTTGAGATTTATAAATGATTATACTTGAAAATTATAAAAAAATGTATTGCGTCTATCTTGAATTTCTGTTTTGTGAACTAACTGTTGAAATTTTTTTTTTTGCTGCTTATCTTAAATTATAGATTTTTACAAAAAAAAACTTGTTTTTTTTTTTAAATTAAAAGTTATTAAATTTTCTACCAAAATAATCAATCATCTTTTACTTAAATCTAATAGTTGCCCATACCAGCCGTGTTCCGTTTAGTGCATTTAATTAAAATAAAAAAAAATGAGGCGAGAATACTAACTTGACTATAAGAATCTACCAACCAAAATTGATAAAATATTATAAAATATTAAACAAAATATTGATGAATCATTTATTACACCAAATTACTAAGTAAATGATTTTCATTTCTTAAAGATTTGCTAATATTCAAAATCTATTGTTAGTGTGTAAGTACCGAAATAGGTATTTTTAAAATTATGAAAAATTATTTATTATCAGTCCTAAATATGTAACAATTGATTACAATAGAAAAATCGGCCAATCCAATTTTAACGGAACCTTGATTTTCTTGAATATAATCGACGCAAATCAATGCTTTTCTGGCCATGGTTTTTAACTGGTACATATTTTTAAAAGCTTTCTACATTGAAAAAAAATAATAAGAGCATTAGTTAAAACCTTTCTCTTTGCCGTTTCAAATCGGAAATTACAATTATCCGTATCGATATGTGAATATAAATGGCACTAATACAATATATTATGAATAATTTATTAAAGCATATAACATAATCTTGATGCACGTCCATATGTGATGTTGATCTTCTTGCAATATCAATTAATTCGTAATTGCAAAATGTTAATCAAGAAAAATGACGACGAAGACGCTGGCAAATATCCAAGAGAGCAGATTTTCTTAAAGACAGCAAATCGCATTTTACTATATGCTACGCATTCGAACTGGGTTAATTGTATGTTGATGTCTTGTCGGGAAGACGCAAGCGGAGGAATAGAGGAGAAAGAAGTTTTTTTTCATTGTTAACAAATTGAATCGAGAAGACGCATTCAATAATTAATGGTAAACGAGCGAAATACTACTTGGTAATTTTCACGTTGAAGAAAAGTATGAAAAAATATATTTGTTTCGAAGAGTGAGAGACACGCGCCGGAACGACACCGGAAGACAGTTATGGGAATGGTCAAGTGCCAAGAATTTCTTTTTTCGAGACCAAGAAAAATTGTCATTTAGCTCACGATAATTTTTCGTTGTGTTTTTCTTCTTTTTTTTTATTCGTTTTGTCACGAGGAAATGGAAATGGCTCGAGTGAAAATAATATCCGTGATTTAGTTGTTTTTTTTTTTTTTTTATAATCCCAAAGAATTTCTCTTAAGGATGTCATTAAATCTATTAAAGAAATTCATTGGAAAATGATTATTATACTTTTTTTTCCAGTTAACCAAATTACATAAGACATTGTCTTTTGGAAATTATCTAACACAACAAAGTGCCTATTGTTGATTTTTTTTCAAAGTCAAGTTCAAACTTTTGTCTTGGGTGTGAAAAATTTTCGTTTGTGTCTCTCGCATTTATTTCGCTCAAATCTTCTTCGTAGATCACGAATATTGTGTTGTTTCCTCGCTCTCCGGTGACCTACTCTTTCGAGTCTCCGGAGCCCGGAGAAAATTATTATTATTTCCGTTAGTCAGTCAGAGCCTAATACATATAATATATAGGTGGATATATACTGTTAAAGAACCACGAAAATCTCCATTACCCGAAAATATCGAAAGAAAAATGTCGAAATCACGTAGTTGGAGAATTCAAATAATTCGCCATAGAATTTGGCCCGGACCGACAAACTGGTTCAAAGCGATTTAAAAAATTAAATATATTGAAATTGTTTCAAATTGTGGGAATTTTTTTCTATGAAACGCTTCATTAAAAAGTTATGAGATAGAGATTAGACGGTGAATTTGTTAAAATGTTATTTATTTTGGTCGTAAATATCAAGATTAGATGATCAGATTTTGGTTGTAGCTGAGTTTCGCAATGGCTACTGTTTCTTCATGTATTATATTATGTTTTACAAGCCCCTGGAGAGACCATAAAACTACCAATCTTAAATCTTCAAATACTCACATTAATTAATTATAAATTCCCATATGATAATGCATTAAATAGCAACCCACATAATAGAAACTCTATACTAATATTTTTTACGGTACCTTCCAAGTGTTGGTAACTAAATACCTAAAGTTAGCGAAACAACTTTTGAATTTGCCAAAAATGTCCACTTCTTTGTTCCAAAGAACTTTGTTAGTCTCTTGGTTTTTGCAAAAATTAATGTTTTATTAACTTTCTTAACTACCATTCTAGCATCTAAAAAAGTTTTTTTTTTTTTTTACTTTTAAGAAACAAACAAGTAGACATTTTTGTAAACTCTAAAATTTGTTTCGCTAACCACACGTATCTTAAAGTCTCATTTAAAGTTACATATTTATCGTTTTGGTTGGCTGATTGTTTTTTAAATTTAGACCATTTTGTAAGGTTATCTTTAAGATCAACTTTTGAATATCATCTTCTGATTTATATTGATTTTTTTTTCGAAATTTTAATGTTTGTTTTTTTACATGAATGCAAAGTCGTAGCGTGAGTGGTGCGAGTGCTGCCCGGAACCAAGCGCTGAATGATAAATATATCGCACGATAAAACAACAAACAAGATAGATGCCGTCTTAACCGTGAATTTTTTTAATAATTCCCCTTTTTATAATCCTATAATGTTTCAATATACTCCAGATATATATAAATTATAATTGTTAGATGAAGGTGGGGGGGAATCCAAATTCTATTCCTACTTATATGTCTATGGGATGTTGTAAAATACAATCATCTATACTTAGAGTATTGTTTTTAAAAACGACTTATTTATTTAAAATGCATTATTTTGAGCGCTGAAGAAGTTTGAAAAGACTGATGAAACGTTGGAAGATAAATAAAGATCTTCATAATTTAATTTTTATCCACGATTTCCATTAAAATTGCTATTTATAACTAATGTTTTTCTTCAGCTCTAAGCTGGTGCTGGAGTGTCGGCAACTCCTGGAGGACCTGACAAAGCACAACCAAGGCAAACTTGGTTGAATACTGGGGCATAAGGGAGTGAATGAAATGAAGAGGGTGATGCTTGCACAAAGGCTGGTTTGATGAACCCAATCGTGGGCCCGTAGCCTGGAGTGGAAATCACCAAATTCGCTGTCAAAAAGCGATGAAAAGTCGGCTGAGACGACAGCAAAACAAATACTGGCAAGAACAGACATCTTTTTGCAGATAGTGTGGGGATGGGGAGGAAAACGCGACCCATATCATTTTTGACTGCAAAGCTCTCACAAAGTGACGAGACCTGTATGAGATAAATGATGCCCAAACAGGCACAAATTGCACAAAAAGCTTGTAGAGGGACTGCTTTTGCTAATTAGAATGCTGAACCTGGAATATGCAATAATGGAATATGCATAACAGGGATACATGAGTAAAACAGGAGTAAAATTAGCATTTAATTTACATACTTATATTTTTGTTTCACTATGAATCTCATCAATAATTTTAATTATATAATAAAGACCAGAGTTAAGTGTCCAATTTGATTTGTAAAATGTTCAATTTGAAGTGTAAAACCTGTACAATTTTTAAAGTACGGCTATGAGGCAGCAACATGAATTGTTAAATTCTTGGATTAAAACTAACTTATTTTAACTAAAAATCATATGTTATTATTACGAGTTTAACAAAGTCAATGCCTGTGATAATGTTATAAAATAGTTACTTTTGTGCTTTATACGAGGAAGTATATGTCTTAGATGACTGCAACTCTGTTGGAGGTCAAACATGCGTGCCACTAGGTCACTATTATAACAATACACGTATGGATGTATCATAAGAAAATTACAATAAGTAACAAAATAAAATTCCCAATGAACTACCAGCCGGAAGACAATTATTGCGAATGACACAAATATTATTTAAATAAGCACTTAACACGCTAATAAAAACATACTCTCGTCAGATATTAACATGATAGAGGTAATTAAGATTCTATATGTAAATATTCCTGTTGATACATACCTACACATTTTGAACGCATGAGAACTTAAGGTTTTGAAGACTTAAAACTCATTTGATTTATTCAATTAATTTCGACTAAATTTTACCTTTTGAAATTGAGTTAATGAGATAATAACGGGATATGTATACAAATGCAGTGTTGGTGTGGAAGACTTAATTAAAATTTGATTATGGCTTATTGCATTTGATGTTTGTAATACTAAAATTATACACAATCTTAAAAACTGAAAGTGAAATGGCACATTTAGCTTGATTGCAGTTATAATAAATTTTAAGAACTACTTAACCCAAATAGCAAAAAAATCGATTAATCAATATTATGCCGTTTTTCTATTCTTATTTGTTTGAGCGTAGGTTTCGTGCGATTTAAATGTTAATTGTCGATTAAAAAATAAGAACGATAGATATTATAATTTATACTAATATATAAAATTGAAGTTTGTTTGTTTGTTTGTTTGTTTGTTTGTTTGATTGGTTAAACGGGCTAATCTCAGGAACTACTGGTTCGAATTGAAAAATTCTTTTAATGTTGGATAGCCTAATTATCGGGGAAGGCTTTAGGCTATATAACATCACGCTACGACTAATAGGAGCAGAGCATCGATGGAAAATGTTGCAAAAATCAGGAAATTTTTTTTCTTTTGAGAGCGTTCGTGGCCTGCCCTGCGTAAACGGTTAAAGTTACGCAAAAATCATATATAGCAAAATTGTTTCTCTTAAAAAGTTCTACAAAAAAGTCCGCGACGACATATGTCTATCTTTTACGGTTAGCCCTCTATAACCTTTTTAATGGTGGTTAAGGTTGTTTCAAAAATAATTCATTATTTGCGAAATTGTTTTTAGAAACATATTATTAATTCTTACCCAAATAAATACGGCTTTTAATAAAATTTGGTGTGATAATAAATGACAATCTCAGAGTCATTTAATAGAATACTTTTTAATACGGGAAAATGTCTCATTTACCCGGGAAATTGAAAAACGGGTTGGAGAAAAAAATTATGCATAAGCTCTATTTTTAGTTGAAAATGGATTTTGGTGATATTTAAGTACGATGATAGCTAAATATGCGAATCATAATCTAGAATACGTTTTATTTCAGAAAAATTTCTCACTTCATCGGGAAAATACAGAAAAACTGGTTCGAGGAAAAAACATGCTGAAACTAAACATTTTTATCTGATTACAATATATTTATAGTAATAACTCATAAGGTCCTCAAGGCAAAATCATAATTTTTCTTTTCATACAGTCCAATTTTTTTCCAGGAAAAATTTATGTTCCCGTAGGATAGATACGCTTTTGTTTTTCACAGAACACAAAATTACCATAATTTCTTGCAATATGATGGTTTAAGAGACAGTGAATGATATGGGCTACTTTTTATGTTAGAATATTGTACGGTTCCCGTAGGATAGGCTAAAAATAGAATCCTTCAGGAACTGAGTACTTCAAAGGAATTTTCTAAAAGTTCATGAATAAGAGTTTTAACGAATTTTCCTCAGGAAATCTTGATCTCTTTTTTATCCAGGAAAAATGTTCTACTCCCGTGGGATAGATATGTTTTTGTTTTTCACAGATTAAAAGATAGACATTATTTTTTGCAATATGATAGTTGGGGGGATATATGGCAGGGATCAGATAATAATATAGATTATTTCTTATGCCAGAATAATGCACGGTGCTCAAAGGATAGCATGATAATTGTCTCCTGCGGGAACCGTGTGTTAAAAAAAAGGTCGTGAAATAGATCTTTAAAGTTCGTGAAATAGCGTTTTAACACATTTTCTCTTTAGGATTAAAATAAAAATTACAATTTTCACTTGAAGATATGATTTTTTATTTAACATCCGAAAAATAATGAAAATTTTTGAAACATTGAAATTTTTTTCATTGTTAATTTTCGAATACATATTTAGAATTTAGCGTGTTAAATTACATTTAAAAAATCAAAAATTACATTTTTAACTTTTAACATTTTTCAAGACTCCCCACTCTTTAAAACATGTTAGGTCTCCTAAGTGTTTTCCTTCTCAATATTTGTGTACTTCTAACTTTTTTTCAGTAGTCAGTACCGAGCTGATTCATAGATCATTAGACATTCAGGCATTCAGCTCCTTGCAATATATTATAACAGATACAGAAGTACAAGTTTAAAAAATATTATTTGTTACAACGGTTACAGGCGTTGCAATAATCAAATAACATTTCAATTTTTTTTACGTTACTCTTTGTTTAAGTTTCATATATTCTTTTTTCTTCATTATATTTTAAGTTTACATACGTAAATTTTATCAATAAAATACCCCAGTGGTGTTATGCAGCGTTCCTTTATTATTCCCGTTCCCGTGACATTTTCTACTATAGTTCCACTCTTACTGATAATAGTGTGATGTACCTAAGATAGCTCATGAGTCATGTTATACTTTTAACGTTACAGACATACAATGTTTTCTTGGTTTCGTCCGCGTGGTTTTAAATTAGCATTATAGGTACCAAATTTTATCTCTTCAATGGTTCTTAAGTGATTTGTGGATAAAACAAAGAAAGTTTCAACTCCTTTAGAATTGTGCCATAGGTTCCCCACTTTTAACCCTCTCTCACTCTTATGTGACGCAGACGGAGTTGCGCGGGTCAGCTAGTGTATGTATACAAGGTATCCGATCTAACGATCGTTATGATGGGTGTCAACAACGGCCGTATTTCACGACTCTAATGAACCTTTAGTTCCACCCACATAAATGTCCATTACATGAAAATCAAGTTGCAATATATTAAATATAATTGTTTTCCCGTCTAATTTCCTTTCTCAAAATGCGCACCATAACTCATTTCGCCATTATTTCTCACGAGTCTCACAAGTGCCAGTGCTTTAGCAATTTTTTTGAAAGCAAGAAATTATTTTGTATCTCTTCCCGTAAATTTTTTCACAGAAGGAAAAACGATTTCTTATAATATGTTTCTTTTTAATTTTCTAAAGTACCTAGCTAATATCCAAATACCAATTAAAGCTCCACGTTTATATATGGAATTAGTCATATTCCACTATATACATACATGTTTTTTTCTTCTATTGAAAAAAATTGATTTTTTAAAAATTTTTCACTTTTGATATTTTGGTTTTGTCATATCTTCGTCGATTTTATTTCTCAAATCTCAAGTTTTCTTGTTTTGAGAATCGATTACATATGAAATAAATATGAAAATTCAGAGATAAAAAAATATTTTCATAAAAAATTAAAAATACCCTTGAACGTAGATAAGTGAGAATTCAAGGAGCAGCGATCTCTTTTTCGCTTATTGAGGATTCTCACTAATTTTCTAGTTTATAGAAGTACAGGAATAACGTTTCTCACTTATAGAGGTACTTACACATATAAAAAATCTAGCAAATAGGTATGTAGTGATAACAATTTTTACGCTATAAATAATTATATGTTATAAATACTAGAGATGCAACGAATAGCAATTTAGCCGAATACCGAATATAAGGCTTTACTCTCGGGCGAAGCGCCAAATATTCGGTACCGAATATTAAAAAATGCAGCCGAATAGGCTGAATACCGAATAGTAGTCGAATATTCGTTGCAACTATAATAAATACCATAGGTATACTACGTATGTGGTAAATTCGACAATTAATATACTTTGGACAATTTGAAAAGAATACAATACTACAAAATCAATATTATGTAGTTAATTCCTTGAAATTTAAGAAAACAAAAACAATGTTACTCGTAGTAGTTCCATAAAATTTAAGAATGAGTCATAGTTAATAGCAAATATTAAATACGCCTGGATATCGCTTATAAGTAAGGTAAGTCGAGATATAGAGGATGACGAGATTTGGCAAATACTCTCACTAATAAACTTTTCTTGCTTAACTCAGTTTTCACTCACCCAAGTTTGACCTTATGTAAAAACATGCGTTTTCAACTTAATTAGCATATTAGTATTGGGAATCTGTTCTAGTAAAGTTTTTAATCTAGCTTTAGCTTAGTGCTTAGTTAAAATATCTCAAAATGAGGCAGAATACAGAGCTGTAGAACTTTGAGTTTTGGTTTAATCACAGCTCCCAATCGAATTTCAAACTTGGTGAAAATTAGGAAAAGTTTACGATCGATGTTACTTGATGATTGAGTTTAAACTCCTAATTTAGGAACCGTTTTCTAGAAAGACAGACTTCCATATTTTTTTTTTTTAATTTACCTAAAATTTTTTAACAGACAAGTTAAAATTTGGAGCTTTTTTTGTAAGGAGGCAATAATACTCATGCAGTTTCATTATATTTCACTTGGTAATCCGTCATTCTTAACTATATAAGAGTACAAACATTTTTTCTTGGCCTTTCTGGATTCGATTGAAAATTTGTCAAAATTGCTTCTTTGCCTAAAGGTGCACTTTATTTAACATGTTTTTGTATGTTAAGCTGACGATAAGAGGACTGTATGTTCTTACTTTGTGACGCATGTTTATCCTTAGATTAGTTTTGGGCGTTTATAAACGAACCGCTATTTTGTCATTCCTTTGTGGAAATGGACAAATTGTCTGTTAACTGAAACAATTTTTAGTTTAATCATTTTCTCATTTTATTTGTTTACAACAAAAGATACCGAATATTAATACTTAATAGGGTTTTAAACTTGTGGGTTAAAATCCCCTAAGGGGTCGCGGAGGGTAACGAAGTTTCCGTAAAAAAGAAAAAAAACATTTAAAAGAAATTTTAATTAAGACGCTTTTAATGAAAGGTCTTGGGGAAAGTATTTGTATAGATTAACACAAAGAGGTTGCGAAACATTTTTATTTACTAAAAGAATCATCTCATAAAAAAGGATGCAAAATACTGATGTACTTATAGTGTATACAAGTGTTTCTCAAAGTTAAGTTTGTAACCCTCAAAGACGACAGGAAATTTATTTGAGAGGTTGCAAAATAATTTTTCTGCATTAAATTGTCTTTTATTCTTCCTTGTGTTTTTTTTTTAATGTACCGATGCTTTGAAATGTTTAAGCGTGAAAAGGAGTTGAGTAAAAATTTTGAGAAATATTAATAAATAACCTTCTCTCTTAAATCGAAATAGTGACTTTAGTGACTATTCACTATTTTTGCAGTGCAGAGTATACCACTAAATTCAAATAGTGGTATACTTTTCACTTCAAAATAGTGAATAGTCACTATTTGATAGTCTAAAGTCACTATTTCGATTTAAAAGAGCTATTTTACTATTTTAAGATACCATCAACTGTGTTCAAAAAATGGTCATGTGATGACACATTAGATATGATTGGTCTTAAAAAAATATAATTTACGATCCTGTAAATTTGTTCTAACCGATTTAATTTTATATGCCCCGATAAAAGTCTTACAAAGATTTTAATATAGTTGTTAGCAAGAAAAAACAACATTTTGATTTGCTTTCAGGAAACCATATAATATGAGTAGTTAAGTCGAATTATAACGTTGATAACGTGTAACATTAACGCATTAATTTTTTTTGGATTATTCAATTAGATTAAAACGTTATAATAAACGTCGCCGTTATAATATGCTAAGTTCGTAATAAAGTAATTTGTTTCACACAACATAGAACACAAATTGCAAGACGGATACAAAATAATTGACAAGGCATAAGCCATAGTATGACAAACTGTGAGAGATGTCTACATTATGTAGTATTAAATAAATCCAATGGTACTCAATCTGCACATTTCTTGCATATGAATTCCTCAAGGGTTTATTTTTCTAATAATTTGCTTGCATTAGACTTAAAACTCGATGCGATGAGAAGAAAAAACATTAAGGTCGGGAGGAAAACGGATACCTATGCATATCCTCGATGGTTATACATGGTGTATACTATATGGACGGTTTTTTTCTTCGTCGCAGAAATGAGTTAATGAGCTAATGAAGATGATGAGTTATTAGCGCTGTATATTTTAATTACACGACATGCAACTCTTTGCTTGCTCTTTCCATGCCTTTTTTGTTGTTGCTTTCAAATCTACTAACTCTTCTGGGAAATTGCAGAAAAGGAAACATGAAAGAACGATGTTGATAGATTTAGATTGAAATGAAAAACTAGGATGATCTAGAAAGCATAGAAAAAAGCTGCGAAAGTTTAAGTGAAAGTCAAACAGCACTCACCGCGATAGTGTGGATTGTTTATCTTCTGGCTTGAGCGCATAGCCATTAGTCCAAGGGCGTCCATTTGTGCCACCATCTGTAAATAAAAGCAAATGATTTAATTTCATTAGAAACCATCGAGTCTTTGACCTTTTTTCAAATTAAATGTGCAATCCAAGCGTAATTTATGATATAGACAAAATGAAAATATCTTACATAAATCTTGGCTTTGCTTCATTCAAGTGTTAACGACTTTAGAGAAAAAAAGTCCATTTATTTTTTCTTCCAACAATAGTTCATCGTATATGCATTATACTATATATGTATTTATTTATATAATATGAACGAGTCTAGGCTTAAAATATTATGTTGGGATTGCATCAGAATTAATTTCCTTCCTCGTTAAAATTGTATTATTGTTTGGTTGCCTTATGTTGGACATGAGTCGAAAAAGAAAATAAATAGTAAATATACGAAAAAGAATATAAAATTTCTGATGTGGGCAGCTCATATTTTTAACTTGATTTGGCTTTCATTGAGTTAAGTATAGTTAATAATAATTTGAGGGTCAACTACTGAATCTTTATGAGTTTTTTTACCAAATTGAATTTTTTTAACTCTTTACTTGATTGAATATTAAATTATACATTTTTTCAAATAAAAAATCGGTTTGTACCGTTGTTATGAAAGGTTTGGCTGTTGGGTTTAGACTGAGATGAGTTAATTTTTTTTTCTTATTGTAAAATTTCATGAACTTTACAACTGAAGCACGTAATAAAATGTTTGAAACTTATAAAAATTTTATAATAATTCCAAAATTTACATCAAAGGTTATATTTTTTCTTATGTTCTATCGTTTAAATTAGGGATGTTACGGAGCTTCGAGTCCGATTCCGATAAGTCGGAGTTTCTGATTGTTATTTCATCTCCGGTTCGGACACTCTTAAATCGGAAGTTTTAACGGAGGCCGAAGCCTAGCGAATATAGTCTTGTAATGTCGATTGCCCGCCAATATTTATAGTGTGCATCAGGATCGGTATCACTTTTTAGTGGCGCTGATTTAATCTATGGCCTTTTAAGAAATAGATTGAATGGAAACAAGGCTGCAAAGCTTTTGCTCATTTAGCATTATATTTTATTTTTGGAGTTAATTCGTTTTAGTTCGCTATCTATTATTGAATCATGATAATTTTTAAGTTCATCGTCTACACTACATGTTTATCTATTATTTTTTAACTAAAATTAAAGAATTAGCTGTGTAATGTTTTTATCTGTTCTTAAAACAAATTTCTTCTGCTACTACCACCTGTGCAACCACCACCGACTGCATCAAGAATCCGGTTCCGACTTCGGTAAATAAAATTCAAAAACTCCGACTTTGGGTCCGATAAAACCACCCTCGTAACATCCCTAGTTTAAATCATCCTATAAATAATTAACTTATGCAAATTTTATCCACAGACCTTATTAACCCCATTCTTTTTATAATAAGCCGATAGATTTGCTAAAACATTCAAATGATGTATTTAGAATGTTACTATTAAGTGTAGAGTATAAAATATAAACTTTTTTAAGCTTTCAACGCCTATTTTGTGCCATTCAACAGAACAAATGTGAACAAATGTGTTTAGTTTTTTTTTTTTCAAATACAACCTTTTTCATTTCAAATAACATTTTTGTAATATTTTTAGGCGTAAAGTGAACAAAACGAACAAGTCAAAAAAATAAATTTTGAAAAGAAAATAAGCTTTCATGCTTATAGTAATGTAAAATTCTTATCATTAAAGATATCATATATTTTTGCTATTTAATTTAAAGCAAAAATAACTTAAATGGTTAGCTTTTGTCACTTTCCTGGCGTCGTTTTCCTGTCTGTCTTTTTAAGAAAGTAAATGATTTTCTACAAAAAACATGAAACCTACTGATACTTGAATTAATGTAAAAATTAAAAATAATTTTTTATCATTCAAAATACATAAAATATAAGAGAGCTGTAAATTTCTCTTTGAAGAGGTATCTACTACCTCTTCTGCTTCCATAAACGAGTCATCACTGATACTTTTTCATTGAATTCGTGTAATTCCGGAAAAACTATCAAGTGTGGTTCATTCGGAATCTGAGCAAGAAAATTTTTGGATTTTCCAAACAAAAAAAAAATATTTATTCGAGTTGATGAAGACAGCTTTATCCTTAAATTTAATTAGAAACCTCCCAAGAAATTACATTGATTTGTAATGTAACTTTATCTTTTTTCAGAGGATGCAAAGTATGGACCTACGCTTGGAGTATTATCTTTCTTTAGTTGGTAAGACGATTTGGGAATTGATCGAGTTGTTTGAAGATTTTAAACAAGGTAAGTGATGCTTTTTTTAAGTTTTCCTATTTACTTTTTAGTATCATTTCACAAAGTACTTATTAAAAATAGTTCAAATTATTCATATGAGTACTAACATATAGTCTAGGTACAATAAGGGAACCCAAAATTACCCTCTTTGATAATTTTTCTTTACAAAAAAATTTTAATATAGAATTTTTATAGGAAATATAAACTGTTTAATGAATATATTAATGGCATTGCGTCAAAGCAAAGCAATGAAAAACTTGTCGGTAAACCAAGAGATTGCAATCATTTGTAACGCGTCATTGGTAATTATAGGCTCATATAAATATGATAAAGACGAGGCATTAATAAGTCTCTTCAATTACTATACGCACCGATAGTTTCTAATACAAAACCCGAAAGATATTTTCAATATTGCTGTTATTACCAACATTTGCATTAATGAACATTTAAATGCTACAGAGACTGAAGAAAAAAAATTCGTAAAAATGCTAGGATATAGACGAGTGCGGTAAGACGAGGCACATTGAACATATTTCCTTTGTTGTTCTTCGGACTCATTAATGGGTGTTTTAATGTGTTTACTTCTTCAACATTTCCATGGGTATATTTCTATTTGTGTGCGACGAGTGTTGGTGTAGTTGGTACACGTTTTGTCTTGTATTTGTAGCCATTTTTTCAAAGAACCGAAACCCGTTAGTTGGGGTCTTATCTAAAATATCTAAACTGAAATTGTGTCAAATTCGTTTCATTTCTTCGTTTCCTCTTATCTTTTACACGTCGCTTTAGTTGTTGTACAAACCAAATGGGAGATGTGTAAAAAGATATAGACACATTCTTGGATACAAAAGAGTCGGAAAAGTGAGTTTTATTTTCTGAGGTTCCCAACTACTTTTGTTGGTGTCTGTCTGTTAAGTCTTATAGCACGTTTACGGGAATTCTTACGATCCATTAGTGGATGATAAATGATGGATAATTTCATGTAAAAATGTTGAGAATGACATTTTTTTTTTCTTAAGATTGGTCTTAAAGAAGTCACGCGGTACGAGTAATCTCTCTGAAAACCGGTTCAATTAGTGCGTCGCTAAAAGCTTGACAAAAATTTCATTTACAATTGAAAACAAAAATATAAAGTTTTGAACAAGGCGATTTTAACAATGATTTTAGCCGTACCGGAATCAAACGGTATAAGAGAAAGGTTACCTATACTAAAGTGATTTTTCTAACTGTAAGTTTTGATTAAAATTATAAAATTGTTATGTCGATTCCAGGGAGAAATTATCTGTTTTGTGAATCGATCGGTCAGCTTCTGTCTGTAATCTATTTTATTAGTGTAGATATCGTCTTTTCTGGCATTAATTATATTTTTTCGTTTTAAATTTAATAATGAAAAAAACGGTTGTTGCTTCGACCCGACTCGGCCATGATTTCCGTTATAATTTGTTTAAATTATCTAAATCCGTTTAAAAAGATCATTCTCTCGTTAATCTTCCGAAAAATTTTAATGTTTTTTTTTTTTTAATTTCCATTTGTCAAATTTTTCGAAATCGTCAAGAAAATGAAATACCGTAGTAAAGTGTTTGTTTGAGGTAAAAAAAAGGCTTTTTGAAAATTTTTATGTTTGCTTTCGTCGAGAAGAGCTCGATTTGAGCCCGTTATTTTTGTGTTGTGTATGCAGTAATTTTTTTTAGGCTTTCTCGCTTACGAAACACGGAAATCGATTTCGGTTTCGTTATGTTTGTACAATTTTTCGAGTAATTTCTTCTATTTACTGAAATATTATTAGTTTAAATAACTTTGTCGTTAGAAATTGTTAGCATTAGATAGTTGTTAGAAGCCAAAATTTTTGAAGTACCGACATTACCTACAAGGAGTTAAATTTGAGAGTACCTATATCATGCGATATTGCAATATTGGTGAGAAATTTCATATTGAGTTTGGATGAATGAACATAAAAAATTAATACTTCAGATTTTAAAGCAAACAGTACTTAGATAAATATTTTAACAAATGCATTGATCATTTTTAGATTAGGGATGATCGATATAGAAGTCGATACAAGACTTCTTCAGTTTATTTTTCTTATTCGTATTAAAAAAAAACATTTTTGTTTTTATATGGATTATTGTTGAAACTTTATATTTATAACTAAATAAAATCTGAAAAAGTCACTTATTAACTGATAACTAGTTTTCATTGGTTGATGGTTCATTGTAGTTAAATTTGTCAATTTTTGTATTTTTTGCAATAGCGATAATTCTTACAATCAGTATACGTATATGATACTATTTACTATTGACATGAAAACTCATTGAAAATATAGTCCGAATAACAGTTTCTGGCAATCTATACAACACGTTATGTAATTTTGATGACCAGCTCTGTGCTATTAGAAAGACTTTTCTTCAAAGCTGCACAAGTTTTAAACCACCAAAGTGAAAAGAATTAATATATTAATATTTATGGCAAGGCTATAATAATAATTAATAATTAAAAAAGAACCCATAAAATTAAAGATTATAAATTTTTATCGTAAAAAACGTTTCGAAAGATGAAGGGAAAAAGTTATTTTTAATATTATTAGTTAAAAAAGATGAAAATTAGTTTCAACTTTTTTTTTGGTTTGGAGATGCTATGTAAGCTGAAATAATGATAACTAATAAGAGAACAAAGATTTTAAATAATTCAGTTAGCTAATTATTTATCAATTGCCAATCATTTATAATTTTTATGTATACCTACCTATATTATATCTTTACATAGTATAAAACAAAGTCGCTCCCGCTGTCTGTTCCCTTATATCTTTTAAACTACAAAAACGGATTTTAATGTAGTTTTCAGCAATTGATAGAGTGATTCAAGAGAAAGTTCTGTGGGAATAAAACATGCATTTTAAAGTAAAGAAAAGTCGGGAAATTCAAAGATTTGTAATGTGATGTCATAACAAACATATTTTTGTGCATTTACATTGCAAACGCTGGCTAAACCTTTCGAGATAGATCAAACTAATATGCGGCGAAACTGTGAATCTTAAAAAGATTGATAAAAAAATCCGCGACAGCATTATGACTATCTCTTAAGGATAACAGTATTATTACTTATCCAACTAAATACATTAGATACGTTGTGCATTTCATGTAGATCATAATTGCTCTTTACAGCATATCAATCATCAAAATGAATATCTTAAAAGATATCAGAGATTTAAAAAAGCGTTGGCAGAACGGCTGGCTATTTTGTACGGCGTACAAAATGGCTGTTTCATTGATATCTCCTTCTTATATGTGTAAAAATATTATGTTAGTCCTTTTCTACAATAAACAATATACAATCCGCTTCCATGTGATAGTTAACGGGGTAGAGAATGATATAGATTGCTTCTTATGCAGGAATAATCGACGGTTTCCATAGGATAGCAGAACAATTGAATCCTACAGGAACCGTGTAATTCAAAAAAGATTCGGTAAAGTTCGTGAAATAGCATTTTAACCCATTTTCCTCAAGAAAAAAAAAACTCTACAAAGTAGAAATTAAAAAATTGACAATTTATACTGGAAAATAAATAAGAAATTTCAATTTAACACCCGATAAAATTAATAATGAAATTTTTTAAATATTTGAAATTCTTTATTTTTCATTGTCGAAGATACTAATTAGAAATAAACGTATTAAAATAATATACTAAATTTTTAATTAATTAAATAATTAATTTAATTAATAATTACTTAACGGAACGAATTTTAATGAAGTTTTGTTAAAGATACCTCAGATCTTAACATATTGAATACCATTTATCCTCAAAAATGTACGGTTCCTTTAGGATAGCTCCTAATATTTTCTACTTATAGCTGAACGGTTTTAAATGACATTTGGTAAATATGAAAGATTTTCAGACTTTCTCAAAGGATCTTTTTATGCTTAAAATTGTATAGAACCTGCGAGATAGCTCTCTTCCTAGAAAAGTAGTTTTAGGCATTTTGAGGAACTTCCTTTGGATCTAAAGTCTGGAAGTATCTATTATCTTTTTCTATCAAAATAGATTGATTTTTATATTTTGCTATGAAGGTAGGGAACCTATTAATCAATCAATTAAATTTAGATACTCTCAGCGCTTTCAGCAAAGCGAGCGGGTATCAGCTAGTATACTATATATCTTTAATAATCCTTATAATAATAGAAAAACTTGTGCTTATAATAATTATTTAAAAGGTTCCTTAGTGGCGTAGTTGACTAGATAGTTGCTCTATACGTCAGTGGTCCTGGGTTCAAATCCCAACAAAAGCCCAAGATTTTTTTCATGGGTTTTCTGATTCGACGGTCGCTAATGACCATAATAGCTGGTTGATGCGACTTTAAATAAACCAAAATAAAATTATTTAAAATGGGTATCACATTAAAGTATCAAGATAAAGACCAATACCAAGATTGGGACAGTCAACAATTTATTTTGTATTCATAAATATAATTTAGCTAGAATGTAATTCTTTATAACTTTAAAAAATTACATCAAGAAATGCAAAAAATGCTTCTCAGTAAATTAAAAAAATTACAGCAATTTTTGTTTCAATTTTCGGTATTTTAAATTTTTTAACCCAAAAAGTTGAGATTTTTTTATCACTTAAGTAATACTTCTAATTATTTTCATTTTTTTAAATTAATATCGTGTCTCTGTATTTTTTACATTATTGGAACATTTTTAAAACCCTTCTCAGTTTATTCTTTTCCAACTTTTAACTTGAACTGATCTGAGGTTTCATCTAAAATACTCCAGTTATTTAAGAACACTTATCCGATAAATATCATAATATTATTTATCCAACTATTTTATATACCATACGATATTTGATCAAACAAAAATAGTTTTCAACAACAAACAAAATACGCGAAAAGAAAGCTTTTCGCGAAATCACCACCGAAAAATTGCCAATTGCGGCATCGTGCACGACTCCAAAATTAACCGGAAAAAATCAACAAAACGGCAAATCATGCCTTGCAATCTAACTGTTAAACTCAATATACAACAATATAATTTCAAATAATTTTCCAAATAAAAATTGGAAACGATCGTGGCTCTCTCATCGACAATTTTCAATTGCCTCATAAATCAATTTCGGATCGCGTCTCTCTTCATCTCCACCGACAATCGATCACACACGTATCATAAAATTCTACTTATAACCGTTTATGATGAAATCGAAAGTGGCTTTCATTTTCGATTACTGCTGAAAAAATCATTTTTGGTTCGCGATTAGGTCAAATTCGAGATCCATTAATGGAAATGTATCAAATGAAAACGTAATTGATTCAGTTTTCTCTTGAAAAATTGAGCTAGCAGAAAAAATCGCGATTCCACATGAGAAATGTATTTTCTTGGTAAATGCAAAAAGTGAAGCGAATATATGGAAGAAATCGAATTTACTTTGAAAGTCGAGCGTGTCAAAATCGCAGTTTTCGTCTTCGATTCTGAATAGTTCAGTTTGATTTGCTCGCGTCGTGCGATTTATGATTTATTCGTTGTGCAGCGAGTGATGCTTCAGATGCATCCAACGCACTTAATAAATCCCATTCAATTTTTCATCAGCTCACTCTCATAGCTTAGCTGTATGCTAATTAAATCGACGCTCGCGGCTGCGATCCTCTCGAAAAATGCACTCCGAGCACATTTTCATCGATAACCAACGAATTGGCAGGCTTCTCATGAACTCATCTCATTAAATAGTCGCAAGTTCAAATCTCGCCGTTTCCCTTGCGTTACATAAATTTGTACAACGCTTGTGAGTTTTTCGAATTGAACGATTTATAATTTGCCATCGAAGTGTATACGAGAGTCTTCGATCTCTAACCTTGAATCAGGGAAAAAGCAACCAAAAAAAAAAAAAATCAATCGTTATCGTCATCATCTTCAATTCTTTATAAGTTTGTTCGAAACAATGCGAAAGCCACGCCTCAAATAAACAATCAATTATGCATCATTGGATCATGCAAATGTAAATATAGATTTTTCATCTAGATTATGTATGTGGCCTCTTCCACTCTCACTCCTGTCGCTTTTTTTCGAATGTGAGATGAGATGGGATCGTTATTTATGGACGATATTCGGATTTATTGTTTGGCTATAGTCTTATTATTTCGATTATTATTATTATTACAACGTTGGCAGCTCTTAATATTGTAATTTTCATTGTCGATTATTTATTATCGCGTACATATTATTAGTTTTACGTTTTTAAATGTTCATGCCGAACAACACAGCACGGCCCTTTATTGCGTTCTTCAACGGGCGTCGCTTCATTCACACTATATCTGATTTAAACTATTTTGAGCAGAATATTTTATTACTTAATTAACACTATGATCAATTGAGCCACTTATTTAGCCTCAAACTATTGAGTAAAAAAATTAATTTTGGAAGAGCTAATTCATATCGAATGAAAAGTTTTCATCGTAGGTATATAAAGATTCACTACTTGACTTGATTTTTTAAACTACTAATTGGCCTAGTCTTGAAATCAAGTAAAATTCGAGCTAAATATTGATTTATTTAATCAATTCAAATCAAACATTGGCTTTACAAGTTGTTTCATTCACAAGTCAAATTATGAATTCCTATTTGTATATAAAAGTAGTGATAAAAGACGTGAAAAATGTATTATAGTTTCATACTATGACAACGTTTGAAGGATAGTTTCTGATTTCGAATAGTATCGATTTAATGGCATAATCTCATAGTTTTTGTCAAAAATAGACAAAAAATAAATAAAATATTTACTCATTTCCTTAGTTTTCAATTTAAAACATATTTTAGGTCTCTAAATGTCATTATCGTCTAAAGATTCACTGCTTGGTTTGATTTTTAAACTACTTGTCTTGATTGCAAAGCTATTTGAGTTAAATTTGATTTGAAATCAAGTCAAGATTAAGTCAAAAATTAGTATTAAAATACTAAATTAAGTTAACAATGACTTTGCAAGTTATATAATTTTCAAGCTCAATTCATTTGAATAATTATTCAGAGACTTGACTTGATGAATCCTTAATGTTATATATAAGTATTAGAAAATTCATTTTAATGCACCTGGTACTATGTTATAATTATACTAAGTCCCAATTAGCTCACCTTACATAGATAATGATCATTACATTTTAGTAGCGGATTTATACGGGATTTGGGAGACGAACCCCCTTAACCCAAAAACTCTTGTCTATTTGTATTATGGCTTCTGTTTTTAATCACCATTCCTTCTACTGTTAAGTAAAGTTTGCAAATTCGTAAAACTGCTCTAGAGTAGAGCAGTTAAACGTATTAGCATTGTTGAACGGACATCGATGTGGAGGTTTTTTTTTTGTTTAGTTTTGAGAGAATGAAAATCAGAGAAATATCTGGAAATAGCATGCGAAATATAGTCAAAGTTCCAAACAGTTCAAAACCCCGAGAAGTAAGTTAACACAAAGATGGAGTAATTGTTATTTGACATTGGAATTAGTTAATTGATCTTTTTACTCATTTCAAACAAATGATGAGTACAGAAAACAACAATATATAGTACCTACAGTAAATCGTATAGTAAATATTGTTACCCTCACCTTCAATATTTTTCTGAATCCGCCCCTGTTATATTTTGAGTAGAATGCCATCAACATAGTTTCGAGTTTAATCTTTACAAAAAGTAAAAAATTTTTAGCTTTTAAAATTTATTTTTAAACTCTTGTAAGTACTAGCAGTAGTCCAAAATATATTATTAAGCTCAATTTAGTGTTATTTAGTTTTAGTAGCTTTATCTTAGTTTCTATTGGAAATAGCTAAAGTCCTCCTTAAAATAGATAAAAAATCGACGACATCAAAAAAATTTAATGCCAACTTTTTTCAAATTTATGGAAATTTGTTATCAAATTAAGGCATCATAAAATAGGACAATCAAAAGACCAAACGCATGGCTGACTTAACATTCACCTTCCTCTAAGTGGCTGACAAATGAAAATTATTTTTTTATTGATCTCAAAAATCATCCATATATAACATAGTATGAAACTTCACTTTTCACATCTCGTATACATCCTGTGACTTCACTGCTATTCTTGCAAACCTATAATCTATATAAGTAAAGAATAAGTAATTTATCAAGTAATTGGACATTTTTTGAAATGAATTGTGCTTGACATTTTAACTAAAATTTAAAACCACACGCATTTACTTTTGCGCGAATTTTAACATACAAAAATGGTTTAAACATCACATTTTTGTTTTTACTGGGCTTTATACAGCATAATTATTATACTTTACAAGCACTATACAAAATGATCATCCTGACTTTCCTTTGCTTTTTCGCCATTTTAAATTATTTTTAAAAATGATTAGTACATAATTACTTATATTTTCTAAAAAATTTATCCTTTAAAAATTTAAATTTTATTTACCATCATCGAGATGGTAGAACGTGAAGTTAAAAATGTATAGGTAGTCCTAAGGTTAAACATTGCACTTAAATTACGAAACCTAAATCGGTTTAAATCGAAAACTAAGCAAGATATTAAAAATAAAAGACATTTTAATTTTGTTTTTGTCTTATTTAGAAAAGTCTATAAACATTAGGGATTAAATCGAAAAGCCATCGAAAGAGGACAATTTTCCAGAAGTTAGATATGTGACTGATTTGAAATGATGTAATCAAGAAACATTCATTAAATGTTGACACGGTATAAATGAAATTTTTTAAAATTACTTAGTATCGCGATGAACTATTGAGCTGATCATTCAATATTAAAACTATAGCCATATTTTATTTTACGCGGTTCGAGAACCTATGCGGTCGGGTGTTGATTCCCTCGAAGTTGCGCGGTTTTATTACAAACGTGTATAGAACTATACTTAAAAGATCGACCTTGACTTTCGCGATGTTAATTATGATTTTGGATGGTTGCGGTTTCAGTATTCGATATAAAATGTTTCATTCCCTAAAAAGTGTAAAAAGTTCCATAAAATCATTATTGTTTTGTGGCAATTGAATTTTTAAAACGTTGAAAAATTACGCTTATTGATAAATTCGAGGTGAGCTTTTGATACTTATAGGGACGTTTTCTTATGGAGTCAACCAATAAGCATAACCATCACACAGATTTCTTAATCTCTTTGTATTAAAATCATAAAAATACTATCTACGTCTAATAGGAACTTGAATATTTCTAGGCTACAAAGTACATAGACAAAAGATATAATTTTGTGATCTTCGTTTACAATCTCATTTTATCAATTATATCAAGCATCTGTATTATTCAAATGATACGTCGGGCAAAATTCATATTTCAATATCACGGTTCAAATCCCGTGATTTTATCAGCTCTGATCATCGTTACCGGTATTGAAAGCTAGGCTGTAAATCAGATTGTTATTTGATATTATTACTTACATGGTGTATGAGGAGGTTCATCTTAATTCATACCTCTACAATTAAAATTGTCTGAAATTCCCGATACTGGCTTCGATAAGCCAGAATTTATTTTTCCGGTTCACTTGTAACCGAACCGATTAAAAACTTATACCAACAAAATACCCATCCGACAAACAGCACGATTCGATCTATGAAAAATAAACTTATCCCTACAAAAAAAATTTTAAATTTTCAGTTTCACACAATTTTTTCTCGTTTTAATTTGGTTGACCCAATGAAATATCATGAAAAGTCTAATACGGAAATCGTTGTGCGTATAGGTATATTATTTAAGAAATTTATGTAAAGTTTATGGGAATTGGAACGCTCCTACACAAATCAAATCGAATGATAAATACAATATTTAAAATTTTTCCTCATTGCAAAGACTTCATATAAATCATATTCGCCTCGAGTAATTTCCCAACGTAAGACGCCAAAATCTCATACAGCTCACAAATTATTTCAACTGGAGGAGAAAGTTTGAGAAACTCTGCGTCT
The DNA here is from genome assembly GCA_958496155.1 of Sisyra nigra. NCBI lineage: Eukaryota > Metazoa > Arthropoda > Insecta > Neuroptera > Sisyridae > Sisyra > Sisyra nigra. The sequence goes on along the minus strand of OY292316.1, from coordinate 32,066,696 downwards.
TAACTCGCAAATGTTTATTGATTTAATTGTTATTAAAAAAATAGATTTGATTTTTTTAATTAAAAAATCAATTAGTTCATGCATACATTGTATTGTTGTTAACGCCTCGTTGTTCTTGCTATTTGTATTTTTTTTAAACCATAACGTGTGTGTCAGTCAGTGATGACATGAAAGCCGTTAGAGGTGTAATTGAAGACAAATAAGGAAGTCGAAATTATTAAAAAACTTAGACAAAATAAATCGAGGAAAAATTTACCATCTGTTTAATAATGAACTTTCTAATAAGGAGATCCAATTTTTTGGGTTAACTAATGCTTTATTAGCTTAAATGATGAAAGCTTCTAATAACGTTTGAGTGATTTGAGCCGAATCGTACATTGACTTGCACTCTTTGGTATTGTGCGGGTCGTGATCACTCAACTCATGCATCACATCAACACCGTTTTATAGCCACACATCACCTCTATATTATACCAACATTAAATCATATTACTTCTGTACATAATGACTTTATATCGTATGTTATGAAGAAAAAAAGTTGATGAATTTCTTGTACTTTTAGTGTCTGGTTGTTTAAAATGTTGGTGACCATCTTGGTTACGATAACCTTAAGTTTGTTCCAGATAATTTTTTGATGTTTGGCGATCAGAAAATTATATGTAAACATGTACCTTTATGTGCGTATGTCTATCTTTAGTATCATTTTGAAGATGCGTACTATGAAATGTTCAGAAACAAATATAATGTGCATAAGTTAAGTACTGATAATAAGGTTTTATAATCATACAATATAAAATCACAAGTTCATATGGAACAATAACGAAACAGTACAAAAATAGCCACAAGTCCGCCGTTTGTATATATAATCTTGTACATATTATATGGTTTATTTTTCATTTGGAACAAACCTCCTTAGTTTCTTGAGTCATGATATCCTTCTTTTCTCAAGTTCTTTCTTGCCAAGTACTGTTTCTTAAAGAAGTGATTTTAAGAGTTAGTGTTCAGTGTAATTTTGTATTGTCTATATGTCCGGAATATTCTAGTTTTCCTTTTGTCTGTCTCATTCTTTCCAGGACTATTTCGTTAGTCACTCTATCTTTCCATGTCAATCTAACTATCTTTTTGTAGACCACATTTCGAACGCCTCGAGTTTCTTTTCTATTGCTTTGGTTAATAGTCCAGTCAATCAAGGGTTTAGACAGGTTTAGATAGAATTTTGAAGTTATACTTCTTTAGGTGCGTTATGAAAAAATGATGAGAGTGAAATTTTTAGATGGGCGGCCATCTTGAGACAAAAATTAACAAAACAAAGTTGGCCGCAAAAACACTCGGTTTCTTGTCGCGCGTAATTTGAATTTTTGTTTTATTTATTTACTTATTTATTTATTTTTATATTTAAATTAAAAACGTCTGCATTTCATGCATATTCTTAGTTATCACGAAATCTGAGATTCTGAAATGATTCAACCATCTTAGAATAATAATTTAGTAAAACAAGATAAGAATAAGATAAAGACATACTTTGAAAAGTAGCTACTTACTTTATTTCGCAATTTCTATGCAGCTTCGTTTTCATGACATGCATGAATTGTTAACCAGAAAAATGATCCTGAAAAATTTTATAAACGTCTGGTAGCTTCCTTTGGATATTATTTATTGATAAAATTAAAATATTATTCTCTTAATTTTTTTTTAATAATTATATCTTTAAATATATATTATTATTATTATTAAATATTAATTTACAATTTTTTAAAATTGATTATTTGAATACAATTAATAAAAACTAATATTAATGATGCCAAAGAAATATAACTTCTCACGCGCGTACATAAGTACACGCAAACACTTTTTTTTCAGAATAGCTCCAAAATGCCTCAAAATGGTTTCATTTGAATTTTTTTTTCTAACTCTTATCTTGTCTGAGTTATTTTAAAAAGTAAACTTTCTTTATTTTTTCCCAACCCTCACCGAGCGGTGGGGGAAAAATATTGTCACAGATAGTTATAGAATTCTTCAATAAAAATTATATCCAAAAGTCAGCCATTCCGCAAAAATTTCGATTTAAACATTTAGTTGGCTAGATAATTAATGTCTAAGATTTCCTTCCATTGTATAATATGGAGAACATAAAGCAGCACATGGTAAACTTAAGGTAATGGAAATAGTTTTGAACTTTTAAAACAATGTGCTCTAAGGTTTTTCTTTTAAAGGAAAAGTTTTATTGTGTTTTTTGATAGATCGAGTTTAACGAAAAGATGCGTTCAGAGCCGTTAGGTTTGTGGCGAACGTGGTGTTTAAGTTATATCGGGTTTTCATATTATACAGGCCATGTGCACCAATTTGTGAAACGGTTCTTGAGTTAATTATCATGAAGTTTACGTTATAATATTATGAATTAATTTCCCATATTGAGCAGAGCGAAGTTTATGTTTGATGAAAATGTATATCATATATAGGAGTATGAAATAAGTAAATGTCGATTTATTTTTCTTCGTTCGTTTTAATGTTTTAATTTTATTAAACTTTATTCTCCACAAGATGGCTTTTATCAAATTTTCGGATGTTAAAATTGTATATTTTGGTAACCGTATCACTTTGATACCTCTAATAGGCTTAAATAAGATCTCTACTTACTAGTGTGTAAAAATAATGGCCTTTGAGAATCAAATGAAATATCATAAATATATTTTTATACAAGGAATTTTAAGAATTCAAAAAAATCAAAGTCTTGCAAGTCTAAAATTGTGGCCTTAAAGTTAGTTAGGTAGCTTTTTATGGAAAAATATACCAAAGCTCATATATTTAATAAGTTTCACCTGCTCCTGCTGTTTAAGCCGAGAGTAAAAGCTTTTATGTCTATAAAAATCAAGCTCTGCAAGAAATTATTTTAGAAATTATTGAACTAAAATCATTTTTAATTCAAAAGGAGGTATCGCTAATTTGTAGCCTTATTTTTTTTATTTTAACCAGATACATAAGAATTTGTAGCTAAATCAAGGCGCCATAGAACAATAAAATCTCCCAAAGGTCAGACATGTGACTGACATGTCATCTACCTTCGACCAAGAGACTGACTCATTTTTGGCTGAATATTATCTCAAAAAACATCTTACAAAAGTTGTCATGGCATAAACTTACTTTTTAACTATTCAAAAAAAGTTAAACGATGTAAAATACTTCCATATTTTTCGTTAAAAACCGTTTTATTGGAAAGAGTTCTTGCTAAGGAATTAAGAGTTTAGCAAAAAAAAGGAAATTTTCGTAAATGTCCTGACCTAAAAATTGGGCCTGGGTTTCATTTTATTCTGCATATACTTGAAGAGTATTTGCATTGAGTATTTACCAAAAGGATTATCATCAAAAATAAAAAATAAAATACAAATTTATTTGAAGCATAGTCCATAGTAGCATAGAAGCATAGTAGGTGAAATGACCATTTTTTTTATTTTAACAATTTATTTTCTTTTTACACTACGTTTCGTCGGTGTTGTTCCGACTTCATCAGGTATCTTGAAACTTGTTAGTTATACCAATGGTTATTATAAAAATATAATTTGAATATAAATTTAACAACACAAAATTTCAGGTGTCACATATTGGGTATAACAAGTTTCAACATACCTGATGAAGTCGGAACAACACCGACGAAACGTAGTGTAAAAAGAAAATAAATTGTTAAAATAAAAAAAATGGTCATTTCACCTGATAATTGCTTAAAATATTAAACTATTAAGACCTGAAAATTAGTATTATAATTAGAATTACATTTGAAAATAAAAATAAATAAACATATACTTCATGTCTGTTAAGACATGGAACTATTTTGGAACTACCAAAGATAGTTCCAATAAAAATAGCGTTTTTAAGAATTTTTAATTCTTTGTTTACGTCAAAAAATGTCTAGGTACAGTCATTAGATACTAATAAAAGAAATTTTTGTAAAAACGATTGCAAAAAAAATTGATAAAAAGAAAATTATTGGTTAAATTAATCTTCAAACACCGAAACTTTTTCTCTTAATTTTTTTGATATTTCAAATGTTGATATCAATATATACCCATTTCTGCTTAAAACTGAATTAAGTTATCTTTTCCTATTAAAAACTTGTTCTGTACGACCATGATTAGTATTTAAATTCTAAGTGTAGGTATAAATAGCGAGGGATTTTTCATTATAACATCAAAACCTTTTTCGCGCCTAATGTGAAACCTCGAAACGATGAACCTCGCAGGTGGCTTTGCTTTGTTTCTTTTGGCCGATTAAAGTACCTAGGTATAAAGTATATGAAGTGAAAAATAAAAAAAAAATAGGACTATGCTTCAAATAAATTTGTTTTTCTTTTATTTTTGATAATAATCCTTTTGGGAAATAATCAATGCAAAAACTCTTCAAGTATATGCAGTATAAAATGAAACCCAGGCCCAATTTTTAGGTCAGGACATTTACGAAAATTTCCTTCCATAAAAAAGAAAAATCCTGAAGTTCAAGAAATCGTTACGTCGAAACCAAAAATTCTAGCAAGGAAAAACTGCCTCCAAAAGTGAACAACAAAGAATGACGACGAAATAAAGAGGCAGCCTAAACAACAGGCACAATGTGTTTTGTTGTGCTGTCGAGGGATGAAAAACATTTTAGGAAAAAAAAGTATGAATCAAATTACGATCGACCACTCCTTGGTGAAGTCGACATAATCTCCCGACGTGACCTTTTCACGTCGGGCCCGCGGCTCTCGCGGCTCAGCGGGCTTTGGGCGCGGTATTTTTCGTATTCTTCACTCGTTACATTTATCGAATTCCTATTTTATCTCGTTATTATTGCAGGAACAACATATTATACTTGTGCATGAATACTAAAGATAATTAGAAACCACATTGATATATTCCTCTCCTCTGTGTCTGTATTTCAATTGAAAAAATTTTGTACTATTTTCAATTCATGTACACAAAACTTTTTTTAGTTATAGATAAATAAATTTAAAAAAAAATACGTTCTTGAATCCTCTATAAATCCATTGCATTTTCTATTTAATATAATGGATATTTGCTATGTGTATGGAAGGAAGATATTTCACACCTTTGCATGTAATTATATTTTTATTAAGATTAAACAATGAGAATTCCATGTAAGTGTGTCTTGCTCACAATCACAGCCTCTTCCCATCGTATTGTTCTTGTCGGCAAAGCGAAACACACAAAGGCTTGTGCGACGCCTCTGCTGCTAATATTTTTTCACGGTTTGCAAATTCCTTGGAAAAAAATCCTTTTCTATACACTAAAGGGATTTATTAATTATAAGAAGATCCCTACAGATAACTTGGTGGCTTGGTACTTTTTATTGGCACCGTGAACAATTACACGAGAGTTATAGAAATCCCGAACAAATCAATGGCGAAAAACAACTATAAGTGCCCCGCTTATACTATAAAGGTATAAGAACATCTCGGCACATTAAATCTAAAGTTACGTTTTGACGCCTACGAACGCACGCCTGGAAGTCATTAGATACACCCGAGATTACAATCTGATCAAGTTGAACTCAAAATCACGATATTATGTGTGATGTTTTAAATCAATCGATTCAAACCGCTTGCATCCCGGGATCTAAATCGCAAACTTACTTTTGAATCATTCAATTAAAACATGTCTAAACAAACTTTGCCTTCTCAGCAAGATAACGAGTGGTAACTTTCACTGTTGATTGTATGATAGTATGGGTTTGAGGAAAGGTTATGAATGAGCGTGGTGGACAGATGACTGAAGGGCTTATTGTAATATGTAATAGTGAAGTAATAAATAAGCGCTCGTGTGGCTGACATTAATGAAGTCTGTTTAAATATTCTTGTTAGGTGTTTTTCTCTGTAATGTTCTTATTGTTTCATAAACGATGCATTAATAAATCGAAACTGCGACAGGTTTTACGCGATTTGAATGTGTCAGATAACGTGGTCTGCAGGTTTTTAACGTCTTTTTCAGTCGGGATTCGGGGTGATCTTACAGAATGAATAAATCCAGAGATCCGCAATTGATTGGGTCTTCAGTTAAGGGATAAAATTCGACAGGTAGATGAAGTTAAGCTGAATTAGCGTATAGACTCATTATCATCAAAATTAAATATTCTTAGACGAAATCACTGAAACCTTCGTTCAATTAAGGGGTTATTCTAGTCTAGGATTTTGAAAAAATCGAAAACATTTTTTTTTTCATAATCCGATAGTTTATATATTCAAAAATATCTCCTTAAAGAGATTTTTCAAAATTCAAATTATTTACGAAGTTATAGCCGTTTTAGTGTCGTTCCAACTGGACCGGTTGAGACTTAACGTAAAACTTTAAATGCGTTTTTCTACTTTTTTCGATGCGGTCGCCATAATATCTCTAATTTTCATAAGTTCATAAGTTCATAAGTTCTAATCAGCCGATTTACTTGAAATTTGTCATTAATATTTTTTAAACATCTCTCTATCGCATGAACCAACAAAAAATAAAAATTTTAAAATTGTAATATTTTTTAAAAATTCGACAAAGTTAAAAAATGAGTGAAAAAATCGATCTTTATTTTTGAGTAGCCGCCATTTTTGAAAAAAAAATGTTTTTTCAGTTTTGGAGGTTCATGCGATAGCGACATTTGTACTTATCAAGAATCCATCATTGTTTAATTTTTAAAATGACCACAAGGGTAGAAATTATGGCGACGAGGACACGGCCTTTTTTTTTCCCCCTCTACTTCAAAGACGCATAACCCAATGAAATTTTTTTTTTGTTTGTTTTGAAACTAATTTTGTGTACTCTCTGAATATGAATAAGCACATAATAAAAAAATGGATGGTAGAAATATCAAATGCTTTTTTTTATCAATTGCCAAAAAACGCTCGAAATTCGGGCCTCTAGACTAGAATACCCCTATAAAAGAATAGAAAAATTTGAAAGGTGATAAAAAGGATTTCAAGTGAAGGTTGAAGAGTTTTTTTTTATTAAAAAAAACAATCAGTGCTATAAGTCCAAGGTATCGATATTAAAGTTATACGAACTGGAATAAGAATTATTTCGAATTTGATATTTTTTTAACAAAAATTGCTCAAACTAATCGAACAATTGTTAGAACTATAGTTATTTAAAGCTAAATTTCTGAAACTTCACAGAGTATACAGAGTGTATTCGGAGTCGAAAATTCCAAAAGTAAACAGATTCCTCTCATATAGGAAAATAAAAATCACTTTTTATAAGGAATCCAATTTCTAGTAGTTTAAGACCTAGGTATTTTTATAACCTTTTGGTTAAGTTTGACCTGACAATAGTTTGGTAATTGATAACCGTGATGTCAAATAATCGGACCTATTTTGTATGACGTATCACTTGTCAAGTGAGACGACAGTTGTTACTTTATGACAATTTTGTGAATTTCTTGTTTTAGGTAAACGACAATTATTGCCGATTCGCTCTATATTAAAGAATACCAAAAAGAAATGAGCATCTTCCATTATAGGGAATTTATCGTAAAATTACAGATTAGAGAAAAAGAATTGGCTTTGTCATCTCACTTGGTAAGTGACAGGTCTTACTCTAACTATTATTTAATAAATATGGTTGATTTGATCTTCGAAGAACAGGGAAAAGATTAAATTGAAAACTCAAAATTACGGCTTGAGGGCAAAAATGATCATAAAAAATAAAATTACAATTTTGAATAATCATTGTGTTTTGATGACTCTATAGTCTATGAAGAAAGCACGATTTTTTGCAAGCAACAAATTTTATTTTACTATAAAATATTTAAAAAAGTTTTGCCTAGTACCAATTTGTTTTAAAATTTTCATTGATGAAAATTTAGTTTTTAAAGATTTTGTTGGCTTCGATTTAAAACATTCTTCAACCTCACTACGCTGAAAAAGGGTTTATTTTCCTTCGTGGATTTTAAAATGTAGGGAAATAAACCCTGTTTTAGCCTGGTAGCACACCTGCTTATGTTCGTTTTCAGCGTAGTGAGGTTATAGAAGGTTTTAAATCAAAGCAGCAAATGACCACATCAAAAGAATCAGGGTCCACAAGGCTCAATCGGGGTTTTTAAAATTTCGACTCAGGAATATTTTAATAATAGGTACTTAAATCAATTCAAACATTAACGTCGGAATTTATTTCATTTACAAAATTACAAATTACATTAACAAACAAAATGTATTTTTAAATAATGCTCAACAACTTATTTTGATGAATCTTTAATCTAAATGGTAGTTCCTAGACAAAATATTTTTTTTTTTTTTGGATCTATTTAAGGTCGCATCAACTACTATTGGTCGTTAGCGACCGTCGAATCCGAAAACCCAGACAAAAATCTTGGGCATTCATTGGGATTCGAACCCAGGAGCGTGCAGGGCAACTATCTAGTCAACCACGCCACTAAGTGACCTTAGATAAAATATTGTTTTAGTAAATTTATTTCCAGTGATAATTGTTTTTGAAATAGAAGCCAATGAAAATATTTTTTCCTCCCGAAAATTGTCTTTCTAGATTCCCGTATTTAACTATCTTAAAATATGGTAATATATATTACCTCATAGTCAAGATAATGTAAAAAAATACTTAAGTAATAAAAACTGACAAATAATTTAGAATCTTACAAATATATCTTAATTTCTAAAATATATTCTTAACCTCTCTGTTTAATGCTATTTCTAATATTACAACTTAAGTATACCAACTTATTTTTGAAAGTTGAAGTTTTCTTCAATTTTTGCTAATGCTTTAAAGATGACTTATAGTAGCAAAAAAAAATTGTTTGAAGAACGAAAGAAAATTAATTTTCCTACAAAATATTTTTAACAGTGTTTTTCTACTGTCAACTGCTTTTGGGTATTAGTTAATGAAAATCAAGTTTTGAGAATTGATGCTCATTTTCTTGGATTTTCTCAATTTCGTAAATATTTCGTAATTTTGTAAATATTTTGTCTCAGCAAAAACATATGGTTAAGAATGATCCCAACAATTTGCGACACTTTGAAGACCTGTCGGCCGGACTGTTTCAAAGATTGACTAGCTCTCCTAACGAAATTACTCTTCAATTAGGCTATAAACCTGAAACGAGGAGATTAAAAATAAGATACTCAAATGATTTGGTTAAGACAGTTCAGTTAGTTCAATAGGACAATTAAAAGTGTCCTTATTTAAAGTGTTGTGAAGCCCACGGAAATATAAATTATAGCGTGGTTTGAGGGTTGTACACCCACATTGTGAACGAAACGAACAAGCCTATGTATAACGGACTACTGCTGTTCAGGGCAGAACGGTAAATTTCGAAAAAAAAGTGTTATAAAGATAAAACATTTTTCTACTAATTATAATATCATAAGTAATGCTTTTTCTAGTTTTAAATGTTCAAATTGTTGCAACGATTATTTTGCTTCATTTATTATATCAATAGTATATCGTTTTAGTCTCAAGTTTAACAGCAAAATTCATTACATTTCATATAAATGACATTATAAGCTCTCTATGACTCTATATGGGCGTTAAAATCTTCTCTTTTATTTTACATCGCATTAAATATTCAACATTTTGCGTAATTGAGATACTCTAGTTTAAGAACGAGAAAAAAACATTAATATCTTAAAATTATTGTTTATAAATTATATGAAAATTTAATTAATTTATTAAGTTTTTCAAAGAAATTGAGAATAAATAAAGACTTAAGCACTTTGTGTGTCTACATTTTTTATGATAGCATATCTATACAAAAAAAATGTAGCTGAAGTCTTCAACAAGACTTAGTCTTGATTGAAATATTTTGAATTATTTAAATCCATGACATTAACATTAAACTATTAAGATAGAGTAAAAGTTGTTATTAATATCGCGGCGCTAAATAAACGATTTTTTTCATTTATCCACATCCAGCCACGGTTCATTTTCAATTGGTCACAGCCAGAAGAACGACTCTATGAGCCAATCATAAAAAATAAAAAATAAAATGTGAAACTAAACGGACATAAAAAACGAATTAACAACGAAAAAAAAGCATTTGAAAAAAATGGATAATATAAAGACTTTTTTCGTTATGAAAATCCAGCTATTGAAATGATTTTTTTTCTTTAAGCTATGTATTTATATAGATTTGATTTTTTAGGATTTTCTTTTCTGAAGATCAAACGCGGATCGTTTGTATGAAGGCAGGGGGCTAACAAGTTAATTAAGTTTTATGAGAAATTATTTCAGATTTACATTAAAAGAATTTCAAAACTATTGAATTTAAAAGTTGATGAATGAAGTTTTACATATTATACGTCGACAACGATACTTATTTAATTGAAAAACATTTTTTGGTCTGATCTTAGCATTTTGTCCGATCGATCGATCGTTTTGATTTAATGACTCGAACTTGTTAAGTTTGATCAAACATTTTAGTGGGATTGGATGCAAAAACGAAGAATACGACGTGCTAAAAAGATGGATTAGTGTGGGTTGAACGGAATTTGTAAGGCCAAGTTTATAATTATTATTACAAACCGGTGGCATCGAAAGGCGCTGCCTCACCTTGAGAAAATAAACCACGAAAAAGTGTGAATTTCTTTTAAAAAATCAATATTTGATTGATTTATTTTTCAACAGCATTTAAACAGTTTTAAGCTTCTTGATTTAGTTCTTTGATGAGCTGTATTTTATGATCCCTATACGGGGATGATTACAGCCCTGGGGGCTACCAACCAAACGATTAACATTCAAAGAAGTCCAATGAGTCAAGTCGTAGTTTTACCCGAGAGACTTTGCTCTGAAGAGCGAGCTAATGCCGAAAGTGCATTTCAAGATGGGTTTCAGGCAATTTAGCAAACTTCAAACAAATATAATTACAAGAAGACGCGGCGACGTTAATAAAAGGAATGAGGAAATCAAGAAAAGCACCGAACAAAACTCATTGCAACAGGCTGTGATTCTATCACGTCTCAAATGAAAAACTCTTCACCGGCTATACCTTTCCTTAATTATTTCCACCTTAAAAATAAATTTCTTGGTGAGATTTTATCATAAAATTATTTTTATTACAGTCGTTTGAGATTACCTCGATCTATTCAAATTAAATTGACATTCACTCGTCAATGATTGATCCTTGAAAATTGATTTATGGCCCGCGTACAGATTGATTTTAATAGACCGATTAATTAAACATTGATTTTTATATCAACATTTATGATTTTTCTTTAATTTTCTTCGACATCAAATAGATTATTTATTGATTTTTTAATGTATTAATTCGTTACTTGTCTAAAGTTCTTCAGTTCATGTATTATAAGTCTTAATTAAGTGTAATTTTTAATGAGGAATTTTTGTATTTTAATGGCTTTTTAAGTTATTTGATACAGTTAGGTTTTATGTAAGACCGTAAATTGAATAATTTGATAGCTTGAAAAAATTTAAAAATTTAATAATTTTGCTCCAAAAAAATTAATGTTAAGTTAACTGTCGAATCGCGAAATAAGTCAATCAAAAACCCCGTTTTTTGCTAATAATATATTGTCTGATATTTTCAAAAGAATGGCTCTGTACTTCGTAGCTTATAAATAAAATTAATAAAATAAAAATTTTTCGATAAAAACAACTCAGATAACATTTGGGCTTCATATTGAATTGGATTTCATTTCTGATTTGGACGTCAAAAAAAGTATATTATGAATTCAATAAGATGCTATCGATATGTCCAATGCGTCATTCAACTTCATTTTAAATTCATATTTATGTTATAAAATGAACTCTCTAAGAGTTCATAATTGTGAAGTCTAAAACATAACTTCTTAACTGTGACTTGACTGACTATTATATCTGAATTATGACTTCTTAAAAAGTTCCAAGCGGATTTGATTAGGATTACCTAAGTATTTGATTTTATAGCTTTCTATATGTTAAAAATTAAGAAAAAAACTAGGTAATATTACTTTATACATAGTACAACAAACATACCCTAGGTACCCCACCTCTATTTTGATTATTGTAAGATATGTTATTTTGAAGGATTCATAATTTGCAAGCTATTTGATTTAGATTTGGGTTAAAATCAAGTCAAACTCAAGTCACATGTTAATATCTAAATATAACATCAAATATTGAACTTGTAATTTAGTTTATTTCAAAGTTAAAATGTAAAGTTCTATGTTATTCATTAACTTAATGAATCCTTATTTATTCTTCATCGAAACTGAAATGATACGTTTTTACAAAAAAAAAGTTCAAGTTTGTGAAGAACAAATTTTAAAGCATCTTCCTCTTGAATCTGATCGACATGAATAAGGGTTTATCAAGTCAAGTACCTGTATGTTTTATTAATGAATTGAGCTTGACATATTTACTTGAAAATGCAATAACTTCAATTCAAAGCTTATCTTAACTTGATATTTTGATATTAATTTTTCACTTAAGTTCAACTTGACTTGAAATCAAATTTAGTTAAAGTAGCTTGAAAATTAAGAAGTGAATCTCTAAACTAAGACCATTTTTCATAATTTTTAGTGTAGGTAGATCAATCCTAAAAAAGTTCTATTACAAAAAAATTAAGTGTGCTTGTGGACCACACACTAGAAGTATAACTTCTTTCGCTCTCTAATGGTATTTGTGTATATGTAGCATGGATTTTCACATATTAATCGATATTTTAGATTTTTTTTATTCATTGTTTTATCGGTTACATCAATAACTACTGTAGTAGATCGTAGGACTGAAACAATAGGCTAATGATAAAAACAACGAGCAATGAGAGAAAAAGAGAAAGAAAATGTACGGGCTCGCGTGCTCCTACGGTAAATCTAGATCTATGTAAACTCTCGACTCTAAACGTTAAACTCAATGTTATAGAGTGAGGACATACGGATCCACACAAAAGAGAATCGGAGAATAGGCCTCCCCTGTGTATTAGATATACGAGCGTAACTCTCTCTCTCTCTCTCTCTTTCTGTCTTTACCAACGTATATCTCCCCTCTCAACTTCGTTCGCTTTGCAAGATCACATTTTTCGTAACGCTTTTCTAACACATTCACCAATTTACTCCCCAAGTCCAGCGCGCGTAAAAAAGTTATACCTACTAAAAAAAAACTGTATTATGAGATAACTTTAAGGATGTGTTTCAACCCCTAAGAAACTGTTCAGACATTCGACTTTAGGGGAACCCATGAACCACGAAAGTCACTTAAATGAGGGAGCGGTTTCCTCTCATATTGTTAGAAATATACTATTGAAGAAGGGGTTCAAAAAGTATGGAAACGCGTTACGTGGTTTATGGATGGCCTCTTAATACAAACTTATAATTCCATATGATTTCTACCATACTTTAAAACAACAAGTCGTTAAAAGTTTATAATTTGGTCATTTCCAATATGACTTAAATTAGACTACTACATAAGCATTTTTTAAAGAGGCTTTTTAACTGCTATGGTCATTAGTGGCCATCAAATCTGAATATCGAAGAACAATTTTGTGCTTCCATTGAGATTCGATCTTAGGATTACTGGCGCATAGGGTGACAATCTAGTTATTGCCCTACTACTTTAAACATGTTTTCGTGAGAAATTTATATTAAGTAAGATGCTATCTGCCTTCATTAAATACATTTTTAAAGGGAAATAAGTATGACATAGTGACAAACATTGTATTTTTTTTCTATGTAAGTATATAGTTTAATTTATCTCGAGTGCCTTGCGTCAAATCTATCAACATAAAATAAATAAAAGTAAAAGTGAAATTCCATTCCACTTAAATTTGCGCAAAGTGCAACTGCACTTGCCTGAAACCGGACAAAAATAGGGCAATAGTGAAGCAAAAAACCAGCATGTAAGATAGAACCGCGTGGATTAATTGCACCTGTATAAATAACTCGCATAACTCAGTATAAAATATTATGTACTTATGTGTCATTCTCGGAAATCAAACCGAAATTCCTTCTTAAATCCCACACGTATGTTATTATTTATTGAAACAAATGCATCTTTCACTTTAATCAAATTCAGATCCATTAGACTAATAAGATCCAAAAAAAAAAATATAAAACTAAAACAACGTCAATCAATCTCGATTAGATATAATAAAAGTAAATAGTCATTGATTCGATTTTCTCGCTTATTTCATGTCGACTGCGAGGTAGCGGCTTATTGCTAATGAAATACAATTATTATAATTAAAACTATTATGAATTAAATATATCAATCAATATTGATGTTGTCGATTAATTAATTATTGAATGATTGGAAAAATAAACTACATTAATATTTGTAGGAGTCAGTATATAGTATGTAAAGATACATGAACTTTTTCGCAACTCGAGTTCTATGTATCTCCAACTGCGAGATTCTCGTTCTGGTTGCGTCAATTTCTGTTTCTCCGTTCTGATTGTTCGTGTAATTTGATAATTAGTCTATTCGAACGAGAGAGACAGAAGAAACGAGAGAAAATTATGATGAATTACCAACCAGCTTCTTCTCAACTTATCAAGAAATCGTTTTTAATAAATTAGTTTAGTGCGGTTAAATGTGCCTTATATAATAATTTCAAATAAGATTTGATTGGTTTTTTTTTTCAAGATATTTAGTTAGATCTGGAAGGTCATTGGGTTTTTATCGAAAATATTAGTTTAGTTTAAAAATTTATAAAAAAATGAAACCATAGTCAGAAAAAAGTAACTAAAAAGTGAAAATAATATTTATGCTTAAAATTTATATTTTTTGATTTTAATAATTTTTGAGCTGTTACCAAATGGGCATTGGTAATTTGTTTCTTTAAATGAAAATTATCAGATTAGTATGTAATAACTGGTGGCTCGTCCAAAAAATCATCAAAAATATGTAAATAAACTTTCGATGGCAATATTATACATAGAATACATAGACTTATTTCTTAATAATATTGTATTGTCATATGTCAGTGCATTTAGGAACGCATATCAAAGTATTGTGCAATTATATTATCATATTTCATGAAAGCAGCTTTCATCAACGCTGATTTATTATAGGACAGCAAAATTTTTGTACAAGAAAGTAAATTATTATAAAGTGCAATCATGTATAAAATTGCATTATGATAGAAAAAATACATTTTAGGAAGTTAGAAAAGAATGAAGAGGTCCCAAACCATGAGACCTAGAGACATTGTTAACCCGACCTGGTTAGGACTTTCCACTTATTCGATACAGCCCCTATTCTGTCATTAAAATAAGGGGTTTAAAAGAATGTCTTATTTTCGGCGTAGCCAGATCTAGGAATTCATCAAGTGGAGTAGTTGGACAATTTATATTATATGAATTTCACTTGACTTGTAATTAAAAAACTGGCGAAATCAATGCTTGACGTAATTAAACATTGAAATATTAATATTTGACTTCAGCTTGACTTGATTTCAAGTAAAATTTAAGACAAGTAACTTCTATAATCACAGATTATGGGTTGATCTGAAAGTAAGCCTACCCTGGTCCCACGATAAGTATTGTTACAAGGCGGGATCTATCTTCGTCCTACGATACGACACCCCCAAATCTGAGGGTAAACTGAACAACTTTTTAAGTTAGAATATTTACCAAGTCTCGTAGTTTTGACCCCCTTAAACCTCTGTAAGAGTAAGTCATTTTTATTTCTTAGGCCTCTATAACTATGAGACTGCTTCTGACTGGAAAATATTACTATAAGGTACCGTTGAACGTATTAACGATAAACTACTAATTACTCATCCTAAATTATATAAACAAGTTTATCACTAGTTATTGTCTGTATTTCTTATAAACTTATATAATTTAGAAAGACCAATGCTGTACCTCTATATGCACTGTCGTTTTTGCTTATGGGGCAAGCGATCTGGTCCCATTGGTTCCTGGCACTGAACTGTGAGTATCACAAGCACAATGTTTGAGCTCAATCAGCAATCATGCCTACCCTTTTTGCAATGTTTCCCTTTCTTTAAGTAACTGAATATTTAGGAAATGAATTATGCTTGATACTATAACTTTAAAATGAGGTTTGTAAGGTCAATGCTTGCCTTACGTTGATATTTAAATATTAACATTCGACTGAAGATTAATTTGATTTCAAGTCAAACCAAATTTATATCAAATATCTTAAGAATCAATTTTTATATTAATATTGACCCGACGTAGTTTTCCAATCTTTTTCCGATACTAACTCTCAGGTAGTTTTTTGATCTTTTTTGAATAGCGATTCTGCGTAATTTTTCAATTTTTTTTTTATAATTTCCACATCATAATTTGCAACCATTCTTCAATAGTAACTAGAAAATATAATTCTGGAATCTCAGAAAGTTTTTTGATATTGAAATTTTGGAATTGTAAGGATTGATAGTAATAATGATTAATAATAAAATGAAGGTTCTCAATTTGTAAACTGGTTCTTAACTCTTACTTTCAAAATTCAGAAAATTGGATTATTTTAATTTATTCTCGAATTGACTTTTTCTTTACTTTTACGGGTCTAGGGATTTTCTTGTCTTTAATCACCGCGATCAATGAGATCTACTGTGATGTGACCCTCTGTTTTGTCTAGGGAAGCATCAGACTTCTAAAGAAAGCCAGCACCTACCTAAGGGCTGCTATTGCTATCTCGCTAGGCGTCATGTCCGTATTTCCATTATGTTTCAATTTTATTTTGAAAACTGTTTCACATTGAGCTCAAGTTCACTATTTTCATATGTAAATACCAAATTAACGTACTTACTGTTATTAGTAATACCGTTTCTCTAGTTGTCTGTTAGTCAAGGAGCTTAAAAAATTTAGTAAATAAATGCATTTTTAGTTAGTCTTTATGGTTTTGAGTAATTGAGATTCTATGGAAGCATATATTATTTATTTTTTTAAATAAATAAGAATCGAACAATAATAACATAAGTAATAACTTCTCTTAACGAACAATTTCGAACTAGTTTTGATTGACGTGCACGTATTGTTTGATCCAATTCTCATCTCGTATTGTCAAACAAATCACATTCCCATTTCGTAGATAAAACAGTCAAATTACGGCGCCATTAGTGTCTTCTTTTGAGCAACTGGTCAAAGCAACTCGGCGAGAGATTTCGATCTAATCGAGCGCTCGATCAATCGAATTAAACATGAAAGCGAAGTAAAGAGGCGCACAGATGCATTCATTCGAATGATGAGCGTTGGACGTTGAGAGCAAGAGTGGTAACAAAATCAAATATATATATCTATATACAAATTAAGACTTTATCGAGTCATCGAACTCGGTGTTTTGTGTTATGCCAGTAATTACGTCTCTCAAAAGTTAATTATATAACGGTTGGCGAAAAAATTCAAATGAGAAATATGAGATTAAATTAACAGTTTGATGCTTGATGAAGCCTTCGTTCCTACACACACAGCATCTTTTACGTTTCTTACACAAATTAATTTCATTTTACTAAGAAAATAACAAAAACGTAAAAATCTGGGCCCATTCAATGTTTATTTTAAGTCTTAACAAATATATTGTGTAACGATAATTTTTTTTTTTATAAAGGAATCTCATTGAAAGTGTTTTTGATCAAGTCATCAAGATGATGTCTCTATCTATTTATTTAAGTGAAATGTATAGTATTGTATGATTGAAATGACTTGAGTTGGAAAAAAAGAAAAATATTTAGTCAGTTGGTTCTTTCAAATATGTGACACAATAATCGACCAATGAAAATAAAACCTGAATATTCATATTGAAAATATAAAATGTTTTCTTTGGTAAATTCTCTATTCAATCTTATGAATTGTTAATATAATAATTTCTCTTATACCCACACATGAATTAAAAATAATCTACAGGCTGTCCTAATTATCTTGTATATGCAAATATCCCCAAAATTATAAGCCAGTGTGGTCCAATGAAATGTAAAAATTCAAACAAATTACTTATTCTTAATTAAGCTTGCAGCTGAGAGAGAAGTGACTGACAAACTATCAAATACTTAAAATCAATGACAGATTCAGAGTTATTACAGTTAAAAGCTCTAACTGAGCCATTTTCTACGTTAAATATTTCATTTCAACCCTTGCAAAAATTTAAAGGGTTTCAGTACATAACAGAATATAACATATTATTTTTATGTATGTAGGTACTAGAGTATTTATACTTAGTATTTAAGTCTTTATAAAGACATAAAATAATTATTCAGCACTCATTTTTATTATGTGTTGTTTACTTTTCTTAATAGCTTATCTTTAGAAAATGGAAAATTTAGTTATTAAATGTCATGGAACATCATATGTTTCAAAATTATGCCTTTTGCTACTTGTTTTAATAACAAAAACAATTTTTAGCAATGAAAAAATGTTCTTCTATACAGATGCCACCTCTATCGTTTATGAATGTATCAAAGAAACTTATGCTAAGTGTTCATTTGAGAGTAAATAGTCTCGAGATTAGTCTCAAAGCTCAAATTAAACATTATCGTGAGAGCAATTTTAGTGGCAAAAAGGTGCATGGATCAGAGGTAACAGGAATTGCACTCATCCACTTAAGGAACAATATTCATTACTATAATATCGTGATGATATCCTATATCTTTTATGTTTGTTAGAAAACTATAAGAAAACTATAGTGATTCTGAACCTATGATCCCCCAACCCCCTGGAGGTCTGCAAAGCTATTGTAAGAGTTTCCCGGTAGATCCTAGTGTTGGGGTCTGCCACTCAACATATTTATCCTCTCCTTTTTTTTATCCTGAGGAGAAAATTAGGCTACCAACGTCTTACGATTGTTGCAACTATCATTAACATACTTGAAATTATGCTTATTGATTCTTATTTTGAAACGAGTGAATAATGGAAGAAATAATGCTTCTTTTAATTTTTCTTTTTGTTAAAACTCTTTAAAATTCCTTATGCCAAATAAGCCAAATAATGAGGAGAGTCTCAATTGTCCGATCACTGTCCCAGTGTTTATGATTGTAAGCATACTTGTAAATTATGCATCTGTATTACTTCCGTATTATAACAATTATCTCAATTATCTTTAAATAGTCGTAGAGTACCTCTGGGATTTCCATGTATCCATTCATAAGTACGGGGCTATCTTTATCTCTTGGAGTAAGAAATCGCTCGGAGTAAGAATTTGCCGTAAGGCAAATGAATTTATAGAGTCTAATAGGTTAAACGTTATAGGATGCAGAAGGCAACGGGAAACCACTGCATTATAGATTCCTAGAATATCCTAAAAATTAGTATTACACTTGATAGAAAAGCAAAATTTTTAGATTAGAGTTCATCAAATAAATATTGATGAAACTGGATGTAAATGTTACCAAGAAATAAAGCGACCTGTGGGTTGAGCACAGAAAAAAGATCTTTAAATGGTCCCCATGATATTTTAGGATTTTTTTTTAATAAGGTTTAGAACCATTGATATAATAAGACTTTCATAACATTTTTATGGTATGAACAGGAAAGTTTTGGATAGTTTTGGATGCCGAATTTGAACTTGAAGTCTAAAGATTGAAAATTGAATCTATGCTATATTAGATTCATTGCTTGTCTTGATTTTATAGCTACCCTACTTGATTTTCAAGCTACTTGACCAAAATGTAACCTGAAATCAACTTAAATATTAATATTTAAATCTCAAATCAATTCAAGCATTGAATTTGTATGTTATTTTATTTACAAGTCAAGTACAATTCACTTCAAATAATATCTCAAATTCTATTTTTATTGACACAGTATATACTAAAACTAATAAGAAAAGTGAATAGCAAGAATTATTTTTCAGAAAATAAACTGAAGAAATACGCGAGTAAAGTATCGCGCCATCTCGTGTTTTACTTTATAGTTTTGGGTCATCCAGTCGATCCTGGCATCAGAAACGTCATTGTCATATTATACAAGTGGAATTAAATAAAGATGTTATATTCAATAAATGAGTAAAAAACGATCAAATCGAAAAAGTTGTGTTGTTTGTTGTGAAAGTACACACAGGTATAATCCAGAATTGCAGTTTTTCTGTTTTCGTGGATAAAGAATAAATAAATAAAACCACTCATTACATTTTTATTGGCATTGTGTAGTAATATTTGTTTATTATTAAAATTTTAGTAAGTTTTTCATATGACAATTGTGTTTGTTTATAAGGTTTGAAGAACCGGTATTAAAAAAAATAAAACACAAGATGGCGCACCGATCGCCTGTCAAAGATACTTGACTAGCGTATAAATAGAAGCATTTTAAATAACAACTTTTACTCATATTTATATTATCTTCATTTAGAAATTTCTGTATGTTTTTCAATCTTAAGAAGAAGAAATTTCAATAAATTGGTCCAAAAAATGTTTATAAGTTTAATGTATACTGGTATAATACTTGTTAATTTAGCTATAGATGATCATTTCGAATAGTGTTTTTTATTAATTTTTGTATTGTAAATATGATGCAATACATTATAGAATAAAAATATTATATAGGTTTGTTTTGATGAAAATAAACCATACTTTGTACAGTAGATAGCAGTCTTTTACCGTCCAATGTACGGTTTTATTTTCACCAAGAACAAACCCACTATAAAAACATTAACATTTAATACATGCAAATAAATAATATTTTTACTTTTAGCTTTTCTGTTTTAAAAATTTAAACCTTTATTTAAAAATGAAACCTTTTAGTATATGAGTCATGAAACGTAATGCTTTGTATTAAACCTATTAATTACAACCCAACTGTCGATTACAATTTATTTCGATTAAATTACATTTCTTATTTATTTTCCACTCGAAAAAATTGATGGAATCTCGAAAAATTTCGAATTTCATCATCGTAAACGGAGTCTTCCTCATCACTGCCGTCGTTGCTTCGCAACCAGACAACATCGTAAGTTTTAAGTGTGTGGAAATTAATTATAATAAAGACTACTTATATAGACTAAGATAAGATTTTTTTTAAAATCTTAAAGAACAAATTGATTTTTTCAAAGAAATGGAAAATAAAGTTGTTGGTTTGCTAGTTTTATTGTTCGGTTTTTTGTTATTCAAAATTTTTATTGAGCCGACTATAAAACGTTTATTTGGCTTTGGTCGTCAGGTAATTGTCTTTGTTGGCTTTTAAGTAAGTCGTAAAACGAAGTAACTTCCTCTTGATGAAACATTTTTCAACGTTAGAAATTTTTGATTTTTCTATATTTATGCTATGTTGATATAATTGACCGTGAAGATTAGTTTTGAATGTGATAATTTTATGATATTGTGTTAAGTATTTACGTAAGGTTTGCGAAATTTTTCTTTCGCCTCGAAACCACATAAACACGAACGTGTGATTTGCTCTACATTTTTCTTTTTCACAATTAAATATTTACCACTTCATTCTGAATATTTTTATGGAAGAAATATACAATGGTAAAGACGTTTGGAGTTTTTTTTTTTTTTTTTGGAAGGAAAACTTAACAAATCAAGTCACACTCAATCATAAATAATATTTTTTGAGGCGCCAAAATACATAGCTTAAATCAAATATTTATATGGCCATAACAAATTACAAATTCATACTTTCATTTAATAAAAATTAAAAAAAAATACACACGAAAAACTCGAAGAGTCTTTTTCTACTTCTTCAGTCTTGAATTATTCAAACATTGTTATCCAACAAATTTGACCATGAAATTTTTATTTTATTAAATCATATAATATGAACATTGAAAATGTATTTAATTTGTGAGAGGCTCGCGCAAATGAAACGTTTCAACACGTAACGTAAGTAGTTTTACTTCAAAAATCGAGAAAAAAACATTTCTAACAAATTTTCTATTTGTTATATTGAATTTTCAAATCACGTCGAGCCAACCAATAAATTTTTATTTTTCTCTTCCTTTTTTCGGCTCGTACCTACTTATATCTCAACATTTAAATTACCCGCATTATTTTTGAATGTTAAACCCAGTTAAACCACTTAAATCCAACAGGTTGCCTTTATCTATCTCCACATACACACGTTATATAAATCAATAAAGCCCGTATGGAATTAATTAGAGCCCTAATTACTTATTTCCAAAGTAAAATTAACAACATAAAAACTAGGCCTTATTCTCTTGATCTACTCGTATAAAAAACTAGTCTTGGAGGAAGAATGAGATGCTTCAAAATGCTCTAATTATTTATAGCACGAACACTCGATTAGCATTTTCAAGAAAATTTTTGATAAGTTGAACGTTTAAAAACTGACTTTTTCCGCGAACAAGGCCTCAAACCAATTTTGAAGATTTAAAAAAAATATTATAGACTTTGGAGCTATTTGTTAATAATTAAAATTCTACTAAGTTCGTTTCAAATTTTATGTAGGTATAATTTTTGTTAATTGACTTAAGAATTCGACACAAAGACATGGAGCGGAATTTCGTGGATTTTTTTTTTCGAACCATTCAAAATAACGTGGAGGAAAGTGAAACTTTAGATCTTTGACGAGAGATCGAAATGTGACCCTTGTGAGAGCCTCAATCGAGTAAATATTTCCTTATATTATTCATATAACATATTTTATTCTTATTGTTATTTGAGTCCAAAAATAGAACTTGGTGCTTCATAAAAAATACAAATAAATATAAAAATAGTTTCTCAAAAATTTCAAATGTTTCTTTTTCGTATTGAATAATTTAACCTAATTTATCTTTCTTGTTATTAAATAACGAATTCATTCTTTCCTTTAAAACTACTTTAAATATCTCATTTACAAGAGATCTCATGCAAATATTTCTAAAACTCGTGATATAACAGGAAAAAACAAAGACAAAATTTTTGATTGTAACAACTCAACGCGTTTTTTTTTTTAAATAGCCAAAAAAAATTTTTATCTTTTTTCTATAGATATATGTTCCAGATGAACATAAAATAGTAACTTGTACAGAACAAGTCACGTGCAATTCAAAAAAAACATGCGTAATAAAAAAATTGCCATAATTTTATATTGAGCATTTGACTTGTGAAGTAAAGGAAAGGTGTACAAGATGATCCCATGAGGTATGATACCTTTTGATTGTGCCCAAACTCCTAACGCTATCTAGTTGAATTTTTCACAAAACATAGACTCAAATACCTACCCGCCACGAAAAAATCTATAAATTATGCCTAGTTAATATAAGATAAAATTGAATTTAATTTTACAATATTTCTATTCAATACTAGTAAGCGCAATTTTGATTTTTGGGTTACTTGTTAATGATCCGGGGGATCATCTTGTACCTTGACCTTCATACAAACTGCCTATAGCTTATTTTTATGTACTTACTTATATTAAGTTTAAGGAAACATCATATTTCGCGTCTGAGTCATCTGAGGAAGATGACACAGAATGCCTTTATTGTACGGAAAAGTTTTCCAGCAATATCAAGGGTGAAGGGTGGATCAAATGTTGTGCTTGTGGAAAATGGCGGCATGAAGCTTGTGTCGGAATTGATAGCGATGATACAAATCCATTTATTTGTGAAATGTGTAGCAGAACACCGACCGAAAAGCAATTACACTTTTAAGAAAAGTTGCACAATGAAGACTACTCAGAAGACTGGAGTAGTTTTTTTTTATATTTTATTTTGTTGAGTTATATTTTATAAACCTGAGTGTATGTTATGTTGTATTACAAAAATTATCTTAATAAAAAAAGACGTACTAACTATAGTTTTGATTTTCACTTTTATCTACCTTATTCTTGAAAGAATAATAATAGAATAAGAATAATAAAAGGTTGCTCGAAATTGGGGTAAGATGATCATTGGAATCATCTTACCCCAACCATAGAGATCATCTTAGGCACCGGGGTTTATAAGATGTTTACTTTGTAGAGTTTTAAAAACATCTATATATTATTATATAAACTTAATTAATTAGAAATTCTGAGTATAATAATAAAAGTAAGATAAACAAATATGGCAGTAGTAAATGCTATTAAGTTAACAGGGAAATATGTATATTTTATTTCAAATCTTGCTTATAGAGGGATCATCTTGTACACCTTTCTCCTACAATGTATGGTTTTATTTCCATCTCGAAAAAATCTTATTTTTCAGCAAAACTTTAACCAATCTTGTTTTATCATAGTAGGAAAACGTATTTTTCGGTTGTTGATTTCTCGAAAAAAAAATGAGAATTTCATATGAAAAAAATTTTAGGTGGTTGATTAATTTCAATACATTAGATGAAATGGAATAAAATATTTATTGTCAACTTATAATTTTTGGTTAAAATGTAGATGTACGTTTTTCATGTCCACTTAGTAGCGCAATGGTTAGAGCAGTTTACTCTTTCCGCTACATAAGCGTTAGTGGTACTGGGTTCGATCCCCGTCGAATCTCTTGTAGATTTAAAACTTATGATCTAAGATTTAAGACTTTATTTTCGACGAAATTTTCTGTTTTATGTACGATTCTGATTCTGAAAATAAACATGATTTCATAATTAATACGATTGCTTTTTGTATGATAGATTAATGAGACAAGTATCAACTACAACTGGCAATTACGACTTATAAAATGCGACTAAGTGATCAAACCAATCTTTTAAATGAGCAAATAGTTAGTAAAGTATTTTTACCAAGTATCTATATTTTTCAATTTATTTTTTTATAAGGTTTTTTGCATGATTAGGTAAATGAAAACCAAAATGTAGTTCAAGTCAAGCTAACACCAAAAAAATTAATACCTTCCTTTTTTCCTTTGGACTTTTCAAATAATCACTTCGAATCAATATAATTTGCTGGTAATTATTTATTGAATGAATCCACAAAAACTATTACGTAGATAAATATGTGGTATATTTTTAGACGAGGACGTATCAAGAATTTAAATCACACCTTCGAGCATCAATAAATCTTCATTAATGTGTTTTAAGGAATAAAACCTGATAATTAGAATAAAATTATTGTCTTGATTGTTTTTGAATGGATCGCGTCGTTTCGAAGATAGCGGAAAAGAATTTATTGGGTATCTTTTTTTCTATATGATTTCCACGCATCAACATCAAAATTTTATTGGAGTCGGTGATTAAAATCGTATGTATATATAAAATATAGACGATGGGGTCAGTATATGAAGGAAACTTCAAAGGATTGAGGAGATGAAAAAGAAAAGACATGATTTAAGCCTCTCTTAAATGGACTGCGAGAAAACGAAGGAGGAGATTTGGATGGTGGCTGTGTGCGGTCTGATGAAGATGCATTTTTTTTTTTTTTTGAGTAGTAACATAAAGAACTAATGAGGGCTTAGAGTACGAGTTTTACACAGAAGCAACCGTCAAAGTCATCATCGTGTCTTCGTTTTCTTCTTCTTCACTATGCCAGAGAGAACCTTCGGATGCGCTAACCTTTATCTGCATTTGCATATTTTAAAGCCAAGTTCGTCTCTTTCGAAAGAGATTTTCTTCGTTGGAATCGAAATAATGACTTTATATTGTGCAAAGGCCACAAATTTCAAAATTTCCGTGTCCCCAGTTATACACAACACTTAAAATGGTTAAATATTTTTGTTTTTATTGCTTGATTCTTTCTTAATTTTTTTTTTCGAAAATGTCGTGATTGTGATCTATATTGGTTATCACGAACAAACCAAGGCTAGCTAAAATGAAAAAAATTAATTTCAAAATTTACGTTTCCTATATTGAAAAATCAACTCGTAAAAATTCACCCTTTCGAAATTCACCAACAAATATTTTCAGGTCACAAATTAGCCGCAAGAAATTTTCTTTAAGCGAAAAACCAAAGCTAGAACATTTTTTTGTACTTTACATGAAGAAATTTCTAGTTGAAAGTGAATTTTTTTTATCTGGTACATATTTAATTGATCCATAATAATTATCGAATGCTATGAGAGAAAAAAAAATCCATTCAGAAATCGAAACGTGCCAATTTTTATTAAAAGATTTGCAATGAGCGGAAATTCATTATTAAACCACTTTATGGCTCCTTTCAAATCGTTTCTCGTATTCCTCTAACGATCATCTAACTTTCACAAAATTTTCCATTGAAAATCGACGTTTTTTTCCGATTGATGAGTTTTTCGTCCGACGTTAATCTTGCACGATGGAACGTAATAACATGGAATTGTCGGTGTGAAAAAGTCCGACGTTTACGACAGGTTGGCTCGATCTTCACTTAACGGCTGGTTGCCTCTGTCCGTCCGTCTGTCGGAGCCTCCAGCCGCTCGTCCATCTTCCGCCAGCCGGTCTGTCTGTCAGTCAACTGAATAACCACTTCCGGGTTAAAATGCACCACATGTTAAACTAAACCCAATTGCAACGTCCCGACAATGCGAGGCTCTCACTAGGATAAATATCCAACCCATCGTCTAATTTTCAGTAAGAAGACGTGCCTTGGTTATCTCGTTTCGATAATAACCGCTAATTAATTTGTTCGATTTGAACTTCCCCGGTTGTTTATTTCTTGAACGAAGAAGCAAAATTTCTCAACGATTTGTTTAATGTTTAACCGGATTATTTAATAGTCGTGGACTGGTCTTTAAATTATCTGTCGATTATATTGAAAAGAATTCATGTTGGAAAAACTGAGACCAAAGTGCAAAGATATGATAAAAGGTTGAAATTAAAAAAAAATTTAGTGAGTAGAAAATATATTTGGAAAATTGTTCTACTTCAATGTCTAGAAAAAATTTAACCAGCCAAAACTGAAACAAGAGGACAAAAAACCAAGTTTTAACCTCTTGAAATGGAAGAGTACACTAAAATCTTATGAAAATTTCACTTTATGGAGTATTTACTATTCATATACGATAAGTACGGATTTATTAAGTTAAGCATTTGAACATTTTGTAGAATGAATTGAGCTTAATATTTAAGCTTCGAAATGGTATAACTTAGACTTTAGAGATTCATTGCTTGACTTGCTTTCTATAAAGATCCAATATAAATTTGATGTCCATATAAACTCTAATTTTATAGAAACTTTTCGTAACTTCTATAAGCAGAAATGCTTGACATAACTGAATGCACAAAATAAAACTTTCCAAGGATCTAAATATATCTAAATTTGTAAGTGACGGCCAAACAGCGTATAAGGCATTCTCAAAAATGGTCAAGTGTAAACTCCTTTGCTTATATCAAGAAGCTTTAAGGGAACTTTCGAGTTACAATTAAGTCTACCTCTGGTGGTATCCAAGACATGAAAGTATCGAGAGTATTAGAAAGGCTGATCAATTGGTCAACACAAGGATCTCAATAACCTCATTAAATCAGAACATTTTTGTGGATTAATAAAAAATAAATGAACAAATGTCATTGTAGCTTGGAAAGCTAACACCAAAACTTCTTACTGGAGGAATATTTCAGGACAGAAACAAGCTAAAAATTCATAAAGTACTATAAGAAGAGGACACATATCGTATTATATCACTCCATAAAAATGACATGAAGCTTTTAGTATCCATCTAAATAATCCACAATCCATAAATATCCTTCTAAATAAGATAGGTAAAGTTTACCCCAATATATTATAACGTCTTTTCTTGAATGCGAGAAAGATAGAATAGAAGGTCATATCACGGTAGACCACTTATTGCAAAGTGTACGCGTACCCCCAAGGGTACGAGATGAGGTTGGTGAGGGTACGCTTTGCACCGGAGTTTGATGTGGATATTTGTTGCACTGTGCTTATTGATGAAAATGATTTCCATTCTTGACCAGAGGTACTCAGTGTTTACAAAAATCATAGAAGGGGTAAACATATGCTAAAAGATTGAGAAACATTGCAGTAGACCTCTTTTAGGTTGCAATAATAAATGGGAAGGAACATCTCTAAATCCAGTAGCAAAAAAAACATTGGACATCAGAGCGAAAATCCTCGTACTGTAACTTCTGAGCTATCAAAAGTTAATAATAAAATGTACCTGATCGTGAATTCGAAGCAATACTGTGAGGTCTTGAAGACCTTCTACAGCCCAAAGTACTTTGATTTTATTTTTCTTTTCTTAAATTTTTATATTCAATTTAATTTGGTTCAATGTTTAACCGGAAACTGAAAATGCTGCAAGCGCATTTCAGATGACATTTTCAAAAAATTGGTTATTTGGGCAAAGTTAAAATCTCACAGAGTGAAAAAAAAAAATTAACGATTGATATAATAATATTAAAAATAGATTTACCAAGAAAAATAATTAAAATAATTAAAATTAATGATATTTCAGAAGCATGAGAACGGATAAAAAATTACTACGGAAACACTCATTAAGCGAGGCGCATAAAACAACCAAAGGTAGGATATAAGAATATGAAACGCACTACGACCACGTTCTATGGAAAGAAAAAAAAAATGAAAATATAAGCAAAAGGACATTGTATAATAACGTTGAAACTAGAGGCCTTTCAATTTGGACAGGGAGGAAAAAAAGACTTTTATGAACGACCCACATCTAAATGATTCAATTACACGATTTTTTCTTGGGCTATATTTACAAATATAGCAGTGAAACCCAGCAGACATTTTAGTTCTCAAATTACATCTAACATTTCCTAGAACGATTTTTTTGGCAAAAAAATCTATGTGAATTTTTTAATAAAATGCCACCTTTCATTAAAACCTCATCATGCGGTTTCGGCCAAATTTTCCTTGCTCGATGGACACACAGAAAGCATTCGACGCAGTTTCGATTCGGACGTTTTATTCAATTTAAAAACATTGACTTAATTAATTTTCTTTAGTCGAGTTTCTCGACTTGTGTTTCTCTTTCAATGAGTGTCTTGCTGTTCCCTTCGTCGCTTTTCTTTGCCACATTTTTATCGCTTCAATTCATACACATACTACACTATGTATTATATAATGATTGATTAATATTTTGCTGTAATTTCTTTTGTGGATTAATTGGAATTGGAATTTCTTTCACACTTTTCTGCATATAACAGCGAGCGGCTTCTGCTTTAATCTCTTCAACAGCATTAAGAAAAAAAAAATTCATTTTTATAATTATTATATTTTAATTGGATTAAGAGAGAAAGTTACTAGTAAACGTATTCTTTTATGTATCATTTTTTTCAACCCTTTCAGTTCCATATTTGACTCAACCACTCAGGTGTTTGATTTGATTCCTGTTATCAATTCAATGAATTGACAGAGATAAAATCTCAAGTCAACGTAAAAGGACACAATTTGTTGGGAGAATTAATTATTCAAATTTAAATTATTTAATGTCTACGTGACATCATCGAGAAACGTGACGGTCGTTCTCAATGATGTTATCGTCTTGAAAAGATTTTATCACATCGTATTTTCAAGTTTAATTTGAAAAATCGTGATTTTCTTGGCGATAAGCCATGAAGGGGATGCATCTGTTAGAGTGGAAAGAAAACGAGACTTACTTGCGTGGCCGTTGATTTTGGCGGCGTGTGGATGATGCCCGTGGATAATGTGGCCATTATTATTGAAATTGGGATGATGGCCATTGAGGTGACCATTGTGATGTCCGTGTCCACCATTATGATGTCCACCGTTAACGTGGTGGACCGGAACACCACCGTAATGGTTATTTCGTAACAATGTCGTCTGAGGCATTTTTCCAAAACGACAACAAAATGATTTACGTCAAAGATAGTCACTCACTTTTACTTCACTTTCGATCACTCAAACATTGAAATCCCTGAAAAATATAATAAAAATTAGTAAGTATTTTCCAAAAATGGTTTATTTGGTGGCGAAGAGGTTAAATTGTCGCTCTATGAACCAGTAGTAAAATCCCTTTCCTGTTGTAAGATTTGAAAGGGTTATTTTTTATATTTCCCACTCCCCTCAATAAGAAATGTGAAAATGCAAACAAGAAAAGCGTAGGTAATTAAAACATACTTTTATTCGTCACTTAAATTTTAATAACTAAATTATAGAGTCTGTAATATAGATGGTACTATTTTAAAGCGATTTTTAGCATATAAACTTAAAATTTAAAACTTACGTAAGATTAGATTTAGATTATGTAATTTATGATAGGTCTCGTAGGGTCAAAAACTGTACACCGAGGATATTAACAATAGAATTTCGAATTTGATGGTAGCTAATGAATCCAGTAAATAATATTAATAAAAAAAACAGGCAATAAAAGTCTTTTAAGTTTTAGTTAAATTAACTAAAATATATTGCTCGACAAGGAATTTTCGAGCACTTGCACCGTATTGGAATCCTACCGGCTCCAATCTGTTCCCTCTACAATAGGGAACCCATAAATGCCATGCATCTTGGCAACTATCCTGCGCACTTGCAGACGTCAGATAGAACAACGAAAACAACCAAAACCAACTAGTCTCCAACCTCTATTGGACGGCGCGGCACCAAATGACAGAAATGTCAAGCGTGGGAGTTGCATAAGAAGAAGAAGAAGGAATTTTCGGGAAAGCGTCAAAAACTTTCTACCAGAGCCGTAGCATGGGTGATGCGAGCGGTTCCCCGGTAATAGGCACCGAATGATAAAATAACCGTATGGTAAAATTAATGAAAAATAATAGTGTCATCAGCTCCTGGAGGACCTGGCAAAGCACAACCAAGTCAAACTTGGTTGGGTTCCGGGGCATAAGAGAGTTGAGGGCAATGAAGAAGCTGACGCTTGCGCGAAGGCCGGTTCGATGACTCCACTCGTAAGTCCAGAACCTGGAGTGGAGATCACCAAATCTGCTATGAAAAAGACGATGAAAAGTCGGCTGAGACAGCAGCAAAACATACTGGCTAGAATTTTTTCGGTCATAAGCTCAGCAGGAGAATGCTGGGTAAAACTTGTCCCTCACTTACCGCTGCGGTATTACGACTAGGAAGGAACCAACTCTGAACATTGTAGACTGAGAAAGCATCTGAAAACTATTAGGGTGTCTCGAGAAGACCTCGAATGCAGACTATGTGGGGATGAGGAGGAAAACGCGATTCCTGTCCTACAAAGTGGTGACACCTGCAGGGGATAAATGACACCCAAACAGTCACAAATCGCGCAAAAAGCTTAGTATAGGGACTGCTTTTACTAGGCAGAATGCTGAGCCTGGAATAAACAAGCATTTTTTTCTAACAGGGATACATAAACAGTACCGGAGAGCAATAAGCCTAAGGCTAAAAAAACGAACAATAGAGATGCCGTTTTCAATTTGAAAACTTTTGTCATTTTGCACTGAATGTCATTTTGTTGATATGTAGATATATCAACACTAAATTCCATATTTCCCAATTGTTACGCGTAACTTGTAACATTTAACGGATAACATTTATAAATTTACATCGGAACTTAATTTTTACCTTTCATGCCTAAAGAAGTTTTACTTCAAATAAAAAAGTCACAAAATTAATGGCTATTTTATACTTATAGCTATTATAAACATAACCCTAGCGACTTATATCAAAAGTTACCAAAAATATTTTCAATAGAAAATTGAATTTTCAACTACTTTTATAAATGACATTTTCCCAGTGTGCATCTACTTTGGAAGATACTATATCGAAAAATCAATTTAGAATTGAATTAAATTTTTTATCCATTTTCAATTGGGTGTAAGACAAAGACCAGAATAAAATATGGAAATATTGACAATGTCAGTACAATAATCACAGTGTCTGCTTCAATAATAAACGTTAACTACAATTATTATGAAAATTATAATCGTCGTTTACGTATCTTTTTCTTCTTCTATGTCATTCAGTCGAATCAAAAAAACCAATTGAACGAGCAAAAAGAAAATTCCTCGACTGTTTTTCTCTCGCATTCATTGGAAATATGCCATTAAAACCCATTGATAACGATAATTAAAAGGGAATTTAACGATGAAACAATGAGAAAATTAAGTCTACGAGTAATTGTAAAAAGCACGCGAGTTATTGCGAATTATTTTATGGATTGCATTATTCTTTAAGAGTTGATTCTTTCGAAAAAAAATTTCTACGTTTTTTCCTTCATATTTACGGTTAGAGATGAAAAAAATATGATAGTATATTATCTATGATTTTTCTCTGAAAACGGGATTTAAATTTGAGAAAGTCTGGCGTTTCCTTGATTTTTATTGAATATGGCGATTTTTTGTTGTTGATACTCGTTGAGATCTAAACTTTTCTGGTCGCAATTAAATCGAGGCAATCACAGCCGAAACCAACGCGGTTTTTGTTTCGTTCTTCATCCAATTTTAGCCTTTTTTTTCTTCCATCTATTTAATATCTGGTCGAAATCTAATTACAACTTATCAAAACATTAAGACAAGCCAACCACGAAGCATCAAATAGTATAACGACGAGAAAAAAAACGCACGAATAAATTATATTTTATATCACAGTCTGAGGCAATCGAAGAAGAAAAAAAACACGTAGCTATATAGTTATGTGATTTTGGTTTGGAAAACGTAAAATTGAATCTGAAAATAAATTCCGTGCAGTTTAAAGACCTTCAACAATAACGCCAACAAATTGAAGAAACTGTTAATGTTTAGGACCGTTATGGCTTTTTTAGTCGTTTTCAATCTGTCTATTTTTCATTTATTATTTTGTCAAAGTTAATGAGAGACCCGAAGTGGACGCAACTAATTTTTATTTTTACACTTAATTTCATCTCGGTTTCGTTTTATATTCTCTTCTCAGACCTATAATAGAGGAAACTTTATTGGTGGGATTTTTTTTTTCAATTAAATTGAGATTTCATTATTTTAAATTGAGATGTTTTTCTTTGTTAATTTAGTCAATGTACGATTAACAACAGCGTTTTCAATGCACTTTTCGCCAAATTCCAATGAAACCGTTACACACGAAATTTAATTATTACTTGATAAATTGTTATTTTCATCGACAATTTGGGTTCTGAGCCTTATAGATCCAACTCTAAAGTATTTGAAAAAAAAAACAACATATAATTTTCCATGATAAAGTTGATGAAGATCTGGAAAAAATCTAAACATCATCAGAAAAATGAAATAAATCTCCTTTTAACTTGTTTTTAATGAAAAGCAAAGAATTAATGCATTTCAGTTTTGACTCAGGATTTTGCAAGTGCTTTAGTAAGAGAACGATTCTAAGAGACCTTTCCAGAGACCGTCAATAATGCTCTATATGAGTGAACCATTTTTAAATTCTTTAGTCACATATTCTATTGTACATGACAACCTACAACTTGTACAAAAACTGCTAGAGAAGAAAAAGAAAACAATTTAGTTTCAAAATAAGCTTAAACAAGATGTATTATAGGTAATATCATTATAGGCCACTTAATGGAAAAATTGGAATGAACTTTTGTATCACATCAGTGTCCCTCATAATAACTCTACATCAAATTCCAGGGAAAAATGAAAAACTAGCCCCCTTAAGTAATAATTGTAGTTCATTATTTTAATTTTTATTTCTTCCTTTCTTACAAAATTTGTTTTTTTTTTTACGTTTCAAGAGATGTGCAAAATATTTTGTAAAAAAATCCGTCTGACCATCCAATGTCCGCCGTTTACGCGTTTTCTCAGCTAATACCCCTTTAAATTCTTCCAAATTTAGTAGGTCGACTTCTATAAGGCTTCTTGACTAGCCTTGATATTTAAATTCTAATATTTGACTTGAGTTTGATTTGATTTCAAGTCAAATTTATATCAAGTATCTTGAAAATCAAGTCAAGCAAGGATCCCGAAAAAAATGACATTTCGTCAAAAAACTTCTCTTTAATACGTATGAGTATCCAAGTAAAATATACAAAGGTATTGCTCATGATAAAATATTTTAGACGTCATAGTGTTTTCTTTTATGAAACTCGCTGTTGGTTTAAAGACCACGATTGAATAAAAAAAAATTATAATTTGAATAATATTTACTTAAATATCGATATAAACAGAACCATATGCATACAGCTTTTATGTATACCTACACGAACTCCCACTCTTAACCCCAGAACCGTCCCTATTCGAATTTTCCAAGAAAAAAGTTGTAAGTCAAATACAAGTTTTAGACATTAATCCGCCTAAGAACTATAACAAGTTTAAAGAAAATCTTTGAAGCTGTTTTCGAAAAAAATTTTAAAAAGCCCAAGAAATCTCAAAAAAAATGGAGCTTTTGGTTAACCAATTTCAACCAAAAGCTTCGCAGTACAACAAGAAATAATATGAAGCCAAAATTCCAAGTTTGGTAACACATAGACATGTTTCTAAAAAGTTCCAGTATCGGGATTGCTAGGCAATAATGGCTCCGATAGATAAGATTGAATTATTCTTCATTAAATCTCGAGTTTCGGCCATTTACTGATCGAAACCTAAACCGAACTTTCGGTCGGTCACTTCTAAATACAAATACATGTCGGGTACATATGTACGAGTATATTCATTACTTTATGCTATATTTTAGCGGTAAGCTCCAAGGACGAGATTCAAGACTAGCTCTAGGTGATTTTTTATTACACTCAAATAAGTATTTAATAGTCCCAAATACCTACAGAAAATATAACTCAAAAAATATTTCGTTTTCCATAAAAAACAACTGTTATAAAAATGACTTTTTATTTTGGTTACAAAGAGTTCAAAAACGAGCAAAGCAATGACAAGATTTTTTTAACTTTTTGATCTGTGACCCCTTTTATTAGCTAGTATTTGTAGGAATTTGTGTTCAGAAGGAATATTCTGCTAATCTTACTTTTAGAATCACGTAGCTAAACTATATTAGAAATGAAAACATGCATTAACCATTAGTTGTAGGAAATGCAGCATCTTTAATTTTAATAGGCATAGTTTTTACATAAAAATAAAAAAATTTCGAGGTGTAGACCGAAAAAAGTACAAATACTTGCTTTGCGGAATGCGAATATTTCTTAACAATTTGCTCAAAGGTTAAAAAAAACAATTTATTATTTAAAAAATCATTTTGGTCAATTTCTTCCAAACAAATTTTCACAAATAATATTATGTTCCAAATTAAAAATTCAGTAGAATATTTTCGGGAGATAACAAGACTCACTCTCGTATTCTCAAACTTATGGTAGTAATGGATAAATCTTAGCAGGGTTAAATTAGATTGCAGAATTTGTCGCTCATAGATATTTATGGAAGTTTTGTTCAAAGAATACCAAACACTCACGCTAAAATACTCTAAAGCTACATTCCACTACGTGGTAACAACGTTCAAAATACAGTTTAGAAATGTTCTTTCAACTATTTATTTATGACAACCACGGTCGTTGTGTTGAGTAAAAAGTCGTCCAAGGACCAAGACGTCATTTCCTTTGCTACCCTACACGTCAAGAGCCGTTCATAAAATATTTTCGCATACCAAAGGGAGGGAGGGGTATCCCTTAGTTCGCAGTTCATAAATAAAAAATTTCTTTAATTTTATTCAATTTTTAAAATTTTATTATCTTTCCTGTGTTTAATTTTATTATATTGGAAGTGATTCGTATTGAATGTATAAATTTTCATTAATTATTTAATGTAGAAATATCAATATGTATTATTTTATTAATCGAAATGAACTATTTACAGGAGGGGGTGGGTCTAGATTTGGTGATGTAATATTCATAGGGGGTCGCAAAAAGTGTGACGCAGCGTGATAAAAGGGGAGGGGGTAGCAAAATGGTGAAATTTAGCGTGACGTAGTTCAATTACTAATTAATAGGTAATAAATTAATAGTTATATTAAAATATTTAAAGCTCATGGTACTATAAATTGCTGTTGCTAAAAAAAAAATATTTTTCAACAATAATACTTAAGTAATTACTTTTGCTATAATTCGCCGCCCTTCAAAAATATATCGTCATAGGCAATGGCATATTTTGCTTAATGGTAAACTAGCCATAAATATAGAATTAATTCAATTCTATGGTTCCGTAGTAAAATCACGTACCTATGTCTATTTTGACGTTTTTCGAGATATCGCGATATAAAGTTTTGCAGACACATTTGGAAATAGACTTAGGTTGTATTTTCATATTCTGATTTCTGACAAATACGGCTGAATCAAAAATTCTAATTGTAATTGTTAGTAGAGGATTGAATGAAGATTCAAAATCTACCAAACTCTCATTTTCGAAAAAATTAGGGCTTACTAAGTGGTTTGGTAAGTGATTTAACTACGGAGCCACTAAATTATAATAACTTTCATGAACTAAAGTCTAACCCTTAATTATACATTAGCATCTAAAACAAGTAGGAGTACATTGTTTGTCAGTTTAAAACAAAAAAAAATTTTTTTTTAAATTTATAATTAACAAGCTTATCAATAAGTGTAAAAACATGTAACCAAGATTTTCCAATTTGTCCAATTGCCAAAATATCGAAAAAGAAGCAAAGCCTTAACTATCAATTTCCTTGAAGAAACAAAAAACAATAAAATGCAACCGATTCCTAAAGAAATATCTCAATTTCAATCAGGAGAAGTAATTGATTATTTCCTCGTTTCCTTCGCGACAGCGATAAAATCAAAAATCTCCGTCCTTCGCGAGAAAAAACTTCATTAATCCATCCCATAATTAAATGTAGGTAAATAAATGCTAGCGCACATCAAAGTCTTCATCGTACATACTACAACCATCTTCTTGCATCTTAATTGCAATCACGTTCTCATTATTGCAATTAATTGTTAAAGACAATCATTTTCATATCCATTTTTATAACGACCGGCCTTCAACAAACTCAACGTAGCTAATCATTTTCAATATGTTCACAAAAAAAAATAATAAAAATAATGTTATGAGATTTTCCTAGTACCAAGTCCACTGACTAAGTCACATCCTTGACATGACATATATTAAACGTTTCGAAGATAGTAAATATTAATTAATGTATCATAGAAATATTTTCTATTAGTCGCTCGTTTCGATTTTTTTAAATTTTTAATTGCACGTTTTATTCGTTGGTTTATATACAGTCTATGTATATAGAAACTTTCGATTTGATTTTAATTTCGAAGGCGTGGAAATTCGTCCCTCTGAACGATGGATTTTATTATATATGTATACGCATTGTACGCATTCGATAATTTTATCGAGTCCATCTGATTTAAGACTAAATATTTGAGTTTTTATTTAACGAACGAACAAGGTTTGTGTGGTATTATCTTCGTTTTATATCAAAAATTTATTTTTGTATTATACATATGGATTAAGTTCTTTGAGCAATACTTGTCGTCTATGGTCAAAGGTAAGATAACGAGGTTAGAGGTTTAACTTCAGGTTAGCTGCACAAATAGATAGTTTTAAAAAACTCGAGAAAACCTATATGATTGAAGTAAGATTGTTTGAGAGCAGGCATTTTTCTTCGGAAAAAAAAGTTTTTCTTTCTGTTTTCAACGCCTCAGTACACAATGGCAAGGTTATGGCTGAGTGACGGAGTCTTGATTTTGATGCTTCACGTCAGTGTTACATTATTAGGTTTTGTTGTTAAGATATACGCATTGTAGATCAGATTAGCGCATTGTTTTTTATCAAAGAAAACTCAAACTGGTTATGGGCACATTCAATCTATCTATTATTAATTATATCATATTAAATCTGCCTCTCACAACTTACATCAGTTATTAAATTGCTTTCATTCCATTGAACACTTAAATTTTCACAAACACCAAAACTATACACACAAAATCCACGTTTGAATTATTTCATACTCCAAAACTGGAATTAGGAAAATTTACACTGTTAACAAGAAATTTTGGTCGGTAAATGGAAAAGTCATCCATGATTCTATCCGGGAAAATGCATGAAAAACCGCACTATACTCGCAAGAGGGAAAAATCGAAACGTCCAAACGGTTGGGTAACGCGCGACTGAAGCATTCAGTACGTGAATATCGCAACTGACAGTTGCGGAATGACCCTTGTCTCAGACACTACATTGTATAAAAGACACTGGAAGTAACAACAACCGTAAGGTAATCTTTCTCTCCATACACCTGTTCATCGGACCAAAGACCAAAGTCGAGTCAGCCAGAGTGGGATTTCTCATTCTACTCGACGCTAACTCGAGCGCGTAAGCGCCAAAACATTCGACCTGAGTCGTGCTAAGGCTCGACTAATCAGCCCAAAGCTCAGAAGCTCAATGCTAAACATCCATAAAAAAAGTCTCCAAAATTGTACATCCGGATCAACAAATATTAGTCAAACCAGTGATTCTCAAACCAATTTATGTGTTACATAAGGATTTGAGTTTTTCACAAAATAAAACTTCATAATATAGATACATGGGATTTATTATTATAATTAACTAGCTGGTCCCCGCCCGCTTCGCTGGGCGTATCTAAATTATACTGATTGAATAATGGAAACTTTCATCCAATCAACAAAAAATACAGATAGATATTTCTAGATCTTTGATTCATAGAAAGTTCATGAAAGTCAGATAAACTACTTTTCCAGGAAGATATTCCATACAGCTATCTAGAAGAGCTATCTTATTGGTTCTATACGTTTTTATGAATATTATAAAATACCTATACTTGTGTTCCTTAAGAAGCAATACAATTCGAAAAAGTTGAATGTTTTATATATTTAACTGAGTTTTTCACCAAGTTCAAATTTTTCAATAGTAATTTAACACGTTTATTTCTAAACATTATAGAAATTTAAAAATTTACAACGAAAGAAATTTCAATGTTTCAAAAATTTTCATTATTAATTTATCGATGTTATTGGATGTTAAATGAAAAATTATATTTTGCTGTAGAAATTGTAATTTTTATTAAAACTTTTTTGGAATGATTGTGTTAAAACGTTATTTCACGAACTTTAGGGAAAACTTGTTTAAAAACACGATTTCTGCAAAATTAGTACAATTGTTATGCTATCTTTTGAGAACCGTGCATTATTTTAACATACAAATTAATAATCTATATTATTCTCTGACGTCTCAACTACCCTATTGCAAAAAAATTATGTCAATCTGTTGCTCTATGAAAGACAAAAACATATCTATACCACGGGAGTAGTACATTTTTCCTGGATAGAAATGAGATCCGGTCTCCTTGAGGAAAATACGCTAGAACTCTATTTTACCTACTTTAACGAAACTTCTTTTAAATAAACGGTTTCTGTAAGATACAATTGTTTTGTGATCCCACGGGAAGAGTACATTTATGTCTATTTTTTGCTCTATGAAAAACAAAAAGGTATCTATTCCACGGGCCCGTACATTTTTCCAGGATAAAAAGTAGACCAATCTTTCTTGAGGAAAATTCCTTAAAACGCTTATCCATGAATTTTTACGAAACTCCTTTTAAATACTAAGTTCCTGAAGATACCATTCTTATCTTATCCTAAGAGAACCGTGCTATATTCTGACATAAAAGGTAGCCTATATTTATTCTCTGACTCTCAATTAACCACCTCATTGTAAGAAATTATGGTAATCTTTTTCTCTGTGAAAAATAAAAACCATATCTATCCTACGGGACCCGCACATTTTTCCTGCATAAAAATAAGACCTTAGAATAAGAAAATTATTTTTTGCCTTGAGGACATTATGAGTTATAACTATTAATATACTCTATTATAATCAGCTAAAAACGTTTAGTTTTAGCATGATTTTTCTTTAAACCAGTTTTTCTATTTTCCCGTTAAAATGAGAAATTTTTCCGAAATAAAATGTATTGTAGATAATGATTCACATATTTAGCTATCATCATACTTAAATATCACCAATATTCATTTTCAAATAATACACATGATTGATTTGATGGTTTCCAATTGAAATGTTAGGAAACGAATAACTTATTTTTTTTACTTTTTTTTTCACAATTTCACAGTAAACACAATACCGATTTGTCACATGAAATTAATTAAGCAGAGAACAATGAGTAGCTGTCAAGCAATGTGTCACGCACCGGCGCTATCTACTTAAAATATTGGTTTGTAGTACATGCTATGTATCATCAGAGAAGGCGCTGTATGTGAGAAAAGATTTTCCCGCTTTTCTGTTTACATTTTTCCTGAATTTTCTTTGCTATAAACCTCACACAGCCCGAGACCTTTCCAACGAATGCAAAACCGTGAAAATCGGTTTGTGCGTTCTGGAGTTATAGCGTCAGGAAGGAAAACCCGACTTATTTTTATATAGTAGATAACAATGCTTTGAAGAACAACACTGCCAAACAAAAACAAAATATTTGACCCAGAGATACGATATATGTTTCCCTTTCTATTTTTTTCACGTTGAACATGAATCCGTGGTTATTTTTTCTCCAGGACTCTTACATTTTCAGTAAATATCTGAAAAAATACACTATTATACAAAAAATTTTCTGCTACTGTACTTTCGTTTGCTTTCTCATAAACCTACTGTTTGTTAAAAGAACATAAATAAAACCCAGGATTGAATAAAAAAAATTGTCTGTTTAAAAATATTTAAATATCTTTATAAACAGAACTTTATGTTTACAGCCTATATGTTTATACGAAATCCCACCCTTAACCCATGAACCTCCTATACTTTAATTTTTCCATGAAAAAGTTTCAAATAAAAGTTGTAGGCATTAATGAGTTGAAGAACTGTACCAAGTTTAAAGAAAATCATTCAAGCCATTTACGAAAAAATTTTAAAAAGCTCAAAAACCCATAGACTCAAGTTGTACTTTGGGCCAAACGATTTCAATCAAAAGCATATTATTTTCATTTTTATTCCTTCCATTTTTACAAAATTTGTATTTTTACGTTTCAAGAGGTCTAGAACCCGATTTTGTAAAAAAAAATCGGTCTGACCATCCGATGTCCGCCGTTTACGCGTTTTCTAAGTTAATACTCCTTTGAATTTTTCCAAATTTAGTAGGTAAACTTCTATAAGGATATTTAAATTCTAATATTTGACTTGAGTTTGATTTGATTTCAAGTCAAATTTAAATCAAGTATCTTGAAAATCAAGGCAAATGAGGATCCCGAAAATGATGACATATCGTCAAAAAACCCCTCTTTAAGACATATCCAAAATATTTGCTGCGAGGCGGCTGCTTTATTTTATGAAACTCACTGTTGATTAAAAGACTATAAATAAAGCCCACGATTGGATAAAAAAATTATTACTTAATTGAATAATATTTAAAATTGATATAAACAGAACCATATGCACCTTTCTGTATACACGAACTCCCACTTTTAACCCCAGAACCATTCCTATTCAAATTTTCATAGGAAAATGTTTCAAATAAAAGTTGTAGGCATTAATTCGTTTAAGAACTACAATAAGCTTAAAGAAAATCTTTGGAACCGTTTTCGAAAAAAATTTGAAAAAGTTAAAAAATCCCAGAATAAAGTGGAGCTTTTGGTTAACAAATTTCAACCAAAAGCTTCGCAGTACAATAAGAAATAATATGAAGCCAAAATTGCAAAGTTGGTGAAATTCGGATAAAGCTTTCGATACGATTTCGCTGGCATACACAGACATGTTTCTAAAAAGTTCGGTTTAAGAAAATAAACCTGTGGGTATGAAGAAACACCAAAATCATTTTACTGCAAACAAAATCAAACTTTTTGAAAATTTTATTATAAAAATTAAACAAAAAAATACACTTAAATCAAAGATCATTAAAAAATATTAATGAGTTAGTGAGGCAACTTCTTCGGGGATTTTTTGATATTTTCAAAAATTGTTTGGAGCCCTTAAATGAAAGAATTTGCAAAAGCAGGCTCTTTAAATTTACATGTAGATTAAAAACTGCAAGAATAGAATTTGCAAAAATCGATCAAACTGATCATTTGAAAGGAGACTTAAAAAATTCAAAACTGTTGATACCCCTTTTTTAAACTACTGTGGTAGAGTTTTGAAAAATCCTTCCTTAGTGAGTACTTACAAGTGAGTACTAACAATAAGAGCAGATTTTAAGACACAGTTTACAGTTCATTTTAAATAAAACAAAGCATTGTTCTAAAGACCTTTTTAGTAGAGCGTGAAATTTCCTTTAAAGCCCTTCTTTCAGATTATTGTTATGATTAAAAAATCGCTGAGTTATTTAAATAGAAAATGAATATTGATATGTAGAGCTCGTTTTGGTACTAAAAGTTTTATTTCAATATATGTATACTATAAATTTTTGGACAAATAGAAAAAAAAATATTGTTGAGATACCCTAATAAATACATATGAAGTCAAGTTCTACTAATGTTATAAAAAGCCTGAGATAGGCCAATGTTTTGACTAGAGAGGTAATGGAAAAAATCTAGTATGTTAAAGGTGCCGGAAACCAAAAAAGTTTCAGGACCACTGACAATGAGCCAAACCAACAAACGAAAGACAAACACCTTTATTTGTTTATTTTTAAAATTATTTTCTTAAACGGGAAAGGAAGTTGTTATGTTAATTTGAAAGGTTTAAAATATCAGGTCGAGAACTCTGAAGTCGTTAACACAAAGGGTTTGTTTTTTTTTTCTCGTTCGGACCGTAACATGAATTATTTGGGGTAGGTCGTGGTTTCAACCTGGCGAGCTGGGTTTCCTTTTATTAACTTCTTGAATTGGGTTTTCGTTTAATGCACCTTTTGAAATATGTATGGGTGTGTGTGTGTGTGTTCACGGGTAAATGCATTAAGTTGCAACAATAACTGGCGCTTTTAGGTCATTCACCATACGCTATCATATATGTACATATATTCGGGTTGCTTTGAATGACCAAATATTGTATTATTGATTTTTCAAGTTTAATTAGAGTTTTTTACAGTTTGAGTTCTAATAAATCTTAATAGGCCAGTCAAAATCAACAATAAATTAACAAAACATGATGTATGTCTGATTTATTAGTATGTTGTTTGGGCCCATTAGAGCTATGTATTCTCAAGTTTGCAACTCTCAAAAAGTTGTGAAAAAATTTTTATTCAAGAAAAACCATGAAATTTTTGAACTTGTTTCAGATTCTGCTCGGAATGTCTTAATCCATGCATTTTTCTTCGAAAGCTATTCTGTACGTTTCTTAAGAACATTAAATGTGTTACAAATTAAGCCCAACCGAAGCTCTCCACTTCAATGGGTTACTGAGTTATGGCACTTTGAAATTAGGCCATTTTTTTTTAAATTGAAAATTTTAGTTTGACCGAAATTCCGTTGAAACCATTGATCCTACAAGCAGAACTTGTTGAGTATAATTTGTAGACAATTTAATTAGCTTTAAATGAAGTGCAGAACGTGGTCTGTGAGCCTCGCAATTCTCTCAAAACTTTAGAGAACCCATATAAGGTAAAATCGCCTAAATACCTAATACCTAAATATATTAGACTGGTGTACACACTACACACCAAAATTCGATTTAGTTTTACCTTAGATTTACTTAAGATTTATTGGAACTCAAAGTTTGGAAAACTTCATTTAAACTCGATTAAATCAATAATATTTGGTCATTCAAAACAACCCGAATATAAATGATAGCGTATGGTGATAGTTTCAGAACTTTTTGAGATATGCAAACTTGAGAATACCTAGCTCTAACGGGTCCAAACAACATACTAAAAAATCAGACATACATCATGTTTTGCAAATTTAGCTATTTTTATGTCGATTTTGACTGGCCTATAATTAATTGAAATCAATTCAATTTCCATTAAAAAAGAATATCTAAAAAAAGGTTAAAAATTTATTTTAACCATTAAATATTGCCTTTATCTCTCAAAAATTATTTGATGAAAATGTCATGTTCAAAAAATTCATTTGTTGAATTTTAAACTTGATTACGATCAGTGATAATATCGGTACCTATTGAAAATAATAATGTAACAAATTCACTTCCAAGGTAGTTAAAAATTATAAGGAAGGTTAACTCAACCTTTAACTAAAAGTTAAGCTAAAAATATCGGCTATTAAATATTAAAAACTGCTTTTATTACATCCCCATATGTGTATTTTAAGTTAATAAGTTAAAAATTTTTATTAAAGATACGTATCGGCAACTCAGACAACAGTTGTGTTTTTGAGACAGCATTTGCACATAAATAGAATTTTAAAATATAAAATCGTAAAAGTAAAAATCAATTAATTATCGATTTTTTGCTTATGATTTATTAATATTTTTAATAACTTTATTTCATCCGTTTATCAGGACCTGAGCACACATCAGTGGACTTTATAGTATTGTAGTTTGTTGCTTCTGAATCAGCTCGACGTTTGATGTAATTATTAAATATTAACTGAAACTTACATTGGACTTTAATCAAGGATGTTAAGGAGCTTTGTAACCGAAACTATTGGATATCCGAAATAAAAATTTTTCCGTACCCATAATCGAAGCCGATGTAAAATTTTTGAATAATTTCGAGGAGTCTATTATAATTTTGTTATAGCTGCATTTTTAAGTAGATAAAAATAAGGAGCTGTAATAGCTGTAATTACATATATTCGACTGATTGAAGTAACAAATGATAATATCCGTAACCGAAATCGAAACTAACGAGTACCTAC
Source organism: Sisyra nigra (assembly GCA_958496155.1). Classification (NCBI taxonomy): domain Eukaryota; kingdom Metazoa; phylum Arthropoda; class Insecta; order Neuroptera; family Sisyridae; genus Sisyra; species Sisyra nigra. The sequence continues at coordinate 32,022,441 of OY292316.1, read as the reverse complement.
ACCCATACCTCGCTGTGCCTCGTTTCGTTTTGCGTTTTTTCGAAGTTGGGTCGCTGCTGAATTACTAATTTCACTGTGCGTCGTTAGATTTTCGAAGTTGCGTTATTTTATTGCATGTTTTTTGCGTTTTTTTGTATGTATGTAAAAATTCTTGCTATAGAAAATCATAATTCATTTTGGGTCGTTTATAATTTGCGTCGTGTTTTTTTGGAACGTAACTACAACGCAAAGTGAGGTATGGGTGTACTTACTTTGAAATAATTTCGTATCCGTAACTCTAGCGGAAACCTACAAATAATATTTCTATATTCGTACCTACATCCGAAATTTCATATTTAAAACATTAACATTAATCCTAGTTTAAAAAGGTACAAGTTAAAAAATTATATTAAAGATACGTATCGGCAACCCGAACAACACAAATGTCTTTTTGGGTGCAGTTATTTACATAAAATAGAATTTTACATCAAATCGGAGAAGCAAAATTTTGAAGTTGAAAAATCAATGAAATAGGACAAAGATAAATTCTTTACTTGTGATTTATTGAGTATAATATCGCCTAAAACTAACATTTTATAATTTGAACTTAGTTTTCTTTTTTAAATGCATCTTTTCATTGACTTTCGAAAAGATATAAAAAGAACGCATATATATGACGAACTTATCGAACATATTATAATTCATACATCTTTACGAAAAATCGAAAACGTTCAAATGTTTTTTTTTTCAATGGCAAATGCACAGAGGTGTTTAATTTTCAGAAGTTTTCGATCTCGAAAATTTTGCTTTAAGAGTCATTCAATCGCTTGTATTTGAGCGATTTAGCTGGTTTATTTCACGTATAAGTATATCCGTAAAAACATAATATTACGTCTTATTTCTATACTTACCCTATTAACTGTAAATCAATTCTCCAAATAATACTCTTAATATAATTTTAAATCAATTTAAGTATTATTTAAATTTTTTATTAACCAATTAAATTTTCTTATCTCGGTTTTATAAATTTAAAGTAAAGTATATATGAAATATATGTAGTATTTTTTTTGTGTATCAATATTTCAAGGGCATACGAAAATATTAAATAAAAAAAGTAAACAAATTTTAATTTATTTGAATATTCATTAAGTTAAGAGGCTCCTTTAAGTGTCTTCCTGAATTTTTTTATGATTCATAATGAATATATTGATTGATTTAATTAAATTGAACATAACTCTTAAAAAGGAATTTTGAATCAATTAATTAACTCCTGTTCTATATCTGCTATATTATTGGCCCCACTAAAATTTTTTTTCAAGTATGTAATTAATTTTTATTGGCAGTTTTTGAATAAAATTACAAAAGTTATCAGTAACAAAATTTATTGAAACTCTTAAAACTATATTTTGTAGTTCCTTGTCTATTTCATTGTGCAGATTTGAATGTGCCACTATAAATAGCATTAAAATCAATGGCATAAAGGGCATAAGGCATTAACAAGTTGTATACGCTCATACAAGTTGTTCCCGGTCGTTGTTTCGAAATCATATGTGATTGTGATCATATGTTCGAAAAGGAACATTCGTGTCAAATGTCCTCTTAAAAACATTCCATTCATTAATATTCATTTGTGTATATAAATAGTTTTGGTTAAGTGTGATTTAATTTAGTTCTTTATACAAAAAAAGAAACATAATTTCGTTTTAAACTATTTTCTTCTTCATTTAAAAGAAGTAACCTAAAATGTCTTCGGACGTGATGATGGAGAAGACCATATGCTGTCTTGTGATGGAAGACGGAACGGTCATTCCTGGATATTCCTTTGGAGCAGAAGTCGAAATTAGCGGAGAAATTGGTAAGAAATTTTCTTTCTGAAAATAAACATTACATATTGAGGTTAAGGAAAATGAAAACATGCCGCAACACGTGGGGCGAAACTCTAAGGACATCTATCGTATACACACTGCACTACTCTCAAATTTTCCCCGACTTTTCGTTGAATGTTATCTTTAATGTTTCAGTTTTCCAAACGGGAATGGTTGGATATCCCGAGTCGCTAACAGACCCTTCGTACAATTCCCAAATTTTAATCCTTACATATCCATTAATTGGAAATTATGGTGTTCCTGATTCAACTTCAGATGAATTTGGCTTACCCCAGTATGAACTAAACATGAACATTTGTTCTTTGATTTACCTCAAATGATTTTTTAGTTGGTTCGAGTCGAATAAAATATGGATTGCTGGTCTTGTTGTCGGCGAGCTCTGCACGACACCAAGTCATTGGCGTTCCCAACAAACTTTAGATGAATGGATGAAAAGTTACAATGTTCCAGGAATTTTTGGCGTCGACACGAGAGAGTTGACGAAAAAAATTCGAGAAAAGGGTACGATTCTGGGTCGAATTGTTCAAGGGGTTCCGCGACCTGGAGACGATCGGCCTTTCGTAGATCCAAACATAAGAAATTTGGTCGCAGAAGTTTCCATTAATGTAAGGCTCCAGTTAAATGGTTGGACATAAGTTCATCTTATTCATTCATTTGTTCCAGATAAAAATAAAACCGTACAATGTACGATAAAAGACGTACGCATTATAAACTGTTGGTAACTTTTTTCTATTATGCATGACTTGTATCGTTCACTGTACGGTTTAATTTTTATCTTGGAACATATCTATTATAAATTATAAAATTTATTTTATACAGTCGAAATAAGGTTCAATTTTCAATGTATTATACTTTTCTGAATAGTAGAATATCCGTACTTACATCAACCTTCACCGAGTTGATAATAGAATGAAAAATATTTATCATGAATTTAGTAGATTAGAAAATATATTTAAAATGGGTTGCCTAAAAAAATCCTGGACACACAAATTTTAAATATTTAAAAAAATATATATTCAATAAAATATTGCAACATCAAAATAATGGACAAAAAATTATATCATCACAGGCGACTGCGATGTTGGGTTCTTTATTATTACACAGTATACTTACCTCGGATCTCTCTGTCGCACATTTCTACGCGCATTAAAATTTAAATCTTTGAAATTCGCTAACCCCTAATAGGACCAAACTTTTTGCAGAAAAACCTATGTATATCAACGTGTTCGCAATAAAACAGCGCTTATGATGATATTTACATTTTTCTACTATCTTGATGTTGTAATATTTTATTAAAAATCATTTTTTTTAGTAATTAAAAATAGTATGTCCTGAATCTTTTAGGCAACCCATTTTTAATATATTTTCTATTATACTAAATTAATTATAAAATATGTTTCATTCTATTATCAACTCGGTGAAAGTCGATGTAGGTTTGGATCTTAGACTAGAATCACATTTTCGAATGCATTGACTTGGATATTTTATAACAAATCTAAAATCACATTAATAATCCATTAGATAACTCTCAAAATAAGCTATAAATTTATCACGCGTTAAGAGAGAGAGGCGGTGGTAATAGAAGTGTGACATTGTGGGATAGGGGAGAGGAGAGGACATAAGCTTCGTGACACCACATATCAAAATCTAAAGTTTTAAAACATGAATGTATTTTTGTATGTAAACAAAAAAGCTTAAAAATATTTCCAACTCTATATGTAATTTAAAAATTGTGTGACGTCACACCAGAAGGGAGGGAGGTTTACAAATGACTTGTACCGTACAATGCACGGTTTTATTTTCATCTGGAACAAACTTTATGACAATTACAGTCCTTGGTAGTTTAAAGCCATTAATTATATTTTTTCAGAAACCAGTTACATACAATGAAAAGGGCTTTCCAAGAATTTGTGCAATAGATTGTGGACTTAAATACAATCAACTTCGATGTCTCATTAGCCGAGGAGCTCGTGTCGACGTCGTCCCTTGGAACCATCCACTCGAAATCAACCAATTTGACGGTCTCTTTATAAGTAATGGACCAGGAAATCCAGAGATTTGCCACGAAACGGTTACAAACATCAAAAAGATCCTTGGCAGTTCCGTGGTAAAACCAATTTTCGGAATTTGTCTCGGACATCAACTACTTGCTGTTGCGGCCGGGTGTAAAACCTACAAATTACGGTATGTCACTTAAGAAATTACAGGGGTTCGAGGGTTTTAAAATAAAAAGTTGTTTAATTTTCTCTGTAAGGTAAATTAATCGATATAATATGTATAACTACGTAGATAATCAGAATCCTGGTTTATACAATGCTTTGGGGAAACATTTTAAATAAAAAAGTTTTTAATAAAATAAAATATGCTCTAAAATGGACCAATGTTTTGCCTTGGGGCGCTGCGAAAAAAATTTAGCATGTTAAGGGTGTCAGAGACCGAAAAAGTTTGGGAACAACTGAAGTATAACGTTATGTATAACTAATAATTTAAAACAAATATTATGTTTCTTTTTTTTATTATAATACAACAAAAAGGTTATTACGCTTGTTCCAAATAAAAATATAACCGTACATTAATGGTAAAAGTCATGCGCAATATAAAAATATGGCAATTTATTTATTATTATTGACGGAATTTCGATTTTAAAAAAGGTTCGAGATCCTATGATTATATTCTCTAATCACATAACAGTAGATTTCAATGCTAGGAGTGATAAATGGAAATGAAAATCCTTAGACCCATAAAAAGCAACAATTTCCTTATTGTTTTGTTTTACTTTATTAGATACGGAAATCGTGGCCATAATCAGCCATGTATTCACCACGGAACTGATCGTTGTTACATGACATCTCAAAATCACGGCTTCGCCGTTGATGCCTCCGCCATGCCAGAAGACTGGAACGTCCTATTCACAAACGCAAACGACCACACCAACGAAGGAATAATTCACTCGGCCCATCCATACTTCAGCGTCCAATTCCACCCGGAACACACAGCCGGACCACAAGACCTAGAATGCCTCTTCGACGTGTTCCTGAACGTCACCAAACAAGTCCTAGCCAAGGAAAAACCAAATCTCAACTCAATCCTTCACGAAACTCTCATCTACAAGCCATCCCATCCCATCGAAATAAAAAATCCTCGTAAAGTATTAATAATTGGATCTGGGGGGCTCTCGATCGGGCAAGCTGGTGAATTTGATTATTCCGGATCGCAAGCTATTAAAGCTCTTCGGGAAGAAAACGTACAGACTATTCTTATAAATCCAAACATCGCTACTGTTCAAACCTCGAAAGGTTTAGCCGACAAGGTATATTTCTTACCACTGGTACCAGAATATGTAGAACAAGTAATTCGTTCAGAACGCCCCGACGGAGTTTTGCTTACCTTCGGCGGACAAACCGCTTTAAACTGCGGTGTTGAACTAGAAAAAGCAAAGGTTTTTAAAAAATATGGCTGTGAAATTCTTGGTACACCAATCCAATCGATAATTGAAACAGAAGATCGAAAAATTTTCGCGGAACGAATCAGTGAAATTGGTGAAAAGGTAGCTCCCAGCATAGCCGTTTATTCCGTCGAAGAAGCCCTAAAAGCGGCAGAAACTTTAGGTTATCCTGTAATGGCTCGAGCCGCGTTCTCTCTGGGAGGCTTAGGTTCTGGGTTTGCCGACAACAACGACGAATTAAAAATTTTAGCCATGCAAGCTTTGGCTCATTCAAGCCAATTGATCATTGATAAATCGTTGAAGGGATGGAAAGAAGTTGAATATGAAGTAGTTCGGGATGCTTATGATAACTGCATCACGGTTTGTAACATGGAAAATGTAGATCCTCTAGGAATTCATACAGGAGAATCAATTGTTGTAGCTCCTAGCCAAACTTTATCAAATCGGGAGTATAATATGCTTCGTACTACTGCTATTAAAGTTATTAGACACTTTGGAGTGGTTGGAGAATGTAACATTCAGTATGCCTTAAATCCTCACTCAGAAGAATATTATATAATTGAGGTAAATGCGAGATTATCTCGAAGTTCTGCTTTGGCTAGTAAAGCGACGGGATATCCACTAGCTTATGTCGCTGCCAAATTGGCTTTGGGCAAATCTTTGCCATTGATCAAAAATTCAGTTACCGGCGAAACTACTGCATGTTTCGAGCCTAGTTTGGATTATTGCGTTGTGAAAATTCCGCGTTGGGATTTAAGTAAATTTACTCGCGTGAGCACGAAAATCGGTAGTTCCATGAAAAGTGTTGGCGAAGCAATGGCTATTGGTCGTAATTTTGAGGAAGCCTTCCAAAAGGCTTTGCGAATGGTTGATGAAAACGTGATGGGTTTTGATCCACACCTAAAAAAACATAATGATGAGGAACTTGAAGAACCGACCGATAAGAGAATGTTTGTCCTGGCGTCGTCGTTAAATGCAGGATATTCCATTGATTACTTGTATGAATTGACTAAAATTGATCGATGGTTCTTGCAAAAAATGAAAAACATTATCGATATTAACAAATGTCTGGAACAACTGAGCCAGAATCATTTGAAGCGGGATCTTTTACTGCAAGCAAAACAGTTTGGGTTTTCCGATAAACAAATTGCTGCTGCTGTTAAAAGCACGGAGTTGGCCATAAGGAAGCAACGGGAAGAAAGTGGGATTACACCTTTTGTTAAGCAAATTGATACAGTGGCGGCTGAATGGCCGGCGAATACTAACTATTTGTATCTTACATATAATGCTTCTTGCCACGACTTGGAATTCCCTGGAAACTTTATTATGGTCATCGGGTCGGGAGTTTATCGAATTGGAAGTTCTGTAGAATTCGATTGGTGTGCCGTTGGTTGTTTGAGAGAACTTCGGAATTTGAATAAAAAAACCATTATGGTTAATTATAACCCAGAAACAGTTAGCACAGATTATGATATGTGTGACCGATTGTATTTTGAGGAAATTTCATTCGAGGTCGTCATGAATATATACAACATTGAAAATCCTGAGGGAATTATTTTATCAATGGGAGGCCAATTACCCAATAACATAGCAATCGATTTACATAGGCAGCAGGCGCGTATTTTGGGAACGTCTCCAGAATCGATTGACGGTGCGGAAAATCGCTTTAAGTTCTCTCGAATGTTGGATCGGATGGGAATTTTACAGCCGCGTTGGCGAGAACTTACTAAGATTCCTGAAGCGATTCAGTTTTGCGAGGAAGTTGGATATCCTTGTTTGGTGCGACCATCGTACGTTTTGAGTGGTGCTGCTATGAATGTGGCGCATTCCAATCAGGATTTGGTTACATATCTCAATGCCGCTAGTAATGTGTGTAAAGAACATCCCGTGGTCATCTCGAAATTTTTGTTGGAAGCTAAGGAAATCGATGTGGATGCAGTGGCGTGTGATGGAGTTATTCTGTGTATGGCTGTTTCGGAACATGTGGAAAATGCTGGGGTTCATTCGGGCGATGCGACGTTGGTGACCCCGCCTCAGGATATCAACCCGGAGACGCTTGCAAAAATCAAAGCGATTTCCAAGGCTATTGCGCTGTCGTTAGAAGTTACTGGGCCGTTTAATATGCAACTAATTGCCAAGGTAAAAACGTTATTTTAATTAATAGGAGTAATATTTATGAAAATAACTACTAAACAAATGAAGCAAACAAACCTTGATTAATTAACAAAATGGCCGCCCGACTAGTGCATTAAAATATGCAAGAAATGAATAGTAAAAAGTTATGCATAGTAAAAAGGAAACTTAACGAAAAAACTTCTCCCATTTATTTTCTTTACCGTCTTACAATTATTAGATCATTTTATTTTGATTCAACTACCTTAATGTGACTAATTTTTTCTGGTTTACTCCGAAACCGCGAATGTACTAACATCTTAAATTGGAAAAAAATCTTTAAATTTTTTCTTCCTTAAACCTTTTTCTGTTATAAATAAACCCGTTGAATAACGATTTAGATTAAGTTACCACGAACAACTTTTCATGCAATTCTATGTAAATGTAAAAACTATGTAAATAATAGTTTAGTTTTCTGGAAAATTGTCTACTTTCCATAAATTACAACACCAGGTTTGACATTAGCACCTTCCAAAACAATAAGATAACAAGTATTCACGAAACCGTTACTTTTGTGTTTAACGAATTATCTGAAAAATTATCTATTTTCCGTAAATTGTAATGACGGATTCGGCTTCAGCAACCTTTAGAACCCCTGGATAATAAGTTTTTATGAAACTGTTTATTTTTAACTTAACGAATTTTCCAGAAAATTATCCATTTTCCGTAAAATTTGATAATGGATATTGGTATCCATAATCAAAGGGTATAAAACCCTGGAAAATCACTTTTCACAGGACTGGAAATTTTGAATTAATCATGATAGTCTAAAATGTATCTAAAATTGAATCATAAAATATGTTTCTTATACAAGAAAAGTTTTAACTGTATAAATTGGAAATATATTTTATTCACTTGTAACTGCAGACTAGAAGAAACACGTGTTTATTTGAAATCATATTTAGAAGCCTACTACACAAATTACAATAAGTTTTTATTATGCTATAATAATGTAAATGTTTATGTTTGTAAGTATTGTAAACACATATAAAGAATAAGGTATACGTATGCGTGCATCTTATGCATTCTTTTATCCTGAAAATGTTGTAAGTTGAATAGTGATAGCTTGCTGTAAATATTTATCTGGTCTACCTTAAATGGGAGGAGCGACATGTAATAGTTCCTAAATTTTACCACAGGCAGCATCGGACAATTCCAAAATATCGAAAAATTACTGATTTATATTGAGTTAAAAAAGTAACTTTTTAATGCATTATTTATGAAAAAAAAAAATTTATTTTTTTCTTAAGATTTGTCTCCAAGTTTGAGATTTATTAGTTTTTTCAAAATCTTGTTAGTTTTTATTCTAAATGAGCATTTAAAATTGTTCCTCTCTTTTACCATTTTCAATTTGAGTTCAGGAAAATTCTATTAGAAATTTTGATAAACTAACATATCCTAAACCTAGGTAATCATATTTTCTTAGTATTGCAAAAAAATCAATGTTCTACATATCACTAGTTCCACAAAAACGTATCTTTTGAAACGCTATTATTTCATATACAAATTCTAGGCATGGACTCACCCTTAATATACAGTCAAAGCATTCAATAACTAATGCTACGCTGATGGATAGGCAACTTATTATTCATTAATGCTACCCCGTTACAATGCTACTGTGTGATAAAAAACCTGAAAATACAATTAAACAATTTTTCTTTTTAAAAATGAAACCAAGCTAAATTCATTTTTCACCTTTGAAAATCTCTATATTGTAAATTTCATCGATATCCATACAATTGTTGCCGAGAACGCGATTGCAAATATTACTCATAGGCCAGTCAAAATCAACAATAAATTTGCAAAACATGGTGTATTTCTGATTTTTTAATATGTTGTTTGGACCCACTTATCAGGGCTATGTACTGTCAAGTTTGCAACTCTCAAAAAGTTGTGGAAAAATTTTTATAGAGGAAAAACCGTGAAATTGTTGAACTTGTTCCAGATTCTGCTCGGAATGTCCTAATCCATGCATTTTTCTTCTAAAGCTATTCTGTAGGTTTTTTTAGAGTATCAAATATGTTACAACTTAAGCCCAATCGGAGCTCTGCACGTTAATGGGTCATTGAGTTACGGCACTTTGAAAATACGCCAGTTTTTTCAAAAATTGAAAATTTTAGTTTTAAACCTTTTTTGGATTGAAGTTCCGTTGAAAACATTGATCCTACGAGCAAAATTTGTCTATATTTTTGTAGGTAATCTAGTTAGCTTTAAATTACGTGCAAAGCGGGGTCTGTAAGCCTCGTAGCTCTCTCAAAATCTTAAAAAAAAACCATAAAAGGTAAAATAACATCTTCCCAGCAATGTATCTAAACACTTTGTTGTTGCGTGAAGTGATTTTTAAGCATGTATGACCCCGGCTGAACTCATCCACATTGCCATTCGGCAAAATCCTGCCCCCGGAGAGCTACTAAAACACCTCTTTTTTAAATGCAAGGAAGGATGCTGAGTGGTACCTGCACTTACCTAAAAGCGGGGCTTAGATGTTCTGCGAAGTGTGCTATCTGCTCTGGAGAAATGTGCAAAACTGTAATGAAGAGGACGATGGTGACGATGGGACGATTTTACTATATGGGTTCTCTGAAATTTGGAGAGAACTACGAGCATTACAGACCCCGCTTTGAACTTAGTTTAAAGCTTATTAAAAAAATTTTCTACAAATTATATTCAATATAAGTTTTGCTCGTAGGATCAATGGTTTCGACGCAACTTCGATCCAAAAAAGGTCTAAAACTACAATTTTCAATTTTTGAAAAAACTGGCCTATTTTCAAAGTGCCGTAACTCAGTGACCCATTAACGTGCAGAGCTTCGGTTGGGCTTAATTTGTAATAAATTTAATGCTCTTAAAAAACGTGCAGAATAGCTTACGAAGAAAAATGCATGGAATAGGAGATACCGAGTAGAATCTGAAACAAGTTCAAAAATTTCACGATTTTTTCCTCTATAAAAATTTTTCCACAACTTTTTGAGAGTTGCAAACTTGAGAATACCTAGCTCTAACTGGTCCAAACAGCATACTAAAAAATCAGAAATGCATCATTTTTTGCGAATTTAGCTATTTTTTATGTCGATTTTGACTAGCCTATCATAGAATTGATTATCCTAATAATTTGCAAAACATATGATAATACTTTGAAGATTTTTGTTAAAATATGACTATCACTATTTTTTAAAAACTAATAAAAAATGTAGTCCTAACACTTAATAGACCACCATTCTGGTATAGACAGAAATGTGATTTGTTTGGTCTTCCGGATTTTAGGCAATCGAGATTTTGGCATCCCAAAACTTTATAAATTAAATAAGTGTGCGACAGGTAATAATACATAATTTTTTTTCTTTTTTGGAAATTGCAATCACCAGGACAACGAGTTAAAAGTGATCGAGTGTAACGTTCGAGTGTCAAGATCATTTCCATTTGTCTCAAAAACGTTGGACCACGACTTTGTTGCAATGGCCACTCGCGTTATAATCGGCGAAGTGGTCGAACCCGTTGACGTACTCCACGGATGCGGAAAAGTCGGCGTCAAAGTACCGCAATTTTCGTTTTCACGACTGGCCGGCGCTGATTTTATGCTGGGTGTGGAAATGGCCTCAACCGGAGAAGTGGCGTGCTTTGGCGACGATCGTTACGAGGCGTATCTCAAGGCGATGATGAGTACAGGATTCAGTATTCCGCGAAAATCCATTTTGTTGTCGATCGGAAGTTTCAAGGTACGAAGAGCTATATAAACTTACAAAGGTAATATAAAGGGAGATTATTTTGAATGTTGATTTTTTAGCACAAAATGGAACTGTTACCAAGTATGAGAGCGCTGGCGAAAATGGGATATAAGCTGTACGCGAGTATGGGGACGGCCGATTTTTACAATGAACATGGCGTTGATGTAAGTTAGATTTTTTTGTATAATAGTTCTAAGTTATGAATTATTCTTTATGAAAAAAAAAACCCACAGTACCATAGTATAAAATAGATATTCCTAAACTTATTTTGCCTAGGTCTCCCTGAAAAAGTGGTTGGAATTCTTTTAAATAAGCGTCTCTAAATGGCGGTATTACCCCACTTTGTAAAATCACTCGTTTATATTTAAAAAAAAAAAACAACAACTGCAACAAGTAAATAATTTATTAGATTATTTTTTAAAATATAATATAAAAATATATTAATTAATAAGAAATCCAACAGTTCAGAGTAATTCAATTAATATTTTTAATGTCCAAATGGAATATTTATAATTTAAACGTGAGAAGATTCAATTTCGTCATCTTCCGACTGGATCACGTCTTCATCTTTCTTAATACTTTCATAACATACCTCCGTCGTATTTTCAACCTGATTATCTTTTTCTCTCAATTGATCATTTTCAAAATTAAAAGGCAAATCGTCCTTTAACGGTATGTATCGCTCAACCATAGCCGTTGTCGTCACATTCACAACCTTTTCTCCCTTGTCTTGACCTCGAGGAGACAAATTACGAATGCGAATATCGAAAAGTGAGTTCTGGATTTGTTGCTCCACGTGTCTAATTTGATCCAAGAATTCACTAACTTCATCTTGAGTTTCCTCTCGAAATAATATACTTAGGTTTTCCGCGTGTTGAACGTACATTAAACCCTGATCGTAACACTTGAACGTATAACATTTACTCGCCATTTTGATAAAATGTTCGATGAAAATTCTTAAGATTAACATGAGTTTGATCGAGTCAATTTTCTCCGTCAATTTAAACTGCAAACAAAAAATTTGTTAAAAAAAGGTTAAAACGGGTCAATCTCATTGATTCAATAAAATTGAAACTTCTAAGGATCATTTACATGGGGACGCATCTCATTGCCGCTTGGGTACTCGGCCACTATTTTTCAAGCGGAGGTCACGATCATTGCCATATGTACCAGAGAGAACTTGGAATAATCGAATATCGGAATAGGAACATACAGATTCTCTCTGACAGTCAGGCAGCGCTAAAAGCGACCGCCAATACAACGATCAGCTCAAATCTGGTGCTGGAGTGTCGGCAACTCCTGGAAGATCTGGCAAAGCACAACAGAGTCAAACTTGGTTGGGTGCCGGGGTATAAGGGAGTTGAGGAAAATGAAGAAGCTGATGCTTGCGCAAGGGCTGGTTCGATGACCCCACTCGTGGGCCCGGAGCCTGGAGTGGGGTCACCAAATCTGCTGTCGAAAGAGCGATGAAAAGTCAGCTGAGACGGCAGCAAAACAAATACTGGCAAGAAACTCAGCAAGAAAATGATGGGGAGAATCTGCCCCTCGCTCACAGCTGAGGTTTTACGGCTGGGAAGGAACCAACTCAGGACAGTAACGGGGCAGTTAACCGGACACTGTGGACTGAGAAAGTATTTGCAGACTATTTGGGGTGTCTCAACGAGACCTCAATTGCAGATTGTGTGGGGATGGGGAGGAAAACGCGACCCATGTGCAAAGCCCTCACAAAGGGGCAACACTTGTATGGGATAAATGACGCCCAAACAGGCTCAAATCGCGCAAGCTTAGGACAGGGACTGTATTTGCTAGGCACAATGCTGAACCTGAAATAAGCAAGGATCCTAGTACAACTGAGATACATGAGCAGAACAGGGGTATAATAAGCCTAAGTCTGCAGTGCGGGGGGAACGAAGCCTAACCTGGCTTACTACTAACGGGGAAAAAAAATAATTTAAATGAAATTGATTTTGGTTAGTTGAAAATAGGTGCTACTTTTAGTCAACTAAAATGGTTGACAATTGTAAACTACTCCAAACTAAAATGTATATCTTAATATGATTACTTTTTTGTCGAATCCTACAGTAAATTTTAAATGCACGAATTAAGTTAAAATCTAAAGCCTTGAATTTGAATTTGATGCTCAAACAAGTCAAATATAAGGTTTGTTCCAGCTGAAAATAAAACTATGCATTGTACATTAAAAGTCTTATGCGTTCATGCGCAACTATGACAATTTTTAATGCGCATGACGTTCTATATTGTGCATGCGTATCGGACAATGTATGATTTTTATTTTCATCTGGAACAAACCTATTATCATATTGGTTTATTTACATTTACATTGATGAAGTCCTTTTGATGTTTTCGGGGTTTTGTTTGCATCTGCCGTTTTTCCTTTTGAATTTGCTCATAGACCAGTTTATTCCATTTACTAGTTTCGTCCAAGTCCTCGTCATTTTTTTCGTCATCACTGCTATTTTCCTCAAACGCCGAATCGGTAGAATCCTGAACGACTCGAATATTCGGATTGATTCTTTCCAGGATATTTTCTGACGTGATAATCGAATAGATTTCCAAATAATTTAATGTGGGATAAAAATTCGGGCTTAGATATTTTAAATTATTTAAAGTCTTCAACGTGAACATGACAGGGTTTTCAATGATATCCACGAGACTTCTCTGTGCAATCAAGAGATGTTTGATTGGAGTATTTTCGAATAAATTTCGAGACGGAAGAAAATAGTCTCGAAGTGTTTCTTCTTGGTTTTGATTTTGTAGGTGTTGACGTAGTTTTTTGAAAAGAAAAAAAAGTTTTTCACCGAGTCGTTCTTCGTTCCAGTCAAGATAGTTGCGTTCACATTCCCAAAACATTAGACTTCGAATGTGATTTTCGGTTAAGCCCAGTTTGGAAGTTCTTGGTTCAAGAACCGTTTTGTAAAAGGCTAAGATGAATAAGTAACATCGCATCTGGGTGTGGGTGAAGCAGGTTTCTAGAAATTTTTCGGCGTGTGGAAACATCATACGCCACTGAAGAGGAAAATCAGTGTCGATTTCTTTCTCTTCATCAAGGCACCCCAATGGATAGATCAAACACGGAAGACTTGTAATGCGTTCGACCATTTTTTTCGTCGGCCATCGATAGGTCATTTCAGTGGTGTGATCGACCAGCATTGGTCGGTCACGCATTGTCCACGCATAAGCCAAATCCGGCCAGGAACATTTTAAACTTGGAATTATCTCATAGTTCACTTTGTAGTCACCCTGGTACACTTCCGAGTATATAGTAGATTGTTGCATTATCGATTTTCCAATAACAAAATTCGAAAATCCTAGAACATTTCCTAGATTCGACGAGAACATATCCCCGAAACTATCTGTGAATTTAACGGCGTTGAAATATCTTTTCGTTTTGAACAAAGTAAATTTTCCTGCTTTTTGGTCGTTTTGATTTCTTCTCGTCTCCCCAATTTCTTCGTAAACATTCATGTTGAGGTTTTTAGTTTCAATCTCAGTGATACAATGGTCGTATGAATTATTTTTAATTGGGAATCTGGGTGGTTCTTTTTTGATCCGTTTTAATTTTGGGGGGTTGAAACGTCGAAATTTCGCCGCTTGAGCGGCGACTTTCTGCATTTCCTTTGAAATCGTTCCACTGAGACGACGTTGCGTTTTAGTTAAACTTGAAGTTTTGTTCGGTAAAAATACATCGTCCGAATAGTCGTCATCAGAAAGTGTCGAGTGATTCGATTTGATCGATAAAGGAATTTTGAAGGGTGTGGTTGAGGGTTGAGAATCGATTTTATTTTGGATTTCGTTTAAGAGAACTTCCCCGGGAGTCGGTGTTGAGTTTCTTGTTGAACTAATTGAAGATTCATCGGAAAAATTTGGTGAATCAACTATGGTTTTGACGTTAAGTCGCACGTAGCCTTGCAGATTTGTTTGTTCGATTTTCATTGTATAGTTTATACTGGTTGGCAGTGGATTATCTTGGCCTTCAGTTGGACTATAAACTTTGATGTTATCAGGAGAGATTATCATTCGTTGCGTATGAAGTGGTTCGTTGATAAATTGTTGAGTTTCTTTTTGGAATTTGAATGCAACATTTTTGTTGATCTGGGAATGCAAAGAGTCAGGCATTAAGCAGTGTTTCTTTTCGAATTGTTGTAGACGCTCGTTGATCTGTTGATCCTCGAAGTCGTCGGCGTTGAGTCTCAGTTCTGCCATATCTCTGAAATTTTTTTTTTTTAGTAAACTGTTTCTCATGCTTTGTGTATTTTCGTTCAAAGCTAACATTTAGGCATATTAAGATATTCCTACTTATAATATTCGAAAATTAATTTACATTAATACGTTGGTTTCTGTGTCTTTATTAAATTTTCTACAAGTTGTATCCTTAATAAATCGTCATACTATTAACGGTTAATAGTAGAAAGTAGTTTAGAGACGGTCTCTAAAAAGATTTTTAAAAATTAAAAAACTATTTCCTATGTTTCGTGTACTTTCGACCAAATTAGTATCTAATTACAGGATGGCTAAAAGAATCACGATTCCTCCAAATAGCACCCAAAAAATGAATTTATATCAATATTTCATTTTCTGTATCTTTGAACTACTAAAAATGTTCTTCTTTTTTTAAGCATACCTACTATAGAAAATAAATCCCCATTGAGGCTTGATTAAATGTTTTTAAAAAGCAAAAGTTAATTTTTATAAATGTTTTTTAGCCTTTTAACTCCATTTGAAAACAAAACTAATTTTTTTTAATGGTTTCTATGCTGAAGTCGTAATTCTGTGCTTCCAAATCAATTTTAGGTATACCTCAGAATAGTTTATTCATAGGTAAACTATATTTATTTAAATAATTTTTATCATTTTTGCTAACGAATTTTTACAAAAAAAAAAAAAATCTATTACCTAATTCCCAGTCAAAGAGGAAAAAAAATCAAATCAAATCTTGTATATTTTTACGTTTAATTATCTAGCCATCCTGTAAAACACCCTCATAGTTAATGAATGGTGCCGCGACTATTAAACCGCGGAAAGTTCAACCGCCGACCGTTCAACCGGACGATAATTCTTCCGCGAGGGGGTATTCAACCGATTGCAATGACAGTATAACCGTATTTTTTTTATAAATTCAGCCGTTCTCTCAATATTAATTCCACATAATTTTCCTGATATTAATAATTATTAATTTTATTATGGGGATTCTACTGCTTCCCGGGCACCAAAATTTGAAAGCGGATCCTTATAGATTTCGCCAAAATAAAACGAAAATGAACAGTACAATTTTGAGAGTTTTCGTTTAGTTTTCGAGAAAAATGGGAGTTTAGTAGCACGCCTCTAATGCTATTTCTTATGGGAGATAAATTTTTTTGAATACGGTCATTTTCAGAACTACGAAGTTTTGACACTTGCTCACAACTATCTTAGAAGCGGGGCCCTGAGATGCAGCATCCGACGAAGGTTTCGGGGTAGAGTCCCCAAAATAAAAAGAAATCTATCCCAACTTATTAATTTAAGAGAAAATAGCAAGTTAGCTGTGACCATCGCGTTGTTTTTTAATCACATTTGATGTATTCGGTGCAACCTTTAAAATTCGATATATCTATAACTAAGTGAAAACTCGAAAAGTTGTATACTTTATTTTTGATTTATTTGAGCGGGATCTATAAGAATCCGTCGATTTACGATTAACAAATTTTTTAATATTGTTACACGCCTAAGATTTGAATGTGTGCGTGTTAGTGTGCGCATGTGTGTGCGTATTTAAGCCTTGCATCTGGCGTCCCGCTGTATGCCCACCGAAGCATGAAAAGTAAAAAAAGGGGAGTCGGTCAACCTGGCTGAGACGAAAAATGTTCCAGATATTTCTTTAAGGGTTTTTTTTTATTTAAGAAAAAAAGAATAGACAATGGTTGACAACCGAGAGAATCAATCAGTTTTAAAACAGTGAGATATAAACAGCTAGTGAGTTAATAAGCAGTGAATCAGATAAGTTAAACAGTGAAATAAACTATTGTTGAATTGTAAATAAATAAGTGTAATGGTATTTAATAAATAAATAAACGCGTGTATAAAATAAATTGTTGGCTTAAAACGTAACAATATTTATATATGATCTAATGATCATACGGTAGAACTGTCGTCCGGTTGAAATATCGTTCGGTTGAACTGTCCGCGTTGGAGATGTTACTGAACCTTCATGAAATTGAGGGGGGATTTTTAAAATTCAACAAAAATTTTTAATTTGAAACCACCTTTCTAGTAAAATACATTTGGTCGCAGTTTTTTTTTTATATTGGTCTTATAAAATTTTTAGGCTTCAAAAGGCTTAGAATTTAGATATTATACATAAAATGTTAATTATTTATATTTTCTAGTAAAACCTATTTTGAATCGTATGAAAATCTCTAATTTGATTAAATGCGAGGGTCTTTGCTTACCTTTCATAGTTTTCAAAAAATTGTACGGAGAGCAAAAGGTTGTTGATCAAAAAATAATCCATACGATGCTTCATTAATTGTCTCATCATTGTTAAGTTTTGATTTTCATTTAGAGTCCGTTCGGACGCCTCCAAGTCATTATAAGCGTTATCACTGTTTAATTCAATATCCGTGAAATATTTCTCTTGGAATTTCGAGTGTCCAACTCCCATTTTTCCACATTTATCACTCAAGTGTAACAATTAATGTTTTTGACTAATTATTGTGTAAATTACTTGTTTCATTATTGCTTCGTCGAGTATTGCAATTGTCTGTATCTACATTCTTTATGTGGGTCGTGTTAAAACGTCTTATCTTATCAATATCAACTGTATTTGTTTTTGTACGGAAACCTTAATCCAAATTATTTCATGGTGAAAAATGCAGCTATTGTTATCTCATTTTGCAAGATAGCGAATGATTTATTATCAATTTGTGAAGGTAAAAATATCCTTGAAAAGGACAAACTTTGAAAATGGAATTTGCAAAAATTGATTTTTTATTACGAAAATGACTCATTGAGAGGATTTCATGACTTCAGAAGATAAAAGAATTATTACATACAAACTTTTAAACATATAAAAGAGCAATATTTTAACAATATTTGTAAATTTTCATTACACAATTTTGAAAAATCTGCTCTTGGATACTGGTTTTCAACATTCCTTAATAAAATAATCTCATAATAGTTAAGATAGCTTGGGAACTGAATAAATCCAAAAATTGAATATTTTCTGTTAGTAGGAGAACAATATAGCTGACCGTTGAAGGACGAATTCAAAAATATTTTCTCTTATATTTGAGCGGTTTTAGTGATTATTTTTTTTTTTTTCAATTAAGTACAATATTTGATTAAAATTTATAACACATATCGTAAGAAAAGTTATGAAAAATCTTCATTCACTAGACCAGTCGGCAACCTTTTTTGATTGCGGGTCAAAATCAACTAATATGTAAATATTAAATAGACGTTTGGGTCAGTGGTATTTTCATTTTAAGAGTCTTTCAGTGAATAAAAGATACTTTATAATTTATATAAAGAAAATAATTACAATACGCTTTTAACAATTTTTTATATTCTTTTATTTATTTCATGCATAATGATTTAATTTTGGAACTAAAGTGGGTCACTTATAATTATCAAAAGAGTCACTTAGTGACTTGTGGGTCGTAAGCTCCGATTCTTGCACTAGACCATCGTAATATAGGAGTCTAAAATTCCCAAAGATCGGTGATTTAGATTTACTTATCACGTTTCAATTGGTTTCATATATTTGTTGGGGTAGAATTTTATAATCGATATTTTACAATATCCAATCGAGTTGAAATTTTGCACTAATACGAGTGCACGTGTTGTCAATGACAATATTTAAATTATCAGATTCTCTAATGGTCAATCTATCATAATTATTCAATTAAAGTTTATATATATTTAAGCCCTTTTCTGAACGTGGTATTAGTGCATTTTATATAATTATAGTCCAGATATTGACTACCTAGATTTATATTACCTAAAAAACTAAGGGTTCATACAGTCAAGTAGTTTTAAAATCCAATCAAATAATGAGTCTCTAAAATCGGACATTTCGAAAGATTTTTTGGAGACCGTTATACATAAAATCTCAAAACAAATTCCATTTAGGGGTCTCTTAGTGACGCGGGAATTATATTGTTATCCTATTTTGGTCTTATGTTCGAATCTCAAATCTCAACATGTTTTCTTAGCTTCCGCTCGCCAATGATCACAGCAGTTAAATGGCGACCCATAATAAGCAAAGAAAACACATTTATTGTGTTCCAAAAAAAAGCTTCAAAATTTTTGTTCAAATATATTAACTTTGACTAATTAATTATGACTGGTTCGCCAATTAGAAAAATGATAAAAAATATAGATACTCGTAAATACAAATGATAGTTTGTTTAAAATATATTATCATCAAGGACACATATAGGTAGGTACTCTTATGTGCAAAATTGCATTTCGATTGAATATTAGAAAATCGATAAAATATCGATTTTAAGTTTCCACCTAAACAAACAACTAAAATGAATGGAAACGTAGTAAAAAAAAGGAAAAAATCAAAACCACTGATCTTTTTAAAATTTTTGGACATTTCTTCTATATTAACTTGTCCGGGATTGTTTAATATATTTAAAAAATCGAATAAATTTTTTTTTGTAATTTACTTTACAAGACTATGGCGTAAATAAAACTGTACTTATTGGTAAAAAAAATTGGGTATGAGTTGAAAAAAACACGTTTTCATTTTTGTTACACTTTAATACCTACCTACAAGTTATATCCTATTAAATGTTGGATTAAGAAAAGATAAGAAATAAATGAAACATATATTGTCTTCTTAAAAAAAATTTTTATTCACTCAATTTACAATAGAATTTTCATTCAATTAATTAGTGAAAAATTCATAAAACTGAACCAGCGTCACTACAGTGGTTGCTATCATATTTAGTAACTGTAAAACAAAATGTTTTCATTTTAGTTAAAAGAATCTTCATTATTCAATATTATATTACAGCATAGAGGAGGCCAGCTCAAAGCGGCCATAGGAGGGCAAAGCAGTTATCCTCGATAACTCGATCATTTTAAATAGTATGTCGTTCTTTTTAAGCTATAATGTAGCTTATTCCCTGCCCGACTACATGCATTCGTCCAGCAGTTGTTAAATAATTGTAAACGAAGACAAAGTAAAAAACATGTTTTTAAAAAAAAGGCAAAGTAAGTTCCTTCTGTGTTGGCCTATCGCTGTATTATTGAGAAACTATAAATATTTTTATATAATTGAGTAGGTATCTTACAGTACACTTATAATAATTACTCAAACATGTGTCGAAAAAATGGAACTTAGATCTTGATTGAAAAAAAAAAAACTAAATGGCAAAGCGGCTATGACCGCTTTATGAAAACCTTCCCAACGAGGATTTGATTTGCTGCGGCAATTGTCATTTCTGGGCCTCATGAAGCTTGTTCTTCTTACCTGGGGTTGCAGTCTATATTATTGCGATAGTTGCCACAAAATGTACCTAATGAACATGTTAATATCAAATAGGAGTATAATTTAATGATTTGAAATGTGCTTTTATAATTAGAAATCGATGTAGAGTTAAAAATAGTTTCATTGTTACTAGAAAGAATTAAAAATTTTAAGTTTGTGGTTATAATCATAACAAATTTTGTTTTATTAACTATATCCACCAATAAAAGAGCTAACCGCATTGCCCAATCATCGTAACCGCTTTGGGCACCCTTTTCGATTAAAGCGGTTTTTCGTGGACGTTTGGTATTTAATCTGTTGAAGATATGGTTTTAAATAAATTTTATTTTTGATCCCGTCAGGTGAAACTTGAATAAATATTGAATAAAATTAAAAAGAAAACTTAGAGAATATCTCCCATCTTACTCATTTTACCAATGCTTAAAATAAAGGGTGCCGCTTTGAGCTGGCCTCCTCTACGCTTAATTATAAGTCTATGCTATGTATACGTATAGTCATTTACTTGGACGTACATATACACTTATAAATTTACTAATTTGGGTACGCAGTATAAGCTTTTACAATAACAATAAATGGAACACAGGGACGGTAAAATCTGTCATTGTTGTTAGGGTCAAGTGGGGTATATATGAGACAAAATCCTAATCTTTTGATTTTTTTATAAACTTAGAATTTTTTTTACATCATTTTATCGGTTAATTTATACTATTTCTTCATAGCTATTAAGTAATTTGATTGGTTTGTAGGTAGTTAAAGAATAAAGACATGTTTTAGTTTAAAATAAGTGTCTCAATATTTTCCTCCAAAGGGGGTAATTATGAGACATGGGCGGGAAAATATAAGACAGCCTTGATTTTCTTTATTTTTCAATATATATTTCACATCGAGGGCTGAGTATAAGACAAGAAGGTTAAAAACTATGCAAAAACGTCTTTGGCTCATTCAAATATTCTTTTATTGAAGTGCAAAAAAGTAATCAAAAACATCGTTACGATATTACTGGACAATATTTTTTGCTTGAGAGATTTCACATTGTTTTTAAAGGCTATAATGAAGAACGAAAATTAAAATTATATAAAAATATCAATTTTTAATGAAAACTAATGTAATATAAATAAACTAAATAATGAAACAATTCTTTTAAAGAAAGAAATTATTCAATCCTTGCCAGGGTAGTTATTTTTAAAATTATATTTAATGTTTTTTTGAACAACGTATGTATGAACAACAGACTTAATCTCCTGCCTGGTTAACACCCATCCCCATTAAGCCATTATTTTTATGTTTTCACACAGATTAATTTCTTGTCCTCTGCTTTAAATCGTTTTTCTTATTTAAATCGTGAATTCGTCTCTATAATAAGGATTTATCAATATTATACTTCTTTTCGGTCTCTCTTAGAGATAACTTTCCGCTTTTTAAATTTTCCAGAGCTTCTTGTAACTTGAATTCGTCGCAAGTTTTTGGTTTAGATACATATTTTCGAGGCATGTTTAATTTTACTGTCTTATTTTTAACCTACACACTGTCTTATATTTAACCGACAGCCTGTCTCATATTTTTCCCCAAAAACAATACGCTCTCCTCCAGTGTAAGCTAACTAGAGACTGAAGACACAAGGTTTAGGCACAAGATCAACTTCCGCCACACGCAAGAAATGGGGAAAAAAGCGCGGGCGGCGTAACTTTGAGCGCTACAACGAAAAGTTAACTTATCTGGTTGAAAATATTTCGCGCCAAAATTCATTGTGATTTATAAAATATTACGTAAAAATTATTATGAATGAATAACGAAGCAATTTAAATTTATTTTCTAATTATGCTCCTAACGAAGTTGCTTTTCTAATAAAACACGGTTAGGTATATTTGAAGTTGATTTCAAAGAAATCTTATGCTGTCTTATTTTTACCCGAAATTTTGGGTGTCTCATTTTTACCACACTGACCCTATAGGAAATAGTTATAGTGGGTGGGTGTCTGGTAACTGTTTTTCATGGAAGAGTGAAATTTTGACTAAAAATGGATAATACATTTTAAATATATTGTAATTTCTTAGTATAAAAATCAATAAGTAGGTAAATGCTTTAAACATATTTAAAAATCACCAAAGATACGAACGAATGAATGAATAAACTGGCACTAGTTCATTGGACGTCTAAGATAGGTACAGTTGTACAAGTATATGTCCTATAAATAATATATGATATATGTTTATTATAGATACGTAATTGCCAGATATAAAATAAAATTTTTAAAACTATTTAATTGCCGTTAAGGATAAGTGTGTAAATGACTGTTTATAAACGCTAAGCTTTAAATTATGCATTTTGTGCAGTGGTTTTCAACCTGAAATCCGCAATCGTTTAAAGTTTGCGATAGTTCTAAGTGTTTTCGATTGTATAGTTGTATTAAAAAAAGTAACAAAAGGTTGGAAACCACCGATAAAATGAACTTTGAATATAGTCTCACCGTTATTATCAACTCATTTCGTAGCTCAAAACACCCACAAAGATCAAAAGTGGTTGGATGGTGAAGAATGCAAAGCGACAGCTTTTTTACCTATTTTTTTTTTTTAATAAAATTAAAACTTTGAGGGTTAAATATTTGTTAACTCACCGCAATAATTATATTTAATTCATCGTTAGAGTTACAAAATTTGTGTGCATCCAAAGCTATTGTACTAGCCTGAAAAACTCAAAATGTTTAACTTTACAATTAAATATTGAATTAGATTTTTCTATAATACTTACGAAATTATGTAATTTATCTCCCATTCTGATAAAAAACAAAGCTTGAACCACAGTGGACGTGATCAAGTCAAAATATAAAAGAATATTAAGAGTATTCTTTTTTATTGTTATGATTGCCATGAAAATATAAACTGTTATTATCAACGTGTAAGTAAGCATCAATTGCAGCAATGGAAATGCAAAGATGTTTTCACATTTCTTTAAAACTGAATGCAATCGTAGATACAAAGCCTCAATTTGTTGCATGATTTTTCCGTATAAATATATAGAAACGTTTCTATCAAACGACGTTTGATTAGATTTCAGTTGACTTTCTTGATACTGTATTTCGATATAGTCTCGAATCAAATTAAAACGATAAGTAATAGAGAAAAATATTACAGCAATCAGTAAATTGCTCAGAAGACACAAAAGATAAAATGCATACACCATACAAACGTAAACCATATCTTCAAAATAATTAGCGACGACTATACAAATAATTGAGTCAACTGACCAAATAAAAAGAACAACTTTAACCCCTATAGAAATAAATCTTTTAGTCACACTATTATCGACTATGATATTGAAGCATTGAATTTGTTCATCGAATTTCGATATATCATTGAAAATTTCAGAGATCAGCTTATTTTTATATATCCCGAATATTATGAAGCAATTGACATAGAAAAATGAAGTTCGGATTTGAAACCAATCCGCAAATGCTTCCACTGGATTGTCATAATAACTCATATCGAGAACGAGAAAATTTCCATCCCATATAAAAATGAAATTAACTAAAAATAATAAACAAAAACTTGGAATTTTGGCTTTGAAAGTTGGTCGAAAAACTCGCTTTGCCTGATCAATTTCAATTGGTAACAAGCCTATGTATTTTAAAAAAATATACAGGTAATAAATGGAATCAACGAAATTGCAACAATATTTTTTCGATTTTAATTTTCGATTTTTCGATCTCTTCTTAGCGACTTTTTTTACTTGGAAAACACATTTTTTTATCACTTTCATGCTTTCTTAGAATTTAGACTCGTTTTTAGGATAATGTATTTATTTGAATGAGCAAAAAAATTGTGTTTTTCATGTTTTATACTCTCAACTAATTATTGTTGGGCTAAACCATTAAAACAAGATTGCCATTAATTATTTTTATGTAAGTAAATGTTACAATATATTGTCACAATTAATACAGTCAATAACAATTCAGTGCTAATGACCAAGTAGTTGCAGGACTTTAATAAGGAAAAAAACAATTATCGCCTTTTATAATATCTAATTATAACGTTCCTTGTTTACATGAAAGTAGAAATAGGAACTATTAGTTTGTAAAATGTCATTTGAACTAATGGAGTTAGAAAATGAAAAATTGCTAATAAGAGTAGTACGAATATTTTTTTTCATTTACTTTTATATTTTTGAAATTTATCTTTATACAAGAAGCACAAAGCACAATTAATAAAACATCATATTAATTATTATTATCGTTACTTTAAATATGCTAATGTATGGCGTGAAACGTACCTAATGAATTTTTTATTGAATATTTTATATGATGTTTTCATTTTAATTGCTATAGCTACATCCAACTATTAGATATTATATAGCCAAAATGGAATTATTTAGGAACCAGATTTATCTTCTTCTATATATACATATAAGCGAAAAACGATCACTGACTTATCACGAGATCTTTGAAACTATAGGTTCGGATCGACTTGAAATTCAACATAGTTACTCCTCTTACCATGTAGACGCGTACTAAGAACGGATTTTACGTAAATCTTATTCAAAATGCATTTTTTATCGATTTTTCATCAATTTATTTTCATTTAATCAAAATATGACGTCAGATTTGTTGTTTTATGTCTTCATAGTAACAACGAATGTCATGTTAGATATTAATACAAGAATTGAATTGAAATAAACATTTAAGGGTGTTTAAAGCATTTAATACCACCCAATGATTGACTCATCACGAGATCTCTAAAACTATAGGTCCGATCGACTTGAAATTCAACATAGCTACTCCTCTTACCATGTAGACGTGTACAAAGAACGGATTTTACTCAAATCCTATCCAAAATAAAATTTTCATCTACCCATTTTTACAAATTTTATCAAATTTATCTCACTGCAGATTTTACATTAAGCCCATTAAGCAAATGTTGTCATGGTAACCGTAGCTATTATTTTATTGTAACTTCTTGGAAACTAATATAAAATTTAACTCGAAAATTGATTTGATATTCACAATTTGCTTTAACACTTTTGATTTTCATCAATTATATAATTCATTATCTTTTATATTTTCAAATATAATACTTGAAATATGAACAATGAACTTAGAATATATTTTAATAGACGGGCGTTGTATACCTTTCCAAATTGTCGAGATTTTGGGTGACGGAGCGTGTTTATTTTCTACCATATATATCTTTACTATTCGGTAACGTAATTAAATGCTGACGAAATTTGAAAAAAAATTGTTGTTGTCCATGTATTTAATAACTGTAATCGGTTCGGATGCTTGACTCAAAAATTAAAACGACTAAGCAGTACAAAAAATTAAAATTAACTTACAAGTTCACCGTTTTACTTGACTTTTATATTACATATTCTAAATCATAAAAATTTTAATTTTCATAGTTGAACTTTTTTTTAATCCAGTGAAATCTCGATAAGTTAAATTCCTAGAAACAATAAATCCATAGCTGATTTATAGGTGGTTATATCTTATCTATAGTTCGGCTCAGTAAACGTTCGAATTATCGAAGGAGTAGTTTTATTTATCCATTGTTTGATTCATTGAGAGTAAAACTTGGAGTTATCTGGGAATTGTCTGCAGTGAATAAATTTCATTCTTAAAAAAGTACCAAAATGACGTACCAAAATTTTCGATTATTGAGGAATAACTTCTATCTTTTTATGTCAACATAACTGTAATGACTTTTTTATATTTTGATATGACGGTTTCAATTAATTAATCAGTTCAATTTAGCTATGTTTAGCGAAGCGGTCGGGGATCAGGTAGTATGATATATGTACTCGTATTAAACACGCTCTATCTGCAAAGTCTCGTTGGACCCACTTGAATTGACTAATTTATATAAATTTATTAAAACCCAAAGAAACCCATATTATTAGGGGTACCCATAATTAATGTCATTTTTGTTTTCAATGAAATTTTCCAAAAAGTTTCGAAAAGTCCGAAAAAAGTTTCACTTGCATCGGGTTTCATAAAACCACACAATTAGTCTAATTGTAAGATCCGAAGCTACATCGACTTTCACCGAGTTGATAATAAAATGAAACATATGTTATCATGAATTTAGTAGATTAGAAATATGTTAAAAATGGATTGCCTGAAAAAATCCTGGACAGACTATTTTTTTATTATTTTTTTAAAAATTATTTTTAGTAAAATATTGCAACATCAAGATAATAGAAAAAAAATTATATCATCATAAGCGCTGTTTTAATTGCGAACACGTTGATATAGGTTTTCTGCAAAAAGTTCGGTCCTATTAAGGGTTAGCGAATTTTAAAGATTTAAACTTTAATGCGCGTGGAAATGTGTGACAGAGGGATCCGAGGTAAGTATACTGTGTAATAATAAAGGACCCAACATCGCAGTCGACTGTGATGTGTAAATTTTTTTTCTATTTGTTGCAATATTTTATTAAAAATCATTTTTTTTTAAATAATTAAAAATACTTAGTCTGTTCAAGATTTTTTTAGCCAACCCATTTTTAATATATTTTCTAGTTTCCTAAATTCATGATAAAATAGGTTTCATTCTATTATCAACTCGGTGAAGGTCGATGTAGGTTCGGATCTTCTACTAAATGTTTTGTAGACTTTTTGCATTAAATGGATCTCGGTGATTCACCATAATGGCGCGACTTGCGCCTGCAAGTTTAATATTCGTGCATAATTGACATTCATTATAATAATTTTAAAAAAATTTATTATATTTTAAATTTTAACGAAAACGTAGTCGGAGTCGCTCGTTTTTAGGACTCCGACAACGGTCCAAACACCGCGATTTTGACTCCACAGCCCTGCTTTTAATGATTATGGCATTTTAGCTTTTTAGGTTGATAGCAAAGGCATTTAGGTTGCTTTTTCGGGTCTAACTCAATTTTTTTTTGACACTTAGCCCATTATTGATGTCCAGTCTTCAATTATAAAGCTCACGTTAAATGGCCAGTGGAAATAAAAAAAAAACAGTATTGAGTTATCTACTGACTTTATTTGACTAAACCAATAAATAGGTACAATTTATTATATTATTTATATTGATATACCTATTATATTAGTGCACTTGTTACAGCTGAAAATTCTGTCACCAATAGCTGTGTAAACGACATTAAAGAAAGTGTTGCAAGTTACATTTGTGTTTACCCAATAGAAACAGGGGTAACTGTGTTAGTTTGTAAATATATAATACGATGAAACTTCTTAATATTCATTTACGAAAAAATTCATAAAACTGAATGAGTGTTACTACATTTGTACAAATTAAATTTAATAACTGTAAAACATACACATAGATCATATTATAAATGGTATAAATTATTAGTTGACAAAAGAAAACTCACCATTATCACCAACTCATTTCGCAATTCAAAAAACCCACAAAGATCGAAAATGTTTGGATGGTGAAGAATGAAAAGCGATAATTTCTTTGCCTGTTTAAACAATATATTAATAGATGTATTATTGTTGTATTGAAATATACGTACAGTCAAAACTATGTACGGTTCGTCGTTCCAGTTACAAAATTTATGCACATCCAACGCAACATTAACGGACTGAAATATATTTCAACAATAATTTTTTTTTTCTAATAAAGATCAAAAAATATATTTCACTTACTAAACGATATATTTCTGTACCCGCTTTAATAAAATATAGAGTTATGACAACAGGCCATGTAATTACATCAGCATAAAAAAGGATATTTAAATATTTCTTTTTTATTGTGATGATTCCCATAAAAATACAACATGTTACTGTGAGAGTGTTACTAAATATTAAATATAATAACGGAAAGGCAAATAATTTTTCACATCTCTTTAAAGCCAAATGTAATTTTCCGTAAAGAACTTCAATTTCTAATATGATTTTTCCATATCGATATGCAAAAAGATTTTTTTCAAATTGGGTTTGATTAGATTTTAGTTTACTGTCTTGAAACTGTTTTTCTATATAATATCGGATCAAATTTAAACGAAAAGTGATGGAAAATAAAATCACAGCAATTAAAATACAACTCAGCAGACACAAAAGATAATATGAATATACTATAAAAATGTAAAGAAAATCTTCAAAATAATTAGCAACCACCAAACAAATAATTGTATCGACTACCCAAACAATTAAAGTAGTTCTCACGGCATTAACGATAAACTTTTTTGTTACATTATTATCAACGTTGATATCAAAACTTTGCATTCGTTTGTCGAAGTGTGCTAGCCCATTAAAAATTTCAGAAACGATACTACTTTTCAAGACGAGAAATACTACGACAATATTTAGATAAAAATATCCTCCTTGTATTTGAAACCAATCCGCAATAGCTTCAACCGGATTATCATAATAAACCGTACCTAAAACTTCGAAATTTCCGTCCCAAATAAAAATGACATTTATAAAGATCAACAAGCAAACACTGGGTATACGAGCTTTGAAAGTGGCTCGAAAAATTCCATTTGTCTTATCAAACTCGATTGGTAACAATCCCAGATATTTCCAAATTATGTAGAAGTAATAAATTGAATCGACAAAATCACAGTGTGGTTGTTTTGATTTTAATATTGGAACTAGCGTTTTCTTTTTATCGAAATTTTTTTTCACTTGTGAACAGCATGTTTTAAGATCTTTCTTCATGGTTGCAAGCACAATATTAGACGCTTCAATGGGACTCTATTAACATTAACTCTATTACATATATAGGTATTTAAAGATTAACTTTTCGATCGGCTAATAAATACCGGCTAATAAATAATAGGATAAATTACCTACACAAAGGTTACAAAACCTGACTTTTATTTTAATGTCGTCAATGAATCATCATTATTATATCAGACCATTTATCTTTTTTAATTTTATTTTATGCGACATTCTGGCAATTAACTACACTTAGTTCTTATATCATTTAGTTAAGTAAGTTTTTAATTCATATTAGATTAGTTCACTTTTGTTAATTGTCGTTTTTATATTTTGATATTCGTATTATTTTTTATATTTCTTATAATTATTTTTGTCGCTGGGAAAGAGGGGTCTAGTTCTTTTCTGTTAGGCATCCCGCTACATCCTTTAGTATGTGGTCAATATAAATTTGTGTTTGGCAATTGGGACATCGTCTGGGTTCATCTCTTATCAGCATCCAGTCATGTTTCTCTCGTAGTCGAAGCAAACTCATTTGGTCGGTTTTGTTGTATTTCTTTTTCTTCGTACCCATTAGTTTTTAGTAGAGTCCGACCGAAACTGGTTTTCCGGCCGAAACCGAAACCGAATATTCGGCCGTGGCTTCAGTTTCGGCCGAAACCAAAGCTTACGTGGTCAAGTATAAAATTCCTTAAAATACTGAAATTTGTTGCATTTAACCCATTATTCTGCATTAATTAGGACATGAAATGGAAACACAGTATATTAATATATTAATATTATTAAAAATAATATTACAATAATATTTTTAATATTTTTTCAAATTAAGTTCTCATAGCAAAATGTTTATCAGTTATCAATAATCAAGTCCCTAATTGTTACTATTTCATTAAATACTAACTATTGGTATTTTGAAATCTTATTAATTAATACTTTGGCTTGTATTTGTACTTAGAAGAATCATCAATCTCTTTTAGGTACTTCTTATATAAAAATAATAATTACTAAAATTACTATATTACACTCCTTAGTTCCAGGCTCAACAAAGATAATCAAATCACGCATTTAGAATTAAGTAACCACTACTGAACTACAGTAAACATTTAAATTGAAAACAGTTGTAAAATCAAATAAATAGAAAACTTCTAAATATCTTATAGTTAGGGTTACTAATTTGGTTTTTCGTATTATTAATATTCATAATTAAAAAGTCTTATATTGACAATTACCGAACAGGGCCGCCAGAAAAAGCATTGCCGCGAAAAACGAAGTTAGGCGAGCGTGCACGACAACTTCCGAAATCAGTTTCGGCTAATTTTGGCCGAAACCGAAACTGCCGCCGAAACTTGATTTTTGGCTGAAACTCGGCCGAAACCGAACTTTCACACTAGTTTTTAGTAGTTTTTCAGATATGCTTTCTCTTGGTTCCCCTTTTTCTACCATTCTTTTATTATGGTTTCTTTAATAGTTTTAGTATTTTGTGTGAGGTTGAACGGAAATGGCCGTTTAATGTTTAGATTTTTTAAGAATTTTGTATGCGGTGCCATACAGGTACCCATCGAACCTATTCATTAACCAGCATGCTCGTTGAAGCAACCGAACCATACCTGAACAGTCGAAGATTACAATTCATCTTGAAATATTGTATAAAGTTCACTAACACATCAAACCATCCAAACCACTCCTTAATCAAAAATTTCTCATTTCCCTATCTATTTCGAAATAAAATCACCCACCCAAAATCAATTCCAATCAAATAATGAATCTCTATAAAGGTCGAACATTTTGAAAGATTTTTTTGGAAACCGTTAGAAATAAAAGCACAAAACAAATTCCATTCACGGT
This sequence comes from Sisyra nigra, assembly GCA_958496155.1. Lineage (NCBI taxonomy): Eukaryota > Metazoa > Arthropoda > Insecta > Neuroptera > Sisyridae > Sisyra > Sisyra nigra. Next base: position 31,991,253 of record OY292316.1, on the reverse strand, counting down.
CTCTTATTGAGGCAGGGACTATAGAGTGAATATAGATTGTCGTTCTATGTTCGAATCTCAAGTCTCAACATTTTTTTCTAGTTTCCGGTCGCCAATGACCGGTAGTTAAAAAGCCACTCATAATAAACAATAAAAACGCATTCATATTGTTTTTCCCAAAAAAAAGGTTCAAAATTTTCGTTCAAATAATATAAAATGCGCTTAAACAACTTTCAAAAACGGCTTATATATTAACTTTAATTAATTAATTATGATTGATTTGCTAATTAGAAAATCTGATAGTTTAAATATTATCATCGAGGACACATGTAGGTAGGTACTCGTATGTGCAAAACAGTAGTTTGATTGGAAATTAAAATATCTGCTGCGAGGCGTCACAGTACTTTCTTTTATGAAACTTGCTATTGGTTAAAAGAGCTATAGGCACTTTATAACTATATAAACGGAACTACATGCATACAGTATCTATGCTTATACGAACCCCCACCCTTTACCTCAGAACCCTCCTTATTTGAATTTTCCCAACAAAAAGTATCAAATAAAACTTATTGGCATTAATGCGTCTAAGAATAACGTCTATAGCAAGTTTAAATAAAATCGTTACAGCAGTTTTCGAAAAAAAAAATGAAAAAGTGCAAAAACTCCTAGAATGAAGTGAAGCTTTCGCCTAACCAATTTCAGCCAAAAGCTTCGCGGCACAAGTAGATGTAATATGCAGGCTAAATGCCAAATTTGGTGAGATTCGGATAAAGCTTTCGATACGATATAACTGTCACACACAGGCACACACACATACACACAGAAATGTTTCTAAAAACCACTTTTTGGATTTAGATACAATTATTTATACATAATTATATATTATATATGTGTAAGGTTTCATCCCTCATTTTTTATATTGCTATGGTTACTTGTTTATTAATATTCATTATGATTCTACACTTTAATTTTGGGAACTGGCATTTATAATTATTAACATTAAATGTCGTTTCTTTATTCATAGGTAAGATTTTATAAATAATATGTAAATAGTTTTAAGAAATTATAAATAAAAAACTTTATTCATAGAGAAACACAGTGGTGTCAATAATTTATTTGTCAGACTTCGAATACAAGACAATATTATAAAACGACATTTTGTTAAACATGTCAAAAATAAAAAAATTAAGATTCGGCTTTACAATCAGAAGAACTACAGACGGAAAAACAGATATTATGTGCATAACGTCTGTAGGAACACCCGACAATCGCACCTTCCACATACCAGATGAATATCAGCCAGCAACGTTGCACACTGTGCTCACAGAAACTAAAGCGTATTCCAAAATAAAAAACTCAATAGAAAAAATAAATCAAACCAGAAAAATTTGGATAAGTTTAACGGAAGAATTAGCTATAGTTTACTTAGATGAGGACGAAAACGTGCAGTTCGAGGACTTTTTCCTGGAAGAAATCACTTCAAATACTGAAAATAGCTTCGAAGGAACGCTGATAAAAATACTGAAAAAATTAACGGAAAATTCAACAAAAGCTAATAACAAAATAATCGAACCAGAAAAACGTAAAAAGAAAAAATCTAAGAAAGAAAAATCCTATGAGGAACCAGAAAATGTTGACCCCGAAGTCTTTAATACAGGAGAACATTCACAATTAGACGACAACGAATATGTTTTAAGGAAAAATAAGGAAAAATTGATTGAATTCAATTCTGAACCCGAAATTATTCCTAATTTAGAAGAGGATTCACAAAATTTAAATGAAGAAAAAAAAATTAAAAAGAAAAGAAAACATGAAGAAAATATAGAAGATCATAATGAAAATTTAACAGTTGCTGCTACAGAAGAAAAGCTAGAAGACAACAATGAAATTGTTGGCATTAAGAAGAGTAAGAAAAAGAAAAAAAATAAAGAAAAACTTATTGAAAATGAATTATCTTTTGACGATAGTAACGTGATCTCCAAGGAGAAAAAAGGAAAAACAAAGAAGATGAAAGATATTTCTGAAATAAATGAAGAAATGGTAAAATCTGATAGCGGAGAAAATATTCCAAATGAAATAGAGCCTGTACAGAAGTCGAAAAGGAAAAAACTAGATGAACTGAAAATTGGACCCTATAGAATTTACGAAGAGTTATCAAAATTAATTTACAGAGTTGACACGGGCCACAACAAGACGGGATCAAAACTTTTCCACATCTCTAAACTACTTCCACCCCTAACAACTGCAAAAAAAAAAAAAAAAATTATCTTGTGAAAATATTTTACAAATATTTTTTTCCTAGGAGGGGTGATGTAAGGTTTCATCCCTCATTTTTTATATTGCTATGGTTACTTGTTTATTAATATTCATTATGATTCTACACTTTAATTTTGGGAACTGGCATTTATAATTATTAACATTAAATGTCGTTTCTTTATTCATAGGTAAGATTTTATAAATAATATGTAAATAGTTTTAATAAATTATAAATAAAAAACTTTATTCATAGAGAAACACAGTGGTGTCAATAATTTATTTGTCAGACTTCGTATACAAGACAATATTATATATGTAATTTTAATTTTCGGGCATCTTAGATGTCCATGAATACAAAGGGGCATATCAGATGCCTATAAATGAAAATAATAAAATTTGTTTTTATTAGAAGATTTTACAAAATTAGAAAAAAGACTTTTGAACCGATTTCTTTGTGTTAAGGTAATTTTATATATTAATTTATTTAAAAATAATTATATATTTATATTTAAATTAATAAAAACTTTTTTTTTGTGTTTTAAGTGGCTTTAACAGCTTAGGTCATATCACGACTGTCTAAACACAGAAAATTTCTGTTGGTCAATTTTAATCTTAGGTCTATGATCTTAAGTCTAGGATTCAACGGGAATCGAACCCGTACCACTTGACGCATAAAGTGAAGAGAACTACTGCTGTAGCCACTGCACCAATAGGTGGCCCTGTAAAAACTTTATTTTAAGAAACTCGACAAAAATCAATTCATAAAATTAATTTAACCACATTAAATATATAAATTTGGATTCAGATTCAAATACATGTTCTGAAGAACATGTATTTCCGGTGAAAACTCGAAGTCGAAAATTCGGCCCGATTACAATCCTTCCTTTACTATATAGTAGTAAAAGAAAGTATTTTAAAAAAGTAAAAAAAAAATAAAATATCGATTTTAAGTTTCCACTCAAACAAACAGCTGAAATTAATAGAAATGTGATGAAAAACTAAATAGCCGATCGTTTTAAAATTTTCGGACATTTCTTTATATATTAAATTGTCCGGGATTGTCCAATAACCGAATACAATTTCTTGCAACTTACTTTGACTTGGTGTGGCGATTTTTTTTGAAATCCTTATCCATTTTTCTATATTTTTTTTCGATTTTAAAAAAAAATGGCTTTTTTTTAAAAACCAATTTCGTTAAGGACCTAAAATTTTCAGGATCTTATTATTTCATTAATACCTACAAACTCCAAGTAGCGTTTAAATATCTTCCGAGGGCAAATTCACCATTCTTATACCTCTACGGCCTTTTGCTTAAAATAAGATGATCTCCAAAAAAACTTTCAGGAAGCTGCTTGTGGAAAGTCGCGAACTATATTTTTTTTCTCATCATGCGTTCCGTTACTTCTTATTTCACCAATACACCACTGGTGCCAAAATTTTAACCATCTCTGAATTGAGACGAACAAAACAAAACTAGGTATATGAATAGTCAACAAAAATTTAATGTAATTATTAAACTCCAACAATTGTAAAAACTGGACATTACATTGGGATAATGGAATCAGAATCCCCGCTGACGGAATCAGTTACCGTTTTCATTTGCCTCAACATCCAATTTTCTGAAGTCCTGAAAATCGTCCACAAATAACCAAATTTATCTTATTTTTCCTCGACAATTCGAGAAGACCGATTCTCCAACTGAATATGAAACAAATGGGAAAACTCTGTCCGTCTGCGAATAGTTAACTTACAACTAAAAGGCAAAGTAAAACTTACAATAACGGCTTGTTACAATGTATTTTTCATTTTCAGATCAATGTATTGCAGTGGACTTTCCAGAATATTGACGATAGTGCAAGTCAGGGTGAACTTAAGCATTTAGCGGAGTTTCTTTCAAAGAAACAGTTTGACTTGATAATCAATTTACCCATGAGAAATGGAGGAGCACGACGAGTATCATCTTTCATGACCCATGGATATCGTACACGTCGTCTAGCGATTGACTATTCGATTCCCTTAATCACAGATGTGAAGTGTACAAAACTTTTAGTTGAGGTAAAAAAATCAATAATTTCTTGTAAAGTTTTTTTTTTTAAACTATTTATATTTTAGGCTATTAGAAAAATAGGCCAAGCTCCACCGATGAAAACCCATACAGATTGTATGACATCTCGAAATGTAATTAAACTTCCAGGATTTATCGACGTGCACGTGCATGTCCGTGAACCAGGAGCGACTCACAAGGAAGATTTCGATTCGGCCACATCTGCAGCTTTAGCTGGAGGAATCACACTGATATGTGCCATGCCCAATACAAACCCAGCTCTGATCGACCACGAGACATATTCAACCGTACAGAAACTCGCTAGTGCAAACGCCCGATGTGACTACGCCCTTTTTGTAGGGGCCTCGTCCCAAAATGCAACGTTAATTCCCGAATTAGCCTCGCAAGTAGCTGGATTAAAAATGTATCTGAACGAAACGTACACCACGTTAAAACTAAATGATCTCACCGTATGGCAAAAACATTTTGCTAACTGGCCTAAATGGGCACCGCTTTGTGTTCATGCCGAGAGTCAAACCACGGCGGCTGCTCTTTTGTTAGCCTCGTTTCACAATCGGCCGGTCCATGTTTGTCATGTGGCTCGCAAAGAGGAAATTTTGATCGTTAAAGCAGCCAAAGCCAAAGGCTTGCCGGTCACATGTGAAATTTGCCCACATCACTTATTCCTATCGACAGACGATATCAAACGAATTGGAGCTGACAAAGCGGATGTTCGTCCTGTTTTATGCTCTCCTGAAGATGTCCAAGCCTTGTGGGATAATTTAGATGTAATCGATTGTTTTGCTACGGATCATGCACCGCATACATTATCGGAAAAGACTAGCGAAATACCTCCACCTGGTTTCCCAGGATTAGAAACGATCCTTCCTTTACTATTAACAGCCGTACACCAAGGCAAATTAACAATTGAAGATCTGGTCGATAAATTCTACAACAATCCGAAGCGAATTTTCAATCTTCCCGATCAACCAAATACGTATGTGGAGGTTGATATGGACGAAGAGTGGGTTATCCCGGAGAAAATGCCGTTTAGTAAAGCTGGTTGGACACCATTTGCTGGAATGAAAGTCAAAGGCGCTGTACATCGCGTCATTTTACGTGGAGAAGTTGCCTATGTAGACGGACAACTTTTAGTACAACCGGGATACGGACAAAATGTTCGTAAATGGTCGGGAAAATCGAACAAATTTGAAAAGGAAGACTATAGCCGTCCATCGTCCGCATTGGACTCGTATGCGACTTCCGAAAAAATGCCCCATGATAGTATCGATACCGATCGACAGACTAATGAAATATTCTCGAAATTATTATCGAAAACCGTGCATTTTGATAAGAAAGAATTTGATCGAGTTGGTATACAAAGAAATACTTCTCCAACCCCTAATTTATTCAAAGGCAAAAGTGGAAGTATACTGAATATTGCCAGTGCTGACCATCATCATCATCAGCATAGCCTGGCCGGAAAGCATATTTTAAGCGTTGATATGTTCACGAAGGAACATCTTAACGATATTTTCAATCTGGCTGAGTCTTTCCGGAATTATGTGATTAAAGATCGTCCCCTGGGGCATATTTTAAAGGGAAAGATCATGGCGTCGATTTTCTATGAAGTGAGCACACGGACGAGTTGTAGTTTTTCGGCGGCAATGCAACGATTGGGTGGTCGTGTTATTGATATGAACGAGTCGAGTTCGTCGACAAAAAAGGGTGAAACGCTCGAAGATTCGATTGGAGTCATGGCAGGGTATGCTGATGTTGTTGTGTTGCGACATCCCACGCCTGGTGCAGTTGCGGTAAGATAATAATTTCATTTGAACACCAAATTCAAGAATTCGAACTATATTTTTAACCGACTTCAAAAAAAGGTGGAGATTCTCAATTCGACTGTATTTTTTTTTATGTTTGTTACCTCAGCATTTCCGACTGGGTAAAGCGATTTTGATGATTTTTTTTTATTTGAAACCTGGTGCTTCCCGAATGGTCCCATTGTAATTTGAAGGAAATCGTTCACTTCTAAGGAGTTGAAAACTAAGGGATGAAATACTAACTTTTTATTGGATAGCTCGATTTTGAAAATTCTTTTTTTATTTGAAAGTTAGTGCTTCTCGTGTGGTCCCATTTTAATTTGAGGAAAATCTTTAACTTCTAAAGGGTTGAAAACTAAGGGATGAAATATTAACTTCTTATTGGATAGCTCGATTTTGATAATTCTTTTTTTATTTGAAAGCTGGTGCTTTCCGTGGGGTACAGTTTTAATTTGAGGAAAATCTTTCACTTCTAAAGGGTTGAAAACTAAGGGATGAAATATTAACTTCGTATTAGATAGCTCGATTTTGAAAATTCTTTTTTTATTTGAAAGCTAGTGCTTCTCGTGTGGTCCCATTTTAATTTGAGGAAAATCTTTAACTTCTAAAGGGCTGAAAACTAAGGGATGAAATATTAACTTCTTATTGGATAGCTCGATTTTGATAATTCTTTTTTTATTTGTAGAACACAATTTTAAATTAACCTCCTATCCATTTTTTATAAAAAAAAACTTCACTCATAAGGGGTTAAAAATTAGAGATGAAATAATATTATAAATTTTTCTTGGCTATCCCGATTTTGATAATTTTGTTTCTATTATGTACAACGTACCTTTAAATTGTTCACATTTCAATTTGAAGAAAAAAATCCACCCCCTAAGGATGAAAATAGGGGATGAAATAGTGACATTTAACTGAATCATCGAATTTTGATAATTTTTGTTTCTGTTGGAAGGAGTAATCCACTTAGTTTTGTTATTACATTTAAAAGCAAAAAATTTCAACCCTTAAAGGCAAAAAGGGATGATGTAGTAACTTTTAATATTAAACGGCGCTGCCTCATATGAGCAGCGCGTTTAGAAGGTTTAACCATTTTCAAGAAAATAAAATCAGTTATCAAACTTCAGATCACTAAAACGCGAGAAATAAATAAATATTATAAAAAAATGAAAAACCGACTTCAAAATAAATAAAAAATCTTAAACAAGAAATGCACTAAAAAGTAACAAAATAATGGCGTATCCTTGCAGTATCTACAACTTACAAATTATTAGGATGATGCAATGTACAACTATTGTTGTTTTTGGAGTTGGTGTCAGTCAAGAAAATAAATATTAATGGTAATTTGTAAAAATTTAAAAAGGTTTAGTTGGTAATTGGTATTTTGTAGTTTTAAGGTCGCTAGATATTGTTACAGTTCAAGTTTATTGTTTAAAAGTTCATTTGAAAAATAATTTACATAAGGTGTTCTCGTTTTTTGCTAAGTACCAATATAGTCGTATTTCCTTGGCTGACACCAACTCCAAAAATAACAATAGTTGTACATTGTATCATCCTAATAATTTGTAAGTTGTAGATACTGCAAGAATACGCCATTATTTTGTTACTTTTTAGTGCATTTCTTGTTTAAGATTTTTTATTTATTTTGAAGTCGGTTTTTCATATTTTTATAATATTTATTTATATTGAATATTATTTAAACTGAAATTTAGTGAATTGACGATAATTTTTATGGGGTCACTTAGGGGTCATCCATAAATTACATCACACGTTAAGGGGGAGGGAGGGGTCGACGAAGTGTGACAAGCGGTGGGAGGGGTTCTAAATTTTGTGACGTCACATTTCAAAATCTATTTTAATCTAAGTTTTTAGTAAAACACAAACTGCTTTGAACTATTAACGAAAAACTCAAAAACATTTGCAACACTATCTGTAGAAACATAAGGTTCAAATTGTTTTGTCGGCCACTCGCTCTTACACACTGAGAAAAGTTTTTTTCTTCTGACAATTGAATTTCATTTACGCCGACAATATGATTTGATAGCCCATTACTAATCAAATATTTAATAGGTATTTAGATTTAATTATCCGAAGAGAATTTTTGTTCAGCACCGTGCCAAACGGTGCTATTGTTTTTATTTCAATTGACAATTGGCTCTGAAGATGATTAAGTTTGATCATTAATTAATAGATTAGTAGTTTTTTTTTTTGTTTTTTCCTTAAAATGTTTGATTTGATGTTAGTTTTATTAAAAAATCATTTAAATTATGTGTAAAATATGTGACGTCACACTAAGGAGGGGTGGGTCACACAAGTGTAACCAGGTGTGACAAGGACGGGGGAGGGGGTCAAAATCATGAAATTTGTGTGACGTAATTTATGAATGGCCCCTTAGTGGTGTAGTAGACTATTTGTTTACTGTTTAATGACTATTTATTACTAGTTCTCCAATTCCATGATAAAATATAAAACTACCTAGCTTAGCTGTTAGCTAGCTTGGATTTGATCAGGCAATGTCGCAAAAATTGATTTTTTAAAAATATTGAACATCATATATTTATTGTTTTTATAAATTCAATTTTCTTATAGAATGCCGCTCATCATTGTCGTAAACCGATGATTAATGCTGGTGATGGAGTTGGGGAGCATCCAACCCAAGCTTTATTGGACATTTTTACGATACGTGAAGAGATTGGAACTGTTAATGGATTGACCATTACTTTAGTTGGTGATTTGAAAAATGGGCGCACAGTGCATTCGCTAGCGCGATTGTTGACGCTTTATAATGTCCAGTTGCGCTATGTGAGTCCACCGAATTTAGGAATGCCGAAACATATTTCTAAGTTTGTGGCGTCGAAGGGAATTTCACAGCAAGAATTTGATAATTTGGAAGATGTTTTATTTGATACGGATGTACTGTATATGACGAGAATTCAACGGGAGAGATTCAATACGCAAGAGGAATATGAGAAAGTAAGAAAGGGTTTTCATTATATTAAAATTTGGTATTTTTAATTTGGGATTTTGCACATTTGCAAGTACTAATATAAATATTAAATTGACATGACACTTTTCCGTGTCATTATTTTTTCAAAATTTTGATTTATTATTTTCATAAAAAGTTTATAATAATTATGCTTATGTGTAAAATGATTTCATTTCTTTGCATACAAAATCCTAATTAGTATTAAGTTTGTTCCAGATGAAAATAAAACCGTACATTTACGATACAAGTCACGATAAAATGTTGACACCTTTTTTATATTGTGCATGACTCGTACCGTAAAAGTACGATTTCATCAGGAGTATAATTTATGCATATATTTTATTTCTTTCGTTATTTCTTTTCTAGGCTTGTGGTCATTTTGTCGTAACGCCTCAACTGATGACCAAAGCAAAACGTAAAATGGTTGTAATGCATCCATTGCCTCGAGTGTTTGAAATCAGTCCAGATTTTGATTCTGATCCACGAGCTGCCTATTTTCGTCAAGCTGAATGTGGAATGTATGTTCGGATGGCTTTGCTGGCTTTAGTTTTAGGCAAATGTTAAACGATATTCTTCGTAAGCATTCCCAAATTACTATAGGTACATATACAGTCATATATTTTTGGGAAAAATATTTTTTAATGATATACATTTGTTACCGGCCTAGTCTGCTTTTAGGTAAAGTCAATTTTGTCTTGGTAAATTTCAGGTAAAGTTGGCATTTCAGAAAAATTTAACCTAAAGGTGGCTTTATGAACTCTATGAAGTGTTTTATTGGAATAACAACTTTAAGTTGGCTCTATGAGCATTTTTGCGAGACTTCTGTATCACAGCAACGAAGCCCCAAAACATTATCAATTTCTTAAGCAATGTCAACCTTGCCTGAAACTTACATAGGTAATATCGGTTTTACACAACAACGGGCTTTACCGATAACATAAATTTTGTTTCAGATAAAAATAAAACCGTACATTGTACGTTATAAGTCATGCGCAGTATAACAACATACCAATTGTGATATATTGCGCATGTGTGCGCCTATACCGTACAATGTACGTTTTTGTTTTCATCTGGAATATGCCTATATTGACATATAAGTGAGACAGTAAATTGTAAACAATTCTGTTGCAAAATTTTAAAGCATTTTATTAACTATAATTATTAGGGATTCATCGAGTCTGGTAATTGGATGTTACTAAATGAATTGAGTTCGATATTTTTACTTTAAAACGAAATAATTTGAAAATCCAGTTAGCATATAACGTCCAAATATGTAACAGTTAGATAACGAAAGAAAGTTGCGTAATTGGACGTTTTGTACTCACAAGAATGTCAATGCTTGATTTGCCTTGATATTTGAAAATTATCATCTAACTTAAGTTTAAAAATTAAGTCAAAAAGTGAATCCCTAATTATTATAATAAAATATTATGTTACGTGATTTAGATTTTGAGTTCCTCGCATTTTATTGTTTATAGAAATTAAGTTTATTTTGGATCATTATCTTTATTAAAAATATCATTTGTAAGAATTGTAATGTAGAATAATAAAAGTATAGGACGAAAATTTCATTTTTTTAAAACCTTTTTAATTCCCCTGATTTTTATGCAAAACCCTAAAAAATGTTATTATTAGTTACAGCACTTTGAGGTTCTGATTTCCCATAAAGCACGAAACATACACGATATATTGCTGAAATATTGCAGGAATATTACTTGGCAACATTGAAATATTTCCTTGCAATATTAAAGCAATTTCACTCTTTTATTAGTTTTTATTTTCAAAATTTATTTATTTTTAAACGATTACGGATATTATTGAAAATTTTCTGGAACTTCAATAGGTCTTAAAAATATTTAGTTTTATTTTAAAAAAATATCTGCTGCGAGGCGTCACAGTACTTTCTTTTGCTTTCAATTATGAAACTCGCTGTTGGTATAAGTTGTATACAATATATTAAATATAAGCCCTTTATAACTATACATATAAACAGAACTATACGCACACAACCTATATGTACATATAACATATACAAATTCCCAACCTTCACCCCAGAACCGTCCTTATTCAAATTTTCCCAGGAAAAAGTTTCAAATAAAAGTTGTAGCCACTAATGAGTCTAAGAACTATAGTAAGTTTAAAGAAAATAGTTAAGCCGTTTTCGAAAAAAATTGAAAAAGCTCAAAAACTATTAGAATAAAGTGGAGCTTTCGCTTAACCAATTTCAACCAAAAGCTTCGCGGCACAACTAGGTATAATATGGAGGTCAAATTCCAAGTTTGGTGAAATTCGGATAAAGCTTTCGATACGATATGGCTGTCACACATACATGTTTCTAAAAACCACTTTTTCGAACTGAGGGGACCTCAAAACATGTATTTCCGGTGAAAGCTCGAATTCGAAAATTCGTCCCGATTACAATACTGCCTTTACTTACCTATATACCTATACACCCATACCTCGCTTTACGGCCTAGAATCGTTCCACGAAACTTGGCCGTAAAGCGAAAAGCCGTATAAGGAATCAATTATTGCGCTTGCGCAAGATTAGCAACATGTAGATATATCGACACCGAAAAATCGTTTTTTTTTGTCGTTATAGCGAAACATTTTAGGCCAAATCGAAAACGTGCCTTAATTGATGAGGGCCGTTATAGCGAAATGCCGTATAGAGAGCGGCCGTATAGCGAGGTATGAGTGTACCTATATATACTTACTTATGTATACTTATAGTAGTAAAAGGAAGTAACAAGACAAGTTTTCAATAATTTTGAAAATTATTACTTTTATTGTTCACAATTAGTTATTCTATTTATACATAAATTAATAATAAAATTAATTTTTGGCTGCAGCACGTTTCACCCTTGTACTGGCCTGAGAGTTAGTTGGAGCTGCAGAGTTAGTTTGGTTCGTTTGGTTGAACACGCTAAACTCAGAAACTACTGATGCGGATTAAAACAAGCAAAAACAACAAGCAAATTTAACTTATCACTTGTTTTTGTGAAGTTCACGTTAATTTATTAAATTCAGTCAAATATCTTCCGGATCCTTTATATATTTTTCGTTTTTATGAAATTTTATTTTATTATTGAAAAATTTTATAAATAGTTGAAGTGTTTTGAAGTCATAAATAATTCCTTTTTACATAGGTATTTATATTTAAGTTAAACCATCTAAATTCGCTTTTTATTCACAATCAGATGTCAGCAAGAAATGGGGGAGAGTATACGGTTTATTGGGGCCCAAGAATTGACGACGGTTTTTGATAAAACAAGCCAAAATAAAACGAAAATAAAGAGTGGTAATTTGCGAGTTTTCGCTTCGTTTTCGATAAAACTCGAGATAAAGACAAAATTTTCCAATGCTATTTCTTATAGGAAATGATTTTGATAAATCTACCACTGAGATGTAACTATGGGAACTAACATGTAATGGTTTATTTCTGTATTTCAAGTTAACTCATATAAATACATCCGGCAAATGCTAAGGGGCAGTGGTGTATTGGTAAAATATGAAGTAACGGAACGCATGGTGAGAGCAAAAATATAGTCCGCAGCTTGCATAAGCAGCTTCCTAAAAGTTTTTGGAGATCATCTTATCTTAAGCAAAATTTTGTTTTCCTTATAAGTATTTTGTTTTTTTTTTTTTATTGGTACTTTACTAAATATTAACAAAAATAAGAAATTCAAAAAAAAAATAAAAATAAGACTGCTAAAGCATATTATGCTTATTTGATTTAAAAGGGAGAAAGAAACAAGACACAAAAAGCAAGATAAATTCTCTATTTTTTTATTTGTTTTTTCAAATTCGCCAATTTAAAACATAATTTTCATTTGGAATTAATAAAAGTATCGGAATGCGTTCCGTACGAATCCATACAAAAAAAAAAATGTGCCGGAACGTCGTTCCGCCACGTTCCCTATGGAATACACATAAATAAATTAAAGAAAACGACTCAGGGTATTTAAAATCAGCTTCATTTGGATGTTTTTAAATTTTCAAATTCGCAGCGACATTTCGTTGCTAATCGCGATTTCTGCACACTTCTACAAAAATAAATTAATTACAAAATTATTTTTACACTGTCATACACATACGTAAATACAATAATCGAACATAAATTTTTTAAAATATTAGAAATAATTAAATAAACCAAAATTATTACCTTCTGACATTTTGCGATTAGCGGCGAAACGTCGCTGAATTTGAAAAAAATTAAAATCATACAAATACAGCTAATCATAACCTGAGTCGTTTTTTTTCCTACATAATATTTATTTAAAATACAGGTCGAATCAACTTCATCCCTATTCATGGCATATTTTCAAATATTCAAATTGAACTATAGGTATATGAGGTATCTCAATCGCCATATTGAAAGATGCGATTTCACCATGTCGCTTGTTTTCTGGCGACAAGATTGGGTAACTTTGGTCACGTGGTACGATTTCGACCAATGCGCTGTCAGAATAAAAACCAGCGATATAGCTGAAAATATTTTTGCGTTTTAAGAATTTAGCTTCAACGATTTTACGGTCACCAAGTAGTCCGATAACTGATATCATCGAACAATTATTGTTTCCTACGGGAAAACGATGGAAACGAAAACCCTAACACAGGTGAGGTGGAGGTATATATAGAAAATATATAAAGTTAAATTTATGCTTCTACTTTGGCTTTTTGCTGTAACTTCTTACGGCGAAGGGAAGTTTAATATCAAATTTATTTTAACAAATCTTAACATGGATAATTTAGCACATATTATTACTTGTGATTACTGGGATTACAAACGCTATTTTCATTGAAATTATTTATTACAAATAAGGGTCAGAATACATCGCATACTAATTCTACCGTTAGTTATAAACCAAAATTGTGTGCCAAAGAGGTGGAAGCTTTGATTCTCGAAGTAAAATCCAGAGAGCCACTGTGGAACTTCCAACTTCCCCTTGAACAACGAAAAAAAAGAACGGTTGCAGCACTATGGCAGGAAGTGTCAAATGCATTGAATGGTAAAGAAATTAATCTTTCTAGTACACATTTTTATTTAATGTATTCCACGGCTGTGTCTGAAACGTCTGAAACTAATATTTATTTCAATAGGACGAATAAGTGCAGAAGGCGCCAAACACAAATTCAAATGCTTGCGAGACACCCATCGAAGAGTCATTGCAGATGAAAAACGGCCAAAATGTCTAAAGGAAATAGGAGGACTTGAAAATAGTGGAAAATGGCGATTTTACGAGACGTGTGAATTTTTGCGAGATTCCTATCGTTCCTATCCTATTAAAAAGTAAGAAAATATTAATTCAAGATAACTACACATTTCAGATTCCTTAGCTAATAATTTTACTAATATTCTATTGTTAAATGGTTCTCTTTCGTATTATTTACAATTTTGGTAGTTTTCTACTTAAGATCTGCAGCAATCTGCGATTTAACCGACTGACAGTTAGCACCCCCTTTTTCAAAATTGTGATTTTTTTTTGTTTGCAATCGTTTGATGGTGAACGATGGTTCAATTTTATCGTTTGATAGTTATTTGTTTATTTTTAAAAAAATAAAATAAAATTTGACCTTGAGGATTTAACAGTTAGCACCTCATTTTTAAACTTTGTCAATTATTTTATTACAGTTCTAATCGAAATTGTTTGATGGTCATTGATGGTTTATTAGTTATTGTTTATTATCAATATTTATTTAGTTATAATTAATTTTTTAATATTGTAACGGCAGTAACAATGCTAATTTCAAATACACGCATACGCAAAGCATTGCAAGTTACGCGGTTCATTTGAATCTCGTTTAAAACAGCAATAATAATAATAAGAATACTTATTATAAAAATTCAAAAATTATTGTTTAATAATGTTCATAATTTTTCGTTGGAATTGATGGTGATAAATGTCTAGCGGATAACAGCAACGCATGAAATTACTCAACCCAACTCTACCAAGTTCAACATCATGCAGTTTTCCTGCTACAAACTGGGCAAATTTTCCATCCCAAGCTAATCCTCGTTCTTTCTGCTATGCGATAATATTATGTAGTAAATTAAGTAACTATGCTTAATTTTACACCACCCTGCTTGTATCGACTATCAGACGTACAATTAGCGAATGCACAATGATTTGTACGCATGACAATTATTTATTTATTTTTTTGACGACAATATTTATTTAATCTAATATTAATAAGTATTGATATTAATATTTTTAATTATAATATTAATATTTATTCTAATAGTAATAAGACGTACGTTTGACGTTGTTGTCTATAGAGAATTCAAA
This sequence comes from Sisyra nigra, assembly GCA_958496155.1. Lineage (NCBI taxonomy): Eukaryota > Metazoa > Arthropoda > Insecta > Neuroptera > Sisyridae > Sisyra > Sisyra nigra. Next base: position 31,975,873 of record OY292316.1, on the reverse strand, counting down.
ACATATGTACCCCGCCACCGGTGCTGCCCCTAGCGGTTCTTTTTTAAATCTTCTCAGGAAAAAGGTTAATTTGAGACGTTTAAGGGTGCAGTCCCATGCATCGCTCAATTTCGAGCGATTTGGACCACGTGGTCCGATTTCGACCAATGTGCTGGCAGGATTTTGAAATTGTTACTGCCACTCCATAGACGCCATTGAAGGTAAACAGCTGATCTAACCTGCACTGATAATATTAATATTTTATTTTTAATAATTGATTATACGTGACACTTTTATTAGGTTCCTCACAAATTGTTTCACATACGCCACACGTATAAACAACTAGCATTTCTTAATTTTTAAGAAATAAAAGATTAATATTATCAGTGTAAATTAGATCAGCTGTTTACCTTCAATGGCGTCTATGGAGTGGCATGAGAAATGCTACCTTAGCGTCGTTAGCGTCAATTGCTGAAGCTTGGAATCGCTCAGTTGGCAGCCATGAATTTATCAATTTCAAAATCCTGACAGCACATTGGTCAAAATTGTACCACGTGACGAAAAATCTCTGGAAATCGAGCGATGCATGAGACCGCACCTTAAGTGACATGGGGCTGGTTTTTATTAAGAACTTATGTCGGAATCCACTGTGACCGGCAGTGTTGCCAATGACCGGGTAATTACCCGATTTTCGGGTAATTCGAGACTGAATGGGTAATTCACCGGGTAATTTGAACAACCGGGTAAAAACGGGTAATCAACTTAATGGCTAATATTTATGTATAAAATGAATTGAAACATCAGCTAAAATAATTTTTTTTCGTAGTCTTTTGAAGAAACATTTTTTTACCTCGTAAATATTTTAATAAAGCTTTTACATTTCATTTTTTTAACTTTATTTACTAAATTACATTAAAGAAAATTGTGATAAAAATAATTTATTGGTTGAATTCAAATTACTGAGTTGGTAACTATCGGGTAACTCGGGTAAAATCGGGTAATTCCGTTGAGGGAAACGGGTAATTTGGAGTCCACGCATTGGCAACACTGGTGACCGGTGACAGACCAGTTGATAGACCGTTGTTTAGGCTTCCTCGAAGCACTCAAAGTGACCCGAGCTCATATTATTACACGTTACAATAAATTTATCAATGATTGAAAAATAGAAAAAAGTGGAAAAAAATGCCTTATGTTGTGTTGGTCTCTAAAATCGATAATACCGTGTTGAAATCGTAAGTGCAAAGCACATCCACGTAAAACGATTAAGGAATTTAATAGTACGGAACCCAAACTTTTTTTAAACTGTTTTACGTGATATCTGCTTCCATTAACGATTTGAGCTATATGTTTAGGGGTTTTATCAGATTGTTTAATCAGTCAAGTTTTACTTTATTCCATTTTGTTGTTAAATCATGTTTTTTTTTTTAATTTGTGTTGTTTCACAATCTGTCCCAAGACAATGCTAGTCTGTTGAACGTATGGACGAGACGACCCCAATTGAAATGCTTTTTACGTACCATAACATTGAATTAAATCTTTTTCAATATCTTCTCAATTTTATATCGCACTAACGCGTTAAAAACTTATAACGCATAAGTTTACATTGTTGACGTACCACCAGTTTATACTAAAAACAGAGAGAAGACTGAGAGAGCCAGATCGCATGAATACACGTGCTGCCATCTACTCCGAGTAAAGGTTTTTGGAACTATTCCTTAGTCAGTTTGTGTTCCTTTCTCCACCGTTCTACACTCGGAACGTCTAAAGCCATAGAGAAGGTTCTTTCTGTCGAAACATACTCAGAACGCTTTTCTTCTCTCTCATGAGCATAGATAAGTCGTAAGCTATCGCAAAATAAGTAGAGCTATAATTCTCAACTGAAATACATTTAATGTATAAACAAAGCGTAGTATATTTGATTCAATTATTTCGTTATTTTTCGAGACTTCTGCAACTTTTGAAATAATAGAATCAAATATAATATCGCTTTCTTTATACATTAAATATATTTCAGTTGACAATTATAGCTCTACTTATTTTGCGATAGCTTACGACTTATCTATGCTCATGAGAGAGAAGAAAAGCGTTCCGAGTATGTTTCGACAGAAAGAACCTTCTCTATGGCTTTAGACGTTCCGAGTGTAGAACGGTGGAGAAAGGAACACAAACTGACTAAGGAATAGTTCCAAAAACCTTTACTCGAAGTAGATGGCAGCACGTGTATTCATGCGATCTGGCTCTCTCAGTCTTCTCTCTGCTAAAAATCACATATCAGTCACTATTTAAATTTCAATTATTTGATTACAATAGAACCACCAGCAATTTGTCGAACAATCAGCACCAACATGTAAATCCCAAAGTAACTTTTATTAAAGTTGAAAAGACAGCTAAAAACCAGCTGATGAAGGGTAAGTATAAATTTACAATAAAGTTATAGCTGTAGATGTGTTAACACAAATTATTTGAATTTGGCAGATGATTCAACATCACAGAAACAACTCAGAGAAAATCAGGAGCCAGAAAAAAAAAGCAGTGAAACTGCACCACCTAAAATACCTCGACTGGTAACTTCTGATGGGATCGACCAATTTATGTCGGGGATTGGACACCAAATTCGAAGGTTGCCCGAAAATGTCCACACTGAAGTTATAATAGACATTTTGACTTTAATCCAGAAAAAGGAACGACAATATTTAAAATAGTTAAGATTATGTATCTAATTTCTAACGATAAAATAAAATTTCTTATACTTTTCATAAAAATTATTAAGCCATTCATTTGCAATAATTCTCACCAGATAGAAAAAAAAATATATATAAGCATATTTGCTTTGTACCTACATATTCATTATTAATTCAGTAATTTAATTACTGGGATGTTTATAATCTTTCAGAACTTTTTTCAAGTACTATAACATAAAAATCAATACAAGTAAATATGCATATAATACATACATCATTAAAATACAAAAAGGACAATAGTGGTGAAACTTAATTAGTAGATTAAATTTACACTAAACTGGTTCTAATTTTTTTCCAAATAATATTCATTAAATTTTTAAAATTTATATATTGTAAGACAAGTAACTATATATGAAATTAGTTACCTCGATCAAGGGAGCGCTGAGCAGCAACTGAACACTTTATTTTGAAATGTTTGAATCATTTTCCTGTTCGTGGGCTTTACACAGGCCGAAAGCTGAATTCCGTATGTCCAAATGGGTTTTAAAATTTGTTTATAAAGTAGGACCTTATTGTGTGTACTCAGTCCTGTCTGTCTTCCAACCAGCCAGTACATCCTCCTATTGTATATCATTTCAAGTTCCCTCTTCTTGACCTTCACGTTTTTCGTTCCAACCCAATTTACAATTCGTGTCAAGCGTTAGTCTCAAGTATTTGGCAGTGTCACTACTAGGAACACGTTGCATGTTTAAGTACACAGGGATATGTTGGCACCTGCTATTAGTGAAGTTAGTGTGTACTTACTTGGTTTCGTTCAGCTTAATCCTACACTTTTTAGTCCAGCGGTCTAACTTGTTTAAAGCTCTCTGTAAAGCACCCGGCGTTTCATGGATTTGACAAATTTTCCGTTCAGGTAAAGTCTCGATTTAACAATTAGTTTATATAGATTTTGGGAAACGAAAATGAAGATTAACTTTTTCCGATGCGTTGCTTAGTTTTCGGTGTAAAGTGAATTGCAATGCGCAATTACTCCAGGTGTAGGGGTGTAAGTATAGTTAATTAGTAATTCAATTTTTTTTAAAAATTGCAAACTCAAATATTATAATCGCTATAAAATCAAAAATAATTTTTCTTTTCCAAAAAACTTTCAATCTGTCCTATTAGTCCAGTCAAATAACTCTTTAAATCGACATTCGTCCGGGGGGGCTGATTTTTTGATACAACATAAAGATGGCCATTCCTAAGAAACTGTTAAAAAATCACCCCTTCCATTTTCCGAGAACTTTGGGAAAAATGGGTTTTCTTTCTAATTTTCTATATAACTAGAATACGACTCACAAATCGTGAAAAAGTTTCAAATAAAAGTTAATAGTTTTGTACGTTACATCCGGTTGTTTATTAATATATTCGGTATCGTTATAAACTATTTATTCTGTAGTTTGGCCGGATATTCGGCCAACCTTGTATGCCGCCGGATATTCGGCGGAATTTATTTATTTTAAAATTGGTTTTTCATTTTATTTTTACTCTTATAGGGTGAATTTGTTTCTATACTAATTGTAATGTGATCAACTAAAGAATAAGCTGTACACAATAAAAAAAAATAATCGAAATCGGAATAGTCAAATAAAAGTGTCTATTTCATCCCTTGTTTTTTAACCCTTAATGATTATTTTTTTTTAAAATTGTAATTAAAATAAGTAATTTTTAAAAAATTGTCTAGGAAAACAAATTCATCAAAATCGGGTAGTTCAATAAAATATTAATATTTCATCCCTTGTTTTTCAAATCTTTAGAGATGAATTTTTTATTCAAATAAAAATAGGATAAACTTAGACCTAGATAAAAAAAAATTAAAATCGAATCATAAAGTCAAAAGTTATGCGTGATCTGACATTAAAACGAAATATATCATACGTGTGGAATAGAGAATATTGTTTCGTTTTTGCGTTGGTCAAAATAAAACTAAATTTTGCTTTATATTGTATAAATTACAAATTCATTATAATATACTTTTGAGTTAATAGAGAATTATTTGAAACAAACAATGACAAAAATACGTTACACACACACACACATGTATACTTTGTATTCATGTGGCACAACGGCTGTCTCTCTCGTCCCGCAAACTTTTGAGCGCCGAAAAGCTTTACAGGCTTGTAGAGGACAAACGGGACAAATCACAAACTATCCACTTTACGGAAATTAGTTACTAGCGGAAAATGGAAGGGCTGATTTTTTAACAGTTTCTTAGGCCACCTTTATGTTGTATCAAAAAATCAGCCCCCCCGGACGAATGTCGATTTAAAGAGTTATTTGACTGGACTATATTGATTACGCAAATAATTGATCATATTTTATAATAATTAATTTTTTTAAACTATTTATACATGTATTGTTGTACTGTCTATTTACCGCATGTTATAATGTCAGTCGTTATACGCTATTCATTCGCTTTTTGATTCGCTAACCATTAAGTACTTCATTTGCTCTTTCTCATTTATTATATGTTTCATTCAGTTTGCACAATTTATTATTATTTTGTCAATATATTTTATTATATTATAATATGATATTATATTTACTCATTTTATTTCATTCGAAGTTTTTACTAAGTTAATTGATTATTGTTGTTGTTGATATTATTTTATCGTCATGGCTGGAAGACCGTGTGGACGCCAGACAATTGTCCCGGAAGGAGACAACCCCGAAGACATCTTGCCATGGTTTGCTCGACGGGAGGTTAATAAAAAAAACCCGCTGAACTGCAAAAATTGCGGTGAGTTATGTTCCCTTCAAAGGTACCAACAGGGTATTGACGGATACAGGATGTCTAATAAAAAAAAATCGATTAGAAATGGCTCGGTTTTTGAAAGGAGCCACCTCACCTTAGTGCAAATAATTTTAATTGCTTAAGGGTGTTGTGAGTGCTTACAAGAAGGCATTATAAAGACATTATGATAGATACTGAAGTTGAAGACACTATATGATACCGTAGTGGACTGGTGTAATTTTATACGTGAGGAGTGTCAGAGATGGCTACGCAACCATCCTCAGGAGATTGATGAGATGGATTCAAATGGTGATCCCATTATTGTAGGGACTGACCAAACAATAATACTTCCATCGAAAGTATCACCGTGGACAATGGAGAGAAGGCTACTGGGTTTTTGGAGGAATAGAAAGAGTCAGTGGACGGTTTTTCATGATGGAAGTACCTAACCGAACTGCTGAGACTTTGCTCCCATTGATCGAATGGTATTGTAACGTTTTTACGGGTTTGAGGATTTATGTTTAATGACAACAGATTTATTTTTAACAATCGTTTATTGATTTATCTTACACTATTGCCACTTATAAACTACACGTTAATAATTAGTTCGTTTTCAGTCACTTATTCACTAATTATCACTCACTATTGCACTGTTCACTTTATTTACAATGTTCACAATTTATTTCACATTGTTCACTGTATACACTTTAACACTGATCACTTCCACTATTTATTTTAACACTGGTCGAAGATTTATTTTACACTGCTGAAGATTTATTTCAATACCGACTCGCCTTATGCTTGTCTGGGGCTTATATAGGATTTCAAAATCCTTCTAGAAAATTCGGCTCTATTGTCCCTGGATTTTCTATTTTTCTCGGAATATTTCATTGCCGAAACTTTCTATGGTTACAAGAAAAATAGATTGTTCCAGAAGCTTCACACCTTCTTAATTCACCGAGTAATCCTTTTCGCCAAACCTTCTCGGTAAGGAGTCGCTCGCTCACCCCCATCTCAAAACCAGGCCGCTTTCTCATTGGCCGGCTGATGAAGTAAGTGACGCTTCCAGTCTCTGAAAATGGCGACGCTTCTCCATCTTGAAATTGTGACAGTATATACTTCCAGGATCATACATAATTTCTGATGGTTGGGCTGCCTATCGAAACATTAGACAAATAGAAGGTGGCGTTTATGATCACTCCGTCATAAACAATCAAAACAATTTTGTAGATCCCAACGATAGGGCAGTCCACACCACAAAATATTGAAAATCATTTGATTAGGGCTAAACGAAAATGCCTACCACTGATATCATTGCGGAGTCGTCTGCAAAAGTTGCCGTGCCAACTGCTTGTCTGGGAAATATCTCTGGTGTATAGAAGGTAGAGAACTGGCCTGAGTACGCTCTCTTGCAGAACATAATATTCTATTTGTATTTTCAATAGTTACCCCAATCGGTATTTTTAATACTCTCCACCGGCTAAATAATATTCCAAAACTATTTTAAATAGTTTTCCGAACGCAACTATAAACGATAGTTAAACATTTTGATTTTTTGATTGAGGCTACCCTTGGCAGGATCCCGTCGAAGCAATTAACTATTTGGTTCGTCATATCTACTAGCACGTATGGCTAAGACATTCCCTCTACAGTCAAGGGTTCAGGATTTGGTAATTCAATTTCATCTATTGAAATTTTTGGTCGTTCTGAGAGTCTCGAAAAATATCACTTATCGTCGATCATCTGTAGCAGTGGTCGGGGAACCGGAGTAAATTATCCCAAATGGGGTATAAATTTTGGCATAGCTATATTATCAACGTGTCACTATTTCCGAAGACTTTATTAAAATTGTTCTTATCATCGAAAAGTCTCAATTTTTAAATTATTGTATCAAATATAAAGCAAAAACATCTATCCAAAATCTGAAGGGGAAAAGTTTTAGTTCCATGCGTTTATTCCGAACTACCACGGGGCACGACTACCTATGCGAACACTTGCACCGCATTGGAATCCTACCGACTCCAATCTGTTCTCTCTGCAATGGGGAACCCATGAATGCCATGCATCTTGGCAATTGTCCTGCACTTACAGACGTCAGAGAGAACAACGAAAACGACCAAAACCAACTAATCTCCAACCTCTATTGGACGGCGCGGCACCGAATGACAGAAATGTCAAGCGTGGGTGTTGGATAAGAAGAAGAAGAAGAAGGTTCCATGCGTTCTGATTCCCGGACCAAATATCCTCAGACAATAAGTCCTCATAGAATAACTGCAAATCGTATTTGCAGCATAATTTTGATGTTAAAACATTTAGTTGTGTGTAAAACTTCGCGGTGTTAAGAAGTGCACATTTAGTCAATGAATGAAAATCGGGTAAACGAATAATGACAATAATTTCTTTTGTTAATTATAATTTATTTTTATAGTGATTGTCTCCTTTTCAAAATGAGAGGGGTAATATCGACTTGCGCAATAATATTATGGGGTAACGCCAAAAATATTTCCCCGATCGCTGATCTATAGGCACCAATATCCACATATATTTAAAGGAATCCCAAATCACATTAAAACAACAAGACTGTTGTAATTTTTGTAATTATAAAATGATGAACCACTATTGTTAGAACCGTTAGGGCACTAATAAAAATTTGCTTTTTTTTTTTTTTTATCAACGTTCTCAACTTTAAGATTTTATTTGCTTTGAGTATTTTGAAATTTCCTTATATACTTTATGCTTTTGTATAAGTATAAAGATAAGGAAAGCTAAATTTCTATTCTAACAACAGAAATCGATGATTCTTATCCTTCGGTCGAATGGGTCGAATTTTCTCTGGCCTTTGGGTCGAATTGTCGAAATTATATCACGTGACCAAAATTATCGCTGTCGCTCTTGCCGTTGTCGCTGGAAATCGAGCGACAAGTGACAACTATGAAATCGCACCTGAAGTCATTAAATTAGTAACAATTTTCATTGATTTTTATTTATTATTTATTAATCAATCATTTTATTATCGATGTCATGATTATTTCAATGTTGCCATAATGTAACTGGTTACGTTTAAATTGTTATTGAATATTGAAGTTATTAACTAATAGTGTTTGAAAAAATGATTCATAGTTTAACATAACCTAAAATTGTTAACATAAAATATTTAGAAAAGTTTTAAATGTTATATAATTTAACAATAATTTATTGCAAATAGTTAAAATCGCACACTAAACAATTATAATGTGATAGACAAAGATGAACACTTTCACGAACCGATTTGCAATGAAACAATGAAGACACAATGCCACCGTTTCGAAGAAAAAAATCAGGAAAATTGTTTCCCGTCAAAGTATGCACTTTAGATGCAGAATTGGAATTCAGTTTGGAAGTAAGTGGGAAAATAAACACTGGATTTAATTTGGAAAATGTTAATGTTATCTCATTTTTAAGTGGCAAGCAACAGGTCGGGATTTATTTGATTTGGTTTGTCGCACAATTGGGCTTCGCGAGACTTGGTATTTCGGTTTACAATATGAAGATTCGAAAGGGTTTATTTCCTGGTTAAATCTTGACAAGAAAGGTTTGAAATCGTAAATTGGTTGTGAATTATTGTTGATTATTCTATCTTGGATTTTAGTACAAGATCAAGGATTAAGTCATCAGCCTCAAACAGTTTCATTTATGTTTCTTGTTAAGTTTCACCCTGAAGAAGTTGCCGATGAATTGGTGCAAGAAGTAACGCAACACCTGTTCTTTTTACAAGTGAAGCAAGCGATTCTTTCGATGGACATCTATTGTCCTCCGGAAGCTTCTGTCTTGTTGGCTAGCTATGCGGTGCAAGCAAAGGTATATTTCAACATTTAATCTAGAAAGCAACTACAGTGAAATGTAGCTAACACGAACATGAAGAAATCGTAAGTATTTTTTCATGTTAAAAGAATTGTTGACTTCATCAACGTTGGTTATCTTTATATAGTATAAAACAAAGTCGCTCCCGCTGTCTGTTCCCTTAGATCATTTAAACTATAAAACGGATTTTAATGCAGTTCCCGGCAATTGATAGAGTGATTCAAGAGGAAGGTTTGCAGGTATAATACATGTATTTAGTAGTAGAGAAAAGTCAGGAAATTCAAAGATTTGTAATGTGATGTCATAACAAACATTTTTGTGCACTTACATTGCAAACGCTGGCTAAACCTTACGAGATAGATCAAACTAATATGCGGCGAAATTGTGTATCTTAAAAAGATTGATAAAAAAGTCCGCGACAGTATTTGTCTATCTCCTAAGGATAACCTACAGGAACCATTTTTATCTTTTACATATTATAAAAAAATTATTGGTTTTTAACCAAGCTATTTTAAACAATACAATATTATAACTTATTCAATTAAATACGATAGATACGTTTTGTATTTCATGTAGATCAAAATTCCCCTTTACAGTAATCATAAAATGAATATCCTAAAAGATATAGATTTAAAAAGAAAAGTGTTGGCAGAGCGGCTGGCTATTGTACGTCGTACGTATTGCTTGCTTAATTGGTATATGGAAGGTAGTTATTTAATGCAAAATACTTATAAATGTTCTGATCGAAAGTCTAGCACTGAATGTCTTTTTTAATTTTGTCAAATAGCTTCTTCCTATATTCTTTATCTCTAATACATTACAGTGCTAACATTAGAGATTTCTTTCAAATGAAAATAAAACCAAACAGTGTACGTTGCAAGCCATGCGCAATATAAACTAATAGAAACTTTTATTAAATTATTGTTAATGACTTTTTTGTATTACGCATGATTTAGATCGTACAATGCACGTTTTCTTTTTATCTGGAACATACTTAATATCAAATAATGGGGTCATGATTGAAAAAAGATCGGTAAACTATGAGAGGGCACTATTGATAAATTGAAAAACTACGTGATTGTCATTATTGAAAAAGACTTATAAAATTAAACGGGAGTTACTATTGAAAAAAAAAATCTGAAACCCACTTGGAGGTTACTTTTGAAGAAGACGAGAAAATTACGTTGGGGTGACTATTAAGAAAACTTTGAAAATATAGGAGATAACTAAATTTTGGAAAACTAGGTATGAGAAACTATTTAAAACAAACGAAATCCTATGTAGAGGTAACTATTGAAAAATGATTGAAAAACCACGTAGAAGTCACTATCGTAAAAAATCTGAAAATCGCGTGAAGGTTTCTTTTGAAAAAAGATGAGAAAATTACATTAAAATAACACTAAGATCGAACAGGAAGATCACTAAATATCTAAAAATTACGTGGGGGTCCCTTGTAAAAAAAAATGTAAAACTACGTTGGGGTCACTAATACAAATCGAAAAACTATGGGAAAGCCACTTTTAAAAAAATGTTCTAAAACGACGTGGAAGCCATTAATTATTAAAAAATAGCCAGTTAATTTTATATTTTTTTAGAAATTGGAAAAAAACACTTTTTAAAAAAAATGGGAAAACTTATGAAAAAAAGGGGGTAAGGTGAAAATTATAAAAAAAACTACGTAAGAGTCGCTATTATAAAAATTATCGGAAAATTTCATTCAACTCACAATAAAAAAAAAAAAACGAAAAATTACTTGTGGATCAATTTGTAACTCATCGCATAAGAGTTAAATAATACAGTGTAGCTACTGTCCTTTATTATACGGTTAACTGGTTATGAATTTTATCCACACAAATATTAGTTTTGTTCCAAACGAAAATTAAACCGTTCATTTATGGTACTAGTCATGCGCAATATAAAATTATAAGAAATTGATTTGATTCTGCATAATTTATTCCGTAAATATACGGTGTTTTCATTTTGAATTTCATTTTCATTTGGAACAAATCTATTAGAAAATTTAGATTCTTGTGAAGTGATTTTTTTGGGTATATATGATTTTTTTTTTAATAGAGGAAAAAATATATAAATTCACAATAATATCAAGTTGGAAATAGTGTTATTTCGTGTTAAATATTTTTTATTGTAGTTGACTCAATATTTTCTTTTAGTTTGGAGATTATGATGAAGTCACATATCAACCTGGTCAGTTGGCTTGCGAAGCTTTACTTCCTCAACGAGTCATAGACCAATATCAAATGACTGCCGATATGTGGGAGGAAAAAATCAAAGTCTGGTACGAAGACCACCGAGGAATGTCACGAGACGAAGCTGAAATGGAATATTTAAAAATAGCACAAGATCTCGACATGTATGGAGTCAATTATTTTCCAATAAGTGTAAGATTTATCCACAAAACAAAAATCGCTGTGAATTAATTTTTGTCTTATACATTTTAGAATCAGAAGAAAACTGAACTGTGGCTAGGCGTGACAGCCCTAGGCCTTAATATATACGAAAAAGAAAATAAATTACAGCCAAAAATGACGTTTACTTGGTCCGAAATACGACATATCAGTTTCAATAATAAAAAATTCATTATAAAACCTGTCGAGAAAACTTCGCCCAACTTTGTCTTTTTGTCTCAAAAAGTCAGAATGAATAAATTAGTAAGTAATAAACAAATTCAAATATATTTTGATAAAGCTAAGCTATCGTTTAGATATTTTAAAATATAATATTATTGGGTAAGGGGTCATTCAAGTATTACGTTAACACCGTAGGGGAGGGAGGGATTCTCTTATTTGCTTATTTTTGATGACATAGGGGCCGGGGGGTTCTGGATTTTCATGGACTGAGGACAAATAATTTTAATTTACTAAATTTTAAATAAAAAAAAATTAAGATCGTTTATAAGTTAAAAAATTTTTAAATATGTTTACGAATGTTAACAATTGTCTTGATAAAATTTATTCAAATATTTAATATAAATTGTGCAATAATCCTCATTAATAATAAACAAAAACTGAATAGTTTTAAAAACATACACACATGTTTACGTAAGCATAGGGTGGGGGTTAGGGTTTTGCTGACAAGGGGGAGGGAGGGGTTAAAAAAATCACTAACATTCTGCTTACGTAATACTTGAACGACCCCTACTTAAAAAGACTTTAGATTTGTTCCTTATAAAAAGAAAGCTATGCTTGAAAAAAAAGCTTCTTGAAAAATTAAGTTAATATTTTTATGTGTAGATGTTAGATTTGTGTATGGGAAACCATGACTTGTTTATGCGACGAAGAAAACCAGATTCGATGGAAGTGCAACAGATGAAGGCAGCTGCCAAAGAGGAAAAGCAACGGCGATTAGTACAACGAAATCGATTAGCTCGAGAAAAACAACTACGTGAAAACGCCGAACGAGATCGAGCCGAAATGGAGCAACGATTACTGCAATACCAAGAAGAAATTCGATTAGCCAATGAAGCCTTGGTAAATAAAACCTATTTAACCAAATCAGATCTTAATTTAAAACTAAAAATTTGTTTAGCGTCGATCTGAAGAATCTGCCGAGCTTTTAGCCGAAAAAAGTCGTGTCGCTACTGAAGAAGCTATGTTATTAAATCAGAAAGCCAGCGAGGTTGAGTTGGAAATCACTCGAATACGTTTAAGCGCCATGAAAACCGAAGAAGAAAAGGTAATTAAATTTAAAAAAAAAATCAATTACATTATAATTGAGTTTTTGTTTTCAAAGGTTCATTTGGAGCGTAAAACTCGAGAGGCGGAAATGTTGACGGCACGCTTAGTCGAGGAATCGGAACGACGAGCCGCTGAAGCTTCTCGCTTGAAAGACGAATTGTTACGAGCTCGAGTCGCTGAAAAGCAAGCCAAAGAAAAACTTTTAGATTTTTTAAGTCGCAACGCATGCATATCACCATCCTCCGCAAATATAACCGTAATTATCCCAAAAGCTTGTTTACTTTTTTTTTTTAATTCATCAGGTTTTGAATAAAATTTTGTTAGATTAACTTTCCTAAAAAAATCATAGCATAAAGCGGGTACAGTTGAAAGGAAATGCTACAAAATAATAGAGTAGGATAGAGAAGATAACAAAAAAGTAAAATAAAGAAAGCACACCATACCGAACTGCTATGGTGCTAGGACAAAATGGCACGGACAAAATGTCATGTGAATAAAATGTCAGTGGACAAAATGTCATGGACAAAATATTACTTCATATTACTTGATTCAAATAATAATACTAACAATATTTGAGTATATACGTAGGTAATATAAGATCCAAAATAATTACAAGTAGGTATTATTTAGCAAACTTTCGTTGAATTTATTATTAGTATAAAAAATGGATAAAAGATCCCAGCAATATATATTTTTAATAGACCTATTAAAAAATTTCAAAAATTAATTTCTGTCTCAGGACTTTTTTTCTTGACGAAAACCATATTATAGCGTATATACAAGCCATAAAGCAATAAATGCATTTACGAAATGCGCTGTTTATTACAAACCTGTCCCTGGATGACCTCATTTTGGTGGTGAGCGACAACTAATTTCTTAAAGCGATTTTTTTTAAATGAAAGATAAATAATAAATGCACTTATCACATTTTTAAAAAAAGGTGTCACTTTAAGACTTGATGTAAAAAACCACCCTCAAAAAATAAAAATAATATTTTTCATCATTTATAGATTTACAAAAATTCTGAAAAAAAAAATATTATGCGTTTTATCCATATCTACGTACCAGAGGCGTGCGGTCCATACATGCTGTAGACGCGGCGCATGCCTTTGGATTGTAAGACGATTTTAAAAATTGAATATTTTTTATGATTTATTCATTGAATTTTTAATTTACGTAATTGCATTTGTAAAATTATTCTAAAAATGATATATTGTTATCATTTATACATTTTTTTAATTTACGTAATAATGAAAGGAATCGCTCATAAAATTGTCATAGATTACCAAATCAAATGAACGGCAAAAGCCGAATGAATGCGTTGGTGACAGTAGCATGCGATTCTTTACTTCGAATTGGTCGCGCATGCGCACTAGTGCGGTCGAATACTATCTCTCTCGGCATTTCACATAGCCAACTAACGGCCAGCAGATGCGTTTTCCGTTTTGAATCTAAACAGTGAATTTAATTATTACTGATACCTTACGTGAGTTATTTTGAATTATTGACCCAAAGGCCATACAAATGTTCTGTTATTTAGGATAAGAACTATTTTTGTGGTTTTTAAATACATTATATGATGCGGTTGTTGATGATTTTTGTAAGAAGGAGCGTCGAATAAGGCTAATTTTAAAAAAATTCTTATAACACCACGTTTATCAAATAAAAAAATAAATTTTAAAAATGTGGTTCTTAAACCCCCCCCCCACTTTTAACCGCATACCCTGTTTCAAAAGTCACCGCACGCCACTGCTACGTACAGTTTTAATTTCATAAAAAAATCTTCAATAGTTTCCCTGAAAAAAAATTTTAACGTCTGGGGTAGTTTCCCCCGTAATTCCAATACAAGTGGGGGTAGCGGGTTAAAACTGCGTGGCAATAAGTTTTTTATGGAAAGGTATCAGCACACGGAAGTATTTTTCAAAAACCGCCTGGGGCACTTTGCTTATGGCTATTGGGCTAGATCCTTTGAAATATTACATGGAAAACATACTCTCTTAAATTAAAAAAGTGAAAACTCACAATTTATTAGTGAATATTCACTATTTCAAATAGTTAAAAGTATACCACTGCTAAATAGTGAATATTCAATAATAAATAGTGCGTTTTAGTTTCTGGAAGTGTTTATATATAGTGTAACGTTTTAATCTGTTCGTTACTTTTTAATACTGTGTGTTTCTTACAATGACAAAGAGTATCATTCTTGGTTTTATATTTTTATCTTTAGATTTATGCAACACAGTGCAGTGTTCTGGTTCCGGTTCTCAACTAATCAACGACAAGTAAATCACCAGACACCTTATATTTTGTCCCCATGACATTTTGTCCGGCCGCCCTACGGCCACCCAGTATTTATAGAATATACAATAGATATTAAAAAATAGTTTATGTTCTACTTCAATTGATTGTCGAAATTTGTGTTTTTAGTCGGTTCCATCGTTATATTCTTCGAAACAGTACACATCGCCATTGTCGTCGCCATTATCTTCTAGTGCAGAATTACAAGGCTTGCCCTTAGAACCATCGTCTAGTCCTGTCGT
Organism: Sisyra nigra; assembly: GCA_958496155.1. Taxonomy (NCBI): domain Eukaryota; kingdom Metazoa; phylum Arthropoda; class Insecta; order Neuroptera; family Sisyridae; genus Sisyra; species Sisyra nigra. The sequence goes on along the minus strand of OY292316.1, from coordinate 31,960,365 downwards.
TCCTGAGTTAACGTCTTACGATATAATCGCTAACGCCGACGTAGAACAACTATCTTTGGAAATTGAAAAAGAACGGTGAGCACTAACAAATGAAAAAGGAATGATCTGAAAAACCCGAAAACATTTCCTTTCGTTTCAGAGTCGAATATTTAGAGAAGTCGAAACACTTACAAAATCAACTGCGAGATTTACGGACTGAAATCGAAGTGTTGAAAGTGGGTGAGAAACAGTGTGAATTAGATCAATTACACGAGGAACAAGTGCGACTTGGTGAAACGAAATATTCAACACTACGCAAAGTGAAGTCCGGTTCGACGAAAGCCCGTGTCGCTTTCTTCGAAGAACTCTAGTTCTATGTTGGTAATTACAAACATTTAACCATACTAATTCCTACCGTAATGTTGCCTTATTTTTGTTAACAATACCACAGAATTTAGATAGTAACTAGAAGTTTCACATTTTGGTGCTGGCGCAAATGCGGTGCGCATTAAAACATGACTACAGTATAAATATATTGAAACTAATTTCCCTTAGTACTCTTAGGGGTCGTTAATTAAATATGTTCGCAGACCAGTAGGGGGGTATCGCTTAGTGTGACAGGGAGTCTTAGAAAACGTGACGTTCATAGTTCATCAAAGAATTCTTCTTTTTTTTTCTCTCGATATTTTAATTTTATTTTTGTCACGATATAAAGTCATTCGTATTGAATGTATTTTTTTAAATTATTATGTAATTATTAAATTAAAGATGCAACGAATAGTGATTTGGCCAAATACCGAATATTTGGTCGTTTCATTTACGAATAAATCGTATCACCAGACGCATTATTTTTTATTAAAAATAAGAAAAATGTAACGGCAACCGAAATTGATTTTGATTTAAAACTATTCGCCCAGATCGCACGCGAGATCCATATAAATAGTGATTTCTAAACTTAAAGTAGGTTCCTACTCGATCAAACTTTATTCAAATTTATTTATTGTCTCCTGGCAGTAACGTGTATAGGAAGAGGTTTTCAGAAGCCGGTATAATACGAGCAAAAATGCAATCGTCTGCTACAAAAATGCAAAAATTAATTGTTTAGATTCATCATAATTTATTCCCCCGAATAGATTTTCAATTTTAATTTGTAATTTAAAAATTTATTTTTTTATGATTAAGTATTCGGCCGAATACTGAATATTAAAAAATGCAACCGAATAATAGTCGAATATTCGTTGCTTCTCTAGTATAAATAATAGGTTTGTTCAAATCGGCATGCAGTGATCGCACACAGGCGCATGCAAAAGAACTGTGTGTAATTACTTTGTGCGCAAGTCTACCATCACGTGGCCGTTGGGTCGACCTAAATCTAGATCTTTATGCCGCGTTAGCATACGTTTAGATCCGACCAGCCCCCTATCACTTAAATACGAGGAAAGCTAAAAAAAAGTGACCGATTGTGCCGCAAATCTTAGTACCTTTGGGTGGCGCTGGTAGCTAGTTGAAATACAGCTGTTAACTATTTGTGTTGTTATACGAGTCATACGTCTCAAACAGCCCCCTGGCACTTAAACTTATCAGAGTTATTATATAAAAATAATTATCATATAATCATTCTCATATTATAACAATAATAATGAAAACAATAAAAATAATTTGCCTGACGTTTTCAAAAATTTATTTGTAACTTCCGACCTCCATAAAAGTCTTCTGTTTTTGTCAATCTTTATGGTCTTCGTTGAACTCCTTTTTTAACTAATATTACTGGTAATGCAGTTAAAATAGTTACATTGTTGTAACATGGAGTTGTAGGGGGCTGGATCCGACCATCATAAAGTGACAAATTCGTTTGAGTTACATACTCACCCGCTCAAGGCACCCGCCCATAAGCAGAACCAGGTTCGGTGGAACGGCATTTAGCCGTTCGTAGCCACGGAAATTTAACGTGGCGTAGTTTATGAATGGCTCCTTAGAGTAAAATTCATAGAGACGATAACGTGACAAAAAAGCGACCCGGCAACATTCTCTTTTATTCTTTTTAATTCTACTTTTAAACTCGTTCTTTTTTATATCCTTATACTCACCCCTTGTCAAATGTAATTGATGAAATGAATTGTACCCAATGAAAGAGGGGAAAGAGATAAAGAGAACTTATTGATTACTATATAGTATTTTTTTTGTTGAAAAGTATTTCATAATTCATAAGACTTTTAACAACATTTATGTTGCCCCGCTCGCTTAAAATAGTTGATTGAATAATTGTGTGCCGCAGGTGCGTCTAAGCCGCAAAAAAGTCGTCGATATCAACAATACGACTAACACTGAGTGGAACTTTTGGCTACTATCTTATTCTGTAACAACACTACAAAACGTATATTTTATATATTATTCAAATTATATAGTAAAATGGTAATAGTCCGTTAATAACTGCAGAGCGCCAATGAAGGGGAGATTATATTCAAATAAAATACAGAACAGCATTAAAGTTTATAAATTTTAAAAGTTTATTTTTTCAAACACGCAATTGTATTTTGTCATATTTGTTAAGTAATTATACACCATAAAGGAAAATATATCTTAATTCAATTTTGTTTCCTACCTAAAAATATCATTTCCATGAAAATCCTGTCGTGTGAACACAAAAAATAAAATAAAATATTGCTCATTGATATTCGTTGATTTAATTAGTATTGCTTTCTATTTCAAGGATATAAAATATTTTTAACCACTTAAAAATTTACATAAAATATTCTATTAATAGAGTAAAAAAATATTTTGGCATATTTAAAAAATATATCTTCAGTCAATTCCTTGAAATTTTATTTTAAGTAACTTGTTAAATTCTATAGTCAAGTAATATTCTGTTATGGATAAAATCACAACGTTATACAATAAAAGCCTTGTTATCCGAAACTCAATGAATTTAAAAATCCGATTAGATTCCTTTTCACTAGCGATTTACCTTATTTTAGAATTCTCAGGAAATATACTTACAATTAGTAAATATAACTTGATATTTGAAAACAATGTTTTCTGATTTTGAAATAAAACTAATTTTAACAATATAATGAAATAATGCAAAATCTTCTCTTTTTATGGGTGTTTTAAGATGCTTTAACATTTAAGGTCATATCACGACTGTCAAACACAGACAATTTTTGTAACTTACAGATTTAGAATTATTAAGGATTCACTGACAATGAGAATCGAACTGAGTACCACTAACGCATGGTGCGGATGTTTAACAGATTTAACTGCTATACCACTATGTGGACCTCATTTATTATTTTAACGAAAGATTCAATTATCCGGAATTTTCGATAAGTCGAAATACTCGCGTATAGTATTTCGAAAAACCGATAGTAAATCTAAATAAAAAAAATGAAATCCTTCAATTCTTTATTAAATTTATTGTTTTAAAAACCATTCAATTTTCCGAAATTCTCTTAGAAAAACATTACAGATAATCGGTAGTAATTCTAAACGAAACGTTTAATGATTCTCTCAAACATTCCGGATAATAGAACATTATTTTCTATGAAAGTATTCCGGGTAAATAAACGTTTCATAAAAATCAGAAAGTCTACGATTTCGTATAATTTCATTATATTTTTAGGATTCTTATTTAGAAATATTCTTCATCCCTAGACATTCCAGATAATCTATAGTAATCCTAATGAAACGTTCAATCATCCGGAATACACTTATGTCTAGTTTCACAGTGGTCGTTTAAACTTAAGTTCAGCTGAACCTAAACTAGAGTTCAAATTTGAAGTTTAAATCATCCAGTTTCACAGTATAATTTAAAATTCAGTTCAATTGAACGTCGTTTAAATGGTGATTATATGAATAAATGTAGTGGCAGCACTGTATGTAGTTTTTATATTTTCTATAGATATTTTTTCAAATGAATTATGGTCAATTGGTTACGTATAAAAATGCAGTGGTCAAACGTTAAACTGTAGTTTAAACGGAAGAATTCTGTCGTTTAATTTAAATGACGGATTGAACTCAGCTAAAGGTTTAATTGAAACTGTGAAATTATTTGTTGAACTGAAATTTTAACTAAAAGTGGAGTTTAAACGTCCACTGTCAAATTGGGCATTAGAAACATTCTGAATGATCGATCACGAGTATCTTATTCTATCAAAGCAATCCAAACAGTCTAAAATTTCAGAAAACTGAATATTTTATGAAAACCAAGATTTTAACAATTTCACTTAATTTAATTGTTTTTTTTAAGATTCTCGTTAATTAATTTTCAAATTTCCTTCATTTCCATGTGTTCCGGATAAAAGTGCTTTTACTGTAATGAGAAAAGACAGTGACGTAGCTAAAGCTTTGAAATAGATACTATTTAAAAGTTAAAAACGTTTTTAAGATTATTGCAACGGTAGCTACGCCCCTTAGATAAAACCAATTTTTAATTTATATCTTAATATATTTTATAGGGCAAGTACAATACATTTTTTTTTGTTTGTTTAAATAAGTAATACAAATAAAATATATTTGGTCGCTTTTACAAAATATGTAAAAAAAGATTATTTCGAGACTCGACAAGTATAAAAAAAAATCTTATCTTAAATAATATTTGCGCTAACAACTAACGTTTTTTTCGTCATGTTAACTTTGACTAAACCGGCTAAAAGTTTGAAAATGTTCTTTCCAATAGTTTTTTAGTTTGAATTAAAATAATAAAAACAAACATCTCGCGTTAAATAATACTGCGATTGATCATAAAATACATAGTGTGGCAATTTGAAGATATTCGAGTTAAACAGTTTAAGTTTCGAGGGTTAAATGAGCAAAATATATATAGAGATCATCACTAAATAAATGCATGTAGAAAAAAATACTTAATATGTTATAATATATATATAAGACTGGGTAAAATCTGTGTTTTTGATATGAATGAATTTACTGTTGCTGTTGCATTTGTGCTTGCATCGCAGCCAACATTTCCTGCATTCTTCGTAGTTCCGCTTCCTTTTCCTGGAGTATACGATCTTTTTCCGTAGTGACTTTCTCTTCGGGCACCCTAAAAGAAAAAGACCTTAGAAGCTTAATTGTATTTCAATTTTTTAAAGTTAACTTCTTTTAACGAACTGGACATCAATAACGGGGTAAGTGCCAAAAACAATAAATTGAATTAGGCCCTAAAAGGCAAGCTATTGTGCCATTGCCAACAACGTAAAAAGCGAGCTAAATGCCATGATCATTAATAGTAACTATTTATGCATATATTAGGTAGTTAGCAATGGTACTTTGCTTTTTCGGCTATAACCAAATTTTTTTTATGTGTACGTATATCGACTAATATTAACATAATGAAGTTACGTTAGTTAAGTAGTCAACAAAGTGTTGTGACATAAAATTTTAAAAAGTGGAGTTAATCGATTTGTGCATTGGCCGGATCATGCGTTAGTTTATTAAAAAAAAAATGATGCCTTATAGATATATGATATAAAATTATTTTCCATTAAGTTTTTACGTGCTTTTATAGTTATAAAGAAGTAAACTTTTAATGTCGTATTAATAAAGTACATGTTGTCTTTTAAATACATACACGGTAGGCCGTTTAGGAACCGGAGCACCTTTGGCTAAACGTTCGGATCGATAATTTTCATAGTGGCATTCCTGAGTGACCTCTTGTAAATCTTGCATATGAGTTCTAAAAAAAAAAGAATTATCATAATTTCAATGATTTTTATGATTAATAAAAAAAATTAAATATACATGAGCATAGTTCGTAGTTTGATAAAATCACAATGTTCCGGGTTTTCAACCTCCACAACGCCCCATGGATAGAGTCTTCCACGGACTTTTCTTCCGCGAACCTCTAACAAGGTGTTGGCCCCACAAACTGCGAAAGGCACAGCTTGTTTTAACTGTCTCACATGTTCCTTGTAGTCCTCGTCTTCATCCGAATCACATTCCGGAAGCGGATAAATGTTGATTTCATGTGCTTTGATTTCATCGAGAATCTAATATTAAAAAATTATATTATTTTATTTGTATACTTTATAAAACAGTGATCCCCAAACTGTGCATGGGGGAGCGCAAAATTTTTTTATATTCTAAAATATGGCAATATTTTATTTTAAATTGGGACGAAAAAATTTCTAATATCTGAAGACGTAGAAAACCAAAATAGTTTGGGAATCATTACTGTACTACTTTTACATACTCGTTGTTTAAGGCGCGTCATTTCTTTTTTCGTAAGTACATCAGCTTTGGCAATTACAGGTACGATATTGACTTTATTGTGAAGTTGCTTCATAAATTCGACATCTAACGGCTTCAATCTTTAAAAAAAAATCATTAAAATTGCAAATATGCTAACGACAAAATTCAAGGTTTCGAGTAATTAAATTTATGATAATCGCAAGGTTTTATGTAAAATGTGATGAATTTTGGAAATTTACCCGTGGCCGAATGGGGAAATGAAGTAAAAACAACAGTGTATTCGATTGTCAACTATATTTCTTCGATTCAATCCAGACTCATCCCGTAGGAATCTCTCGAATTGCTCGTCGATATACTCTAAAATCGCTCGGAAGCAATCTGTGTTGTCGATGGCATCGCCAAAGCCGGGTGTATCGACGACCGTCAGTCGAAGTTTCACACCTCGTTCCTCGATTTCGACGGTGGAGGCGTCCAACTTCACCGTCTGACTACTTTTTTCTATGAACAAATTATTTTTTTTAAGTTATAAAATTGACCTTAAATTTATAACAGAGTGGCTCAAACTTGATTCTGGTCAAATCGGGATATAATAAGGACGATAAGAGTATGTCTTTGATCTTAATCAGGACATTAACTTTGTATTTGTAATTAATAAATTTTCTAATAACAAAAGTAGAAAACAGTCATCATTCATACCCAGGCGATATGCACAGAGGGATATTTGAAATCTGAAGCAAGACAATGTTGTACAATCGTAGTAGTCTATCGTATGTGGATTATCGACTCAATATGAACGGTACCTAATAAATTTGTTCCCGATGAAAATAAAACCGTGCAATGTATAATTCAAGTCATACGCATTATAAAAAAATACTGCAAATTTTATACATGAGTTCATCGTATCCAATTGAGAAAAACTTAGTGTGATTTCAGTGTAACACGCGATGATTCAAATTACACATTGTCTGCACTGAAATTACACTTTATCACACCATAGTACTCCAATGTAAACACCGTGTATATATTTTACATTTACATGCTGGGATTTCATTGTGTACGGTGCAATCAGATCCGCTAAAGACCTTTCAAGTTATCCGAATAATCTGAAAAGAGTCATCGTTTTACACTCCAACTTGTAAACTTTTGTTTGGCTTCAATTCTGGTGATTCGGAGGAAATAATTTGTGTATGTCTTTCTTGAATGGGTACAAACAATGTATATGCATGCATAGCCTCGGTATCCATTTGTAAAAGGTCTAATTAGATTTATAAAATGCTCAATTTAATTTGTAAATTGTCCAATTTGGAGTGTAAAATCCTATATCAAATCTGGAACAATACCGACGAATATTGGCCGAAAAAACCTTGATGCCGGACGGAGATTTTTTGCAAAATTCTACACCTCTTGAAACAATTTACTAACAACAAAATTTTCGGGGGTTTTTACATTTTTTTCCTAACCGAATATATAGATTCATTACTATGAAAAAATTGAATCAACAATTATGATTAGGTATGTGTTAGATGAAAATAAAAACTATACAAAATCGTAGTCATCCACAATATAAAAAATTGCCAAAATTTTATTTTGCGCATGGTTTACCGTACAATGTATGGTTTTATTTTCATCTGAAACAGATCATATAATTTTCTATTGCGGATGATTTGTACAATACAATTCATGGTTATATTTTCATCGAGAAAGAAGCCAATAAATCTTGGATAACATTCTAGGAAAATTTAGGGGCAATAACATATTGGATAATTCTTTTGAACCTGGTTTATGTTAAATCAAGACAAATGAAAAAAATATTTGGAACAAATAGGAAAACAATTTGGACGTTACTAGGTTTAATAGACACTCTGTTTAAACAACTTACCAACTGAGTCAGGAATGACTCGTTCTGGATACAAATCGGTTAAAAATAGCGAGTTAACAAGGGTAGATTTCCCCAAGCCACTTTCGCCGACGACCATTAACGTGAACTCAAACCCTTTTTTTACCGATTTTCGATGCACTTGGTTTGGTAAATTGGCAAAGCCAACATATCCTGGCGTTTCCAGACTTGGGAACTTCAAATAAATAGAACAAAAAATAAATCAGTGACTCATCTCATATGTTATTTAACCTTGAAACAATGGGGCGGTGCTCTTCCGTCCATTTTTTTCTCTTACGAAAAAAACGCCAATAATAAGGGATAAAATTTACTGAATCAACTTAAAAATCATACAGTAAATGTAAGACTAATTGAATTTTGAATAAAATCAGAGAAATGGGATTAAAACACTTACACTTTTCACTGAATCACTGGACATTTTCAGTTGGTATTTTCAAGTGAAATATAACTGGAAGCGATTGAAGATCGATGTATAAGCATAAATGCACCAAAAATGTTGTGTTGTTTATGTTACTTTCCACACATTCAATAAATATGTTCGGTTTGTTAGTACAAAGTACAATGTGTGAACAACTCAAATTTATCGTTAGTCAATTTATAACTTGAACAGCCATTGCCTTGAAGTGTGATATAAATTCCTACTACTTTTTGTCGATAGCTTCAAGTCAAGCTAAAAATAACTACTTAAAATTTAATTTTCCTTATAATAAATTAATTTATATCTTTTAATTTTCACGATTGCTATTTCATTACCGGTATGTTATATTTATGTTATGATATGTTTTAAAAACTCATCAAATATATGTATTGATCTGTATCAATCTGTACCATCTGTACTATAATCTGTATCATTTGTATTTTCTGATTACTTTTTCTAACACTAAATGTATTAAATACCAATTTGTCACTTTTATTTAAATAAATTAAAGTTTTCTTAATAGATTGATTCTTTTTATTTACAAAAAGTCTTTTAATTTAAGGGTAAGAAGTGAAAAACATTACTTTAAATACGATAAAAAGTTTTGTATAGACAACCCATAATACGTAGTGTTGTTGCGTTTCATGAGTTGCATAGAATAAAATTTAAAAGATTTAAAATTCGGTTTAAATTGCTCACTTGCGTAACATTTAGATTATAGAAGCACTCCGTGCAGGCCAGAATCTAATAAGTGCGGGGCCCTCCATACGCTAGTAAAAATTTCTTGTATGCTCTTTCTTGTTCTCTCTTTCTTTTCCGTTAAACAGCTCGGCTACTTTGTATTGGGTGATCCGTTTGCCAGGATTGTTAACCATGTAGAGCTCACACTGTCGATTGTATGCACTTTTCAGTGCACTGAAAAAAGTTAAGTCCAGCGGTTGCATTTTATGTGATACATGAGGCGGTAAGGAAAGAACATGAAGATTGTGTTCTCGAAAAAGCTCTTCTATGGTATGCCCCCAAGCTAATGTGACTTTCGTGATTATCTAGTATTATCAAGACTGGCTCGTCCTCGGTAGGTTTAACAAAATGAATGAAGTGCTGTAGATAATCAACGAATATGGACTCATTTATCCAACCAGAATCAGAAACCGTGCCAATCATATCGTTATTAGCGCCATACAGCGACAGGTCACACATACGACTTCGTTTGAAGATAAACATTGGAGGTACATATATACCGTTTGCACTTATCGCACAAACAACGGTAGTGGTGATACCGCGCTCAGCGCTTGTCGCTTTTCCAACTTGCTTCAAACCTTTCGGCGCCAATATTTTTGAATTACGTTGAACAGTGTTGATACCGGTTTCATCAATGTTAAATATACGGTGACTAGGAAAATTGTATTTGCGTTGGAGGGCTTCTAGTTGATCGAAAAACAATTTAATTTCGGTGGCATTGAACGCTTTAATTCGGTTAAGTGACGTTGCTTTTGGAGTTCGTAGACTGATAGAGGGATGTCGAGACATGAATGAATAGTACCAGTCTTTACCAGCCATCTGAGATTCTTGGTTAAATTTATGGCTCAATTTGTTGGCTTCAGCAAATGTAAAGGCAATCTTTCGTAGTGATCTAGGTGTTATGCCGTAAAAAGACTCACAACAATCGAGGATGTATTTTTCCAATTGATTTTCGTGACTATGATTGAAGACAGGGTGTCGTTCTTTTTTCGGTTTCTTAAATTCTTCTTGATGCACTTGTCGAAATAATGTTGATTTTGGTACTCCGTATTTGGTTGCTGCTTTGCTTAAAGAAAGTCGTCGACATCTCACATCATGTCTCGCGCGTTGGAGATTTTCAATTGTGTACCGCGGTGTTGTTTTTCTTGTGTAATTTCTGGGCATCTAAAGAGAGAATTTTTTTTTCCGTAGAACAATCATAATTATTGGAAACAACAGCACAAAATAAAATTAATCCAAACAAATTGATCAAACAAAACAACAACAACAACAAGTCAGCAAAACGAAACGTTGCATCAGAGTTTGAAATAAGAAAATTCCTCGAAAAAATTGTAAAATAATTCATTTCTTACATATTAATAAGAAACGTCCACATTTACCCCGCGAAAATCGTTCCAAATTACCCGATTTAGGCAATTCATATTAAAATGCTCGATACTTAAAATATGTTCTTCATTTAACTTAAATAGCCACATAAAATGAATAAATGAATTATAAATGAAAGATAATAACAAAAAAATACGCACTAAAGGTCAAAAAAATAATTTTTTCAAAGATTTTTACATACGACAAAAATTGTAACAAAAGATCAAATTTTAATTATTTACTTACCGTGACAGTAATGAAGCCAGATCGTGGGATTCCTTTACCCCCACTTAGTAGCACAAACGTCGACAAATTAAGGAGAATAATGCCCTTTCCATATGACACGAATAGGTAACACACACTTACAAAGCGTTGTATGGGTGTTCACTGCGTGATAGTATGCGAACGCCAATTTAAATATTTTTTTCTTTCGGGAACGATAAAGCCCACACTTGTCAATTCAAACACTAATAAAAATTTTCGTGACTAAAGAAATAATTAAAATTCACCTGTTTTTAATTACCCGGTGTTTGCAAACACCCAACTTTCTCCTAACACATTCTCGGCAGGGAATCGGCAAGAGCTTGTACATACACATTGTTACCAATATACCATGTCGTATTCCCAGACCTAATGCGCGAGCTATTACTGAATGTAATGAGTTATTTTTCTCTCCATGACAACGTTTTATTATATTATAAGTTGTCATTAATTGTCAATGTATTTGTATTGGTATTTGTATTTTGATCAGTGTATTCATATAAATGTTATTGTTCACTTGATCATGATAGACAAATATACAGCTTGTGAGAATAGTGCAAAAATATCCGACGGTGATGTTACAATACTCGTAGATAACAACAGGCAGATGATCGTTTTAACAATAATCAACAAATTCAATAATGAATATAACATTCGAGTATTATCATCAATAATGGAAATTTAAAAAAAAACAGTAAATTCGTGCCACATCCCTTTCTTTCTATTCTATTTTCATACCCTAAATCGAATAATTTTCCGAAAATTTTCAGTTATTTAAGTGCCTAAAATCCGAAAAAAAGTTTCACTTGCAGCGTGGTTTCGTAAAACCACACAATATTTTTTTTTGTTGTTAAAGAAATAAAAATTTTATTATTTTTTACATAAAGAAGATTTGGAGAACGAAATTGTAACAACAGAAGGAGAAATCCATTCTCCAAATCCTCAAAAAATTGGGCGAAATGAATAGTAATTATGTATACCTATACAGAAAATGACTACATTTGTAACGAGGTTCCTCAAAGTATCAATCAAAAATTCAATAATAATAAAGAAATGGACACTGCACAAACACAAGACAATGAGTATAAGTCATGTATGTGAGTTTTAGTCATTAACCAAATTTTTACAGATTTGAAGGATCATTCTGAAGGAAATTGTCTTCTAAGTTTGTAAATCACTGAGAATATATCAGCAATTATAATGTAATTCTTAGTTTAGCTTTTAAGAGCTATTTATTATAATTATAAAAGTATAAAAAACTTTCAAAGACTCCTGAATTACATATTAATAATGTAAAAATGTTTATGTAATAGCAAATAAAAAAATTACTTATTATTATTATTGTTATTATAATTATTAATATTAATTTCACTACAATACTATAAAATAAGACACAGGGATTTAAAATCGGACCGAATTTAACATGTAAATAAGACCGACTTTGGGTCCCCAAATCTGAACTACGTCCGACATTAGGAGGCTCAATTTCAGATCTAAATTTCGACTCGCGGGTTCAAATTGTGCGACAATAAGTTTTTCATGAAGAGGAATCAGCACACTGACGCATTTTTCAAAAACCGCCTGGGACACTTTACTAATGGCTATCGGGCTAGACCCTTTCTTACAAATCAAACCCAACCAGAGCTCTGCACGTCAGGCACTTGAGGTACGGCATTTTGAAAATAGGCCAGTTTTTTTTCAAAAATTGAAAATCTTCGTTTAAGACCTTTTTTGAATCAAAGTTGCTTCGAAACTATTGATCCTACGAGTCAACTTTAGTTGAACGATTCAGAATGAACGACAAAACTTGAATGCGACTTGAATGAGTTTTTGTTCAGACGTGTCAACAGAAATCGCTCGAACCATTTCAACTGTTAGAATAATTTTGAAAGAAGCGGAGAGAGAAGTGGTGAAGAATATCCAATAATACCAACAAAGTAGAAAGCAAAATGACCGGCCAATACCTGGCTCAACTCGAAAATGACTCATCACTTGAACGACCAAAGTTTGACTCGTTCAAACTTTTGTTGGTCCACTAAAAAGTTGATCAACTTTAATTAAAACAACTGTTCACACGTGGTTTTCCATTCAACTAGAATTGTTCAACTAAAGTTGACTCGTCTGAACGCGGCATAAGTCTCAACACTTAGGGTGCGTTCGGGTTGGACGCTTTCGCGCTCTGAGCGCAGTGGAAGTGCGCTCGAAGCGTTCGGCTTGGAGCTGTGAGCGCGTTTGCAGAGCGCTCATGGCCGAGTTCCGGGAAACTCCGGTGCGCTCTCAGACGCTCTCGTCACAGAGGTAGGGCAGCAAAAGCGTGACCGCTCATCTGTCAAATTCAAATTTAAAACGAATACAACTTAAATGTAAAGTAACCTAAAAATTTTATTTATTTCTAAAATATTAATGTTAAAGTAAATATTAACTGAATCTTTAGGAAATATATATTAATTTAATAAAGTAAAATCAACAAATATTAATAATAAATTTATAAATAAAATATTCATTTCAAAAATTAAAGTAAATATAGTAAATATTAATTGTGAAATTATTCTTTTATCAGCAGATTCAGATTGTAATAAATTATTTACTATTTGATAAATATTTTCTACATTCGCCATGTTGATGTTAACCATGTTAACGCATGTTAACGATGTTATCCAATGCTAAAGAAGTTAAGTGCTAACTGACAGCCAACTGACAGCTAGACGCTCACAAAGTCCAACCCGAACGGTAGTTTGTGAGCGCGGCCAAGCGCTCTGAAGCCAAGACGAACGCTAAAAATTTGTACTCACGAGCAAAAACGCTCAGAGCGCGAAAGCGTCCAACCCGAACGCACCCTTATTCTGCTCGCTCCGCGACTGTAACGCTTCGCTGCGGCCGACTTCACCTACGAGCCCTCTGATTGGTTAGTTTATTTTCTTAATAACTTATTAACGGTACTTTAAATAAAAAAATGACATAGGACTTTTCGTCTTAAAATTGCAAAAGCTATCTCCCATTTCCGGCTTTTCTATACCTTTAGGGTCACCTGTATATAGTTTGAAGTATGCCAAGCCAAGTACTTGGTCGAGTTACTCGGTTCATTTAAAACAGAGGTTCCCAAACTTTGTTGTGTCGTAGACCCCTTGCCATCTTTTTCGGTTTTGGGTAGACTACTTACCTGATATTGATGTTGTATAAATTTCTAACTTTAGTGAGGTTTAGTGTTAAAAACTTAAAGTAAAAAAACATGTTAAGTTTTATACATTTATTAAGAATGCTGCTAATAGGTTTTAAATTTTAAAACCAATTAGCAGCGTTCTTTTCATATGCTTTATACAGGATATATATTACATGGTCTTAAGAATTCTTAGAGAGTATAGTTAAGAACTTGATCGTACGAACTTTCAAATAGAAAAAATCACATTAAAACTGGTCCTTTCGTTTGGGAGCTAAGATTCCACAGTAAACTAAATAGCGTATGAATAATCTAAATTTAAATTATTAATCTTTAGTTTAAAATATAATTTTTTATTCTTATTCATCATACCTGATAACCCATTGCTGCGTGTTACCATCTTTTTTAAAACTAATCGTCTTCTCATTCTGATTTCGGTTAGAGTCACATCGTCTGCTGTCTCCCCGGAAGGTAAACGTCATATTCTCATATCGGAAGGTCTGAGCTCCATTTGGATATAGTCGCACGTCTTGTTCCTGAATTCCAAACGTTTTTCTCAATTATTCAAACCCCGCCTGTCCACTTCCTTCACCTACAAAATGAGACGCTTCTCCTTTCGATTTCAACATTTTATCAAACTCTGCCGAAGTCAAATAACTCGAAAACTCATCTTGTAATTTTCTGTTTATATCCCACTCTTCGCTGCATGACTCTCGTCCACCGATCCGTAATTCATGCGGTGCAATTCTAAATAATTTTTCACGCATATCATACGCCTGGTTTGCTCTCACTGGATTTCTGTTTATAAAGTTAATCATTTCTCTTTTTAAACCACTGCCATTCGTAAAATTCCGTTGCTTTTCTGGGCTGAGATGAGCAAAAACAGTGTCCGCCAGGCATGTGTTGGTACCGCTTGTTTCTACATTAATGGTTTCATCATACGATTCCCAATGTCCCGGAGCCAAGACATCCGGAGGTGTGTACAAAATAGTGATAGGTTTACCAGGTAAATTAGATCCAGTGATATCCACAAGGTTTCCGGTTTTCTTATCAATAACCTGGATGGGAGCATCAGCAATGGCTGCAAGTGCTCCAAGATCATTGCTATCCATAGGTTCGTCACTCTCAAGTCTTGCAATCCCTCTTCGTGTATTTTCATTTAGAGTTTCGCTGTTTGCAAGTATCTCAGATTCTGCATTTTTGTATCCATACGATAATTGATCCGTATAATAACGTCTTTCACGTTGAGTCCTCACTTTGGTTCTTAATGCTTTTCGATTGGAATCAATACTAAGAAACATTCTCTTCACAGTCAAATTAGCTGCATAATCAACGGCAACATGCATTACATTTGTTCTGACAACATTAGTCAACTTATTAGTAATTTGAACGTTGAAAATATCAACAATGTGTTTAATATTCGAAGACGGTTTCTCCTGAAACATTTGCTCAGAATTAACCGTTGATGTCAAAGGTTTGGAACTATAATTTTGACTTCTTTTATTAGAATCAATTGCAATATCTGTATCATGTAGCTCTACTTTTGGAGGAGTGACCTGGATTGAAGTATTTTCTGAGACTTGAACTGGTAGGTTTGGATCATCTGGTTGAATCTTTGATTGATATGTTTCAATTTTAGAACTGAACTTTTCAAGGAAATCATTCGTGTAGTTGTTAAGCTCATGAAACATTTTAACAACTCCCGCAATGCTAGTCAAACGCTTAAGAAACTTTGGCATCTTATTTTTAGCAACCCCCAAACTAATTTCACGTAGCAGCTTCATGCAAACATGCTCCTCCTGCTCCTTCATTAGAGATAAACCTTGTTCAATGAAAGTGTTTTGCCATTCCTTGTTTCCATTTTTGGCATCTATTTCCAGACCGGCAACCACTAACGAGTTTTTCAGCAAGGCTTCCATAAGTGTCGCTTCAACTTTTCTCAAAATGTCTTTTTCAATTTTCTCCATAAACAGCTTATTTGTTGTCCACTGACCAGCTGCTGTCAGACACTCTTTCAAAACACCCTTTCCAAGGGCTGCCGCAACTTCTTTCGTGGCTAATTTGATTCCGTCTCTAGTCGCACCAACAGCTGCTTTTCCAATCAAGTCTTTCGTAGTATTGGCAATCGCTCGACAACTATTCTTGATCGATTGGATCCCGGAAGAAATTAAAGATATTGCTAGACTGATAGCTTTTTGCACCCCCCAACTCGACCAATCAAATTCACCTTGAATGGCTGATTTAACCGTATAAATCATGTCAGATACGCCTTCCGAAATCAAACCAACCCCTATTGACCCTGCCGTGCATGCCGTGATTAAGCACCCGGCAGTGATTTGAGCTAAGCCAATCAAAGCTAAGGTCATGATACTCTGCCAAGGGATAGGTTTAACCAAGTAAACAGTAAAAAAATGCGTCAACCCATTGACTTCAGCTTCTTTAATCGCCACATCATTTTCATTATTTTGAAACGTTTCTGATAGATTATGAGATGATAACTTGACATGAACACCATCAACTTGTGCCTGTTTAATCACCTGACATACATTCTCAATATAATTCTCTTGTTGACCTAATACGTTTAACTGATATTGTACATGTTGAGAAGTTTGTATTTTGTTATACTGACCTACCAAAACACTAAAAGTCAGTAAATTTGGTCTAGAAAAAGTATTAATGGTCGCCTTTGCCTTTTCCAATTCAACCATTGCATTCTTTTGTCGCCATCCCTTGTTTTCTTTATATGATAAAAGTGCGCGTGCTTTATTATAACGAGCATTTACGCTGAAATCGGGATCCATGGCAATGGCCTTATCATAACAAGAAATAGCTGTTGATAACTTCTGTCTATTCAAGTAATCATTACCTTTTAAGATATAATAATATGGATTCTTGATTAATTGGTTGTTATGAGCATGATTTTCTGAACTTGTTGCAAATGTGGAGTTGAACCGAGCAATTGCTTCATCAACAGACCAATCATTCTTGTTGAAATTTTCGTTTTTTAAACAAAGTCCCCAAGATTCTTCCAATCCTTTGCGTTCATATAAACCCCAATCGTAACGACTTGCCAAAGCCGAGAGGTTCGGTGTAAATGATTTTTGGTCTATTATACAAAGGATCAGATCGTTTGAAATTCTAGGTATAGTTGAATTACATAAAGATAATTCTAACGATTGTTTTTGGTATTTTTTTGTTAATTCCAATCGAAGAGACTCGAGCTTTTCATCGATCTGTGTAGAAATAGCCTCGATGTCACTCTCGCTTAGCTTGGCTTTCTCTTCTTTTGTTAAAGAATCAATGGAGCTTGTTTTTAACTGCTCCCTGGTAATTTCTATTTTCTGGTCAATTTCGGTCATTTTTGACTGAAACGTTGTATTAGTTTGTATTTTCTGATACATTGTCGTTAAGATGTCCCATTGAACTACTTGTTTGCATTGTGTTACACTCGGTAATAACTCATTTTCGAGGCAACAAAAGGCGGTAAAAAGTAAATCTTGGATGCGAACTCTTAAGGCGTCCTGTATGGCTTTTTTAGTGGTCTCAATCTCTTGGTCATTTCTAAGTTTTTTTATTACACCAATGTTAGATTTTAGTGATTCATGAATGATGAGTTGAGCTAGACCTTTTTTACCAGCTCGAGCTGTACGACCGACATTTTGCTTCTCGACTCGAAGACTTTCTGGCAAGAAAGTTACTGCGACATACATTACACCATGATCTTCCACCGTTTTTGTCGTTTCAAAATCGGTACCTCGCCCAGCTATATTAGTAGCAATTATAATCTCTCCTGAATCAATAATATTTTTACAGAAACTTTTATCTTCGCCAGTGTAACTGAAAACTTTTTTTGGATCATATTCGTTTATAAGAGCACTAACCAATTGTTTCACTTGAAATATGTATTTACATATAACAAGCACTGCTCGTGAGTGGCTTGCATGGTAAATGGCACGATTAATGATAGCTTGAAACCAATCAGATTCATTATCTACAACAATTGCGTTGAGTTCCTTACAATTGTATGCACTGTGTTCATTGTTCAAAATCTCTCGATACTGATAAAGAGGTATAACAACTGTATCTGTATGATACACTTGAGACAA
This sequence comes from Sisyra nigra, assembly GCA_958496155.1. Classification (NCBI taxonomy): domain Eukaryota; kingdom Metazoa; phylum Arthropoda; class Insecta; order Neuroptera; family Sisyridae; genus Sisyra; species Sisyra nigra. The sequence continues at coordinate 31,942,252 of OY292316.1, read as the reverse complement.
AAAATCTTTTGTCGAACTCTCACCCAATGTCCCAGTAAGACCATAAATATTAGCATCATAACGTAGAAAAAAACTAACATTTGATAAAAAGTTGGTCGAAATCCCCGCTGGATCCATGCGTAAGCCCTCTTTAAGCTGTAAAAATTGAGTCAGACCATCACTCCACACCAGATCCGATTGTAAAACCCCCGTTTCGTCATAGTGGATGGGAACAATCCGACCATTTTGAACGGCATAATGTGCTCCTTTTTGATAACTATAAGCTGCCATTAGTGCGCTACGAATCCAATTAGGAATTTGCGACACGGCATCCTCGTATAGATGATTCGGAACATCCAAAACCGGATACTCATTGGTCCAAGGATGTATTTCCAATTGATTGGATAGTTTGGCAATTTCTTCTTTTTGAGAAGAACTTGAATTTTGGCCAATTTTGGCTTCTAGAACACAAATTTTGTAGTAATTTGATTTATAGTCATGATATTTTTGCTTTTCCTCATCGTTTAAACTTCGGAGCAATCTTTCTAGATAATGCTGAGTTTTCTCGACTACGAAGGTGTGTTTGTCTTCCACAGGTTCTGCACATGACTGCCAATCTTGGTCGGAACATAAATTTATTTCGTTACCGATTCGTTCAAAATCTTCAGAAATATAGAAAATTTGGTCGTTAATGGTAGTTAGGTGGCGGACCACTCTATGAATCTGATCCCAGATCACTGCTAAAATTAGCTCTAGATGGACCATTGCAGGAGTTTGTTCCGATAATCGAACACTGTGCGATCGATTATCGAACAGCATACTATCAACTTCGTCGACAATAACCACGCCAAACCCCCGATTTCCTCGAATGTCTTGTCCCATAAACTCCGTACGTAGAATATCGGCTTGGAAATCACCAGTCACCCCATATACCACATTACTTTTATATGCCGACCGTTTAGTGCTCATATCACTATTTTCGGAAACTGTCAACGAAAGAGATTGAAAAAAATTGATTTGTCGTTGTACTTCAGGAATTGAGAGTTCAGTGTAAGTAGTTATGATATCTACGTTTTTGCCTTGTAAAGCATGAATTGCTGCTAACATAGCGACGATCAACGACTTGCCTTCACCAGTATTGATTTGCACTAATCGACCCATTTTTTCTCTTGAATTTAAAAGAGTTAACAACGATACAATCTGTGTATCTCGAGGTGTGATACCATGTTGCAGTTCAACAGATCGCTTCACTCCTGCTATTAGTTCTGAAATTAAAACCTTTGACGGATTGGAAGACTTTACTAGTTTCGCCCAAACTAAGACCTCTTTTTCTGTCCATTTTTTAATAGGTATATTAATAATGTATGAACTACTGGAAGAAGATATTTTAGAAGGTGAATGATACGATTTCATAACTATATCATAAGAAGCTTTTAAATCAGTAGAGATTTCAGATGTTTCAAATTTTACTAGTTCTAGCAGTTCATCGATTTTATAAACTTTAGGATCTTGAAAAAGTTTATCAGCGATCAAAGTATCTACATAATCAACCCAGTGCATAGGCTTCTTCGTTTCTAACAAATGAAATACAGTTTTATAGGTCGTCTCGTCGACTTGGTAGTCATAAAGCAATTCTAGAACCCCTCTGAAATGATCTATATTTGTTTCGATTAATGTTTGATTATTTATAACGAATTTTCTTAATGTGTTAGCAGAACAATACCGTTTAAATAATTTACAATCAGAAATTATACGAGATGAACTGATTATTTTATGAAGGATAGATTTATTGATAATTTCGTCGATCCACCATTTAACTTTGTTGTTTTTATCATTATACATGTGCAGTATATCTAAAACAATGACATCGGGAATTTTTTTTTTTTTTTTATGACCTTCATAAATAGGAATAGATGATCTGAGGCAGTTTGTCCTTCAATACACTTCAGGAAAGTTTTTGTAATGGCAACTTTCCAATTCAAAGCGATAATTTGAGAAACTAAGCGATTGTGGTCATCTTGTTTGAGGCTTGGTAAATGAGTTTTTAATTCAGCTTGTAGCCAACTGGATTTTAAGTGTGAAACCCATTCATTTTGCTCATTCCATGTTGATAGTTTTGTGGATAAAATTAAATCAAGAATATCTATGATATCTTCTAAAGAAAGGTTTAATTTATTTTTTACTATTCGTAAGGCCTTGAGCAGGGACACTTGGTCTATTTTTGAATATTTTTCAGTAATTTGAAGCCATTTTACACGAAAATTGTTTAAATAATAGTCGTCTTCATCAATAAAATCTATTAGATCAACGAGAAGGGTTTGTTGAATCCATTCGGATACAGGATAGTATTGAATGACTCCGGAATAAAGAAGTTGTTCTTTAGTAAAAAAACCGATTACAGATTTCTGCAGTGCAATGTCTACTTGTGGTAATTTTGATTCTATGAATTTGCCAAAAGTATCGTGAAAATGAGCTTGTTCTTCAGTTGATAAACGCAATTTATAATTTTTTAAGAAGCACGTGATGGGTGTCGAAGTAGAATAACTGGTATAATTATTTATTTTTTCATCTACGATTGAACTAAATTTATAACCTTGAAGTTGTTGATTGGTTTCGAGTGATTTAGGAGGGCTGCTACTTTTACTGTTCAAGTCGAAACAAACATCTTTGATTGGATTGTTCACTAATGGATCAATAGATTCATCAATTGTTTGATAATTCAAATTTTCACCATAACAGTTTGGAATTACAAAAAATTCAGTTTTAACGGTATCATTCTCAGTATCTTCCATGTTAGTATAGATACTGTTTGAAATCTGTGTGCTATCTTCCTGAACTATTTGAACTGATGCGATTTCGCTGTTCACTTGGGAAAGAATGGCTTGTCGTTCGTTTTCTTTTTGCCGTTTGATTTCTGCTTGGCGTTCCCTTTCGAGTTGTTCTTGTCGTTCTTTCTCCCTTTGTCGTTTGAGTACTGCTTGGCGTTCCCTTTCGAGTTGTTCTTGTCGTTCTTTCTCCTTTTGTCGTTTGAGTTCTGCTTGGCGTTCCCTTTCGAGTTGTTCTTGTCGTTCTTTCTCCTTTTGTCGTTTGAGTTCTGCTTGACGTTCCCTTTCGAGTTGTTCTTGTCGTTCTTTCTCCTTTTGTCGTTTGAGTTCTGCTTGACGTTCCCTTTCGAGTTGTTCTTGTCGTTCTTTCTCCCTTTGTCGTTTGAGTACTGCTTGGCGTTCCCTTTCGAGTTGTTCTTGTCGTTCTTTCTCTCTTTGTCGTTTAAGTTCTTCTTGGCGTTCGTAGCAGCCACAACAGTATGATCAGTATCCGTATGAATGACAGATTTTACAAGTGTAATGTTTTGGACATCTAAAGCACGAGTCGCACAAATGCCCAAATACGATACCGTGTACCCTGCATAAATCGTCTCTAGATTTATAACCGCACTCGCATCGCCAGACCTCGTTAAAACAGCCAAACGAGGTACAGCTTGAATGTCCGAACCAGTTTAATGGACCACCGCCTTTCAGTCCTAAGAAGCCGATATAGACCAAAGGTTGTTGAGTGGATGTTTTCTCAATGATATGAACATGTCGTGATTGATATGTAGGATTTTTTGAGAATAATTCTTCAAGTTGAAAGTCTTTTTCAATGACGACTTTTGCTGTGAAAGAACGGGTGAAACCAGGAAAACGTTTATCATAAACCAGAGCCTTCCATGAAACGTCATCATTCGACTCGAGTACAATTAAATAGCCGGGATCTTTCAAAAATTTAAAACTATACCATGTTTTTGATAGTGTTAGTGGCGCAGCTAAATCAGAAGCCAAAGTACTTGTTTTCAATGAAGTTTCCATTGGAGCTATTTTGGTGTATTCATCTGGCCATTCTTCATCTTTTCTTCTCTTCATTCTTGAAAAGAAAATTGATTTTTTTTATTTCTTTGTCTTTACGTAAACTAAATAAGTATATTAGGTTCTTTCGGGTATCCAGTTTAAATCACTGAATGCGTACTGCGTACAAATATGTAGATATAATAAAATTGTAACTAAGCCGTATCTGCATAATAAACATCTTTTACAATCTTTTAGAAAATCTTATGTCAATCAGTGGCGGATTCAGAGGAAAAGTCACGGGGGTCATGACCCCAACAAGCTTTTATTGTATTAAAAAAATAAATAACGTTTATTATTCAATTGTCTAATAGAGTAAATACTAAACCAAATAGAAATTTGGTTGTTTAGCTCTCTGTTCTTTCCGTCCCTTAGCGTAAATACCGCCCATAGTATCAATTGTTTTATCTATTGGTGCGTTCGGGTTGGACGCTTTTGCGCTCTGAGCGTTCACGCTCGTAAGGGCTCGTTCACACGCTTCAACTTGAGTTGAACGATAATTTTCAATCTTTTAGACCTTAGCGGGGTAAGCGACGCGAGAAGTGAAGCACAAGCGAGTTGAATGGGAAGCAAATTGAAATAAAACTGATCAACAAAACTCGTTCAACAAAAGTTTGACTGAGTCAAACTACGGTCTAAAAGATTGAAAATCGTCGGGCGAGTTTAGTTGAAACGTCTGAACGCGCCTTAAGTACAAATTTTTAGCGTTCGTCTTGGCTTCAGAGCGCTTGGCCGCGCTCTGTGAGCGAGTGTGAGCGTCTAGCTGTCAGTTACCACCGTTAGCACTTAGACGTACGTCAAGCTAGTCTTGGCAACCCAGCCCAATCAAATGAAACTATGCTAACGATTTAGTGCTATTTTTGTGCTAATTAGTTGCCGTAGTTTAAATTTTGTTGCTCGTGCCGTTTACGAAATTTTTGTAACAAGGCTAGCTTAACCGTCAAGCTAGGAAAAAACCATATAAAGTTCTTAAAAGTTGTAAAAAAATAAATAATTAGTTTTGACGGCTAACTTTCACGTAAAGCTAGACTTGTTACGCAAAACATGCACTAAAGTGCAATAGAATTTTGGAAAAAATACGTCAAATAATTTTTGCTAATTAGTTGCTAATAAATTGCTTGAAAAAAAAACATGCAAGGTTCTGAAAAACTGTAAAAAAAATTAAGTTTCGACGGCTTTAACCTATATCCCGACTATGCACACTTAAAACCCTAGAACAAAGAGTACTGTTTACGCCAATTAATTGTACCGAATGGCTTTTAAACGAGTATTAGTAAGCTATCCGACCTGTACAAGCTTAAGAATGTGTAAACTAGTTGTTTGCTAATTAGTTGCTTGATAAAAAACGAACTAGAGGTTTGTGAAATTAGAAAAAAAAAACGAAATTCTGCTTATAACGCGTTTCTAAAGGAAAAAAAACAATTGCAAAGGGGTGCAGTCTAACTTTAAGAACTGTTTTGGCTATCTAGAGTCGATAGGAAGTTAGTTACTAATTAGTTGCTCAATAAAAAACAAACTAGAGGTCCGTTGTTACAGGTTGTCTGCTAAATAAATAGTACAAAATACAAATCAATTAGTTATTGTTTTCAACCTAGAAACGCCTAAAACACGTTTTTGAGATATATATTTTTAAAAAATTTCCGAAGGAGAATCCCCTCCCCGCCTAAGGGGGATATGCCCACACACCCCGGTAGTGACCCCCAACAAACTACATCCTAAATCCTCCCCTGCCCCTTTCACAAAAATATTTTAGAGTAAAGGTAAAAAAAGTTCCCCGACCGCTAAGTAATAGGCGTGTTCTTTCGAGAATAATGTGTTCAAGCGTATTATAGGTAGGTATGTATTATTTATTTTAACACATCATTGCAAAATAAATATTGTCATAAGCTATTTGCGGACTACTCGATCATTCTGAAAATGGGGGAATTATTAAGTTGTTATATCATTTGAAAAAAATCAGATTAATATTTGCCGAGAAAACGCGGCTACGTTGGATGGAGAATCATCGAATGGAGAGTCAGATGATTTTTTTGTATAATCGGATTTTATACTTTAAATATTTAGATTACATTTTTTCCTCAACCGATTATATACATAAGTAAAATATCATAGAATATAATGGGTAGACCAAAAACGGAGGAAAAACAGAATTGGAGTGTAAGATAGTTAGTTAAATTTTTTTTCAAATTTCACTTACCTTATTAACAGTTAGAAAAATGTAATGAAATCACTTACAATTAGGCTTCACTTACAACTAAATTATTCTATTTTCATGCGGAACTTAAATATGCATTTTATCTATAAATATCTGGTGCGAGGCGTCACACTACTTTCTTTTACTTTCATTTATGAAAATACTCGCTGTTAGTTAAAAGAAATATAAGCACTTTGTAACAATACATATAAACAGTACTATATGCATACAACCTATAGGGCTATATGTATATACGAATTCCCAACCTTCATCCCAGAACCGCCCTTATTCGAATTTTCCCAGGAAAAAGTTTCAAATAAAAGTTGTAGCCACTAATGAGTCTAAAAACTATAGAAAGTTTAAAGAAAATCGTTGGAGCAGTTTTCGAAAAAAATTGAAAAAGCTCAAAAACGCCAAGAGTAAAGTAGAGCTTTTGGTTAACCGATTTCAACCAAAAGCTTCGCGGCATAACTAGGTATAATATGGAGGCCAGATTCCAAGTTTGGTGAAATTCGGATAAAGCTTTCGATATGATATGGCTGTCACACACAGACATTTTTTTAAAAACCACTTTTTTGGACTCAGGGGACCTCAAAACATGTATTTCCGGTGAAAGCTCGAATTCGAAAATTCGACCCGATTACAATACTTCCTTTACTATCTATATAGTAGTAAAAGAAAGTAAAAAAAAAAAACAGTGGTAGGAGATGGATAGAATATTTTAAGAAACAGCAGAGGTTAGCAATGGCCATATCTACAAAGCCAATAGGTTGTTAAACAAAGATGTATCTCTAGATTTTATGATAAACTGGTTGTTATTTTCATAATATTCTTCTGTAATCCAAATTAAGTTTAATCAAGGTTCTGTTTGATGTATGGTTTTGATAATTCAACGCTAAAAACCGAACTTAATTTTGGTTTAATTTAATTTTGATTAAAAAGTATCTACAAAAAGCCCCAGCTTATCGTAACATCCTTGTTCAAAAACTTGTTAACTGTGTTACTAACTTGGATAAAGATAAAATAATGTATCGTTCCCTTTCTGGTTACCTAAACATCGTAACTGCAAAATCATAATTGTTGAGAAACCAATAAAATTTCTTATAATTATCTAATAACCGTGGATAACATTAAATATCATTAACAATTCGCGTGACACTTCTAGATACGAGATTTTTAATCAGAATATAGAATGTACGATAGCTAATATTAGCTAATATTTAACGTTGTTTTTTTTTTTTTTAATAAGTTTATTTCCCGGATTAGCTTATGGTTGTACACAGGATTTTTCGAAAATTTTACGTTGTTTTAAACTACTTAAATTGAGGTAAATTGGCAATGTTTTCTACTAAAAAGCTCAATTATGTAAAAAATGTATAGCTAGAAGGTTTTTCTAGAAAGAAAACGATATTATATAATGTTATCATCACCAACATATAAAATTGACAGTGAAAGTAATCTAATGTTATTTCCCAATATACGGCAAGGGAATTATCTCGACTACTTTTATTCGTATGCAGTCTTAATCCGAAAAATGAAATTTATTCTCCGTGTTCATTGGTGCTCAATATTCGTTCGTTCCCCACCACTTCTCACATTGAAAATTTCAAAATTCCAAACAAACTTATCTTTTCACATAAAATATTCGACAAGCTGAGATCAGTAGCAATACCTAATAGAGAAATTCATTTTTACTTTCTTTTACTACTATATAGATAGTAAAGGAAGTATTGTAATCGGGTCGAATTTTCGAGTTCGAGCTTTCACCGGAAATGCATGTTTTGAGGTTCCCTGAGTCCAAAAAAGTGGTTTTTAGAAACATGTCTGTATGTGTGCCAGCCATATCGTATCGAAAGCTTTATCCGAATTTCACCAAACTTGGCATTTGACCTCCCTATTATACCTAGTTGTGCCGCGAAGCTTTTGGTTGAAATAGGTTAACCTAAAGCTCTACTTTACTCTTGGCGTTTTTGAGCTTTTTCAATTTTGTTCGAAAACGGCTCCAACAATTTTCTTTAAACTTTCTATAGTGCTTAGACTCATTAGTAACTACAACTTTTATTTGAAACTTTTTCCTGGGAAAATTCGAATAAGGGCGGTTCTGGGGTGAAGGTTCGGTATTCGTATACCTATACCTATGTACATATAAGCTGTATAGTGTATACATATTATACATATGTATAATACATATATACATGTATACCAGTGGCGTGCTGTGACTTTTGAAACAGAGCATGCGGTTAAAAGTGGGGCGGGGGTAAAAGAACCACATTTTTTTAATAAATTTTTGTATTTGATAAACGTGGTGTTATAAGTATTTTTTTAAAATTAGCCTTATTCGACGCTCCTTCTTACAAAAATCATCAACAACCGCATCATATAATGTATTTAAAAACCACGAAAATAGTTTTTATCCTAAAAAACAGAACATTTGTATGGCCTTTGGGTCAATAATTCAAAATAACTCACGAACAGTAGGTATCAGTAACAATTAAATTCACTGTTTAGATTCAAAACGGCAAATGCATCTGCAGACCGTTAATCGGCAATGTTAAAAGCCGAGAGAGATAGTATTCGACCGTACTAGTGCGCATGCGCGACCAATTCGAAGCAAACAATCGCATGGTACTGTCGCCAACGCATTCATTCGGCTTTTGCCGTTCATTTGATTTGGTAAACTATGCCAATTTTATGAGTGATACCTGTCATTATTACGTAAATTAAAAAATTTATAAATGATAAAAATATATCATTTGTACAATGATTTTACAAAGGCAATTACGTAAATTAAAAATTAAATTAATAAATCATAAAAAGTATTCAATTTTTAAAATTGTCTTACAATCCAAAGGCATGCGCCGCATCTACAGCATGTATGGACTGCACGCCTCTGATGTATACATATATACATTTATGTGTATGTGTTTTACTAACGTAGTTTTTAATTTTTAATTATATAATTCATTTTAATTTAAGTTTTACTAGGAACAAAAAATGATATTTAATTTTGTTAATTATTTATAACCAATACATATGTAAATTTTACTTTTATATATCGTACTATAATATTTAGCTTCTATTCTCTGGTTGACATTGGTCAACTAGATATTATCTATATTAATGTAAGAGTTGTAATATTTTAGGCTAGGAGCCATTTGGGTTCAATTCCTATAATAAATATATAAAAATAAAAAAAAAATTGGATAAAGAATAATAAGGTATTGTTTAAAATAGCTTGGTAAATAACCAATAATTTTTTTGTAATACATAATAGATAAACGAGATAGGAGATAGACATATACCGTCGCGGAATTTTTTTATCAATTTTTTTAAGATACACAATTTTGCCGCATATATGTATGATCTATCTCGTAAGGTTTAGATAGCGGTTGCAATTTAAGTGCATAAAAATATGTTAATTATGACCTCACATTATAAATCTTTAAATTTCCCAACTTTTCTCTGCTATAATATGCATGTATTATACCTGCAATTCTTTCTCTTGAATCACTATATAAATTGCTGAAAATTGCATTAAAATCCATTGTGTAGTTTAGAAGATCACAAGTAACAAACAGCGGGAGCGACTCTGTTTTATACTATGTAAAGATACTAGCGCACCCGACAGACAGTTGTCCTGTACATACGTCGTAAATAGAAAAAATTCCAACTTTTTTAAATAAACTGTAACAATCTGGACCGTTTTGATGCAAACCAATTTATTACCAAAAAGTAATAAATATGTAAGGTTTCATCCCGTATTTTTCATGTTACTATGGTTACTTGTTTATTAATATTCATTATGATTCTACACTTTAATTTTGGGAACTGGCATTTATAATTATTAACATTAAATGTCGTTTCTTTATTCATAGGTAAGATTTTATAAATAATATGTAAATAGTTTTAAGAAATTATAAATAAAAACCTTTATTCATAGAGAAACTCAGTGGTGTCAATAATTTATTTGTCAGACTTCGTATACAAGACAATATTATAAAACGACATTTTGTTAAACATGTCAAATATAGAAAAATTAAGATTCGGCTTTACAATTAGAAGAACTACAGACGGAAAAACAGATATTATGTGCGTAACGTCTGTAGGAACACCCGACAATCGCACCTTCCACATACCAGATAAATATCAGCCAGCAACGTTGCACACTGTGCTCACGGAAACTAAAGCGTATTCCAAAATAAAAAACTCAATTAAAAAAGTAAATCAAACCAGAAAAGTTTGGATAAGTTTAACGGAAGATTTAGCTAAAGTTTATTTAGATGAGGACGAAAATGTGCAGTTCGAGGACTTTTTCCTGGAGGAAATCAATGCAGATACTGAAAATGGCTCCGAAGGAACAGTGATAAAAGTACTGGAAAAATTAATGGAAAATAAACAAGAAATGCATGAAATTCAAAATTTGGGGAAAATTGCAAATAATTTTATGATCGAAAAATTCAATGAAAAAATTTTCAATGCTAAACAATGGATCGAAGAATTTGAAAAAGAATGTGACCGATATATGATTATACAAGATAAGAAGATCGAAATTTTAAAGTATTTCTTAGAAAATGCTTGTGTGGATTGGTATAGCTGCATGCTAATGAAATACACAGTGGAATCGGAATGGCAAAAATGGAAAAAAACTTTTTGTGATACATTCGCCCGGAAGGAGTGGTCCCCAATAAGGTATGCTCTTTCGTTCAGATATCAAACAGGAACTCTACTAAATTACGCTGTGAAGAAGGAAAAAATGCTATTAGAAGTAAGAAAATCAATTGACACAGGAACCCTGATAGATCTTATAGCGGCTGGACTGCCAAACTTTGTATGCGACAAAATTGACAGGGAAACTTTAATGGAAATCGAAGATCTGTACAGAGAATTAGGTAATTTAGAGTATCTTGTAAATAAAGATAAGTTCGAAATTAAGAAAGATAAAAGCTTTAACACCAAAGAAAAATTAGCACCATGCAAAATTTGTAAGGAAAATAATAAAGGCACGCGCTATCATCATGAATCGTCATGTTGGTTTAATCCTAATAAAGGAAAAATACAAAATATTAACAACTCAGTGCTGGAATTGGAACTTAAAAGCGTGGATCAAAAAAACTCGCTACCACACCATTAATCAAACTTAAACTATTAATAAATGGAACATTGGAAGTATTTGGAGTTTATGATTCCGGTTCAAATGTTTCATTGATTAATTCAAAATTAGTTCATCTAAAAAAGAATCAAAATCAGGTGAAAAAAATAAAATTAAGAACGATTAATGGTGTAAACGAAACAGATGGAATGGTAACAATACAAGCAAAAATTCTTAATATAGAAAAAAAATCGACGTTTTTGTTGTAAATAATAAACATTTTAAATATGATTTTTTAATCGGCTTGGATTGTATAAAAAAATATAATTTAATACAAAATGAAAATTTAGAAATAAAACAAAAACTTAGTTCAAAAATAGATGAACACGATGATAAAACAAGAGTCATTTCAAAAAATCTAGAAGCCATCAATGTTATAAACTTTAATGAAAATATTAAGGAGGTAAACTTTGAGGTTCATGTAAACCATCTTAATCGCCATCAACAAGCTGAAATAGACGAACTTATAATAAAAAACAAATCTGTCTTTGCTAAAGATAAGTACGACATCGGTCGGGTTACAGGCTATGAAGCACATATTGAACTGATAACAGAAAAGTATTGCAGTAAGAGGCCATATCGTTGTACGAGTGAGGAAAAAAAAGAAATCGAAAATCAGATAGCAAAGTTGTTAGATAAAAAACTAATTGAAGAATCGTACAGTCCTTTTGCAGCACCTGTAACGCTTGCATTTAAAAGGGACGAAAATAAAAAGTCAAGACTATGCATCGATTTTCGAGATTTGAATAAAATAGTAAGGCCCCAATCACAGCCTTTTCCTCTTATCGAAGATCTAGTAGAAAAAACCCGAGGCTGTAAGTTTTTCTCAACTTTAGATATTAATTCAGCATTCTGGTCGATACCATTACGCGTGACAGACAAACAAAAGACTGGTTTCGTCACCCAAGAAGGCCATTACCAATGGACTTGTCTTCCATTTGGCCTCAAAACGGCACCAGCTATATTCCAAAGGATAATGGGCAGTATAATACGAAAATATAAACTCGCTAATTTCGCAGTAAGTTATATAGATGATATCCTGGTATTTTCGTCGTCATTTTCAGAACATATTGATCACCTAACACGGCTATTTAAAGCAATTCAAATTGAAGGTTTCAAATTAAAATTTGTAAAATGCAAATTCGCCGCGGATTCAGTTAAATATCTGGGCCATATAATACAAAATAACTCTGTTAGGCCATTAAAAGATAATTTAATAGCTATTAAAAATTTTCCAACTCCAAAAACTCAGAAAAACGTGAGACAATTTTTGGGAAAAATAAACTTTTATCACAAGTACGTGCCAAACATAGCTATTATATTGGATCCTTTACACAATCTACTTAGAAAAGGTCAAGTATTCAACTGGACCAGTAGTTGTCAGGAATCACTGGACAAATTGAAGAATATGTTGTGTTCTCAACCAGCATTGACTATCTTCGACACTAATTTACCAATACATATTTACACAGATGCTAGTTTATTAGGTGTAGGCGGAATACTGAAGCAACCTCAAATAAATGGAGAGGAAAAACCCGTTGCCTACTTTTCAAAAAAATTAAATGAGGCACAAAAAAGAAAAAAAGCCATATATCTAGAATGTTTAGCTATAAAAGAGTGCGTAAAATATTGGCAACATAAATTGATGAATAAAAAATTTACTGTTTTTTGTGATCACAAACCTCTTGAAAATCAAAACATAAAATCGCGAACCGATGAAGAACTTGGTGATATGATATACTATCTTTCTCAATATAATTTTGAGATCAAATACTCTCCTGGAAAATACAATCTGGAGGCTGATTGTCTCAGTAGGAACCCAGTTCTGGAACCAGATGAAAACATGGAAGACCAACTAAAAATTGTAAATTTCATAAAACTACAAGATATTTTAGAAGACCAACAAAAAAATACAAATCTACAAAAAGAAAAACTTATTAATAAACGGAATGTTTATTACAAAAAATGTAAAGACACAGAAAAAATCATACTTTCAGAAGATTTCAGCATAGAATGGATGAAAAAAGTACACAAAGAGTTATGTCACATAGGGATTCAACAAATGCAAAGGATGATCGGAACATACTATACTGCCAAAAACCTAAATCGGAACATTCAAAATTTATGTAAAAACTGTACAATATGTATCAAAAACAAGTCAAGAGGAAAAAAAAAATATGGGCTCATGTCGCACTTGGGACCAGCCACAAGACCCTTTGAAATAGTTTCAATTGACACAATAGGCGGATTCGGAGGATCCAGATCAACAAAAAAGTACATGCACCTTCTTGTCGACCACTTCACGCGATATGCTTACATACTTACGTCCAAGACTCAAAATGCATCCGATTTTATAAAACTAATTGAGAACATAACTGAAAATGAAAACATTGGCATGATTTTATCAGACCAATATCCAGGTATTAATTCGAAAGAATTTAAAAATTTTCTGAATGACAAATTAATACCAATAGTCTTCACGGCTGTAAATTCACCATTTTCGAATGGTCTAAATGAACGTTTAAACCAAACTTTAATAAACAAAATCAGATGTAAAATAAATGAAAGTACAAAGAAAATAGCGTGGACAACAGTGGCTAAAAATTGTGTGAACAATTATAACAACACTGAACACACTGTAACAAAATATACACCGACATACTTAATGAATGGAATAGACTCTCGTATGCTACCAACAGAATTAAAACAAACTAGCGAACTAAAACAAACCTTAGATCAAAAAAGAAATAAGGCTTTACAAAATAGCATAAAATACCATAATTATAATAAAAAAAGATATGACAAGGATCGCATACACATCAATTTTAATATTGGGGATTTGGTGTATATCGAAAATGGAAACAAACTCAATAGGAAAAAACTAGATGAACTGAAAATTGGACCCTATAAAATTATTGAAATATTATCAAAATCAATTTACAGAGTTGACACAGGCCACAAGAAGACGGAATCAAACCTGTTTCACATCTCTAAACTACTTCCAGTTCTATAACACCTGCAAATAGAGAAAAATAAAAAAAAAATTACATATAAAATTTTGTTATGAAAATATTTTACAAATATTTTTTTCCTAGGAGGGGTGATGTAAGGTTTCATCCCGTATTTTTCATGTTACTATGGTTACTTGTTTATTAATATTCATTATGATTCTACACTTTAATTTTGGGAACTGGCATTTATAATTATTAACATTAAATGTCGTTTCTTTATTCATAGGTAAGATTTTATAAATAATATGTAAATAGTTTTAAGAAATTATAAATAAAAACCTTTATTCATAGAGAAACTCAGTGGTGTCAATAATTTATTTGTCAGACTTCGTATACAAGACAATATTATAAATATACAAAAAAATTTCCTGAATCTATTCTCAGTCCTATTTACCAAACAAAAAAAGAATAAAAATATTTAATTGTTAATAAAACCAATTTCGATAAAAAAAAAAACAATAAAACTAAGTATCTAATAGTAAATCTAAACCATTCTCGAATCATCTTGAACACACAAAAACTTTCATCAAAATCGGTCCTGCTGTTTAGGAGAAGTTCAATTACAAACACACGCACAGAAGATTTTAGCTGATCTAGCTGATACAAGCCCGCTTCGCTGAGCGTATCTAAGCTTATCTGATTGAATAATAAAGAACTTTACCCAAAATAAAAAATTCAGCTATTTTAACAAAAAAATATAATTTATAGCTTATTTCTAGACCATTGATTTATAGAAAGTTCATGAAAATTCGTTAAACTACTTTTCCAGGAATAAATATAAAATGGGCTATCTTACAGGTAGGTTCTTTACGTTTTTATGAATTTTATTGTAAAATACCTATACTTGTGTTTCTTTGAGATTTGAGAACCTTTCACACCACATGTCAAATAAAACATGTTTCCATTTTAGTAGAATGAATTAGTAGCGTATACTTTTTTAAAATAAATAATTTTCAATGTGTTATTTTAAGAGCTGAGGTATTTTTAAAAATATTTCACTTAAATTCGTTCCTTAGTTCATGCTACAAAATATTATTTATTTACAGAACCGTTCACTATTCTAAAATATATCCGTAGTAGTGATGTAACGAATGCCCAATTGTTCACATTCGTGAATGCGAATATTTTTTTCCAACATTTGCGAACGCGAATGCGAATGTTAACTTTCAAATAAAGAGTATACTTTATATCCAGAAAAAATATACGGTTCCCGTGGGAAAGATAGTTTTTGTTTTTTACAGAGCAAAAGATTAACTTTCTTTTTTACAATGTGGTAGTTTAGGGGTCAAAGAATGATATAGGTTACTTCTTACACCGGAAAAATGAACGGTTCCCATGGGATAGTAAAACAAGTATGTATTCTATAGGAACCGAGTATTTAAAAGCAGTTTCGTTATGCGAAAAAATGCTAAAAAATATGAATTTTATCAGTTGTTTTATCATTTAATATATTTTTTTTTTGGTTAGTCAAAAACATTCGCAAAACATTCGCGTTGTTTCTTGTGAATGCGAATATTCGTTACATCACTAATCCGTAGTATTATTTAAAGTCCATTGTGTTATCGGAAAATCTGATGTTTCCAGGGCACCAGAATAATAATAAATAAATTAAAAATGAAGAATACAATTTTTCGCATTCGCATTTGCGAATATTCGCATATTTTTTAACATTCGCATTCGCATTCACAAGAAACAACGCGAATGTTTTTGACAAACCAAAAGAAAAATATATTAAATGATAATACAACTGATAAAATTCATATTTCTTTAT
Organism: Sisyra nigra; assembly: GCA_958496155.1. Lineage (NCBI taxonomy): Eukaryota > Metazoa > Arthropoda > Insecta > Neuroptera > Sisyridae > Sisyra > Sisyra nigra. The sequence goes on along the minus strand of OY292316.1, from coordinate 31,926,267 downwards.
TTTAATAGTCTTGAGATAGGCCACTAAATTAAAAATACTTTTTTAGTTATTTTAAGTTAGTTTAATTAACAATGAAAAAATCACAACTAAAATAAATTATTAAATTCATTCTTTACGTTTACAAAAACTCAATTTCTAAATTGTTGTATATATTTTGATAAACGAACTTGAGAATCCAATCAAATAAGGTAGTAATATTATTCTAGATCTAATAAATCTTGTTGCAATTTATAATGTACAAATTGTACTTACTAAGTAGATTATAACTAGGATTTAGAATATTGATAACTATTAAGTATTAAAATATTGAAAATATTAAAATTTAAAATATCTTTTTACAGAGAACACAAAAAAAAATTTAACCAAAGTTAAAATTCCAATAGGTATCAGAGTTAATCTTTCGTTTTAATTATAATATACAAGCTGATACCCGCTCGCATCACTGAGTGATTCCCTATACCTTCATAGCGAAATCTAAAAATTAATCTATTTTGACAGAAAAAGATGATAGATACTTTCAGACTTTAGATCCAAAGAAAGTACATCAAAATTCGTAAAACTACGTTTTCAAGAAAGAGATGTTAGCTGTCTCACATCAGCTTCTATACGATTTTTAGTAAAAAACTACCTTTATTCCTTTAGGATTTGAAAATCTTTTAAACTAATTGTCATTTATAACCATTCAGCTAATTTAGGGACATCCATTAATTGCGCGAGGCGTTTTTTGAGATTTTTTAAAACCCACTCCCTCCCCTCTGGTAAGATGTCATGAGATTTGGCATAATCCTTTCTCCAGCCCACAATCTAATGAAATATTTTTCAAAACGTTTGTTTTCTTAAAAAAATACGTGATATTTGCGAGACCTTCCCTTTCCCCAAAGTAAGATTAGATGAGATTCGGCTCGACCCCATCGGCCTCTAAACGCCTCTCGTAATTAATGGATGTTCCCTTAAAAGAATCGATTAGTAGCTATCCTACAGGATCTTTAGCAAAACTTCATTAAAATTCGTTCCGTTAAGTAATTGTTAATTTTTAGAAATTTTTATTTTATTACAATTTTAATAAGTATATATTTCTAAATAATATCTTCGGCAATGAACAATGAAAAATTCTAATATTTCAAAAAAAACCATTATTAATTTTATAGGGTGTTAAGTAAATTAAAATTCATATTTATTTTCCAGTAAAAATTGAAGTGAAAATTCTATTTCACGAACTTTACCGAAACTTTTTAAATGTACGGTTCCTGTAGGATATAATTGTTTTTGTCATTCCATGGGAACCATGTATTATTCTAGCTTTAAAAGTTAAAAGTAAGCTATATCATACTTCCCCAAACTACTACATGGCTAAAATCATATAAATCTTGAATTCAGTGATAAAAAATACATATCTATCCCACGGGCATAGTACATCTCTTCTGAGTAAAAAGTCGATCAAGTATTCTTAAAGAAAATGAGTTAAGACTATTTCGTCAACTTTAGCGAAACTGCTTTTAAATACTCGGTTCCTATAGAATACATACTTGTTTTACTATCCCATGGGAACTGTTCATTTTTTCGGTGTAAGAAGTAACCTATATCATTCTCTGACCCCTAAACTACCACATTGTAAAAAAGAAAGTTAATCTTTTGCTCTGTAAAAAACAAAACAAAAACTATCTTTCGCACGGGAACCGTATATTTTTTCTGCATATAAAGTATACTCTTTATTTGAAAGTCAACATTCGCATTCGCGTTCGCAAATGTTGGAAAAAATTTTCGCATTCGCATTCGCGAATGTGAAAAATTGGACATTCGTTACATCACTAATACAAACCATGAATTTTTTTCAGGATGCAAAGTTTACTGTACGTTTTTTTGAAAGAGTACCACATACTCATAGTTAATTATATTTCAAATTTTTGAATTTAAATTGTTCTCTTTTTAAATTTTAATTGATTGCGTTGTTTTCATAAGTATATTAAAAAAAAAAAAACTATATTAATATGAAATTATCGAAGAATAAAAAAATAAAAATGATCTAATTGTAATAAATATAATAACACAGGTTTACAATTTTTTTTTTTTTTTTGGGTTTCTGTTTTCATGTTTGAATTCTGATTCTAAACATCGAAAAACAATGAAATGTCCATTTTTAGCTTTTAAAGTTTGTTTTTGTCTAATTTACGTCAATAAGTAACTATACGTTTTGAAGATTTAAATTGATTTTATGAGCAATAAATATGAGCAAAAGAGCCTAAAAACATATTGATGCCGCCGTTACTTATAAAGTTAGACCTTATGAAGCCGTTTGTGAAAGCTCAGGATCAGTATTCTGAATATTTAAGTAAAGGGATTGTTTCCCAAAGTATCTGAAGTTAAAGCAGGTATTTTCGTTGGACCACAAATAAAACAAATAATGAGCTGTGATTTCACATAATTCTTTAATGCTCATGAAAAACAAGCCTGGGGGACAGTACAATGAGAATATGATGGGAGATTATATTTGCGAATTAATACGAAAAAGCCCATACAAACATTAAAGATCCACTAATAATATTCATTTTTAATTGGGTTTATACAGTCCTATATCTGACATGAGTGCGAGTGATGGATAGAACTAGTGTTAAATAAAGTGTGTGAAGTAAGTGATCAAGAAAGTCGTGCATGACCATAGCTGTTAGAGCGACTCTAATATGAAAATAACAAAATTAATTTAAATTAACATAATAATATGTATTAAAAAAATTAATACTTTTCTGAGTAAAACGTGCTATTTGTTACTTATAGTATTCTAAACAGTTTAAAGAAAACTCATCCCCTCTTATTAATTTTTATTTATTTTACAGTTTATATGAACGAGTAAGTCATAAGGAAAATTAAAAGTCATCCAAAGAATAGTTGAACTCATTTAGATAAGTCTAATCTTATTTAATTATTATTTTTAGGTAATGATAAGAATAATTTAGGAAGAAGAAATAAATTCGCTCTAAAAGATAGCTAATCTTAAAATATTCACAATCTATTAATTGGCATACATTGTAACATTTAATATTGTAATAAATTTTAAAGATAAATTTCTTAATATTGGCTAAATGTGATTACGCAAATTCTGCCTGAATATCAAAGTTAAACCAACTCCAAAATAAAAAAAAAATAAAAAAAATTCATATCGCATATTTTAAAATACGAACAGAAAGGATGCCCCAACAAGAGCGTCGGATTTAATTTTAAAGAAAAACGACCTTAATTTTTAAACTAAGCAAACATTTATATTTCAATATAAAGAAAAATAGTTCCGATTGCACATGAAATACAACATCAGGCAAATGGCCATCACGAAACCTCTGACACAGGGTAATTCTTTTGTTGAAATTTTTTTTTTATTCATCAATAACGCGCCGTATTTTCTCTTTAAGATGTTCAACTGTTTCAGGCTTATTCGCATACACTTTTTCCTTCACAAAGCCTGAAAGAAAAAAGTCCATCGGTGTCAGATCGCATGATCTTGGTGGCCAATATTGATCGCCAAAACGAGAAATGACAAGGCCTGGAAACTTAGTTACACCATTATTTCTGTTTTTCCTTTTCTTCAGCCAAACTTTCAGCTTTTTCTTTCTTTTCCATAAGAAGCTTCTTGTTGGGCGTTGAGATTGTTAAGATTGTCGACTTCAAACCTTTGCCGGAGCGTTTAGATCGTTGCGAAACTTTTGGGAATAGTATTATATCAGCGGGTGACACATGTTGGACATTGCAAGAAGATGATGCATAGGTTGGCTCATTTGATGTGGCTGCAACTAAGACTGGAGCTAGAGAGTCGAATTCTTCAGCTGTGCCTTCTGATTGTCCTTCAGGCATTCCACTTGGTTTAGCCGAATTATGGTTGCCATCAGGAATTTTCACAGAAGCTGACGATGGCGCATGGAGCTAATTCGAAGGTCCTGGAGAAGGGACAAAACTTTCATATTCTTCTTCTAAAGGTCCACTTGGCATGCAACTCAATTCATTCACATGGTCACCGTTCACAGGCGGCGGAGGAGTAAAAGCCTCACATGCGTTTGCAATTGGATTCACAGGCATGGCGCTTGGATTGTTTACAGACAGTTCGGAGACAAGATCGTCAGGAAAGCAAACCATAGGACCATCTTCTTCGTCGTCGTCTTCTTCTGGACGTTGATCGGTTACTTTACTAAGCAGAAAGTCCTCGTCAGTGAACATCCCAGAATCTAACGGAAAGATACCCGTAGCGCGAAAACTGGACGTGGTTTTTTTCTAACGTCGCTGTTCTTTCATATGCCGTTTTGAACAACTCCGCGATATGGTAAAAGGTGATCACCTGGCCAGGGTGAGATGACATTCAGTTATCTGCAACTTGGTCGTAGTTCGTTTTCAAAGGTTTGAAAAAAACTTGGTCGACTGGTTGCGTCTTGTGACTTGAGTGGGTTGGGAGACTCACCACCACAATGTTGTTAGATTTCGCTTAATCTATTGCTTCATAGGAAACATGTGAACTGTGGTTGTCTAAAATTAGCAGGTTCGGTCTCTCCTTTGTTGGCTTAGAAAATTCAATAAAGTGATCTAGCCATTTGATGAAAGTAGCTGAGTTCATGTACCCCTCATCAGTCACCAACATTCCGCAACCTTGTGGCCCATCTTTTATTAACAAGGTCTTCTCCCTCTTTCTCTTGAAAATGAAGTAAGGCGGTATGTACCCACCCAAAGCGCTGAGGCAGTAAACAACTGTCACTGTTTGTCCTTGTTCTGAATTCGCACTCTTCCCAACATCTTTTTGTTTCTTATCCGAAACAACTTTTGGAATTGTTGACGGGACCGTTTGGATGCCTGTTTCGTTCATGTTGTAAATGGCATCAGGTGCAAACTTATACTTATCATACGTCTCTTGTAAATTATTAAAAAATGCGCTAACTGCTGTTTGTTAAAATCCATGGCCCTTGTCACAGATGTCTTTCTCGCCGTTCGAAGACTTAGACCGTGGCGCCGCATGAAGGAAATAACAAAATCTTTCCCGGCAGTCTTTTTTTATTTTGGGAATGGATGCTCAATACAGTTATCTGCGGCGTAGCGAAATAGTAGAAATCGAAGTGATTTAAATGATAAACCATTTGGTTTAAGCGTTTGCAGTGGTCGATAATTTCCTTCTCTTGGATTGGATTGAAGGTTCTTTTAAACCGTCCGAGTTTTGATGTGGAGCAGCCTTTCTTCAATCTTTTTCTAACGGTTGCCTCATTGAATCCCAGCTCGAAAACAATTCGTCGAATCGAAATGCCTTTCGTTTGTAATTCTTGAGCCTGGTTAAACAACTCAGAAGTAAACGGTTTGGCATCAGTCTTTCTTTTGTACGTCCTGCAACGAAAAAAATGTGTTATTTTCAGTTCCTAAAAGAATATGAGAAGCTAATTTAATAAGTGGGGGCAAAAGTCCGCATTGTGGACATTTGCTCCCGTTAGAACTGCGGAATTTACCCCATAATGCATTTGTTAGCCAAGTGGTACAAAACTTATTTAGGTCTATTACATTCCACTATATCTAGTATGAAAATATAATTTAAGATGAGAAAGCTTCCCATCGAATCATTTATGAAGGTAATATAAGGCATGCAGCACTTCATTCACACTTGAGAATATCGACAAATATTACATGCAAAGTAGCAAAAAAACATTTACCTCATTTTTGTCCGGATCGCTTCTCACTCGCCGTTTATTTTTGATTGTCGTCTGCTCTTGGTCTTACCAACATAACATGATTGGCTAGAACCAACTCAAATAAGCCGGAAACTGAAAACAGCTGCTGCGGATCTTTTCCCCTTGCGGATCTTTGCCCCACTTTACCCTATCAAGCACTCGAAATGATTAACATACACATTAAAAGTTGCATTTATTCGAAAACTAAGCTAAAACTCGAATAGTACTACACTTCATTTTCGAAATAACTTAGGTTGTTTTATCAGAAACCGTTGTCAATTTTGAGCGCATAAGAAACCATACTCGCAAATAACAGTGCATTAAAGACGATTATATGCAAACCTAAAAGTTGCATTTATTCAAAAACTAAGCGATAACTCGAAAAGTACCACTTTTCATTTTTGATATTTTTTGGGTTGGTTTATCAGAAACCACTGTCAATTCTGAGCGCCTAAGAAACGATTGGACTTGAATTCGAATGAATTTTGAAGGTGGTCTTCATTAACAAAACTATTATCAATCAAGAACATGAATTAGCAACATCGTTTTAAGTGTAAAAATGAAAATCCAACTAAATCAAATTTGACAAAACCCAAGAGGGCCCAGGGGGGCTACCCTCGGTGGGGGTTTGGTGGCGGAGCACCCAATAAAAAAAATTCACATAACTGATCGTTTATTCGATTTTCATTATTTGATTGTTTTTTCACGAACTGGGACCCTGAAGTTTTACACAAAACCAAATCTCCTTTCTTCAAAAAACATATGGCTTCCATTGGTGTTTGGAGTATAAATAATTAATAAATATACCAATACTGCTCGTATTTCCGATCAATATTTGATGGCTGTAGGTTTATTTACTAAAACCGCGAAGTTTTTTAAGAACAATTATTATGCAGAATTATCCTTCAGTTTTTAATTTAAATTAATTATGTGTTTGATATGTCTAACTTAACCATTTCAAAAATAATTTTTCGCATATCAAAGTATTATAATATTATATTAATGTTATTTACATAAAATCTTTATAATATTTGAAATGATTTTGTTTGACTTTTTTTTTAGTTCATACAGGTTGTATGCATATAGTATGTTATAAAATACTTATATTTCATATATATTATACCAACAGCGAGTTTCATAAATAAAAGTAAAAGAAAGTACTGTGACGCGTTGCAGCAGATATTTGTAATATGAAGAAAATAAAAATGGTTCCTGTGGGTTATCCTTAGGAGATAGACATATCCCGTCGCGGACTTTTTTATCAATCTTTATAAGATACGCAATTTTGTCGCATATTAGTTTGATCTATCTCGTAAGGTTTAGCCAGTGTTTGCAATGTAAGTGCACAAAAATTTTCCAATTTCCAATCTTTGAATTTCCCGACTTTTCTCTATTATAATATGCATGTTTTAACCTACAAACCTTTTTCTTGAATCATTCTATCAATTATTGAAAACTGCATTACATTAATCCGTCTTGTAGTTTAAAAGATCGAAGGGAACATTTTTTCATAATTGATAAGAATACATATTTTTTAACAAAATTATATTTCCATATATGGATTACCATATTACTTACAGCCACTTATGTTTTTTTTTTTTTGGGGGGAGCCTATTTCTAAATCTCGAGGCCACAATGGACACAGGTTCATTAATAGAACTATCTAAAGAAAGAAAGAAGACTGTTTAGAAGAATAGCCGAGGAACGAAAAAAAAAACTGAAGAAGCACAAAAATTTAAAACTGAGAAGAAGTTACCTATCTAAGAAGAGTAAAAATATTGTAAGTACGGAAGAAGAATGAGTAGAGTATGGAGACAGCGGGGATGGCATTTCTGATGAAAGGATTGACGAGGAAAATGAAGAAGAAAGAAATGAGGAAGAGAGTGGAATTAAGCAGTGAATACTTATATTAATGTTAAGGTTCCTAGCAAAAATAGATATTATAACCAATCAAAGTCCTTGATGTACTAAAATTTATTATAACGGGTGAAAACTATAGAATTAAGTACAAATTTGATAATACCTAAGAGGTTTGCTATTACATAAGTACATAAGTCTATACAGTTAATAGAAAACGTGCCCCCTCATTAGTTTTTATTAATTTTACAAAAAATGTAAAAACCCCTAACATCCATATATTCAGCCGAGTATATGCAAACATGTGCGCAGTAAAGTGGTTGGTGTCTCTGAAGGAACCAAAGAAAACATTGATATGCTCAGACTCAATCGCTGCCTTAATGAGCATCATGAACATTTGGACCAACAAACACCCATTTACAGCCCAAATACAAAAAGACTGTACGTCAATCAGAAAGGAGGGAAGGGTCTTGGAATTTATATAGATTCCTGGACACTGTGGGATTACGGGGAATGAGGAAGTCGATGAGAACGCAAAAGCAACAGTCGGGGTCGAAGACAGACGACATATCAGTATACCTACGATCGACCTGTTATCAGAAACTGTAAGAAAAACCAACGAGAAGAATAATACTGAATGGCAGAATGAAGAGGGAAGTAAGCTGAGAGCCGTAAAGGAAACACCAACCAAATGGGGAACCTCTTGCAGAAAGGATAGAGTGGAAGAGGTAAAGCGTTGCCGGCTCAGAATAGGACATTGTCAATTTACGCTTGGACATATATATTGGAGAAGAAGACTACGTCAGTGTGTGAAATGTGTAATATCCCGATATCAGTGAACCACCTTTTAATAGAATGTCCAAAATACGCGAGTGCAAGATTAGTTCTCGGAAACAACCTTTCTCTAAAAGAAATTTTATCAGACAATGAAAGTACGACACAAAAACTATTTAATTTCTTAAAAACTACAAATCTATGGGATACCATATAGTGCCACGTAAACAACAATCTTATTGAAAACAGACCTTTCCAAACTAAACTACAGAGAAATAAAATAATTAAAAGTGACAAAAAATAAAACTCTAAACATAATGACAATATACACAGAATAAATCTAATCCAAGATTAGAAATCTACTACTATTACTAACCAGTATAGTCGACTATAGCCGCTAATAACCTATAGAAGTTGATGCGACGTTAAATAAATTAAATTAAAAAAAAAATTGAAATGAACGAGCAAGTCATAAGGAAACGTAAAAGACAGGTACATATAAAAAAAAACAGCATTTACACATTTAGATAAGTCTAATAATGTTTAATTTTTTTTTTGGTAATGATAAAAGAAGAAGAAATAAATTCGCTGTAAAAGATAGCTAATCTTATATTTTTTATAATCTATCAACTGGCACATGCAACATTGTAATAAATTTTAAAAATATTTTATTTCATATCGGTTAAATGTGATCACGCAATTTCTGCATGACAATGGAAATTAATCAACTCCAAATTAAAAAAAAAAAACTTACATATTGCATTTAATAAACGAGCACAAACACTTCTCAATTCAACTTTTATTAACTATCTGAAATATGATTTTCTTATATATATATTATGTCTTCTTAATAAGAGCTTTTAAAACTTTTAAATGTTTAAATTAGGAATCCGTAATTTTTTGTTGATATTTGGAATTTAATAATATGTACCTATACTTACATAAAAAACCGATTTCACGTTATACCTAAGCTCACGTAATTTATGGTTTTAGAAGAGATAAACAAAATACCAATACTGTGGTGGTTCCAGCCTCCATTAAATTTTTTCAATTAAATATAATTTTAAAACTTAATTTAAAAACTAATTTTTTGAATTTTAATTATTATAAACTAGTTTTACCTACCCACGACTTTTCTTACGCGAGTTTTTGGATTTGGCTGATAAAACTTGTCGATATACGATATTGGAAGACTCGCCGCAGAGAAAAAAATAAATTTATTACAAGGGAGCCTAAAGACTTCTTATTTCATAATTTTTTTATATTTAATCCAACAAAATAAAAAAAAATCCAAATTATCAATCTAGGTATATCTGAACTTATAATATGGTTCTATAAATATGAATTAGGGGAAAGTGGGGTATTTGAGAACAATAAACTTTAAATTATCCTAATTAATAAAATAAAATAACAATTTTAGTAAACTTTTGCTATAACTTAAACTTTAACTTATCTACTTTAATAATTTGACCACAAAACTTTTTTTGAATTAATATTAGAATAACAAATAAAATCCGTATATCCTTGTGCCAATACCTCGGTTGGACTCTGTTCTAGATTTCAAACTTCGCTTTTAGACTTTGCTATTTCTTAAAATATCTAATCCATCTCCTACCACTAATTTTTTTAGATAAAAAAAAAATATTTAAGTTCCGTATGAAAAAAGAATAATTTAATTGTAAGTGAAGTTTTATTGTATTATAAGTGATTTTATTGTATCGTTCTACCTATCAATAAGGTAAGTGAAATTTTAAAAAATCTGGTCATCTATCGTTCGCTCCATTTCTTTTTCTTTCGTCTTTTGGTCCATTATTTTTATAATAATTAACTTATATAATCGGCTGTGAAAAAACTTTAATACCCCAAAAATTTATATTGTAAATTATTAAACTATATACAATCCGATTTTACAAAAATTGTTTGACCGGCCGATGTTCGATGACAGTCCGTCCACCGTAGCCGTGTTTTCTCAGCCAAAATTTTTCTATTTCTTTCCAAAGGATGATAACTCCTAAAAGGATGACAATAGAATTTCCCCCATTTTTAGAATGAACAAATATTTCGCACGTAGCTTATGTTACTATTTATTTTTGCAATGATGTTTTAATAGAAATAATACACTATAAGTACTTATAATCCCTATGGACATATTTGGGAATTTATTGACTGAAATACAAGTTTCTTATCACAAACTGACGGAGCCAACCCCTTTTAATTAAATGTTAATTTTTTAAGTATTAAAATTTATTTGTTTTTATATTTACATATTATAAAAATAAGAGCACTAGAATCGTATTCTATATCTCTAGTCTCTACAAAACAATCTTAAGTGCAATTTGAAAGTTAAAAAGTAAGCTTAAAGTTCATATTTACTCTCTTAAATCGAAATAGTGACTTTCGACTACAAATAGTGACTATTCACTATTTTATATTGAAAAATATACCCTAATAATAGACACCATGTCATCCTTTAGTTAAAGTGGAGCACCAATGGAAGCTACACATATCATCTTTTAAATTTTCACTATTTTTGGAACTAATAGTAGACATGTCATAATTTGTTAAAAAAACGTTAGGAAAAACAAAAAAAAAACGTTTATCACTATTCTAAAAGTAACATTGATACCATCATAAGCAAGTAAAAAAGTAAAGTTCTAATAAATATTGATTCAAAACTTACCTTCAAAATGTATGCGTCCTTAATATATAAAATAAGAAATCGCGAAACGCGTGTTCACTCAGTCAGTTAGTTCACAAAAATTGATACAATTTTGGCATTTCATTCATAACTCTTTGAAGCTTTTGAGATCGATTTATATATGAAGCTGGGTCTCCTTTGATATAGAGATTAGAGACAAATTACTAAAATTGATCTTAAAACAAGAAGGTTTTTTGGTCAGTGTCTACCTTTAATTCACTGTCGGGCATTGGTAACTTTACCTTATGAGGTACTTATGTAATAGCATGTTTAACTATCAAAAGTGTTTTAGGAATCCTGATTTGATTTATTTACTGTATAGATTTTAGAATAAATAAAATATATTTTGAATTCTATTTTTAAAATATGTTTTGAAGTTTTTTTTAAAGTTATTGTTTTAGAATTTTTTATATTTTACTGTAAACAGCGCCGCGCCGTATAGTTTGGCCGCCCGTGTGCAAACAAAAATAGGCTCCCCCCCCAAAAAAAAATATGATTTCATTCTTTATAAAAAATATCTAAGTTCCAAAATGATATCCCTAAGTCTATAGTATCCGTAAGTATAGTTCGATGTAAGTGATCCCGATAAGGAGGAATTTGATTTAGAGAGTTGAAGTCCTTTGGAGTTCGATTCATAGAGATTCATAAAGGAGAAAATACACAGTTACATAAGGCTGAATTGGAAAAAAAAACTTATATCTATATCCAAATTATAGGTCATAGGGAGTTTAAGGTATGTCAAACGTAAATTAATAATTCCTTGAAAGAATACTTAACTGCAAATAGTGAGATTTCTAGGCAGGTAAAAAAATATGAAGATATAAGTAGCTATCACTCTTAAAAATTTACGATTCTTGAGGAATAATTTTCTATGGCAACATAGCTAAACTTACTTTTACATATTTTGCTATGATGGTTTCTATTAATCAGTTTAATTTAGCTATGTCCAGCGAATCGGGCGGGTATCAGCTAGTTTTATATAAAATGAATGTATGTCTGTCTGTCTGTGTGTCTTTTATGCATTCCTAAACTGTTCGACCGATTGCGATGAAACTTGGAGTAGTTGTTGTCCGGCCCCCAGGGAAGGTTTCTACGAAAGAAAATTTTTGGTATGCCATCGAAAAATTCGGTAATTCGGATGGCATTTTTGTACAAAATCTTAATGCAAATAGAACGTCAAATTTTAATATTCTATATTTTAATATTTTGTAAACAAAAATTGAATTGAAATTAATATATTTTAATTGTGCAAATGGTAATTATCTGGTCTTTGGTATATTGAAAATGATTTATTTCATCAATTTGATGTAATGAAAGTGAGATGTGAATTCCAACAATCTATAATTTTGTGTTGAAATTACTGCTGACCGATAGTTAAGATTCAATTTCTACTATGGTTTTTGACGTATCGTTGACATTGATTTAGTATTTCGTCTTTCCGTTTATAAAAAAACTATTCATTTACGAACTTCAGTTTTGTTTTTTTATTATTTATTTAAATTTAGATTGTTACTTTAACTATGAAACAGTAAACGTTTTACATGGGAAAGGACAAAAAAAAAATTAATTTGACAGACAACTTTATCGCTCTACGAAATCAGTTTAAGAAAGAAAATGTAAGAATTAATCCTTTTGCTCAATTTTCTTAAACCAATATTGAGTAAACATTAACCGAGATGAAAAAATTTACAATTGAATGACAATTAAAAATTGAAAACGTTCGTAAACGACTAACCAGTACCTACAACCAGTAGGTACTAAAAATTTCTTTCATGTTGCATCCTTTTACACGACTTTTGTAATACATATTCTAATTTCTAAAACAAATTCTGTCTGAAAGTTGAATTCTTAAATACCATAAATCCATAGTTAATTTGAAGGTAGTTATCTTATGACTTATCTATAGTTCAGCTCAGTAAACGTTCGAAATGTTGAAGGAGAAGTTTTACTTATCCATTGTTCGATTCGTTAACTATAAAGATTGGAGCAATCAGGAAATTCTCTACAGTGAATATGATATCATTCTTAACAAAAAATATCCAAGTTCCAAAACTACACCCGTAAAAATAAATAACCATTTAGGAGGAGTTTGGTTTAGAGAGTTGAAGCCCTAAGCAGTTCGATTCATAGAGATTCATAGTGGAGAAAATACAGAGTTACATAAGGATGAATTGGAACAAAAAAAAATAACTATTAGGTTTGTTCCATACGTTCCAAACACGTCCACGAAAGACAACGAGCAAGGCACATTGACCAAGAGACAAGAGTGAGTGAAGAAATGTTTCAGCCCTTAGCCGCTTGGCCTCAATAGGCCGAGAGGCGAGCTATGTACGTACGTTTTCGTGACAATCGCGTATTTCGACACTAATTGGAGGTGTTTAAATACCGCAAAACCGGTTTAAAATTAAGGGGAAGTTCTTGCTTTATGATTTTCATTCACTCTTGTCTCTTGTGTCTTGCTCTGTCATTTGGTGGACGTGTCTAAACATCATCAAATGGATAAGAGGAACAAACCTTATACACTGCCGGCCAAAAGTTTGAGACCATATAGATTTAAGCCAAAAAAAGGAAATATTTTTAAAAATTCAAAGACAAATACAGTAAAAATGTTTATTAATATTATAGTTATAACCTTTAAACATACTTAGTATAGAAAATAAACATAAAAAATTATTCTATAAAAAAAAATGAATTAATTACTCAAACTGTTTTTTCATCAAAAAATCCTCCCTTGCACTTAATTACTTTTTCTACTAGCCTCGGCATTCTACTTATTAATTTATTTATGGTTTCTTGAGAAATGTTGTTCCAGCTTTCTTGTAGTAGTCTCCACAAGTCGGCAAGTGAAGAGGGACACTCCTCTCGGACATTCCTAACAAGCTCGTCCCACAAAAGCTCGATTGGATTGAGATCCGGACTTTGCGGTGGCCATTTCATGATTTTTAAAACTCCTTCTGCTTCTTTTTGTAATAAATAATTTTTACATAGCTTGGAAGTATGCTTTGGATCGTTATCTTGCTGGAAAATGAACCCATTGCCAATTAAACTTAAGCCTGATGGTACAGCATTTTTTTCGAGAATTGTTTTATATTCCTCTTTCTTCAAAATTCCATCAATTTTAACCAAATTTCCAATTCCATGGTCTGAGAAACAACCCCAGACCATTATTGAACCACCACCGTGCTTAACAGTTGGCACTACACAATCTGGTAACATCTTTTCTTCGGTGCTACGCCGAACGTAAATTCGTCGATTTGAGCCAAATACTTGGAATTTTGACTCATTAGTCCAAAGAACTTTTTTAAAATCATCTTCTGTCCAATCTCGATGGAATAGGGCCCACTGCATCCTTTTTTTCTTATTTTGCGGCCTTAGTAAAGGTTTCCGAACGGCAACACGACCAAACAGTTTAGCGTTCTTCAACCCTCTTTTCACTGTAGTAAGCGAAACTGGTTTATTTAAAGATTTGTTCACTTCAGCACGAGTTTTTGGTGCTGTTAAGCGTCTATTCCTTTTGCTGGTAATAACGATAAACTGATCCTCACTAGAAGTAGTAGCTCTCGGTCTTCCTGAACGTGGAAAATCTTGAAAACTACCCGTTTCCTTAAACCGAATAATTGTGCGATGAATACAAGTCTTCGAAAGTTTAAGTTGAGACGCAATTTCACGTTCGGATTTGCCTTCATTATGTAAAGTAACAATGGCAGATCGAGTTTCGATATTTATTTCTCGTACTTTTCCCATTTTTAAAACGTTTTAACTATAGAAACCCCAAGTTAAGACTAAATTAAATTATTCAAACAAAATGGTACATAACTTAAAAAAAAATTTAAAATAACCTGTTTTAGAAAGTCTAAATAATAACAAAGAATAGCCAGTGCAAAATTAAAGAAGAATAGAATTAAAGAACAATTAATACGGAGCTACTTTAAATATAATGATGACCCTTCCACTGGCCAGACACCCTGCGGTCTTGGATGTTTTTAAACAGAACCCATTAATTCTATTTGTACCTGAGAAACATACCTACAAAAGTCTCTTTAGATGTTCATCAATAATTTAAAAATATGTATGGACAACAATTTTTATTTTATTACCGAAACTTTGAATACAATAAGTGATAGCATAAATATATTACAACTGGTCTCAAACTTTTGGCCGGCAGTGTACATCCAACTTATAGGCCATAGGGAATTCAAAGTATGTCAAACGTAAATTAATAATTGATAATTCATTGAAATAATACTGAACTACAAATAATGAGATTTCTAGGCATAGGTAAAAATACGAAGATATCTATCACTCGAGAAAATTTACGATTTCTGAAGAATAACTTTCTATGTCAACATATGACTCTTATAACAACACAAATAGTTAAGAGCTGTTTTTCCACTAAATACTAGCGCCGCCATTAAAAAAAATTTTATTGCACTTTAGTGCATGTTTTGCGTGACAAGGCTAGCTTGACGGTTAAGCTGGCCTTGTTACAAAAATTTCGTAAACGGCACGAGCAACAAAATTTAAACTACGGCAATTAATTAGCACAAAAATAGCACTAAATCGTTAGCATAGTTTCATTTGATTGGGCTCGGTTGCCAAGGCTAGCTTGACGAACGTGTTTTTGCGTTAAAGACGCACAACAAAGAAATGGACAAAAAGCTTCTACAGTTTTATTATACATGTATATATAAATATAGATATAGATATAGATAAATAAGAATAATTCAGTAAATTGGATTTTTAAAAAATGGTAATTTTTTCCTAATTTTTTCCACGCCGATGGCGCCGTGACCTCCTTCTTATAGAACCATAGGGAGTCCCTAGCACTGGCTAGTAATTCCAAACCAGTCTCCGGCCATATGACTCGAAGCTGAGTATCCCCTTAGCTCCGAGGCACATTAAATATAGAATTATGATTTTATTTTTTATACCATCACATTTGCTTATTGTAATTACAGATTGCAAATAAAGAATTTTAAGAAAAAAAAACAGTTCCAAACTCTATCTATCGGATTTCTTATTTTGTTAGCGTGCTTCTATGGTTACTTTCTTTAATTGTTATCTAATTAACGATGGATCAGATGCAAAAATGTTTAAGGACTTTTCGGCTTAGAATTTCATTCGCTAATCATCCTTAAAAACGCCATGACTTACAACTTATTCTGTACATAATATCTGTGTGGTTATTTCCAATTTTCCTATTTCAAAAAGTATTTAGCGAAATATGAATTTTAAAAAAATATTATAATGATTATTGTTACTTTAGGTAGTTGTTCTTCTTTTTTTTTAGATTTATTTAAATATTAAAACGTTGGTAGCAATTGTTGTTGAAAGGTGCAACTAGCAAATGTTGACGATACCGGAGAATTAGTGTTCGCGCGAATTTTCTCAGTGTTTCTTTGGGTTTAATTCGCTTAAGTGGAGAGAGGCCCAGCAGAATATTCGTCCTCACAATTGAGCGAGAAACTACCTTCACTTATTTATATAAATTACTATCTGATACTCGCTCGCTTTGCTGAGAGTATCTAAATTTAATTGATTGATTAATAGATTCTCTACCTTAATAGCAAAATATAAAAATTAATCTATTTTGACAGAAAAAGATAATAGATACTTCCAGACTTTAGATCCAAAGTAAGTTCATCAAAATCCTTAACAATACTTTTCTAGGAAGAGATATTAGCTAGCTCACAGGTTCTATACTATTTTAAGAAGTGGCGGCTTGTGAGATTTTGACAAAGGGGTGCTGAGTTAAATAAAAATAAAAACATAATGTACCTAATTAATTTATGTATTTTTTGTATAATTTGTATACAAAATCCATTCTACGATTTTTAGCTGGATAAAGGCATTAATTGGTCTTGATCCATACTATTCCTTAGCAATGACTCAATTAATTTGTTTTCTGTTTTAATGTAACGTACTATTGTCTAAATGTATTTGTAAAGTCGAAAGCAGCGACAAAAATTAATTACCCACCAAAAAACAGCAGGATTTTGCGACGAACTTCTTTCATCATGGCCACGAACGTACTGTGGTGCTGTTGATATCACAGTGCCAGTTTCGCTTGTTACATGCATAGATTGGATAACACGAACTTAACCGTACATAGACGAAGCTGAACGAAACCGGCTGAATTGACACTGTGAACATCACAGTTCCAGGCTTCATATTTCAACTTATTCTAAGTAAGATTTAAATAGTTCGTTTACAGTTTACATAATAATTGAATTGATTATGTTTAAAAATTTCATTGTATTATTATTATGACTCCATCAATATTATTGTCATTTAATAATATAAATAGGGTCAAGAAGTGGGGTGTATATGAGACAAAATCCTAATCTTTTGATTTTTTATAACCTTAGAATTGTTTTTTTACATCATTTTATCGGTTAATTTATACTACTTCTTCATAGCTATTAAATAATTTGATCGGTTTGTAGTTAGTTAAAGAATAAAGACATGTTTAAGTTTAAAATAAGTGTCTCATTATTTTTCTCAAAAAGGGGTAATTATGATACATGGTTTGGAAAGTATAAGACAGTCTTTATTTTCTTTATATTTCAATATATTTCACATCGAGGACTGAGTATAAGAGAAGAAGGTTAAAAACTATACAAAAATGTCATTGCTTATTATTAATATTATCATTATTATAAGTAAATTGGTCTTAATAGTTGGGGAGCCCAAGCGGGGATTTCGGGATTTACTAAAGCGCGGCAGATTAATATACAGGGGGATACCTTGTACCCGGTTAAGTATTTCCACCAAATATGAGCCTGATATATATGGCCGCCCGTCTAGAATAAAGGATCAGATTAGTAAAAAAAATTGATCACCTGAAATTCTCGAGCTCGTCAGATTAAGGTAGGGTGAGTTAGTTACATGCTAAAACTTGTACATTCCACTAATCTGACAATTTGAGAGTGACGTAAAAGGGCTACAAAGTTGTAAAAAAAAAACGTCATCTCGACATTCTTGAGCGTGGCTATTTTTTTTATTTATTTTGAAGAGAATAATTGAAGGATTACTAAAAATATATAATCTGACGATTTCCACAAGCCGAAGCAACAAAAAAACATCGATAAAGTTTAATACATGCAGCTGCGTGATGCATATATTCGAATTTTCCCACTCTCTTAAATCGAAATAGTGACTTTCGACTACAAATAATGACTATTCACTATTATGTAGTGAAAAGTATACCACTATTTGAATATGTTGGTATACTTTTCACTACAAAATAGTGAATAGTCACTATTTGTAGTCGAAAGTCACTATTTCGATTTAAGAGAGCAGGAAAAGGTTTCAAATAAAAGTTGTAGCCATTAATGAGTCTAAGAGCTATAGTAAGTTTAAAGAAAATCGTTGGAGTCGTTTTCGAAAAAAATTGAAAAAGCTCAAAAACTCCTGGAATATAGTATAGCTTTCGGTTTACCGATTTTGACCAAAAGCTTCGCAGCACAACTAGGTATAATATGGAGGCTGAATGCCAAGATTGGTGAAATTTGGATAAAGCTTTCGATACGATATGGCTGTCACACACAGCCATAAACACACACACAGACATGTTTCTAAAAACCACTTTTTCGGACTTAGGGGACCTCAAAACATGTATTTCCGGTGAAAGCTCAAATTCGAAAATAATCAAACATAATCAAAAAAATCGTTACGATATTGCTAGACAATATTTTTTACTTGAGAAATTTAAGATTGTCTTTAAATGCTATAATGAAGAACGAAAATTAAAGTTATATAAAAATATCAATTTTTAATCATGAATTCGTTTCCATAATAAGGATTTATCAATATTATACTTCTTTTCGGCCTCTCTTAGGGATAACTTTCCGCTTTTTAAATTTTCCAGGGCTTCTTGTAACCGTTAACTCGTTTTTAACTCGTCGTAAGTTTTTGGTTTAAGTACATACATATTTTTGAGGCATGTTTAATTTTACTGTCTTATTTTTAACCTACACACTATCTTATATTTACCGACAGCCTGTCTCATATTGTCCCCCAAAAACAATACGCTCCCCTCCAGTATAAGCTAACCAAAGACTGAAGACACAAGGTTTAGGCACAAGATTAACCTCCACCACACGCAAGGAATGGGGAAAAGAACACGGGCGGCGTAACTTTGAGCGCTACAACGAAAAGTTAACTTATCTGGTAGAAAAGATTTCACGCCAAAATTCGGTTAGGTGTCAGTTTTTCGAATCACAATTCTTTGAAACTCAATTTTTCGAAAAATTAATAATAATTAATGTAAGGGACCGAAACAATTAGAATAAATTTAGTTTTATTTGCCAGTTTACACAAAACAAATGTAATTGAAAAAAAAAAACTTTTATTTAGTAAATAAAATATAATAATTTTTTGGATATTTTAACATAGGTATATTTACTAAACAAAAATAAAAACATGTAATTTACTTAAGTATATAGGTATAAGTTATAGTATACAGATTGTTCATTTTTAGTAAGATTAGCGTGGCGCTTTGAGTATTTGAAATCGCCCAACGTTATGCTTTTGTGTAACCATAAAATAAGGCGAATAGAAGCTAAATAGCGTGTCAATTATCCCAAAATTGAAAATCGAAATTTCAAGAGATATCGATAAATTTTGACGTCAGCATGGGGACGTCAAGCAAGCCATTTGCAAAATGAAAGGTATGACCTAACTATGGGAACTTAGATGGTCCAATTTAAACACTCAATATATTTGATTTGCGAACACGTATTCAATATTAAATTTCCATTGAGTGATAATAATTTCCATTTATTTTGCAATTCAAAGAACATACGAGTATTTTATAAACATCACAAAAACAGAAATAAAATACAGAAAACACCATAAAATTAATGAAATTCTAACTAGTTTGAACTCAAGTAATATAGAAAATATAATAGGCAAAATAAACAATCCTAATATACCACGTATTTTAAAGATGACTAAAGATTTTAAAAGTATTCTATAAATTTAAAATGGTCTAATAATTCAGGATCTACAGTATTCATAAAGATTTTCAATGAATACTGAAAACTCATAGATATTTGCAGCATAATTTTTATGTTAAACATTTAATTTTGTGTAAAACTTCGTGGTGTCAGGAAGTGCACATTCAGTCAACTAATGAAATTCGAGTGACTACAATTTCTTTTTTTGGGGGCTCCACCAAACCCCCGCCAGGGGGCCCTCCTGGACCCCTTTGGCATTTGTAGTAGGAAATTTTTGAATGAATTTATATGAATTAACTTAAAATACATGACAGTTCTCATAGTTACGTCTTAATTGACAGATTTATCAAAATCATTTCCCATAAGAAAAATGCGTCTTAAAATCCGGTTTTTATCGAAAACGAAGCGAAAACTCGCAAAGTACCACTCTTCATTTTCGTTTTCTTTTGACTTATTTTATCAGGAACCGTCGTCAATTCTTGGCGCCACGCTAACCTTACTCTCCCCTTCATTTAAAGTACTACACTATCGCTATTTCCAGAACAAAAAGAGATACAGAGATAGTAAAAAGTGAAAAAAAAAGATATATGTGTTGACTAATTTCCCTTTGAAAATATTTTTTAATTGTATTTATGTACCTCTTTCATTTACCCTACCCGTCAAAGTTGATTTACACTAATTTTGGTTCAAAAACATCAACCCTACCTGTAAAAGTTGATTTATACTAAATTATTTCGAAAAATTGTTCTTTCAAAAAATTGTGCATTCGAAAAATTGTGTTTCGAAGAATTGTGATTCGAAAAACTGGTCGGACACCCAAAATTCATAGTGATGTATAAAATATTACGTAAAAATTTGTATGAATGAATAAGGAAGCAATTTAAATTTATTTTCTAATTCCGTTTCTAACGAAGTTGTTTTTATAATAAATATACGGTTTTATTTAAAGTTGATTTCAAAGAAATATAATGCTGTCTTATTTTTACCCGAAATTTTGGGAGTGTCATTTTTACCCCACCTAACCCTATAGACTATAGAGTATAGACCAGTGATCGCAATTACGTGGCACGCGTGCCAAGATTGGCATGCTTCGAAATTTTGATGGCACGCATGATAATAATATGAAAATGCTTTTGAAATACTAAAATTAATTGAAAATGATTTTAAAAAATTAGAAACAAATTAAGAATGATTGAAATATTTTCCAAATTTATTTTTTTTTTTAAAGTACTGTCATAGTAGGAGAAGAAAACCTACAAGATATTTTTGATGAATTTCGTAAAATTATATTAAGCACACAAAAATCATTTGAAAATCGATTCAAACATATTAAAAAAATTGAAAATTTAATTAAATTTATTCGATATGCTGACAAGTTTATTCCGGACAATAATTTCGGTGAATTTAGATGGCTAGACTTTGACGATTTCCATAGTGAACTGCTATAGAATTCCAAAGCAATTTGATGTGGTGCGAAAAATGTGTCGATTTGAAAATAATGGTCGAAAATCAATTACGAGAAAATTATATAACATTTAGCATGGACGATGAAGTTCTAAAGTTGTGGCAAAGTCTTCCAAATCAGTTTTCATTATTAAAAAAGCTAAGCAATATCTGTATTAACAGTATTTCATTCAATTTACGTTTGCAAATTCTCATTTTCTCAAATGAGTGTAATTTTTACCAAAACCAGAAACAAAATGGCTAGTGACAATTCTGAGGCTTGGGTTGCTTTAAAAGTAACCAATTACATACCAAATATAGACCGCTTAGCGTCGCAATTTATACAAAAAAGACCTCATACTGAACAACAGTAGAAAAAATATTGCGTTACTTACTACTAATTTAAGTAAACTTTTATTCTTGTTTAGTTTTTAATATTTTTTATTTTTCGTTGTTTAATTGTTATTATTTTATTTTTAATTTAATTTTTGATATTGAAGAATATATCTGATATTTTTATTTTCTTTTGATTAAATAATAAAAATTACAAAGTAATTAAATGAAATAAAAAAAAAATATAAAAACGAATAAGTACATATTAATTTCTTACATTTCCATACTATTTTATTTTGTGGAATAGATTCGACACGCGGAAATAATGGTTTAAGGAAATTCATCTTTTTTAGCAATAGACCGTACTTTTAGATAATTTGTTTGGGAGTGCAGTACCGCAGTGCATATGGACGAGCCGCCACTGATTTTAAGTATAAAAAGTTCCTTTAAGAAAATTTGAAAATTGTATATTTTAATAGAAAAGATAAAAGATTTAATTTCATTAAAATTCGATTCGTTAAGTAATTGTTCATTATTTAAAAACTTAGTAGGTTCCTCTACATTATTTTAATACGTTTATTTCTAATTAATATCTTCGACAATAAACAATATAGAAATTTAAAATTTAAAAAAATTTCATTATTAATTTTATCGGGTGTTAAATTGAAATTAATTTTTTTTTATTTTGATGTTTTAATTTGCTTTAACATCTATGGTCATATCACGACTATCTAAACACAAATTTAGTTCAATTTTAATATTAGGTCTAGAATTCAACGGGGATCGAACCCGTACTACTTGACGCATGAAGCGGATAGAACTATTGTTTCTACTGTTGCGCCAATAGGTGGTCGAAGTCATATTTATTTTCAAGTAAAAATTGCCAATTTTTTAATTTACAGTTTGTAGTGAATTTCTTTTATTACTGTGTAAAATTGGTCAGGCTTTCTTAATAGGCTAGTCAAAATCGATATAAAATAGCTAAATTCGCAAAACATTATGTACTTCTGATTTTTTGGTACCTACGTTATTTAGACCCATTAGGGCTATGTATTCTCAAGTTTGCAACTCTCTAAAAGTTTTGGAAAAATGTTTATAGAGGGAAACCC
Organism: Sisyra nigra; assembly: GCA_958496155.1. NCBI lineage: Eukaryota > Metazoa > Arthropoda > Insecta > Neuroptera > Sisyridae > Sisyra > Sisyra nigra. Next base: position 31,903,409 of record OY292316.1, on the reverse strand, counting down.
GTGAAAATTTTGAACTTGTTTCAGATTCTGCTCGATATCTCCTATTCCATGCATTTTTCTTCGAAAGCTATTCTGCACGTTTTTTTGAACATCAAAATTGTTGCAAATTAAGCCCAACCGGAGCGCTGCTCGTTAATGGGTCACTGAGTTACGACTGAGTTTCGAGCAGAATTTATGGAGTATAAATTGTAGGCAATTTTTTAGCTTTAAATTAAGTGCAGAGCGGGGTCTGTAAGCCTCGTAAGTCGTAGTTTTTTCAACATGTTAGAGAACCTATATAAGGTAAAATCGTATTTTGGTAGGTACTCCAGTATTGGTGGATCGTCAGGATTTTCTTGAGGCTCGTCAGTGTCGTTCTCTTCATTGCAGTTTTGCATATTTCCCCAGAGCAGGTGGTACATATCACAGAACATCTAAGTCCTGCCTTCAGGCCATTGCAGCCACCTCTCTGCACCCCTTCCTGCATTTACAACAGAGGAGTTTTAACTTTTAAGAGCTCTACGGGGGCAGGAGCTTGCCGATAAGTTCACCCGGGGCCATACATGTTTAAAAATCACTTCATGTAACAAAAAAGTGTAAAGGCACATTTCTGCGAAAATGTGATTTTACCTTTTTTGGTTTTTTTCATTGATTTTGAGAGAACTACGAGGTTTACAGACTCTGCTCTGCATTTAATTTAAAACTAATTAAATTGCCTACAAATTATATTCACAAGTTCTGCTCGTAGGATTAATGATCAACAACCCATTTTAACAATAATAGCGACAATAAATAAACTATTACTTATATATACTTTATTTACTATACAAATATACAGATATATTATAACTCCTAAATTCTTATCGATGCATTTTTTTTCGAAAGGTATTCTGTACGTTTTTTAAGAGCATTAAATTTATTACAAAAAAACCCCAAGCGGAGCTCCGCATGGTAATGGGTCACTGAATTGCGGCACTTTGGAAATAGACAAGATTTTCAAAATTTGAAATGTTTAGTTTAAACCTTTTTAACACGCTTTTATTAGCTTGACCTGTATGTATGTATGTAAAGGAATCTTTCAGCGTAATTTTCACCAACTTCATGAAGTCTGATTTACTTGAAAATTTGCACAAGGGTCAAGGGCTGATGACAATGCAATAATTTAATAACTTTTTCCTGTGTCCTGACTAGGATCATGAGGATAAATAAAAAAGAAAATATCTATATTCGTTTACAGATTAAATGTACGTACCTACAATCCACAGAACGACAGTAAAAGTCATTCTTTTTTCGTTCAAAATATAATCACTAAGTTTTCATATTTTGTGTTACTTGAAAAAAAAATGGATTGAATTTGTATATTTCATCAACTTGAAGACCTAATAAATAAAAATAAAAAATCTAACAATCAAAATTTTAAATAATTAAACAATGACCACTTCCGTTGTTTGATTATTTAAAATTTTGTCTGTGTCGCATTTGTGTAATTAGGCTACACTAAACTTGCAGCTACTGACAACGTTTAGCTCAGAATAATTATTAATTAATTATTATACTAAGAAGAAATAGATTTTTTTTTCAAACAAAAGATTTAAGTAGGTACCTACTAAAAAACAAGGCTTTTGATTATTAAACTAAGAAAAAAAAATTAAATTTTTAAGCCGAGGTCATATACCTATGTTTAAAAATAACTTCATGCAACAAAAAAGTGTAAAGGTACATTTCTGCGAAAATGCGATTTTACCTTTTATGGGGTTGTTCAGTCATTTTGAGAAAACTACGAGGCTTACAGACCGCTCTGCATTTATTTTAATGCTAATTAAATTGTCTACAAATTATATTCGATAGGTTCTGCTCGTAGGATCTATGGTTTTGAGGCAACTTAGGTATAAAAAAATTATAGTTTAAAAAACTAAAACAACACGCTTTAAAATGAAGTTGAACTAAAAATTAGAAAATAATTTTTATGTGTGTTTGTGTATCAGCAATGGAATTTGCAACAATCAAGTATGACTATTTAAATCGGAATAATATTTAAATAACAATTTAGTTATTAATTAAATAATTTATTTATGGTAAAAAAAGCGTAGGGTGCAATTAACTATATTTTCATAAATTATAAATAAGATTGAAGTCGGTAGGATGCCAATACGGTGCAAGTGCTCGCATAGATAGTTGTGTCCCGTAGTAGTTCGGAAAACTATGACTGACACCTGGCGGGGGAGAAGTCGTGGGATAGGAGATTCTAGAAAGGATTTCAATTATTTTCCTTGCGCTTCATTTTTTTTCATTTTGTTCCTATTTATATACCTAATAAGAGTCATTATGAAAATATAGGAAATTGCACCCCACGCTTTTTTACTATAAATAAATTATTTAATTAATAACTTAATTGTTATTTAAATCTTATTCCAAATTAAATAGTCATACTTGATTGTTGCAAATTCCATTGCTGATACACAAACACACATAAAAATTATTTTCTAATTTTTAGTTCAACTTCATTTTAAAGCGTGTTGTTTTAGTTTTTTAAACTATAATTTTTTTATACCTAAGTTGCTTCAAAACTATTGATCCTACCAGCAGAACCTATTGAATATAATTTGTAGACAATTTAATTAGCATTAAAATAAGTGCAGAGCGGTCTGTAAGCCTCGTAGTTTTCTCAAAATCACTGAACAACCCCATAAAAGGTAAAATCGCATTTTCTCAGAAATGTACCTTTACACTTTTTTGTTGCATGAATTGATTTTTAAACATAGATATATGACCTCGGCTGGACTTATCCACATTGCCAGTCGGCAAGCTCCTGCCCCCGTAAAGCTCTTAAAACTCCTCTGTTGTAAATGCAGGAAGGGGTGCAGGGAGGTGGCTGCATTGGCCTGAAGGCAGGACTTAGATGTTCTGTGATATGTGCCACCTGCTCTGATTTTACCTTATATGGGTTCTCTAACAATTTGAGAGAACTGCGAGGCTCACAGACCACATTCTGCACTTCATTTAAAGCTATTAAATTGTCTACAAATTATACTCAACAAGTTCTTCTCGCAGGATCAATGGTTTCGACACAATTTTGATCTAAACAAGGTGTAAAACTAAAATTTTCAATTTTTGAAAAAAACGGTCTTATTTTCAAAGTGTCGTAACTCGGTAACCTATTGACCTGCAAAGCTCCGGTTGAGCTTTATTTGTAACAAATTTAATGCTCTTAAAAACGTACAGAATAGCTTTGGAATAATAATGCATGGATTAGGAGATATCGAGCAGAATAAGAAAAAAATTCAAAAATTTCACGGTTTTTCTTCTATAAAAATTTTACTACAACTTTTTGTAAGTTTCAAACTCGAGAATATATAGCCGTAATGGGTCAAAATAACATACTAAAAATCAGAGATACATCATATTTTGTTAACTTAATGTTGATTTTGACTGGCCTTTATGGAAAATGCGTTAAAATGCTATTTAACGACACTTCTTTTAAATACACGGTTCCTATAGGATTCAATTGTTATGCTATCCTACACGTAAAAAATGTGTTGTAGTTTTAACAACATTCCTTATTAATTTTACTACATTAATTAGTATTATAAAGGATGACACCACGTGTGGTAACGTTTACCAGTCAAGTGTAATTACAAAACTGTAGTATTATTTACAACACGAACTAGTAAAAATCTAGTTGAATTTTTGACACTTGCATTTATTTGTCAAAATTATTAGTTATGTTGTACGCGCCGCATGCGCAAACGCCAAAATTTGTTAATTGTACAACACTCAGCAGTTGTAACAGCTACATATATTTTCTACACTATGGTAGTTAAAAATACTATACGTTAGAGCTGAATACAACACAGTGTGTTATCTAATGTTACATTTGTGGTTATAGTGAACACAAAGTGCAGTAAAAATATTACAGGTTTAGTGTTGTAAATTTTACACCACTATTTTTTTCCGTGGATGGGAACTGTGGATTATTCCAGCATAAGAAGCAATCTATATCATTCTCTGTGAAAAACAAAAACATATCACGTCACGAGTGGCGTGCGGTGACTTTTGAAACCGAGCATGTGGTCAGAAGGGGGAGGGGGAATAAAAACCAATTTCTTAAATTTATTTTTTTATTTGATAAACATGGTATTATATGTATTTATTTTTAAAAATTAGCCTTATTCAACGCTCCTTCTTACAAAAATCATCAATAACCGCATCATATAATGTATTTAAAAACGAAGAAAATAATTTTTATCCTAAAGAATAGAACATTTGTAGGGCCTATGGGTAAAAAAATCAAAATAAGTCACGAACAGTATTAGTAACAATGAGTAGCCGTAGTAAATGCAATGTGTAGATTCGAAACGTCAAACGCATCTATAAACGTTAACCGGCAATGTTAAACGCCAAGAGAGATAGTACTCGACCGACTAGTGCGCTTGCGCGACCAATTCTAGCCAATCAATCGCATGCGGTAGTTGCTGCGCATTAATTCGGCCTTTGCCGTTCATGTGATGTGGTACTCTATGTCAATTTTATGAGCGATACGTTTCATAATTTCGTAAATTAAAATATGTATAAATGATAAAAATATTTAGTATCTGGTATTTTTAGAATCATTTTGCAATACACACAATTACGTAAATTAAAAAATGAATGATGAATAATAAAAAATGAATCATTTTTAAATTTTCCTACAATGCCTACGCATGCGGCGCATCTACAGCATGTATGGACCTATAGAGGGTATAGAACGAGAACAATTTCTGTGTTAATCGCTTGTGTAAATGGCTGTGACACCCAGTAAAGCCAGATCGTGGGATTTCTTTACCCCCACTTAGCAGCACAAACGTCATAAATTGAGGAGAAAAATGTCCCTTCCATATGACACGGATAGGTAAAACAACACCCATACAACGCTTTGTAAGTGTGTGTTATCTATCCGTGCATATCCGTGTCATATGGAAGGGACATTTTTCTCCTCAATTTATGACGTTTTGCTGCTATGTGGGGGTAAAGAAATCCCACGATCTGGCTTCACTGGTGACACCCCAGATGGCACTGACGAACCTATATGTTCACTCTAGCGTTTTCATTGGTTAATTTCGTTTATTTCGCTGCAATTGGTTGCAGTACTGAAACAGATATATGGCGCGAATATTTTAAAATAGTTGACGTGATATCAGAGAACATATGGTTCAAGAACCATTTTTTAATTTCTGTTTCAAATTTAAGTAAAATATTTTAACTAATGGTTCTTGAAATATTTTTTGTTATTTTCAAATAAGAGCATTGGCATTATAAATGAGTTTTTTAAATATTAAACTTTATGCATATATAACTTACATGTACAAGTCAAGCTTGATGGCTAAACCACTGACGATAAAAACAAGAGAATTGGTAGTTTTACTACTTATAAAAGTGTGAAGAATGTATAAAGAAGTATTTTTGAAAATTTGATTTTCAAATACCTCAACAGGAGAGCTGCATTTTTAAGTCTTACACTGAAACGATCAGTTTTCTCAAATTTTAATTTTGCAATTATGTAATGATGTAAAGAACCACTACTTTTGGAGTTCTTTAATTTGTTAATATAAATAGAACTTCTTTGGATACAACTGCCATTAAATTTTTGACCATTATTACGTGAACGAAATCATGAGTACTATAAGTTCTTATATAGCGTACATAATATCCACTTATATTTAATCAATAAAATTTAAATTTAATTAAAAGAACATACTTCGTTAAGAAATAAGGATCAGGAAAACATATCTAGGTTAATGCTTAAGAAGTATCAAATAAAAACAAGAACATTCTTTAATACTTCCAATAATGTTTAATTTTAAATATAAAATAGATAACAAAATATAATAACTAATATAATAATCACTCTTTAACTATTATGCATTTAAATAAAAAAAAATTTTTTCACAATAATATACGAAATAATTAACTACATTTACAAAAATTTAAGGGGGTATTCTAGTCTAGAGGCCCGAATTTCGAGCGTTCTTTGGCAATTGATAAAAAAAAGCATTTGATATTTTTACCATTTGTTTATTTATATTCAGAGAGTATACAAAATTAATTTCAAAATTTTTTTTTCCATTGAGTTATGCGTCTTTGAAGTAGAGGGGGGAAAATAAAGGCCGTGTCCTCGTCGCCATGATTTCTACCCTTGTTGTCATTTGAAAAATAAAACAATGATGAATTATTGATAAATACGAATGTCGTTATTACATAAACCTCCAAAACTGAAAAAAAAAATTTTCATAAAATGGCGGCTACTCAAAAATAAAGGTCGTTTTTTTCACTCATTTTTTAACTTTGTCGAATTTTTTAAAAATATTAAACAAATTTCAAATTTTTATTTTTTGTTGGTTCATGCGATAGAGAGATATTTAAAGAATAATCATGCCAAATTTCAAGTAAATCGGCTGATTAGAACTTGAGATATTATGGCTACCGCATCGAAAAAAGTAGTTTTGAAAAAAATTCGTTTAAAGTTTTACGTTAAGCCTTAACCGGACCGTAGTTGCCGCGACACTAAAACGATTATAACTACGGAAATAATTTGAATTTTGAAAAATACTTTTAGAGGGATATTTTTGAATATATAAACGATAGGGCCCATGAAATGCACAATATATCTAATGTAGATATTTAATTGAATAAGGAATGATACTGTACCTATTGTTTGAAATAGCTTTATAAATAACCAAAAATTTGTTTATAATTTGTAAAAGATAAAAATGGCTCCTGTGGGTTATCCTTAAGAGATAGACATATCCCGTCGCGGACTTTTTTATCAATCTTTTTAAAATACACAATTCCGCCGCTCAAGTATTAGTTTGATCTATCTCGTAAGGTTTAGCCAGTGTTTGCAATGTAAGTGCACAAAAATATGTTTGTTATGACATGACATTTCTAATCTTTGAATTTCCCGGCTTTTCTCTACCATAATATGCATAAATTATTCCTACAAACCTTCCTTTTGAATCACTCTATCAATTGCTGAAAAATGCATTAAAATCCGTTTTGTAGTTTAATAGATCTTAGAGAACAGACAGCGGGAGTGACTTTGTTTTATACTATGTAAAGAAGAAGATGTATAATTAGATGTTGTGATTTTGTAAAAATATTTTATTTTTGAATCCTGTTGAGTTTTATTTCTCCTCTTTTGTCACTTGATTTCTGAATAATTCCGTTATTACCAATGTATAAATATTCGATCAAGTTATTCTTCGTGAACTATGTTCAATTAGATTCAAATGTCTATTTTGGTAAAGTTTATTATAGTTCGACATATAATTCCATAAACTCAGGCTCAGACAGGAAAAGCATTTAAATAATTTCACTAAAATTGTTGAAATTTTTTGAAAAAACAATGGAAAAGTTTATGCTTTATAAGACTTATGATACCAGTAGTTCATGTACTTGTTGATAATTCATTTTATTTAGTGCACAAGTGCCCTATCACTGAACAAATTTAAATAACATGATACAGCAAAGCTATTGTTAAAGAAATAAAAACAAAAAAATATTTTCTTTCAGAATCAAGAGGATAGAATGTTCAGATAAAAATCACAGTGCATAATTATATTCATACAATGGCTAATTCACTGAAGCAACCAACTTCAGCTACTGGTTCTACTTCACCTCGTTCAATACTAAAAATACCTAATATTTTTACTATTACCAAAGATTCCAGTTATTTAATTACGTTAGAATCGACTAATAAAATTTCATGGACTGCTCTGGTTGATGACAAACGCTTTCCTGGACTGACTCGATCTTTCACAACTAAGGTAGTCATTGAAAAAGACTTTCAACTCGAAGATTTACTCTCCAAACATCCTACTTGGCAATCGCGACATGTTCATATCATCGATAAAACACCCACTCAACAACCTTTGGTCTATATCGGTTCTTTAGGTTTGAAAGGTGGTGGCGTACTAAACTGGTTCGGTATGTCCTCATGTACCTACATCAATTGTTATAAAGATGTTTGGCGATGCAGTTGTGGCTTTCAATGTCCAGATGAGTCATGTTGGTATCATTGTACGAAACATTATCAATCGCATGTGTGCGCGACGTGCTTTCGTGATAGATGTCCACAATACTACAAATGTCAGAAATGTTATTCATCCACGTATTGCTCAAAATGTTGTGGTTGTTACGAACGGGAGAAAGAATTACAGAGACAAAAGCAAAAAGCACTCGAAGAACAACTCGAAAGAGACCGCCAAGCTGTTCTTCGACATGAGGAACTCAAAAGGCAAAGAGAAACAAAACGCCAAGAACAAGAAGAAAAGGAACGTCAAGAAATTGTCTCCCAGTTAGCTTCTCAAATTAAGGCAACTCTCATATTTGTAGAAGATACTGAAGAAAAAGCATCCAGTGTCGATATCGACGTTGACAATGACAACTCCCAATATGAATTTGTTTATAGTTCAGACCACCCTGAGCTTGATTTGAATTATCAAACGATGGATATTAACCACTCTCATAATTCAGCGAGTCTCAACTTGAGCTCGGATAGTGATAGCAACAGTGACAGTGACAGTAATTATGAAGATTATGTTCAACAGCCAATAACGACAACTAATTCACAAATTCAAAACTTACAATCCAATCCATTAAACGATTCACGTACATCAGATATTGCATTCTTTTTGAAAAATTTTACAATGCATTTGACAAGCGAAGAACAAGCTCATTTTCAAGAAACTATTGGAAAATTCATAGAAACAAAATTACCTCAAGTAGATACCACGCTGCAAAAATCCATCATAGATTTTTTTTCCAAGGAACAGTTTCTATATCCAGGTATTATACAACTCTATCCCGTCTCCGATTGGATTCGACAAACCCTTCTCACTGATATCATAGATTTTATCGATGAAGACGACCATTCTATGAGCAAACTTCGCGTGTGTTGGCTAAAAATAACCCAAAAATATACAGAAACCGAACAAGTGTCTCTCCTCAAAACCGTAAAACTGGCAAAATATAACTTGAATCTTTCCTTACAAGATATTGCTGACCTTTTCTATTTAGTTTTCACCACAAAAGCTTCACAATGGAGTGAAGGAAACGAATGGGTATCACACTTAAAATTAAGTTGGCTACTACTTGAATTAAAGGAGTATTTACCAAGTTTCACACAAGAAGTTCACAATCAATTCGGCTCTCAAATTATCGATTTAAACTGGAACGTTGAAATAACTGAACATTTTCTGAAATTTATTGAAGGAGAAATCGACTCAGGTCCCATAACACAGTTTTTGGGGATTGTTAAGAAGCATCAAGTACCGGATGCCATAGTTCTAGAAATAACGCAAATGTACAATGATAAAGATAATAAAGTAGAATTGTGGGTTCAAGAGATTATCATTGATTCTTTGCTACGTAAAATAGTTTTGTCTTCTTTTATTATACCTGATTACAAACTATTAAAAAAATTCTGTTTTGCCGATGTGCTGAAAAGCTTCATTATTAAAAATCAAAGTTTAGTAGAAGCTGATCCAGATACATTTGGTAGAGTACTAGATGTGCTTTATGATTATCAAGTTAGCGATACAATTTATAAATCTGTCTTTGATATGTTACCTAAGATTAATCCAACAGATTGGGTTAACGAAGTAGATAAATTGGTTTCTGATAGATTATTTAAAGATCCTAAGGCTTACACAATTGATGAACTGGTAAATCTAGTAAAATTTGAATCCTCTGATGTTTCTATAGATTTGAAAACTTCTTTTGAAATGGTAATGCTGTCATATTATTCACCTTCTAAAATACTTTCCTCTTCAAACAAACCAATAAAAGAATGGAAAGCTACTGATATCTCAGCTTGGGTGAAAAAAGTTAAGTCTTCCGATCGATCTAAAATTTTAATTTCAGAACTAATAGCAGGAGTGAAGCGATCAGTTCAACTACAGCATGGCGGCATCACACCTCGAGACACACAGATTTTAGCGTTGATAACTCTTTTAAATTCAAGAGACGGAATGGGTCGATTAGTGCAAATCAATACTGGCGAAGGCAAGTCGTTGATCGTCGCTATGTTAGCAGCTATTCATGCTTTACAAGGCAAAAACGTAGATATCATAACTACTTCCACTGAACTCTCAATTCCTGAAGTACAACGACAAAGCAAATTTTTTCAATCTCTTTCGTTGACAGTTGCCGAAAATAGTAATATGAGCACTAAACGGTCGGCATATAAAAGTAATATGGTATATGGGGTGGCTGGTGATTTCCAAGCCGATATTCTACGCACTGAGTTTATGGGACAAGACATTCGTGGTAATCGTGGCTTTGATCTGGTTATTGTGGATGAAGTTGATAGCATGCTGTTTGATAATCGATCACACAGTGTTCGATTATCGGAACAAACTCCTGCAATGGTCCATCTGGAACTGATCTTAGCAGTGATTTGGGACAAGATTCAAAGAGTGGTCAGCCACCTAACTACCATCGATGACGAAGTTTTTTATATCACTGAGGATTTTAAACGTATTGGTAACGAGATAATTCTAAATTCCGAACAAGATTGGAAAACCTGTGCAATACCCGTAGAAGACAAACGAACTTTCATCACCTACAATACACAGAAACATATGGAAAGTGTGCTCCGAAATCTTACTGACGAGGAAAAGCGTAAATATGAAGATTATAATCAGCTTTATAGCAAAATTTACGCTTTAGAAATTACAAGTAGCTTAAATGGTTCTGAAACTGAAGAAAAAAACAATTTGATAGATCAATTAAAAGAGCATCCTTGGTTGTTAGAAGATCAAGTTTTAGATGTTCCGGTTCATTTACGCAAATTTGCCGTGTCGCAAATACCCAATTGGATACGCAGCGCCCTTACCGCAGCTTATGGATATCAAAAAGGAGCTCATTATACCATACAAAAAGGTCGGATAGTTCCAATTCATTTCAATGAAACTGGAGTTTTACAATCAGACATGGTGTGGAGTGATGGACTAACCCAATTTTTGCAACTTAAAGAAGGCTTACGGATAGATCCAGAAGGAATTTCGACCAACTTTTTATCAAATGTAAGTTTTTTTCGACGTTATAAACACAATATTTATGGTCTTACTGGAACATTGGGTGAAACCCCTACTAAAGATTTTCTTTATGAAGTGTATTGTACGGATACAGTCATCATACCTCCCTATCAGTATCGGGAGGTATTGAACAATATAAACAGCAAATATAAATGTAAAGAACTCAACCCAATTGTAGTGGATAATGAGTCCGAGTGGTTTCAAGTTAGCATCAATCGTATTATATACCATGCAAGCCACTTACGAGCAGTACTTGTTATTTGTAAATATATATCTCAGGCCAAACGACTGGTTGATTCTCTCAAGAAGGAGTATGATTCAAACAAAATTTTTAGTTACACCGGTGAAGATAGAAGTTTCGATAAGAAAAATATTGATTCAGGTGAGATTATCGTAGCTACTAATATAGCTGGACGTGGTACCGATTTGGAAACTACGGATAAGGTCGAAGCTCGTGGTGGAATGTATGTCGCAGTAACTTTTCTGCCGGAAAGCCTTCGCGTTGAACAGCAGAATGTCGGTCGAACAGCCCGAGTTGGTAAAAAAGGTCTGGCGCAGCTCATCATTCATAATCCATTTAAATTTAAAATTGATAAAATCAAAAAAAATCGTGATGATCATGAGAAAGTTGCCACAGAAAAAGCGATTCAGGACGCGCTCAAGGTTCAAATCCAGGATTTAATGTTCACAACCTTTCGTCAACTAGAAAATGGATTACTACCAAGCGTAGGCCAATGTGAACAGTTGTTACTCTTGGATATTTTGGAGACAATGCATCAAAGTATGCTAACTAATCCAATATTTCTTTCAAAAATGGGTAAAGCTGTAGATGAGAAGATAGAAAATGCTAGAAAAGAATTGGAGGAACGCTCATTTAGTTCGCTGACAGAAGACCAAAAGTTAAAGCTAACCGAAAGTGATAAACTTCCCATTTTTGAACAAATTAACAATAAAGTTGAAGCATTACGATCAGATTATATAAAGCAATATCAAAAACAAACATTTATTCAATTTTTGTATAAACAGTACCCATCTTCAAAAACAAATGATTTGATCACACTTACGGTAGATCAAAAAAAAATTGCAGCTGATCTCACAGATTTAGCTAAAAAGCATGATTGGGGTTTATACGAACGTAAAGGTTTGGAAGAATTATGGGGCTTTTGGCTGAAAAACGAACATTTAGATGAATTAGATTTAACTTGGGATGAAGCAAAAGATCGATTTAATTCTACAATTGCGACAGATATCCTTCACTTTGCTCAGGAGGATAAATTGATTCAGAATCCATATTATTATGTCTTGAAAGGAAACGAATATTTGACAAGATGCAAACTGGACCTAGCCATTTCTTGCTATGATAAAGCTATTGCCATGGATCCCGATTTCAGCGTAAATGCTCGATACAATAAGGCACGTGCTCTTTTGTCATATGGAGTCAACAAAGGACAACGACAGGAAGATGCTAAAAATGAGTTGGAAAAGGCTAGAATGACTATCGAGATTATTTTGAGACGAAACCTAATGACACTTAGCATTTTTGTGGGCCAGTATAACAAGATGCAGACTTCTGAACACGTGCAGCATCAATTGAATATATTGGGTCAACAAGAATCTTATATCGATAACGCTTGTCGGATTATCAAAAAGGCTCAATCTGAAAGAAATAATGTTAGTGTATCTATTCAACTTTTACCGGAAACATTTAAAGGCAATGGAAACAGTGAAGTAATCCAAGAAGCTGCAGTCAACGGGTTGACGCATTTTTTCACAGTTAATATAATAAGACCTTCTCTTTGGGAGTCTTTATTAAATTTGGCTTCCAGTTGCGTTCTTTTAATCATTTTTGGAGTTATTTTTACTTTTACGTGCATATGTTTTGGAGTAACAGAGGCCATAGAATTTATTCATCATATGTTATCAGACGTGATATATCATGGTCGCGATGTGTTCAAGGAAGTAGAATTTGACCCATCGAGTGTGGTACACCATGCTATCAGTCTAGCATTTACTTTGATGTACTCCGGGATTCAGTCAATCAAAAGAAGATATCAAGAGTTTTCCAATTCGATGAAAGGATCGATAGAAAGATCACACTTTACTGGTATTGCCCAAGGAATAAACTTAGTTAAGAAAGAAGTTAAAAAGAACCTAAACATCGAGCAAATTAAAAATTTGTTTATAGATGTAAATAAATCGAAAAATAAAAGTCAGGTTCTCAATGATCTTGAAAATTTAATTTTGGAAAAAACCGAACAATCTATCACGGAAGCTTTATCTAATAACCCATTAGTAGTTGAGGCATTGAAACTGGATAACGAGAAGGGAAATAATAAATGGCAAAATTGTTTTTTACAGTTAGGACTATCTATAATGAAAAAACAAAACAAGCATAAATGTTTTAAGACACTTCAAGAAATTGGTTTGGAAATTGCCCAAAAGACGTTGCCGGACGAAGAAAACTGCACCAAAGTTGATAAAAATGTTAAACTGCAAACAGAATTGAACAAATATATAGACGTTTTTCTTAAAAAGTTTGATTCAAAGATCAAAAAATATCAATTAGAGATAATATTGGGGGATCAAGAGACACCAAGTTATACCACTGAAAATTTTCAAGAACCTCTTCCAAAAACAGATTTGAAGGATTCAGATATTTCGCTTGCTTCTGATAATGGAACCACAATGTACAGTACCGATCTTCCGGAACCCATTATCATTTCGGGCAAACGTTTTCTAGATTCACCATCAAGTATAAAATATATTATTGATACGTTAAGGAGTCAGATTACTGACAATATGATCCATGTCATCAAGAATAATAATACCAATGATGATTCTGCCAATTATTCTGTGAAAACTATGTTTCATATTATCAATAAAAGTAATGAAAGATTTCGTAATAAAATAAGAACGATGGACGAAAAACGTAACTTTAGCGATCAAGTACCATTGGAATGTAAAAAGAAAGTATATGAAACAGAGCGAGGGTTAAAGAGTTCTAAAGATGAGACGACAATTGATGACCATGTTAAGACAGAAATTGAAAGACTGGAAAGGGATGAATCTTTGGATAACAACGATTATGAAATTCTTGCTGCAATTACCAACGCTTCCCTCTTTGTTATCAACAAAAAAACTAAGAAACTTGTCGGTGTCCAAAACCGTCCAAAAACGGAGGCCAATTTAAATGGTAAAACTATCATTCTTTTGTACACAAATTCGGATGGCTCGATTTTAGGATATTGGGAGCCATATGATAAGACCATTAGTGTAGAATCTAGTGGTTCTAACAACTGTCTGATAGATACTATCTATGCTCACCTCTATTTAACCATGCAACGTAAGTTAATGAATAGCAGTGGCTTAAAAACAAAAATGATTGAGACAATAAAAATAAATCCCCGAAAAGCCATTCAGACGTATGAAATGCGTGATAGAGTGGTTCAAATAGCACCGTTTGAGATACGACTTGGTGGAAGACAACCTTGTAATGTTGATGAGTGGAACATAATCAAAAACTTTAAGGATCTATTGGCCAGTCTGTTGATTTCAATACGGTTTGATACGATTCTGAAGTTCGGCGGCGAAAGGTTTCAGTATTTCGGAGAAGGAAGCGGACAGGCTGAATTTGAAAAATTAAAGAAAGCATATGAACTTAAGGACGATGACGTGCGAGTGTGTGCCAATGGAATTCAGGAGTTTAAACATGAAAATTTAACAATAACATTTTGTGTGGAAAATCAAAGTGGAAATGGAAGATATGGAAGGTCGATTAGATTTAAATATGAAAATAGGTCTCAAGAATTTGTCGTCAAATATGAATACTAAAAAGGGAAGCTTATATATCAAAATTTTGCTTGATTATATATTTTTTTTAAATTACTAAAAAGTAATATTTCAATTGAATTGTATAATTTCTTAATACACTGTGCTTGCAAATCTAATTCTTATAAAATAAAAGAAATGTATAACAACATAATATTGAAAACATTTTCTCATTATTTCATCCTACACCTAAATATTGTATGTTAATCAAAATATTTGTTTTTTTTTTTTTTTGGGTGTTTTAAGTCGCTTTAACATCTAATGTCATATCACGACTGTCTAAACACAGAAAATTTCTTCTGTTTGTCAATTTTAATCATAGGTCTAGAATACAACGGGGATGGAACCCGTACCACTTGACGCATGAAGTGGAGAGAACTACTGCCTCTAACCACTGCGCCAATAGGTGGTTAATCAAAATATTTTACATAATAAATTGTAATAGGATTGAGTTCATGTTTTGGATTCTTTTATTCAATGAAAATTCAAAATTGTTTAAGGTAGGTACTAAGAAGACCAATTGTTTTGATTTTTTTATATTAACTATTGTTTTGAAAAACAAAAATACAGCTTTTACGATTGCTTTCTTTAAGTATTGATTTAATGTCTTTAAATATGCCTAACATAATAATTTTATATCCTTTAGCATCTGAAGAAATCAAGGACTAACGAAACGTTGTTTATTATCTAATACAGGGGTTGGCAACCTCTGGTTGTAAAAGTGCCAAATATTTTACGTGGGGTCGCACTTGGACAGTGCAGGATCTAATGGTAAGCATTTCAGCAAATTCTGACTAGAGACACCCCTCACCCCAATCTTGTATCTTTTTACGCTCACAATTGTTTTGGAATTGTCGAGGCCGCGAATTAGATTAGAAAATAGATTAACACGTGGAAACCATACTATTAAAATATCACCAAAAATGTATTTACTCCTTTATTACTTTGAAATCCGTCAACAAACATAAGTAATATCTAACAATTGGACCGTTTATTTTGAAAGTGGTGTAAGTCCATTTTCTCTTGTTTCAACATAATTAATGTTTTACGTATTTGTCAATTTAAAAATTTGGGTTAGTTATATAAAGTCAAGCAACGTTTTTATTGATTTATCAATATGTAGTTTGATTATATAAATTTGTTTTAGGCGAATAGATATAACTAAAATAATGTATATTTAGGGGCTGTAAATGGACTTACACCACTTTCAAAATTAGTCAATTGTAAAAACCGTTAATTTCAAAATTGGAAAATCAAATGTAACTAAAATATACTTTATATTAACCCAGAATTGTTGACAAATAATGACACGATATAAAATAGAAGTAAATAGCACCTTTAATTTTAGACGTTAATTACATTGTTAAAATTACAAGATATTGGTAATATTTATATGTGGCAGTGTTTTGAAATATTCATAATATACCGGAGGTATATAAGATAATAATTGCTTGGGCTCTTTATATTTTACATAAGTAATATAGCTGGCATCTTGGTACAAATGCGCCAGGGCGATTATTTTTCAAATTTTAGCGGTCTGCCAGGACCTATGTCCTTCATCGATGTTTTATATATAAAAACGTATCTATATGGTGCACTTTTGAAAAACCTCATCCAACATATTTGCAACCAATGTACCTGTTCTCTAGTAGTGTTTGTTGTTAACTTGTTTTTAATTACATTTTGAGAGTTTTTGTTAAAACGAAGTTCTTTCATTTCATTTAATGTAAAACGAATTAACTAGGTTTTCTACATTGTGTTATTACATCAAAATGATCCTGTGGTGTAAACTGGAATTTCTGGAATAATTTTCCTTTAACGTTTTACTAAATTGGTAGTTTTTGTAACACTGTCCTATCGACCTGGCTATTTTTTTGACTAGCTACTTGAACCCATCTATTTCCGTTGTGAACAAGGCATTTCGTGTGTAGAACTGCCACCTGCTTCAAATTGATGTCTTGCAATTTGCATGCCTCTCAAGTTCAGTGCAAGTTGATTCAGTACCTCCCACACACAACCGCAATAATGACTGTTGCGTTCGCTTTAATTGTTGTCCTACTAACATGTTTATACAAGTGGTTGACGAGCACATTTAAAACTTTTGGAAGCGGCGCAACGTTCCGCATCTCGAGCCAAAACTGATTTTCGAAAACCTTCGCGATCGGGCCCTGATGAAAATTTCTAATCACGATTTCACGTTGCAACTGTACGAGGAACTAAAACAATATCCTTATGTAGGTATAATATGCGCTAAGAATAGAACGCTGACATTTGACAAGTTTCATATGCATGCATTTTACAGGATTTTTCGAGGGTCGTGAACCGCAACTTTTGGTCATGGATCCAGAGTTGATCAAGGATATTTTCATACGTGATTTCGAACATTTTATAAACCGTTCTGAAGTTCGTTTTCAAAAAAACGAATATTTTTTGAACAAGTTATTGTTTTTCATGCTCGGAGCAAAATGGAAAAAGTGTATAACTGATATGATAACACATTGTATGTGTGGGCAATAAAATCTAGGTTTGTTTCTATTGTCAATCTGATGATGTCCAAAAACTGTCACGAAAGACAAAGAGCAAGGCACATTGACCAAGAGACAAGGTATAGACAAGGTTTGGTATGCCTCAATTTGAGGCAGAAGTTGTGAGACAGTTCGAAGCTCAATATTTATTTTTCAGTGTCAATTCTCACTATAGCATTATATATTGTTAAAGGTAAACGTTTCGCATTGATGAGCACCAAACTTGCGATGGCCTGGCTCCTAAAAGACTTCAAATTCGTGGCGACGCCCAGCACAAAATTACCGATCCGCAAGGAAACTATTAGCTTCCAGTTGAAAGCCGGCGTGCCAATGTTGGTGAAAATTGAAAAACTCGCAGGGGCTTCTCATAAAAAATAAAACGTAGCACTTTCGTAGTTTAATCGATATAGATATAATAAATAATATATTATGTCGATTGTATCCTAGTGAGCTACGAGTAAGACCAAAGTTGAAATTGAATTGGATGCACTAATTACCACATATATTCGTTGTAAATTGATAAATCATATTTCTTACCATTAAGTTTAATAAACAGATGTGTAATGTGTATTATAAACATTTAAATAAATTTATTTTGTTCATATCCATTATTATAATTAAGTAAATTAATGCTTATGGATATTGTGGGTACAAATTTTAATTTTATCAACCTTTGTACGACGTTTCGTCTTTTTCAGGACTTTTCAAGTACATACTGTAATATACTGGTACTAAGGTACATACTGTAATATAAAATACAATATAAATAATTATATGTAGGGGAAAGTGGGGTATTTGAGAACAATAAACTTTAAATTATCCTAATTAAAAAAAAAAAAATAACAATTTTAGTAAACTTTTGCTATAACATAAACTTTAACTTATCTCCTTTAATAATTTGACAAAAAACTTTTTTTGAATTAATATTAGAATAACAAAAATATAGAATATAAAAACTATTGCCATTCCTATTTCCCCGGTAGTGTGTGGGGTAATTGAAATCAATCCACGGGGGAAATAGAAACTGCATTGGGTAATGATAATATATATAATATATATAATATAAATTTTAATAAAAAAATAAAAAAATTTTTAATTTCGCTGACTTTGGACTTAATTATTATATTTCACAAATACAATTCACAAAAATTCACAAAACAAGTTATGAATTTAAGCAAAAATAAATGTAAAAATTCACAAATCGAAAAATCCAAATTGTTAATTTTGTATCTCCAGATACGTATTTCAAACGCCATGCGTTCGTCATCAGTGGATCAAATTGAAGTGTCTTCGAGAACAATTTCGTGCTGATTCACAAAATAGTCCCGAATTGACCTCAATTTATAGGTCCTTTCGATCCCTTTCTCTTTTACAATCGCTGCAGCTGGGGGTGCAATCCTTTCGTCCATTCTCTTCTTACCCTTTCCCAAAACGCCGAATAACGCCGAATCCTGAATCGGTCCTTTCTCCCAGTTTAAAACTTTCCCTTTTCTTTTATAAATTTCAATGCTTTCGATGGCATCCAATCTCTTGTTCTGTTGAACATTTTTCAGAAGTTTTACTTCGGCTAACTTGTGGCCTGTTTCAACATTATGTTCCGCTACACAAGATTTTTCCGTTCTGGAATATTTTATATTTGCCAGGTGCTCCTTGTATCTAGTTCCTATTTTTCTCCTGGTTTGTCCGATATAGCTTTTCTCGCATTCCATACACGCAATTTGATAAATACCTGATCTTTGAAGATCAGGTATTTTATCCTTGCAACTCAGGAAAATATCCTTTAGTTTAGCTGTCGTGTATCCTGCCTTTATATCGTATTGTTTCAAAATGTTTGAAATTTTATTAGATACCCCAGGGAAAAATGTCAGCCTCGCCCATTTGTTTTGTTTCTCCTCCTCAGATCCTAAGGTTGTGACGTCCATCAGTTTTTTCCTCCAAACAGCCTTCTTCAGAATAAACTCCACAACGTTGGTCGAAAATCCATTAAAGGCTGCCACTCCTTTTATGTAATTCAACTCTTTCGTGTAGAGCTCATCCGTCAATGGCACGTTCAGAAGTCTATTCACCAGCGCGTGGAAAACCGCATGTTTTTGAGTCCCATGACAAGCTGACTTGGAAGTTATGTATCGGTCCGTGTGTGTGGGTTTTCTATATATATCAAATGAGACCTTTTTCCCCGTTCTACCAATCCTTAGATCCAAAAAGGGTAGACTTCCACCGTCCTCTTTTTCCGCCGTGAAATTTAAACCTGACTGTCGCGCATTAAGGAATCCCAAAAACCAATCTGGATCCAACTCCTCACTGTTATAAATCGCAAAAATGTCATCAACATATCTGAACCACACCCTCGGAAATTGTGGACATCTTCTTTTTGCCTCCATCTCAAAATTGTTCATAAACAAATTGGCTAGAAACGGAGATAATGGATTTCCCATTGCTGTTCCTCGCGTTTGTTTGTAGTATGAACCCCGAAATTGAAAGACGGTCTGGTTCATACAACGTCGAGTCAGCCTTAAATACTCCTCTATTTCAACTATCGGTAGACCGTTGCCTCTTAGCCAGTCTTCCAAAATATTTATTGTGAGGTTGATTGGAACGCTCGGAAACAGAGCACTGACATCAAATGATATCAGACGATCTTTCTCCCCTATCTCCAAATCCTTGATCTTGTCTATTAAGTCTTCCCTATTTTTGATGGAAAATCCGGCGTGTGGTGTCATACTCCTGAATTTCTGTACGAGCCATTTTGCGATGAGGTAGGTTGGAGCGTTCATACTGGCAACGATGGGCCGCATCTGTGTTCCTGGTTTGTGAATCTTTGGTAGACAGTACAATCTGGGCACTAAAGGATTAGAAAGCTGAAGACTCAGTCTTTCACCCCCCCCATCAGATTCCTACAATCCACCAAAGTTTCCTTAACCTCTCGTACCATTTTGGGAAGTGGGTCCTTGGTTATTTTGGTATAGGGGCCCTCTTGTAAAAGATCCATTACTCTTTTATCGTAGTCATCCTTATCTAGTATGACTACCGAGTTCCCTTTATCTGCTTTTGTGTAGTAGACATTTTTGGACTTTAAATCCCTTACTAACTGGTTGTTCCTGGCTTGTTGTCCTGTCCGTTTTTGTTGTTTTTGTAAAATATTTACACAACTTTTCCTGATGTGTTGTTTATCCTCTTCATTGCAATGTTTGATTGCTGTTTCCACATCAATGACTAATTCTTGAATTGGAACTGTCGACGGTGCCGGTGAGAATTTTAATCCTTTCTTTAAAATTTCCATTTCTTGGATGGTAAAATTGATCCTTGAAAGATTCGTTACCAATTCTTGGTCTTTAAAATTATTCTCTGGTTCCGCGTGCGTAGCCTTTCCCGGGTTTTCTGTTTTTAAGCTTTTGAACTTTCTGTTCAGCTTCAAATGTTTGAGTCGCAGTTTATGCTCAATAACCCGAAACATATGTCTCGTTTTTTCAAGCACAAACTCGAATTCCACATTATTTAGACCACTTGTCAATTCCAAGTTGGTCTTGTATGCTTGTAGTTCCAATCCATTCCGTTTACTGAACAGAGAATCTATTTCCCAGTTCAGCCATTTAAGTTTCGCTGCTTTGACGGCTTTGGCTGCATTTTCATTGTTCCTTGGACTCCGTATTGAAATAAATTTTGGGAAAACGCCCCCCCCCCCCTTGCACCCCTGTAAAAAAGAAACATCGGCCGACAACGACCTTATGGTCATAGTTAGCCTATGAAATTTATTGAACAGCGATAGTGGCCGTGTAGCCGTGATGTCTTATGGGAGTGCTGGATAAAATTTGAGAATGTTTTCTTTTTCTTCGTTGTAAAGTTTCTATTTTAGGAATGATCGGCACATTGGCTATGTCAGAGAGGAGCACAGGAGTTAACGGAGCAAGAAAAGTGTGTATGGTTAAATCGGTTTGATGTTCATGATGATGGTTGTGTGATGTTTTCGATTGATCGTCCACAGGTACTGTTTTCTCAGCTGTAGTAGTAGTTGTAGTAGTAGTAGTAGTATCACGAACAGAAGTAGTATGTGGACTGTCATGATTGTCAGCAGTGTTGAATTTATCAATAAAAGGCATATTTGCGAAGCATTCGTTAAACTTGTCCGTATCGATGGAATGAATTCCAGCCACTTTAAAACCATTGATCGCTTTGCTTATGTTGGTTGTCTTGTTGTACGCATTAGTAAACAGCTCGGCCACTTTGTTTTGGGTGATACATTTGCCAGGATTGTTAACCATGTAGAGCTCACACTGTCGATTGTATGCACATTTCAGTGCACTGAAAAAAGTTAAGTCCAGCGGTTACATTTTATGTGATACATGAGGCGGTAAGGAAAGAACATGAAGCTTGTGTTCTCGAAAAAGCTCTTCTATGGTATGCCCCCAAGCTAATGTGACTTTCATGATTATCTAGTATTATCAAGACTGGCTCGTCCTCGGTAGGTTTAACAAAATTAATGAAGTGCTGTAGGTATTCAACGAATATGGACTCATTTATCCAACCAGAATCAGAAACCGTGCCAATAATATCGTTATTAGCGCCATTCAGCAACAGGTCACACATACTCCTTCTTTTGAAGATAACCATTGGAGGTACAAAAAAGTCGCCCGCACTTGTTGCTTTTCCAACTTGCTTCAAACCTTTGGAAGCCAATATTTTCGAATTTCGTTGAACAGTATTAATACCGGTTTCATCAATGTGGAGTATACGATGACTAGGAATATTGTATTTGCGTTGGAGGGCTTCTAGTTTATCGAAAAACAGTTTAATTTCGGTGGCATTGAACGCTTGAATTCGGTTAAGTGACGTTGCTTCTGGAGTTCGTAGACTGACGGAGGGAATGTCGAGACATGAATGAATAGTACCAGTCTTTAACAGCCATCTGAGATTCTTGGTTAAATTTATGACTCAATTTGTTGGCTTCAGCAAATGTAAAGGCAATCTTTCGTAGTGATCTAGGTGTGATGCCGTAAAAAGACTCGCAACAATCGAGGATGTATTTTTCCAATTGATTTTCGTGACTATGATTGAAACCAGAGTGTTGTCCTTTTTTCGGTTTCTTAAATTTTTCTTGATGCACTTGTCGGAATAATGTAGATTTTGGAACTCCGTATTTTGTTGCTGCATTGCTTAAAGAAAGTCGTCGACATCTCACATCTTGTCTCGCGCGTTGGAGATTTTCAATTGTGTACCGCGGTGTTGTTTTTCTTGTGTAATTTCTGGGCATCTAAAGAGAGATTTTTTTTTTTCCGTAGAACAATCATAATTATTGGAAACAACAGCACAAAATAAAATTGATCCAAACAAATTGATCAAACTAAACAACAACAACAACAAGTCAACAAAACGAAACGTTGCATCAGAGTTTAAAATAAGAAAATTCTTCGAAAAAATTATAAAATAATTCATTTCTTATATATTAATAAGAAACATCCACATTTACCCCGCAAAAATTGTTCCAAATTACCCGATTTAGGCAATTCATATTAAAATGCTCGATACTTAAAATATGTTCTTCATTTAACTTAAATAGCCACATAAAATTAATAAATGAATTGTAAATGAAAGATAATAACAAAAAAATACGCACTAAAGGTCAAAAAAATAATTTTTTCAAAGATTTTTACATACGGCAAAAATTGTAACAAAAGATCAAATTTTAATTATTTACTTACTGTGACAGTATGCAAACGCCAATTTAAATATTTTTTTCTGTCAGGAACGATAAAGCACATACTTGTCAATTCAAACACTAATAAAAATTTTCGTGACTAAAGAAATAATTAAAATTGAACTGTTTTTAATTAGCCGCTGTTCTCAAATACCCAACTTTCCCCTAATTAATGTAAAAACTACCAAAAACTCAAATACGGATTTCTCAAAAATTAAAAAGGTTCACACGTTTGTATATCTGCAGCTAAAGATATTTTGATAAAATTTAACAAAACGATAGATTTAACCTTTAAGAATTCAAAAAATTTAAAATGTTTAACCGAGATTAGTTTTGACTTGTGATGTGCCGAGTACAGATTTCATCAAGTATAAAGTTTATTACAGGTGACCCAAAAGGTATAGAAAAGCCGGAAATGACTTTATTACAATTTTAAGACTTTTGTCATTTAAAAGTCCTTTGCCATTTTTTTATTTGATGTACCGTTAATTAGTTATTAATAAAATAAACTAACCAGTAATCCCAAAACGTACGATACCAGCGCCAACTAAAGAGCTCAAAAGTACTAACAATAAGATTTGTTAATAAATTGGTCACGTTTTTTAGCCTTTCTCGTATTTAAGTTACAGGAGGCTGGTTGTTAACCATCGTACAGAGCGGTCATAAATAGAAGCGTACAAAGTGTGTATTGGTAAATAATTAAATAAAACATTATTGCGATTATTATCATTTTGTATATTATTTATCAACGCCCAACTCCTACAGTTATAAATTATAAAATTATTTTAATTTAGGTGGTACTTAATTTAGTTAGTAGTTATGTACCTACTTAATTTAAATTTTAAAAAAAATTTGTTTAAAATGTGATATTTTAGTGTTATTCATCAAATCTGATGACCACTTGTCTCTGGTTACCAATTTCTACACGACTAATCGTCTTTCCATTCTGATTTTTGTTTGAGTCTTTTTTTCGGCTGTCCGCCCGAAATGTGAACGTCGTCTTCCCAGTTGAGAAGGACTGAGATCCATTTGGATATAGTCGCACGTCCTGTTCCTGAATCCCGAAATGTTTTTTCAAGTTTTCAAAAGCCGCCTGTCCACTTCCATTTCCCAAAAACTGAAATGCTTCGCCTTTCGATCGCAACATTTGCCCAAACTCTGCCGAAATCGAATAACTCGAAATTTCTTCCTTTAATTTTTTTATTTCATCCCACTCTTCGTTGCGTGGCTGTCGTCCACCCTCTCGTACTTCATGGGGGGCAATTTTATATACTTCATCACGTCGAACGTAGGCCTTGTTCGCCTTATTTGGATTTTTTTTTATAACGTTAATCATTTCTGTCTTTAAGCCACTGCCATTCGTCAATTTCCGTTGCTTTTCTGGGCTCAGTTGAGCATAGATGGTGTCCACTAAGCAGGTGTTTGTACCGCTTGTTTCTACACTAACGGTTTTATCATACGGTTCCCAATGTCCCGGAGTCGACCCATCCGAAGGTGTGTACAAAAGAATGATAGGTTTACCAGGTAAATGAGATCCAGTAACATCCACAAGTGTTCCGGTTTTTTTATCAATAACATGGATGGGAGCATCGGCAATCGCTGCAAGTATTCCATGATCATTACTATCCATAGGTTCGTCACTCTCAAGTCTTTCAATCCCTCTTTGAGCATTTTCATTTAGAGTTCCGCTGCTGGCAAGTGTCTCAGATTCTTTCTTCTTGTATACATACGATAATTGATCCGTATAGTAACGTCTTTCACGTTGAGTCCTCACTTTTTCACTTAATTTTTCTCGATTGCAATCAAAATTATGAAACATTTTATCTACAGTCCAATTAGCTGCATAATCAACGGCAACATTCATTAAATTTGTTCTGACAACATTAGTCAACTTATTGGTAATTTGAACGTTGAAAATATCAACAACGTGTTTAATATTCGAGGATGATTTCTCTTGAAACGCTTTCTCAGAACTTACCGTTGATGTCGAAGATTTGGAACTGTAATTTTCACTTCTTGTATTAGAATCAATTGAAATATCTGCATCATGTAGTTCTACTTTTGGAGGAGTGACCTGGATTGGAGTATTTTCTATGACTTGAACTGGTAGGCTTTGATCAACTGATTGAATTTTTGACCGATACGTTTCAATTTTAGAACCGAACTTTTCGAGGAAATCATTCGTGTAGTTGTTAAGCTCCTGAAACATTTTAACAACTCCCGCAATTTCAGTCAAATATTTAACGACTGGATACTTATTTTGAGCTACCCCCAAACTAATTTCACGTAGCAGCTTCATGCAAACATGCTCCTCCTGCTCCTTCATTAGAGATAAACCTAGTTCAATGAAAGTGTTTTGCCATTCCTTGTTTCCATTTTTGGCATCTATTTCCAGACCGGCAACCACTAACGAGTTTTTCAGCAAGGCTTCCATAAGTGCCGCCTCAACTTGTCTCAAAATGCCTTTTTCAATTTTCTCCATAAACAGCTTATTTGTTGTACACTGAACAGCTGCTGTCAGTAACTCTTTGAAAACACCCTTTCCAAGGGCCGCCGCAACTTCTTTCGTGGCTAGTTTGATTCCGTCTTTAGTCGCACCAACAGCTGCTTTTCCAATCAAGTCTTTCGTAGTATTGACAATCGCTCGACAACTATTCTTGATCGATTGGATCCCGGAAGAAACTAAAGATATTGCTAGACTGATAGCTTTTTGCAACGCCCAACTCGACCAATCAAATCCACCTTGAATGGTTGCTTTAACCGTATAAATCATGTCAGATACACCTTCCGAAATCAAACCAACCCCTATTGACCCTCCCGTGCATGCCGTGATTAAGCATCCAGCAGTGATTTGAGCTAAGCTAATCAAAGCCAAAGCCATGATACTCTGCCAAGGGACAGGTTTAACCAACTCGGCAGTAAAAAAATGCGTCAACCCATTGACTTCAGCTTCTTTAATCGCCACATCATTTTCATTACTTTGAAAAGTTTCTGATATATTATGAGATGATAACTTGACATGAACACCATCAACTTGTGCCAGTTTAATCACCTCACATACCTTCTCAATATAATTCTCTTGTTGACCTAATACATTTAACTGATATTGTACATGTTGAGAAGTTTGTATTTTGTTATACTGACCTACCAAAACACTAAAAGTTAGTAAATTTGGCCTAGCAAAAGTATTAATAGTCGCTTTTGCCTTTTCCAATTCAGCCATAGCATCATTTTGTCGTGATCCCTTGTTTTCTTCATACGATAAAAGTGCGCGTGCTTTATTATAACGAGCATTTACGCTGAAATCGGGATCCATGACAATGGCTTTATCATAACAAGAAATAGCTGTTGATAACTTTTGTCTATTCAAGTAATCATTACCTTTTAAGATATAATAATATGGATTCTTGATCAATTGGTTGTTTTGAGCATGATTTTTTGAACTTGTTGCAAATGTGGAGTTGAACCGAGTGATCGCTTCATCGACAGACCAATCATTCTCGTTGAAATTTTCGTTTTTTAACCAAAGTCCCCAAGATTCTTCTAATCCTTTGCGTTCATATAAACCCCAATCGTAACGACTTGCCAAAGCCGAGAGGTTCGGTGTAAATGATTTTCGGTCTATTATACAAGAGATCATATCGTTTGAAATTCTAGGTATAGTTGAATTACATAAAGATAATTCTAACGATTGTTTTTGGTATTTTTTTGTTAATTCCAATCGAAGAAACTCGAGCTTTTCATCGATCTGTGTAGAAATAGCCTCGATGTCACTCTCGCTTAGCTTGGCTTTCTCTTCTGTTGTTAAAGAATCAATGGAGCTTGTTTTTAACTGCTCCCTGGTAATTTCTATTTTCTGGTCAATTTCGGTCATTTTTGACTGAAATGTTGAATTAGTTTGTATTTTCTGATACATTGTCGTTAAGATGTCCCATTGAACTACTTGTTTGCATTGTGTTACACTCGGTAATAATTCATTTTCGAGGCAATAAAAGGCGGTAAAAAGTAAATCTTGAATGCGAACTCTTGAGGCGTCCTGTATGGCTTTTTTAGTGGTCTCAATCTCTTGATCATTTCTAAGTTTTTTTAATACACCAATGTTAGATTTTAGTGATTCATGAATGATGAGTTGAGCTAGACCTTTTTTACCGGCTCGAGCTGTACGACCGACATTTTGCTTCTCGACTCGAAGACTATCTGGCAGGAAAGTTACTGCGACATACATTCCCCCATGAGCTTCCACCGTTTTTGTCGTTTCAAAATCGGTACCTCGCCCAGCTATATTAGTAGCAATTATAATCTCTCCTGAATCAATACTATTTTTAGAGAAACTTTTATCTTCGCCAGTATAACTGAAAATTTTTTTTGAATCATATTCGTTTATAAGAGCTTTAACCAATTGTTTTACTTGAAGTATGTATTTACAAATAACAAGTACTGCTCGTGAGTGGGTTGCATGGTAAATGGCACGATTAATGATAACTTGAAACCAATCAGATTCATCGGATACAACAATTGGGTTGAGTTCCTTACACTTGTATTCACTGTGTTCATTGTTCAAAATCTCTCGATACTGATAAGGAGGTATAACAACGGTGTCTGTATGATACACTTGAGACAAAAAATCTTTCGTCGAATTCTCACCTAATGTTCCAGTGAGACCATAAATATTAATACCATAACGTAGAAAAAAACTAACATTTGATAAAAAGTTGGTTGAAATCCCCTCTGGATCCATGCGTAAACCTTCTTTAAGCTGCAAAAACTGAGTTAGACCATCACTCCACACCATATCCGATTGTAACACTCCCGTTTCGTCGTAGTGAATGGGGACAATTCGGTTATTCTGAACGGTATAATGTGCTCCTTTTCGATAACTATAAGTTGCCATTAGTGCGCTACGAATCCAATTAGGTACTTGCGACACGGCATACTCACGTAGATGATTCGGAACATCCAAAACCGGATGCTCTTTGATCCAAGGATGATCTTTCAATCGATTGGATAATTTGGTCATTTCTGCGTTTTGAAAGGAATTTGAATTACCGCCAATTTTGGCCTCTAGAACTGAAATTTCGTAGTAAATTAATTTATTTTCATGATAATGCCGCTTTTCTTCGTCATTCAAATTTCGGAGCAATCTTTCTAGATAATGCTGAATTTGGTCGGTGATGAAAGTGCGCTTGTCTTCCACAGGTACTGCACATGATTTCCAATCTTGATCGGAATATAGAATTATCTCGTTACCAATACGATTAAATTCCTCAGTGATATAAAAAACTTTGTCATCGATGGTAGTTAGGTGGCTGACCACTCTTTGAATCTTGTCCCAAATCACTGCTAAGATCAGTTCCAGATGGACCATTGCAGGAGTTTGTTCCGATAATCGAACACTGTGTGATCGATTATCAAACAGCATGCTATCAACTTCATCCACAATAACCAGATCAAAGCCACGATTACCACGAATGTCTTGTCCCATAAACTCAGTGCGTAGAATATCGGCTTGGAAATCACCAGCCACCCCATATACCACATTACTTTTATATGCCGACCGTTTAGTGCTCATATTACTATTTTCGGCAACTGTCAACGAAAGAGATTGAAAAAATTTGCTTTGTCGTTGTACTTCAGGAATTGAGAGTTCAGTGGAAGTAGTTATGATATCTACGTTTTTGCCTTGTAAAGCATGAATAGCTGCTAACATAGCGACGATCAACGACTTGCCTTCACCAGTATTTATTTGAGCTAAACGCCCCAATCCTTCTCTTGAATTTAAAAGAGTTAACAACGATACAATCTGTGTATCTCGAGGTGTGATACCATGTTGTAGTTCAACAGATCGTTTCACTCCTGCTATTAGTTCTGAAATTAAAACTTTTGACCTATTAGAAGACTTTACTAGGTTCGCCCAAATTAAGACTTGTTTTTCTTTCCATGTTTTAATAGGTATATTAATAATATTTGAACTACTGGAAGAAGATATTCTTGAAGGTGAATGATACGATTTCATAACCATATCATAAGAAGCTTTCAAATCAGTAGAGATTTCAGATGTGTCAAATTTTACTAGCTCTAGTAGTTCATCAATCTTATAAACTTTAGGATCTTGAAAAAGTTTATCGGCGATCAAAGTATCTACATAATCAACCCAATTCATAGGCTTCGTCGTTGGTAACAAATGAAAAACGGTTTTATAGATCGTCTCGTCGACTTGGTAGTCATAAAGCAATTCTAGAACCCCTCTGAAATGATCTATATTTGTTTCGATTAATGTTTGATTATTTATAACGAATTGTCTTAATGTGTTAGCAGAACAATACTGTTTAAATAATTTACAATCAGAAATTATACGAGATGAACTGAATATTTTATGAAGGATGGATTTATTGATAACTTCGTCGATCCACCATTCAACTTTGTCGTTTTTGTCATTGTACATGTGTATGATATCTAAAACAACGACATCGGGAACTTTATTTTGTTTAATGATCTTTATAAATAGGAAAAGATGATCTAAGGTAGTTTGTCCTTCAATAGATTTCAGGAAAAGTTTTATAATGGCGACTTTCCAATTTAAATCGATAATCTGAGAAACTAAGCGAATGTGATGATCTTGCTTGAGACTTGGTAAATGAGTTTTTAATTCAGCTTGTAGCCAACTGGATTTTAAGTGTGAAACCCATTCATTTTGCTCATTCCATGCTGATAGTTTCGTGGTTAAAATTAAATAAAGAATATCTATGATATCTTCTAAAGAAAGATTTAATTTCTTCTTTACTATTCGCAAGGCCTTGAGCAGGGACACTTGGTCGCTCTTTGAATATTTTTCAGTAATTTGCAGCCATTTTACACGAAAATTGTTTAAATAATAGTCGTCTTCATCAGTAAGATCTATTAGATCAATGAGAAAGGTTTGTTGAATCCATTCGGATACAGGGTAATATTGAATGACTCCGGAATAAAGAAGTTGTTCTTTAGTAAAAAAATTGATTACAGATTTCTGCAGTGCAATGTCTACTTGTGGTAATTTTGATTCTATGAATCTACCAAAAGTATCGTGAAAATGAGCTTCTTCTTTGGTTGATAAACGCGATTTACAGTTTCTTAAAAAGTACGCGGTGGGAGACAAAGTAAAATAACTGGTATAATTATTTATTTTTTCATAAATGATTGAACTAAGTTTAGAACTTTGAAGTTGTTGATTGGTTTCGAGTGATTTAGGAGGGCTGTTACTTTTACTATTAAAGTCGAAATAAACATCTTTTATTGGATTGTTAACAAATGGATCAATAGATTCATTAATTGTTTGATGATTCAAATTTTCACCATAACAGTTTGGACTTACATGAAATTCAGATTGAAATGTATCATTAATATCTTCCTTAATATCTTCCACATTAGTATAGATACTGTTTGAACTCTGTGTGCTATCTTCCTCAACGATTTGAACTGATGCAATTTTACTGTTCACTTTGGAAAGAATAGCTTGTCGTTCTTTTTCCTTTTGCCGTTTAAGTTCTGCTTGGCGTTCCCTTTCGAGTTGTTCTTGTTGTTCTTTCTCCCATTGTCTGTAAAGTTCTGCTTGGCGTTCCCTTTCGAGTTGTTCTTGTTGTTCTTTCTCCCATTGTCTGTAAAGTTCTGCTTGGCGTTCCCTTTCGAGTTGTTCTTGTTGTTCTTTCTCCCATTGTCTGTAAAGTTCTGCTTGGCGTTCCCTTTCGAGTTGTTCTTGTTGTTCTTTCTCCCATTGTCTGTAAAGTTCTGCTTGGCGTTCCCTTTCGAGTTGTTCTTGTTGTTCTTTCTCCCATTGTCTGTAAAGTTCTGCTTGGCGTTCCCTTTCGAGTTGTTCTTGTTGTTCTTTCTCCCATTGTCTGTAAAGTTCTGCTTGGCGTTCCCTTTCGAGTTGTTCTTGTTGTTCTTTCTCCCATTGTCTGTAAAGTTCTGCTTGGCGTTCCCTTTCGAGTTGTTCTTGTTGTTCTTTCTCCCATTGTCTGTAAAGTTCTGCTTGGCGTTCCCTTTCGAGTTGTTCTTGTTGTTCTTTCTCCCATTGTCTGTAAAGTTCTGCTTGGCGTTCCCTTTCAAGTTGTTCTTGTTGTTCTTTCTCCCATTGTCTGTAAAGTTCTGCTTGGCGTTCCCTTTCGAGTTGTTCTTGTCGTTCTTTCTCCCATTGTCTGTAAATTTCCGCTTGGCGTTCCCTTTCGAGTTGTTCTTGTCGTTCTTTCTCCCATTGTCTGTAAATTTCCGCTTGGCGTTCCCTTTCGAGTTGTTCTTGTCGTTCTTTCTCCTTTTTTCGTTTGAGTTCTTCTTGACGTTCGTAGCAGCCACAACAGTGTGAACAGTAGTTGTATGAATAACAGATTTTGCATTTGTAATATTGTGGACATCTCTTACGATAGCACGTTGCGCACACATGTGATTTATAATGTTTCTCACAGTGTAGCGTGCATGAATCGTCTGAACATTTATAACCGCACTCGCATCGCCAGACCTCTTTAAAACAACCAAACCAGGTACACTTTGAATTTCCGAACCAGTTGAGTGGACCACCGCCTTTCAGTCCTAAGAAGCCGATATATACCAAAGGTTGTTGAGTGGATGTTTTCTCAATGATATGAACATGTCGTGATTGATATGTAGGATTGTTTGAGAATAATTCTTCGAGTTGAAAGTCTTTTTCAATGACGACTTTAGCTGTGAAAGAACGGGTCAATCCAGGAAAACGTTTATCATGAACCAGTGCCTTCCATGAAACGTCATTATTCGACTCGAGTACAATTAAATAGCCGGGATCTTTCGAAAATGTGAAACAAAATGATGTTTTTGATAGTGTTAGTGGCGCAGCTATATCAGAAGCCAAAGTACTTGTTTTCAATGAAGTTTCCATGTGAGCTATTTAGGTATTTATCTGGTCATTCGTTAGAATTGTTTCTAAAAAAAAAAATTATATTTTTAATTTCTCTTTGTTTGTTAAGTGGATTAAATATATTAGGTTTTTTCAGGTGTCCAGTTTAAATAACTGAACTATCTTTAAATATATTTTTAATCGTTTCAAAAATTTTCAATTTAATTTTATTTTTTGGAATTCTAACTCCAGAATACTTATAGTGTTATAGATATAACTTGATTTTGAATTCTACGATTTTAACGCAATGCTATAGAAAGTTATCTTCATGTAGTTTGAAAGAACTAGGATAGCATCACAGGAGAAACTAGCTTGGGCCATCGCCTAATTTGAGCCACTAATCACTATGCTATCCAAAGACTTAAAGTTTTGAATAAACAATTAGTTACACGTAGATGTAATCGAAATTAATCCAATTATGGGTAAAATTCCACAATCGACCTAAATGGATTTCAACCAAGTTTGGAATTACCAAATTTCCAATATGGATATTTTTTTAATACAGATATCATATCATTTTAAGGAATTTCTGAATAAGTTTATATTTATAAAAATTAAGATTGCGTATATCTATATATATATATATATATATATATATATATATATATATATATATCAGTGGCGTGCGGTGACTTTTGAAACAGGGCATGCGGTTAGAAGTGGGGGGGGGTTATAAGAACCACATTTTTAAAATTTATTTTTTTATTTGATAAACGTGGTGTTATAAGTATTTTTTTTAAATTAGACTTATTCGACGCTCCTTCTTACAAAAATCATCAACAACCGCATCATATAATGTATTTAAAAACCACGAAAATAGTTCTTATCTTAAAGAACAGAACATTTGTATGGCTTTTGGGTCAATAATTCAAAATAACTCACGAAAAGTATCAGTAACAATTAAAGTCACTGTTTAGATTCAAAACGGAAAACGCATCTGCTGGCTGTTAATTGCCTATGCGTAATGCCGAGAGAGATAGTATTCGACTGTACTAGTGCGCATGCGCGACCAATTCGAAGCAAAGAATCGCATGCTACTGTCCCAACGCATTCATTCGGCTTTTGCCGTTCATTTGAATTGGTAAACTATGCCAATTTTATGAGTGATACCTTTCATTATTACGTAAATTAAAAAATGTATAAATGATAAAAATATATCATTTTAGAATGATTTTACAAATGCAATTGCGTAAATTAAAAATTAAATGAATAAATTGTAAAAAAATATTCAATTTTTAAAATCGTCTTACAATCCATTGGCAGGCGCCGCATCTACAGCATGTATGGACCGCACGCCTCTGATATATATGTATATCAATTGCTGTTCGTTAGTCTCGCTAAAACTCGAGAACGGCTGGGCCGATTTTGCTAATTTTGGTCTTGAAATATTTGTGGAAGTTCAGGGAAGGTTTAAACGGTGAGAAACATAAATAATAAGTAACGGAAAATACTAAAAACGATTAAAATATAATCTTAATGAAAAATGTGACGTCAGATCTGTCGCTTTATGTTTCCATGGTAACAACAAATTTCACGTTAGCTATTAATATTTTGTAAACAAGAATTTAATTTAAATTAATGTCTATTTAATTGCGTTAATGGTAATTATCTGATCTTTGGTACATTGAAAATGATTTATATCATCAATTTGGTGTTATGAAACTGAGATGTGAATTCCAACAATCAAAAAGCATGCGTTGAACTTTCTGCAGATCTATTGTTAAGATACATTTTCTAATAAGGTTTTTGACGTATCGTTGACATTAATTTAGTATTTCGTCTTTCCGTTTATAAAAAAAAAAACATTCATTTACGAACTTGAGTTTTGTTTTTTTATTATTTATTTGGGGAGAGTACGGTTTATTAGGCGCCAAGAATTGAGGACAGTTTTTGATAAACCAAGCCAAAAGAAAACGATAATAAAGAGTAGTAATTTGCAAGTTTTCGCTTTGTTTTCGATAAAAACAGGATTTAATGGTGAAATTTTCCAATGCTATTTGAAATGATTTTGATAGATTTGTCAACTAACAATAAGACGTAACTATGGACACTGTCACAAATTTCAAGTTGATTCAATCGATTGCTTAAGACAAGAGGCATTTTACGAAAAATATAATAAAAAATAACTTAAATACCAGTGTTGTTATCATCGATTCTCGAAGATAAACATTTAAATTTGAATATCTCATTTAAAAATACATTGTTGTATAATGTTAGAAAATTTGAATTTTAGCGAAAATAAAGGGAAAATTCGGAAATTAACACTTTTAAATTTTGATGTTAACTGCTTGGTTTTATCAATATCTGAGTTAATTTTGGGCGCCTAACCATTATTGAAAATATCATGCACTCGAAATGATTAACATACACATTAAAAGTTACATTTATTCGAAAAGTACCACTCTTCATTTTCGATATTTTTTGGATTGTTTTATCAGAAACCATTGTCAATTCTGAGCGCCTAAGAAACTATACTTGAAAATTACATTTTCTACAAATTACATTCAGCAAATTCTGCTCGAAGGATCAATGGTTTCGAAACAACTTCGGTCCAAGAAAGGTCTAAAGCTAAAATTTTCAATTTTTAAAAAAAACTGGCCTATTTTCAAAGTGCCGTAACTCAGTGGACCCATTAACGTGCAGTGCTCCGATTGTGCGTAATTTGTCACAAAGTTGATGCTCTTAAAAAACGTACAGAACAGCTTTTGAAGAAAAATGCATAGATTAAGAAATACCGAGCAGAATCTGAAACAAGTCCATTTTTTTACGGGTTTTCCTCTATAAAATTTCCACAACTTTTTGAGAGTTGCAAATTTGAGAATACAAAGCCCTAATGGGTCCAAATAACATACTAAAAAATCAGAAATACATCATGTTTTGCGAATGTAGCTATTTTTTATATCGATTTTGACTAGCCTAAAAAATTAAAGGCGGTATATGTAGGTATTTAAAAACATTTAAATTTAAATGTATAGGTATTTATACCTATATGTGATTTTTTTTTAAAAGTATATGTCGATGAAAATCGTTGTAGAAAGAAAAACTAAAAAAAAGAACAATTGGACCTTAAAATTTTTAGTTTTTAGATTTACCGATCAATAATCGTTAACGTCAACAGATTTTGAGTGCCTCATCGTAAGATTAAAAAATAGATATTAAAAAATAAAGAAAGAAAGAAACATGATTTATATCCATAATCTAGGTATATATATATATGCTAAAGAAAATGATAGCGGACTGCTGTTATGTGATAAGAACGCAAAAATCACTGTATAGATTTTGATTAAATTTTTTTTCTTTACTTTTTAAATATTTGACCCTTATTTAAAAAACAACTATCACGATATCTTCATTTCATTCAGTATAAGATTTTTCTACTACGTATGTAATTCAGGAAATGTAAAATGTATTCTCAAACCAAACAAACCAGGGCCATCTTATACTAATAATTAATTATAATTAAACGTTATAATTATAATTAATGCTTATAATATTTTATTTAATTTTATATATATATATTTTTTTATTTTTTTACGTTTATTTTTAAAGCATATATGTAAGTACCTAATTTTATTTGCTGTTACTGATTATTTGCACCGTAATGAGCAGAAGTCGTTCAAAATAAATAGTGCGAACTTGAAATAACCATTGTTCATTAAAGACAATTATAACTTAACATGACCAATAGTTAATGTACCTATATGTTAATCGGTTCGTTTATAAAATATTATCTACGTCAATATTTTTCATATATTTAATTCATTTGCAAATATGAATCCAAAAATGATCAATAACTTCAAGACAATAAAATTATGTTTGTAAATAACATCAATTACTTTGATATTTATTTATTTTTTATTCACAATATTTGTCTCTAATGTAAGTCCTAAGAATCATAGACGTTATATCTTACGAACCCATACGAATCCTTGTACTGCGACAAGTTGAAATAAATGTTTTTTTACGTTTTTAACAATGCTTGGGTATTTCAGCTATCACAGCATGACGTCTATGAAACAACGTCTTGATTGGTCTTGAAAGTGAAACAGTTATATTCTGTTTTCTCTTTTTATAACGTCCGTACAGTACTGCTCCTTTGGTTTCAGGACCCGAATTAAAATTTATATGCTCCCATCGCAACGTACGCTTTTACTATTAACTTGGACTATCTATGTGTACTTAATCAATGATATAATGGATAGACCAAAAACGAAGGAAAAACAGAATTGGAGTATAAGATATAGTAGATCAAATTTTTTTTTAAATTTCACTTACCGGTTAAAAACAGCTAGAAAAATTTAATAAAATCACTTACAATTAGGCTTCACTTACAATTAAATCATTTTATGTTCATGAAGAACTTAAATATTAATTTTTATCTAAAAAAAAAAAAAAACAGTGGTAGGAGATGGATAAAATATTTTAAGGAACAGCAGACAACACCTGATAGATTGTTAAACAAAGATGTATGGATTTTATGATAAACTGATATTTATTTTCATATTCATCTGTAATCAAAATTAAAATATCTCTAAGTTCTGTTTAATGTTTAGTTTTGATAATTCAACGCTAAAAACCGAACTTTGGTTGAATTTAATTTTGATTACAAAGTATTTACAAAAATCCCCAGCTTATCGTAACATCCTTGTTCAAACATTTGTTAACTGTGCTACTAACTCAGATAAAGATAAAATAATGTATCGGTCCCTTTCTGGGTAAACATCGTAACTGCAAAATTATAATTTTTGAGAAACCAATAAAATATCTTATCTATCTTATCTCTATAAATAAAATGATAGCTGTTTCCTAATGTTCGCTTTTAAAAATTGTCATTTAGAGTTGTTATTACTTATTATTAGAAAAATTTATTTCGGATATATAAAATTAGGAGTCAACCAAGTGATTTGACATGAAAATTTGTAAAAGTTGAAAAGTGGAGTTCATCGATATGTGCACTGACCGGCTCATTTGAGCGTAGACGTAATAGTCAATGCAGTTCAGCGAGATATTAGATTAATATAGCTTTTTTTTAAATTCTCTTTTAACATTTTTTATATTTTACTGTCAATACAAACTCAAAAGACATTTTTAAGTTACAACCGCTGCAATAATCAAATTACATTTACATATTACATATATTTTTTAACCAAAACGAGTTAAGTTGACGAGATTAAAGTTTTGTTTTTAAAATTGCTCCTTCAATGCTCTTCCCGGATCCGAAATTCCTCCAGGTGTAAAGTTAATAGTTAATTAATAATTAAATTTTTTTAAAATTTTCAATCTCAAGAATAAAAGTTGCTATAAAACCCAAAATAATTTTCAATTGGATTTTTTTTTTGAAGCTCTCTTTCTGCTCTTTTTATTACGCAAATAATTGATCAAATTTTTGCAATTGTTAAGAAAAGTCCACATCAAACCGCCGGCCGCACGTCACCGAACGCAGCCCATCACCGACTTGTTATTGTCAAACGATATTTGGATAATAATTTGTTATTGTAAATTTTAATACTCTATTTTGGCTTATACGGCTGCGGCAACGGCACGGCAGAGTCGAATAATACATCAAGTGATTACGACCGTGCTTCTCTCTAATTAAAATATTTAAAACAATTGAACTTATTATACCTTTGTACTTTTACTTCTTACTTTTCATGTGCCCTTAGTTGTTTACTTTTATTTTTGAATTGTCACTTGATTTTTGGTTTACTTTTATTCTTTTTTTGTGTTTGTTAATAAACTAAAATTATATTAAACTTAAGTGTTGATTTCACGTTTGACCGGATTGGTTTTTTACCCTATTTTTTGTATAAATAAATAACAGCAATATTTTTAAAAATTAATTATTTGTAACTATTTATAGATGTATTGTTGTATTATGACGTCAGCAACTGCCGTTGGATTTTATAAACATGCGTTGTTTAAAAATTGAAGTACTAATTAGCTATACACCTGTTGCGGACCCGGAAAAAGCATTTAAGGCACAATTTTTAAAAAAAAAAGTGATTATTTTGGATTATATAGTAATTTTCATTTTTGAATTTACAAATTTTTGAAAAATTAATTATTAACTAACTAATAAGTATACATTTGGAGCAATAGCGGATATGCGGAGGAATTTTTTGGCATTTAGTCAAAAATGTTCTACGCTAAGTTCTTTCCAGTTATTTAAAATATATTTTTGTTTTCAATTTTTAAATGTTTTTTCTCTGTAAATTAAATATGTTCTTAACATATTAACCTACGCAGACGACGTCGCGGGTATCAGCTAACGGGTATCGTTCTCTTTCTGGGTAAACATCGTAACTGCAAAATCATAATTTTTGAAAAACCAATAAAATATTTTATTATTATCTAATAACCATGAATAATATTAAATATCATTAACAATTCGCGTTACAATTATGGTGCGTTCGGGTTGGACGCTTTCGCGCTCTGAACGTTCTTGCTCGTGAGTACAAATTTTTAGCGTTCGTCTTGGCTTCAGAGCGCTTGGCCGCGCTCACAAACTACCGTTCGGGTTGGACTTTGTGAGCGTCTAGCTGTCAGTTGGCTGTCAGTTAGCACTTAACATCTTTAGCATTGGATAACATCGTTAACATGCGTTAACATGGTTAACATCAACATGGCGAATGTAGGAAATATTTATCAAATAGTAAATAATTTATTAAAATCTGAATCTGCTGATAAATGAATAATTTCACAATTAATATTTACTATATTTACTTTAATTTTTGAAATGAATATTTTATTTATAAATTTATTATTAATATTTGTTGATTTTACTTTATTAAATTAATATACATATATTTCCTAAAGATTCAGCTAATATTTACTTTAACATTAATATTTTAGAAATAAATAAAACTTTTAGGTTACTTTACATTTAAGTTGTATTCGTTTTAAATTTGAATTTGACAGATGAGCGGTCACGCTCAGCCCCCTACAACTCCATGTTACAAAAATGTGACCATTTTTACTCGATTTGCAGTCACTAGTTGCGCATTAGTTGCCAACGAGTTGAACGAAGAAGACCACAAAGACTGACGAAGACCGTAGAATTTATGAAAGTCGGAAATTAGAAATAATTTTTTTTAAACGCCAGGCAAGTTATTAAAATGAAACTTTTTTAAATGTTTTCATTATTATTAAAAAAAAAAAAATTTTAATTTCGCTGACTTTGGACTTAATTATTATATTTCACAAATACAATTCACAAAAATTCACAAAACAAGTTATGAATTTAAGCAAAATTAAATGTAAAAATTCACAAACCGAAAAATCCAAATTGTTTATTTTGTATCTCCAGATACGTATTTCAAACGCCATGCGTTCGTCATCAGTGGATCAAATTGAAGTGTCTTCGAGAACAATTTCGTGCTGATTCACGAAATCACGTGAATCAGCACGAAATTGTTCTCGAAGACACTTCAATTTGATCCACTGATGACGAACGCATGGCGTTTGAAATACGTATCTGGAGATACAAAATAAACAATTTGGATTTTTCGGTTTGTGAATTTTTACATTTAATTTTGCTTAAATTCATAACTTGTTTTGTGAATTTTTGTGAATTGTATTTGTGAAATATAATTCATTATTATTGTTATTGTATGAGAATAATTATGATAAGTATTTTTATATAATAATTATAATAACTCTGATAAGTTTAAGTGGTAGGGGGCTGTTTGAGACGTATGACTCTTATAACAACACAGATTTCTGTAGAAATCGGTCACGTTTTTTTAGCATTTCTCGTATCTAAGTGACAGGGGGCTGGTCACGCTTTTGCTGCCCTACCTCTGTGACGAGAGCGTCTGAGAGCGCACCGGAGTTTCCCGGAACTCGGCCATGAGCGCTCTGCAAACGCGCTCACAGCTCCAAGCCGAACGCTTCGAGCGCACTTCCACTGCGCTCAGAGCGCGAAAGCGTCCAACCCGAACGCACCATTAATGTAGATACGGTAGATACAAAGTTTTTAATCAGAATATCGAATAAATGATAGATACGAGGAAAATCCTTTTATCATTTTGAATATTAAACGTTGTATTTTTTTTAAATAAGTTTATTTCCCGAATCAGCCCATGGCTATACACAGGATTTTTTGAAAATTTTTCTTTGTTTTAAACTATGTTACATATGTAAGTTTGAACTCGTCCAAACTCCAAACTAGCGATATGCACGGTGCGGGGGATAGAGGACCGTCGACGCTACGTTGCCGAGCGGAGAACGAGGCAGTGGGACTTGATCACTTAAGAGTGCTTTGTTTATGATTGTAGTCCTAATAATTAGTTATTAAGTAAGAATCATATTATTATTAAATAAAAGTGTACTTATTGTTGATTCAGGTACAGTAATGTACAACTTATAATTTTGTAAATATGTTTAATGTTTTAATAAAACTTTCAGTTATTACTCGCATCAACAGCTGTACGTATCAGTATAAACCAGCAATTCTTGATTTCAGACTTACACATATATTGACAATGTCTTAAAATTTGTATTAATTGGCTATCAATACTATAGTTACCAACCGAGTATCAACCAACCCCACTAACCCTTAAATAATAATTATTCCCTGTATTTTTTGCAAGTCAATAACCTTTAAAATTATAAATCATTGAAGACTAAATAAAATTATTTCATATCTCCAACGGATGTAAAAATGTAAATGCAAGCTCAAATTTCATAAAGATTGCGAAGTTGACAATTTGCAGATTCTTGACCCTTAATGGAAGTTATATAGAATAAAGACGTGGAGACAAAATATCCCACTTTTTTCCGACCAACGCCCATGGCAATATAAAAGGGAAATTATTGCCCTGTGCGTTAGATTTGATTGTCCGACGTTATTAGTGGACCACTAGACGTGTTCAACGGTCTCCCAGAAATTTGAACTTGCATCAATTAATTCAATATACAAATGTAACTAAGTAAAAATCTATTTCAATAAAAGTCAAGTTCAACTGGTAAAAGAATTATTTAATCAAAAGTCGAAACCAAGTTGAGAAGTTCCCTTTCACTAAAAGAACACACAAAAATTTGTTATATTTGGGTTCGTGGGCGAAACACATAACTGGCACCCCGTCTGCACCCGAACCTATAACTGGCGACGAGGATGGGATTCTTCTAAAACTCGAACCTATAACTGGTGACGAGTATCGAGGATTCTAAAACTGTGAGCTGTTCAATCTTCTGGTAGCGCGGATTATTCAACAATCAACAGGACACTTGCAGCGGTTCCACTCTGGAGTAGCGACCCAGTGGTTTCTTTCAAGGATTCGGGAACGGTGAACAGAGGAACGAACATCAACAATCGACTGGAAAATGGACATAATCTGGTGGTAAGTCAAAATTTATTATACGACTTGCTATACCTTACCTTGCCCTTTCCAAATTACAAATAAAAATTAATTAAAAATTTGTCGAGTATTATCGACTAGGAGATGGACATAATTTGGTGACAAGTTAAATTTGTATACTTGTTATACCTTCCCATGCCCCCTCCATATCGTAAACCAAAAAGATTTTCTCATCGATTATTATCGAACGAAAATTCAAATAATATAGAAAATTCTGATAATTCAGAAAGCTCAAATAATTTAAATAATTTAAACAATTATAAAAGTGGAAGTCTAGAATCTTTAATAAACTTTCCTATTATCTTTTCCGATCTTTTCAACTTAGAACAAAACTCAAATTTATCAATCATGGCAACCCCACCAACAATCCAACAAGTATTGGAATCCTTTAGGATCCCAGACTGTATAAAATCAATTATAAAATTCGATGGTAACCCATCAAACCTTTACAATTTTATTGATAACGTAGACACTGTCGTTAATAATTTATTCCCGCTTGTGTCGAATGGATACAAGGAAATGTACAATAATGAAATACGAAACAAAATTATTGGAGAAGCAAACGATATAATTAATCAACACGGTCGTCTGAGAGCGTGGTCAGACATAAAACAAATATTGCTCGATCATTACGCGGACAAAAGAGACGAATTCTCTTTATTACGTGATATTTGTAATTTAAGACAGATCAGAAATCTATCGATACATTTTACGCAGAAGTTAATGAGTTACTTTCCCTCATAATTAATAACCTTAATCTCCAATCAAATATAACTCCCGATATTTTAAATAGTAAAATTCTTTATTATAATAAAGTGGCACTGGACACATTCTTAGCAGGACTCAATGGCCCAATAGCGGCTACAGTTAGAGCAACAAGACCAGAAAATTTAATAGAAGCGTGGAGATTCGTACAATCTGAACAAAATATATATTATAAACAAAAATTTCACGTCACGTCATCGCCTAAACCAAATAAACCTTTTCACAATCCACAACCACAATTTAACAAACCTCACCATTCCAATAACAATCAGAATTTTAACAAACCTTATTTTTCCAATAACAATCAACATTTTAATAAACCTCATTTTTCCAATAATAACCAACAATTAAACAAACCTCTTTATTCCAATAATCCACAATTTAATAAACCCCAATTTAGAAGTCCAACATTTAATAAACCTTACTTACATAATAATCAATCATCCCAGCAATATAACAGACCAAAATTTTTCCAAAACCAAAACCGTTTCAACAATCTACCAAACCCTGAACCTATGGACACTTCTTCCGGAAATACTAACCGAAGACCCAACAACCCCTTTCAGTCCACAGGACCCTCAAATTTCAAATCCCGTGAACTTTTCACTCACGAATCCAATCAACCAGACCCTATTCAAAATGAAATAGACGACGGAAATTTTATGTTAATTGCCTCGACAAGTCAGCACAATACGTAGAATTAAATAATTTTTCTAAAACAATTAATTATCTCCCTTACATTTTTATTAAAAACGGAAATTCAAAACTTAGATTTTTAATAGATACTGGAAGTGATGATTCCTTTCTGGACCCAAAATGGGCAATTCCTGAAAAAACCATTCCAACTAATTCCGAAGTAATAACTGCATTAAAAACTCATAAAATCACCGAAAAACAAATTGTTTCTTATCTACCTGAATTAAATAATCAAACACCTTTAGAATTTCAAATTTTCAAATTTCACCATTACTTTGATGGCCTAATCGGACATAAAACTTTACAAATTTCTAATTCAATCATAGATTTTAATAATTCAATTCTTTGCTGTAATGGAATCAAAAATAAAATTTTCTATAAACCTTGCATCCACACACCCATTTTAAAAATTAAAAAGCATTCATTTTTAAATGCCGACATCCCTGTTGACAACAATAATCAAGATATTTTTGTACCCAAAACTCAAGTTTTCAAAAATACATTTGTATCCCCTGGTGTTTACACTTCTGTAGATTATCATATTAAAGCCCGCATAGAAAATAATAATGATTTTGATATTAAATTCATAATTTCACAACCATTAAAATCCGAACCAATTTCAAATTTTCGCGAATGTAATTATTACAATACTATTGAAGATCTTGATAAATCTCGCGATAGTTATCTATTTGTACTTGATAACATTCGTACTTCTCACCTTAACCAAGAAGAAACAAAAATGTTGACCCAACTTTGCTCATCTTATCGTGATATCTTTTATACCCCAGATTCTAAATTAAATTTTACCGGCCCTGTAAAACATTCAATTGAAACTAAAGACAACATTCCCATTTATACTAAAAGTTACCGATATCCGGAATGTCACAAAGAGGAAGTTAAAACCCAAATTACAGAAATGTTAGAAAAAGGAATTATTAGACCTTCAAATTCCCCATGGAATTCTCCCATATGGATCGTACCGAAAAAATCAGATGCTAGTGGAAAAAGAAAATGGAGATTAGTTGTTGATTACAGAAAATTAAATGAAAAAACAATAGATGACAGATATCCCTTGCCCAATATAACTGAAATTTTAGAGAAACTTGGAAAATGTAATTATTTCACCACATTAGCTTTAGCCTCCGGGTTTCATCAGATTGAAATGCACCCTAAAG
Source organism: Sisyra nigra (assembly GCA_958496155.1). Classification (NCBI taxonomy): domain Eukaryota; kingdom Metazoa; phylum Arthropoda; class Insecta; order Neuroptera; family Sisyridae; genus Sisyra; species Sisyra nigra. The sequence continues at coordinate 31,859,413 of OY292316.1, read as the reverse complement.
ACATTGCCAAAACCGCTTTTACAGTAGAACACGGTCATTATGAATACACTCGTATGACTTTTGGATTAAAAAATGCGCCCGCTACTTTTCAGCGAGTCATGGACGATATGTTACGCGACCTATTAGGAAAAAATTGCCTAGTTTATATGGACGATATTGTTCTATATTCCAGTTCCCTTCAGGAACACACCGAAATATTAACTCAAGTCTTTCAACGATTAAGAAAGAGTAATTTTAAAATACAATTAGATAAGTGTGAATTTTTAAGAAAGGAAATTGAATTTTTAGGCCATGTTGTAACCCCAGACGGTATCAAACCTAACCCTGCAAAAATTGAAGCTATTTCAAAATTTCCAATTCCAAAAACACAAAAGCAAATTAAATCTTTCCTTGGACTTCTCGGATATTACCGAAAATTCATTCCTGATTTCGCCAAAATCACAAAACCTTTAACCCAATTCCTACGAAAAGATTCGAAATTAAAAATAGATGAAACTTACCGCAAAACCTTTGATTACTGTAAACAAATATTAATGAACGACCCTATCCTTCAATACCCAGATTTCGAAAAACCTTTTGTATTAACCACTGATGCTTCAAATATTGCCTTAGGCGCAGTTTTATCCCAGGGAAAAATAGGATCCGATAGACCTATATGTTATGCTTCTAGAACTTTAACTAAAGCTGAGGAAAATTATAGTACAATTGAAAAGGAACTCTTAGCCATTTTTTGGGCAACAAAACATTTCCGACCTTATCTTTTTGGCCGAAAATTTACAATCGTAACTGATCATAAACCACTAACGTGGCTATTTTCATTAAAAGAGCCAAATTCAAAGTTAGTCAGGTGGCGACTCAAATTAGAAGAGTTCGATTATAATATAATTTACAAAAAGGGTACAGCAAATTTGAATGCTGATGCCTTATCTAGAATTCAATTACTGGAATCGAACAATCAGGAGATAAGCTCTGAAATAGTTGAAGCCACAACCCAGCATTCTGCTGACGACAATTTTAATCAAGGTATCCCAATTTCTGAAAGATCAATCAACGAGTTTAAAAATCAATTAATAATAAAAATTGAATCAAAGGAAAATATAATAAAAGAAAAGTTATTTGAAAATTGCACAAGAACCACAATCATTTTAAATAGGCGCAACGAAACTAAAATAACTAAAGTTTTTAAAGAATACTTAAAGCCATTTAAATTAACAGGTGTTATGACCGACGACGAAACGTTTTTAATTTTTCAAAAAGTTTTTATTAATTATTTCAATAAATATAAATTAGTGCGCTGTATGTTTATCCTAGATGATCTTTTAACCTTAGAAGACCAAACAAAATTAATAAAAGAATATCATGAAATTTCCAACCATCGAGGAATCGATGAAACCTTTAACCATTTAAAAAGAAATTATTATTTCGATAACATGAAAGCCAAAATAACTTCCTTCATAAATTGCTGTGAATTATGTTTAACTTACAAATATGAAAGACATCCTTTAAAACCAAAATTCGAGCAAACAGAACAAGCATCAGAACCTTTTCAAATTTTACATACAGATTTACTTTACCTTGATAATAAATATCTTTTAACAATTATAGACAAATTTTCGAAATATGCCGAAGCTCATGTAATTCCATATAAAACTCCATTAGAAATTTTAAAAGTTTTTAAAAATTATTTTGCAAGGCACGGGTTACCTCAAGAAATCATTCATGACGGTGGATTAGAATTCTCCTCTATCAATATTAAGGAATTTTTCAAACTTTATAACATTAAAGATCATACAACAGCCGCAAGAAATTCAACAGGAAATTCTCCTATTGAAAGGTTTCACAATACGTTTTTAGAAATTTACAGAATTGTTCATAAAACCGATCCAAAATGCGATTTTAAAGAAAAAATTGATCAAACACTTTTAACCTACAATAATTCCATCCATTCTGCTACAAAATTAACTCCTTTTGAAATTATTAAAGGAATCCGATTTAAAACAATAATAAACACCGCAAGTAACAATTCTCTTACCGAATTCAATAAGAAACATATAGATGAAATAAACAAAATAAAAAATATCCTAATTAAACAACAGAAAATAAATAAAGATAAACTAAATAAGTTAAACACAAACCGTATTGATCCCCCTGACATATGTATTAACGAAAATGAATTTATAAAAAACGTACAGAAGAATAAAATAAGGCAACCTTTTGATAAAGTTGTACCGATATCACAAACAAAATTAACATTTAATACTAAAAAATATAAATACCATAAAAGTAAAATAAAACCTAAAAGAAAAATAATAACTAAAAGATAATATTTAAAAATCTGATCCAACAATAAATGAATATGAACAATAGGAACTTTGTTACAGGATCATGGTTCTTATCCCAATCCTGGTTCCATCATCTTCAGGACAGGAGCTATCCTTAAATAATCTAAATGGCGTACACGGACTATTTTCTTTAAACTTAGGAGAAACGAAATTCATTGATTACTTTAAGAATTACATTCATATAATCGATTTAGAATTATTAGAAACCAGTTTGAACAATTTAGAAAAGAATATAATACATTTAAGAAATAATCATGTAGGATTATATAGTTTTAAAACTTTAGATCAATTATTTTATCAGTTAAAAATTAAATTTAGTTCACTTAAATTAAAAAAACGTAATAAACGAGGGTTAATAAACGGTCTAGGATCGATAGTAAAAACAATTACGGGAAACATGGATAACGCTGATGCCGAAAGAATAAATTCCGAAATTGAAACATTAAAACTTAACCAACATGACATAGGTCAATCTTTTAACGAACAACATTCATTGAATCAAAAAATGATTGATAGATTTGAAAATCTAACGAAATTTATAAATAATGAACAATTATATATGAAACGATACATTTCTACAGTAAAGGATTCTGATAAAGTTAACCAATTACTTATGCAATCACAATTATTCCACACTTTAATGAACCAATTACACATTATCGATCAGCATATTGATAACATAATCAATGCGATCACCTTTGCTAAACTTAATATAATTTCAAAATATATCTTGAATCAAAACGAATTAGATGACATTTTTAAAATTCTTTCAAACCAAATCAATATATTATCAGATGAACACGTTTACGAATTATTAAATTTGAAAGCCTATTATAACCATACTTCAATTATTTTTGTTATCCAAATTCCAATTTTTATAAATGAGCCTTTCCATACCTTACATTTAAAACCTATTCCAATGAATTCTTCCATTATTATACCTGAAAAGGATTACCTAACGATAAGCAAGTCGTATTTTAAATTTCTTGACAAGCCATGTAGATCCATTGAGAAAATATTCATCTGCGACCGAACTAATCTATTTAACAAATCAGCTAATGACTGCGAATTAAAAATTTTGAATGGACAACCAGCTAACTGCAATTTACATTACACAATCGATCCAAATTTCATCGAAATGATAGAACCTCATCACATCATAGTTCAGACCAGCCAACCAATCAAATTAATATCAACATGTGACGACAAAAATCATACTCTTCAAGGAACATATCACATACAATTTTACAATTGCACAATCGAAATCAATGGAATCGAATATATCAGTTCAGAAAGATATATTTGGGATAAACTCATCGTACCTCAAACTATATCGGATAGCATCAATATAACAAGTCTACTAAAGGAAATTACCTTACCGGAACTACACCTCCAACACCTGGAGAACACTAAAGAATTGAAATTAATGGAAACGAAACATCAATACCACATGGGCTCTACAACAATCATTGGATTCTTGCTAATCGGATTCATCGTAATTTTCGTCTTCCAATCATATAAAAGAAAAAGAAGACATCAATTTAAAATTCCTGAGACGACAACGATAACCATTCCGACATCGCCTCTTGTTGCAGAATTCCCTTGGAAGTCCATGCAACAATCTTAGGAGGGAGGAGTTACCAACCGAGTATCAACCAACCCCACTAACCCTTAAATAATAATTATTCCCTGTATTTTTTGCAAGTCAATAACCTTTAAAATTATAAATCATTGAAGACTAAATAAAATTATTTCATATCTCCAACGGATGTAAAAATGTAAATGCAAGCTCAAATTTCATAAAGATTGCGAAGTTGACAATTTGCAGATTCTTGACCCTTAATGGAAGTTATATAGAATAAAGACGTGGAGACAAAATATCCCACTTTTTTCCGACCAACGCCCATGGCAATATAAAAGGGAAATTATTGCCCTGTGCGTTAGATTTGATTGTCCGACGTTATTAGTGGACCACTAGACGTGTTCAACGGTCTCCCAGAAATTTGAACTTGCATCAATTAATTCAATATACAAATGTAACTAAGTAAAAATCTATTTCAATAAAAGTCAAGTTCAACTGGTAAAAGAATTATTTAATCAAAAGTCGAAACCAAGTTGAGAAGTTCCCTTTCACTAAAAGAACACACAAAAATTTGTTATATTTGGGTTCGTGGGCGAAACACATAACTGGCACCCCGTCTGCACCCGAACCTATAACTCTATTATTACTAATATTGTTATAGCTACTATTACGAATAGTACTAATATTGTTTAAATTAATTAATTAAATCTTGTTCATAACATTTTAATTTCTCTATTGAAGAGTCACTAACATTACTACCATGAAAAATCGTTTTAAATTTATTGTTAATAGTTTTATATCACTCAGATGGTATTTTAATGTTGCTAATTAAAAAATCACATACAATAACAAAAATATTAACTTTAAAATGTTTTTTAACATTGAATCTTATTTCATGTTCTGGAATTTCATCATGAAATTAGTTTTCGTATTTTCTGCGGCTTTTTATCATTAATATTTGCAATAAGATCTATAACTTATTCTGCTTCTTTTTCTAAATTGTTAAAATCATCTCTAACAGTTTGTATATATATATATTATATACAATATAATTTATGAAATCTATCAATGATCAAATATTAAAACTGCTGTGTTTATATATACGTATGTATAGATACGTTTTTTTGTTGAAGAGCTTGTTTGAAGCATCTATTCTCTCTAAAATCTTTTTCCATATAGTAAATTATATTTCACAAATACAATTCACAAAAATTCACAAAACAAGTTATGAATTTAAGCAAAATTAAATGTAAAAATTCACAAACCGAAAAATCCAAATTGTTAATTTTGTATCTCCAGATACGTATTTCAAACGCCATGCGTTCGTCATCAGTGGATCAAATTGAAGTGTCTTCGAGAACAATTTCGTGCTGATTCACAAAATAGTCCCGAATTGACCTCAATTTATAGGTCCTTTCGATCCCTTTCTCTTTTACAATCGCTGCAGCTGGGGGTGCAATCCTTTCGTCCATTCTCTTCTTACCCTTTCCCAAAACGCCGAATAACGCCGAATCCTGAATCGGTCCTTTCTCCCAGTTGAAAACTTTCCCTTTTCTTTTATAAATTTCAATGCTTTCGATGGCATCAAATCTCTTGTTCTGTTGAACATTTTTCAGAAGTTTTACTTCGGCTAACTTGTGGCCTGTTTCAACATTATGTTCCGCTACACAAGATTTTTCCGTTCTGGAATATTTTATATTTGCCAGGTGCTCCTTGTATCTAGTTCCTATTTTTCTTCTGGTTTGTCCGATATAGCTTTTCTCGCATTCCATACACGCAATTTGATAAATACCTGATCTTTGAAGATCAGGTATTTTATCCTTGCAACTCAGGAAAATATCCTTTAGTTTAGCTGTCGTGTATCCTGCCTTTATATCGTATTGTTTCAAAATGTTTGAAATTTTATTAGATACCCCAGGGAAAAATGTCAGCCCCGCCCATTTGTTTTGTTTCTCCTCCTCAGATCCTAAGGTTGTGACGTCGAAGTAAAACTTCTGAAAAATGTTCAACAGAACAAGAGATTGGATGCCATCGAAAGCATTGAAATTTATAAAAGAAAAGGGAAAGTTTTAAACTGGGAGAAAGGACCGATTCAGGATTCGGCCTTATTCGGCGTTTTGGGAAAGGGTAAGAAGAGAATGGACGAAAGGATTGCACCCCCGGCTGCAGCGATTGTAAAAGAGAAAGGGATCGAAAGGACCTATAAATTGAGGTCAATTCGGGACTATTTTGTGAATCAGCACGAAATTGTTCTCGAAGACACTTCAATTTGATCCACTGATGACGAACGCATGGCGTTTGAAATACGTATCTGGAGATACAAAATTAACAATTTGGATTTTTCGGTTTGTGAATTTTTACATTTAATTTTGCTTAAATTCATAACTTGTTTTGTGAATTGTATTTGTGAAATATAATAATTAAGTCCAAAGTCAGCGAAATTTAAAATTTTTTTCATATAGTAAAGTAATAGCACATACACAAATGTATCAAGTTTTTTATGTAAATCGGCAGCTTGGGAACTGGTTGGTGGTCGACTTGAACTATCAACGATTCGGCATAATTTGGAAACGTTTCAGCAATAATTATGAATATCACGTTTTTCTACTAAATAAAAATAAATTCTAAAAATGTATAAACCTAATTTTCGGTCCTATGCACGTGCCTACGTTGCCTAGGCCTAAGTCCGCCCCTGCTGGGGAAATGACTTAAGTATAAGAAACCCAACATAATCAACTTGAGTGAGACATTATATGAACTAATAGAACTAAAGAGTGAAATAGGTACATTTATAATATCGTCAAATTCTGTATATGATTTTTGTAAGGTTTTAAAAAACAGCATAACAAAGTTTTTTTACATATGTTATGTATCTATATTCCTACGTATATATGTCTAATAAAAATGATTTTTAAAACTCGTTTTCAAATCGAAAATCATAAAAAGGATTACATCAACAGAAAACGGATACGACGAAGATTATCTTAAGTAAATAAAAAAAAATAATAATAAAATAAAAAATTCACATATGGAACGTGTCCGGCGCAGCGACGATATATATGAGTAGCCTAGAATCAAAATCGGACATTTACAGGAAATTGTAATATCAAAGTCGGACAATTACTCTGCGGCCAATGAGAACGCTTATTGGTCACGTGGTAGCTTCAGAAATGAATATGTACCATACAGTTCATAAGAAATTATGTGATTCAACTAGGACCAATAAAGGAAATAGTACTATACACATGTTGATGCATGAAGATAGAAAGACGATTTTCAACAAAATCTTTCTCTCTTCATACATCAAAATGTGTATAGCACCGTTTCATTCATAACTCCCATTATTTCTTATGTAGTGCATACATTTCTTATGAGGTAGCTTGTTGCTTTGTATAGATTTTTTAAAATGTTTTAAAAGTTAATGAGTTAAGAGTGTTTAAGTGATCAGCAATGGACAGTGAAGTGAAAGTGGCGAAATGACACCAGAAAGTTCTAGAAAAAGGAAGTTTCGTTTTCAGGTATGCCAAGAATAGATGAATTCAGCACGTGCCTGGAAACAGAGGAGGCTAGCACTGTATTGAAGCCTGTTGGGCAGTTACATTTCCAAATGAAACAAACAATAAAGCAAGTTTAAAAAAACGTGGTAAAATATAAAAGGTTCATTCTAAAAAGATCGACAACAACAATATTTTAGTTCGAGGAGAAATAACCTACAATGTTGACACAGGGAAGAAAAATAATCTGTAAGAAGGGGAAAAATATAAGTAGAATCAACCCGAAGCAGATCTCGGTTGGAGTGAAAGTCAAAAGTGCAAAAATAGCTGACATCAAGAAGCTCATTCAGAAATATTTTGAAGTAACTTGGAGAAAAATCGAGTCATTGAGGTGGTATGAAAATGTGATCGAGAGTAGCAAGGAAATCGCTTTCCGAATGAAGAAATTGAAGATTGCGAGTGTTTTCCCGATCATGGGAAAGAAGAAGAAAAACTATTAACTTGTTAATTGTACCTTGAAATTAAATAATCAATAATCAATAAAAAAAACTTATTCTAAGGCCTCTTTTGTTTTTCGTATAATCTGATCTTTAAGTTTCAAAAACGGCCAAAAGCCAATCTTAGTTTCAAAAGCGGCCATCTCAATTTTCAAAATGCTTTAGGACTTAAAATTAATAATGTCACGCTATGAAACTTGCTGGAATTAGTCATGAGATAGCCGACGACAGATTAAGAAAGGAAAAATAGAAGAAAGTTTGAAGAATTTTCCGCTACAAAAAATTGGCTTTCCTGAAAAAAAAAAGTGTTTTGGTGATTGGCCGTCTTTGATTCTTAGCTACTCATATAAACTATGAGCCATATTTTTTATTTATTTAGACAAAAGCGCTCTGTTACTGAGGCTATATGCGCTGACGATATAGATAGCCAATTTAATTTGAGTCATAAGGCTATTTTTATTTCAATAATAAGAAAATGTTGATAAAAAGTGAGCAAGCAGATGAAGACATGGCGATTGACAAAGGCCAAACTATAATATATGTAGATAATATAAACTTTGATTTTTCAGTAGATAACTTGGTATATATCAAAACATGTTTAGATTTTTATTTTGTTTTGTTAAACTTTGCAGCGATCTATCTAGAATGGCTTATTTAAATTTATTCAGAGCAAATCCAGAGAATTAGTAACTACTGGGACGAAATTAAACATAATAAGTTTATTATTCTAAGCTATAATTACAAAAAAAAATCATACAAATACAAAGAAAACCCAATCCTATCTTAAATCTACCCTGGACCAGGCGTGGCAAATGCCACCAACAATGACCACCACCCACACCCCACTTGACAAATCTGCGAATATTCAATTATTAATTATTATAAGTTCATGAAAATTCGTTAAACGACTCTACCAGGAACAGAAATTAGCTACCTCACAAGCTCTATACGTTTTTATGAATATTATACTGATCAACAGTGGTTTTGTTGTCTTCGATATAAGATTGATTTCTAATAATATATTTATTGTATACTTACAATTCATGAAACTATCAATGATTTTGAACGATTTTCTCTAGGTTATTTTTAAATCTTTATTTTAATTTTACACTACGAGAATCGAAAAATATGAAAAAAATATAACAGATATATATTTAATACTTATAATGTGATTTTTTATAAATTAATATACAACGAAGCAAAGAGACAGGAAAATATATATATATATGTATAATCGTTTCACTGGAGTAAAAGATGGGTTTTCAACATTTTCCTGTCTCTTTGCTTCGTTGCATATTAATTTATAAAAAATCACATTATAAATATTAAATATATATCTGTTATATTTTTTCATATTTTTCGATTCTCGTAGTGTAAAATTAAAATAAAGACTTAAAAATAACCTAGAGAAAATCGTTCAAAATCATTGATAGTTTCATGAATTGTAAGTATAAAATAAATATATTATTAGAAATCAATCTTATATCGAAGACAACAAAACCACTGTTGATCAGTGTAATATTCATAAAAACGTATAAGTATATATATATATATATATGTATATAATAAATATATTTGATTAATAATTTTAACTACTACGGTTACCTAAATCTACCAAAATTAAAGAGAATATTTTCTCTTTACATCTCCCCTCCTCGAGATGTAAATCCGGCAATTTTTTATTCGTTCGGATCTGTTGATATCGGAATTCGTTTGGTTACATTAAATAAACTTGATTCTTCGTTCCTGTTTCCAGTCTTTTTTTATAAATTGATTTTTAATTTTTTTTTTGTCGATTAAAAATGGGCCGAGTCTTAGCTCTTCTAGTTTTTTTCTGTTATGTCTGTTTCCGTTTTCTATATACTTATACCCTATCTCCCACGTTGAAATCATGATGTTTTCTGCTTCTGTCAAATAGTTTTTTGTTGTAATTATGGACTTTCAGTGTTCTTTCCAAAGCTCTGTTCTTATCTCTTGCCCAGTCATCTCCATTCTTCCTTCTTCTTAACTCCTCCGGTATGTTACTGGTGTCCGTGTAAAAGGTATTCTGGGGTAAATCCTGTAGTGGTATGTTCTAATGTATTGTATTTTTTTACGCATTCCTTCGCTACCGATGTCCATGCTTCTTCTTCTCTTCATTTATTCTACATCTTATTTTATGGGTTAATCATTCGTTCAGACCGTTAGAAAATGGTGCATTTATTGCAGTAAAAATCGTTTTCACTTCTTTCTTCTGTAAATAATCCTTAAACTCCTTTGAATGTATTCCCGCGGGTATTGATCCATTAAAATTGTTCCTAACTTTTCTATTTCTAGCACAGGCTGAACCAGTTTTATAAAATCATTGGCGTTTTGAGTTTTTGAAGTTAAAACTAATGCGTACATCTTGTGAAGTGATCGACAAGTAAATGCATATATTTTCTTGTAGATCTAGTGTCTCCAAACCCCCCAATTGTGTCTATGGACATGATTTTGAAAGCTTTAGTCGCTGGCCCTAATTGTGACATTGAGCCGAATTTATGTTCTCCTCTTGATTTGTTTCTGATGCAGACATCACAATCCCTACATATTCTTTTTATATTTTCCAATAATTTTTTAGTCGTATAATATGGGCTTATTTTCATTCTTGTTTGTGTTATCTCTGTGTGACACCATTCTTTGTGTATCTTCTTAAGTAAATCAATACTACACCTTTCAGATAATAAGATTTTCTCTCTCTTTTTGACTTTTTTAATAATATATTCCATTTTTCTTTATTAACCTTTTTTTAAATTTTTTAATAATATGTTGTTCATCTGATCCAATTTTATTTCATCCATTACAACAAAATTTACCGTTCGCAATAAGTCCTTTTCCTCTTTTATATTTGCTTCTAGCACCGGGTTTCTGCTCAAGCAGTCCGCTTTTGTATTATTCTTCCCTGGGATGTATATAATTTTAAAATCGTATTGTGGCAGATAGTGGGTTAGATCGCCTAATTCTTCGTCTGTTCGTGCCCTTACATTCATATTCTCTAGTGGTTTGTGGTCAGAATGTATTTCGAAGTATCGCCCTATCAACCAGTGTTGCCAATATTTTATTGCCTCCTTTATGGTCAGGCATTCAAGATAAATTGCTTTTTTCTTCTTTTGTGATTCATTAAGTTTCTTTGAAAAGTATACCACGGGTCTTTTTTTTCCATCTTCTTGTATCTGTTTTAATATTGCGCCTATGTCTTCAAGTGATGCATCTGTATATATTTTGATTGGACGGTCTTTGTCGAATATCTCCAATACTGGTTGGGAACACAATATTTCTTTTATCTTTCTGAATACCCTTTCACAATCCTCTGTCCATATAAATTTTGCGTTCTTCCTTAATAGTTGATGTAAAGGATCCAATAGTATAGAACTCTTTTCTATATACTCATGGTAAAAATTTATTTTTCTTAGAAACTTTCTGATTTGCTTTTGTGTGGTAGGAGTCGGGAAATCTCTTATTGATGTTATATTATCTTTCAATGGTGTAACTGTATTTTTTCCTATCACATGTCCTAAATATCTGACTGAACTAGCAGCAAACGTACATTTCTTGAATTTTAACCTAAATACTTCTTTTTTTATTGCACTCAATACTTATTCAACGCGACCTAGATGGCTAGATTTTCTTCAAACGTCAATGAATGTATTAGGATATCGTCTATATAGTTCACTGAAAATTTGATCAATTCATGTTTTCTCAATATGTTACTCAGAATTCGTTGAAATATTGCTGGGGACGTCTTTAATCCAAACGGCAGGCACGTCCATTGAAAGTGACCATTTTGTGTTACAAATCCCGTTTTTCTTCTATCTTCTCTCCTTAGTGGTATTGACCAAAAAGCCGAATTTATATCCAGCGTCGTGAAATATTTCCAGTTTCTGGCTCTTAATATTATATCATCTATAAAAGGAAATGGGTGTGCCTGAGGTATAATGTTTTTGTTTAAATCTCTGAAGTCTATGCACAGACGTGTCTTTTTTTCATTCTTTTTATATGCTAGCGTGACAGGTGCAGCAAAAGGACTATATGACTCTTCGATTAAATTCTTCTCCGGTAATATGGTTATTTGTTTTTCTATTTCCTTTTTGTCTTCTATATTGCACCTATATGGTCTTTTACTGTAGTATTTCTCCACTATTAGATCGATTCTAGCTTCATACTCATTTACCGTCCCAACATCATACTTGTCCTTCGCAAACACTGACTTGTTGTTATCCATTAATCTTTCTATCTTAATCCTTTTATCTCTATCTAAATGTTCTATTTTAATATGAAATTCATCTATTTCCACGTGTTCATTAAAATTAACTGAACAATTTATAGCTTTATTTTTTCTTTCATTTAATATTATTTCTGATTTTTCTATATCTTCTTCTATTTTCTGTAAAACTTCCAAATTTTCATTCATCTTCAACTTGAACTCGAGAATTAAATCTAGTCCTATTATAAAATCTTCAAAATCCTCTCTTTCTACTATGTACACATCTACTTCTTTTTCTATATTGAATATTTTTATCTTCAATCTTACTAATCCATTCGTATGATTCACACCATTGACAGACTTTAGGAATATTTTGTTTTTATCCTCTTCATTACCTTTTATCGTAATCCACTTTGAATTTATTAAAGAGACTTGAGAACCCGGCTCATATGTTCCCATCATCTCCATCTTATTCCCAATTATCATCCCAAGCCTGATCAATGGTGTTACTATTCGTTTTTTTTTTCTGTATTTAGACTTACTTTTATAACTGAATTGCTCCCAATAGCTTTTGGTCACTTCACTAATTTAAACCAGCACTTCTCTTCTGGGTGGTATCTTATACCTTTGCCTCTCCAAATCTGTTATGAAAAACCTAAAAAATAAAATTGCATTTTCCCAGAAATGTACCAAAACACTTTTTTGCTATATGAAATGATTTTTAAACATGTATGCTCTCGAATGGACTCTTCCACAATGCCAGTCGGCAAGCTCCTGCCCCCGCAGAGTTCCTAAGACTCCTCTTTTGCAAATGCAAGAAGTAGTGCTGAGAGGTGGCTGCACTGGCCTGAAAGCAGGGCTTAGATGTTTTGCGATGTGTGCTACCTGCTGTGGGGAAACGTGCAAAACTGCAATGAAGAGGACAACGGTGACGAGCCTCAAGAAAACCCTGACAATCCACCAATACTGCAGTACCCATCAAAAAGCGATTTTACCTTATATGGGTTCTCTAAGATTGTGAGAGAACTGCGAGACGTATAGGCCTCGCTTTGCTTTTAATTTATAGCTAATAAAATCGTATACAAATTATATTCAATAAGTTTTGCTCGTAGGATCAATGGTTTCGACGCAACTTCGATCCAAAAAAGGTCAAAAACTAAAATTTTCAATTTTTCAAAAAACTGGCCTATTTTCAAAGTGCCGTAACTCGGTAACCCATTGACCTGCAGAGCTTCGGTTGGGCTTAATTTGTAACAAACTTAATGCTCTTAAAAAACGTACAGATTAGCTTTTGAAGAAAAATGCATGGATTAAGAAATACCGAGCAGAATCTGAAACAAGGTCAACATTTTAACGGTTTTTTCTCTATAAAATTTTTTTTACAACTTTTTGAGAGTGCAAACTTGAGGTTACATAGCCCTAATGGGTCCAACAACATATGAAAAAATCAGAGATACATCATGTTTTGCGAATTTATTGTTGATTTTGACTGGGTTAAAGAAAATAAAAAATGTAGGAGTTGATAAATAATAAACCAAATGATAATTCAATAATGTTTTATTCTGTTGTTTTCTATTACACACTCTGTTCACCTCTATGTAGATCCACTTTTAATGGTGGTTTTGAACCGTCTGTCTTACCAACGTAGTCCAGTCAAATAACTCTTTAAATCGACATTTGTCCGGGGGGGCTGATTTTTTGATAGGTTTTCTTTCTAATTTTCTGTATAACTAGAAAGCGGCTCACAAATCGTGAAAAAGTTTCAAACAAAAGTTGTAGAGGGAAGCATTTTACATAAAAAATGTTCAGTAACTAATTTCCGTAAAGTGGATAGTTTGTCCTCTACAAGCCTGTAAAGCTTTTCGGCGCTCAAAAGTTTGTGGGACGACGTGACGTCATAAAAATGGTGGAAGAGAGACGACCGTGTTTAGAGAGAGACAGCCGTTGTGCCACATGAATACAAAGTATACATGTGTGTGTGCGTAACGTATTTTTTTCATTCTTGGAGTTTTTTTAGGACGAAAAATTCGATTCTCTCATTCATGCGCAGTTTAATAAAATGTGGCTTCTATTCTTATTTAACAACGTTAAATTCAATTAACATTTTTTTTGGTTTAATTAGTTATTAGTATTTTGTAATTTAAAGGTCACCAGATATGGTGACAGTACTAGTATATTGTATAAAAGTTCATTTGAAAAATAAATTTCATAAGGTATTCTCGTTTATTGCTAAGTACCAATATAGTCGTATTTCCTTGGCTGACATAAGCTCCAAAAATAACACTAGTTGTACATTATATCATCCTAATAATTTGTTAGTTGTAGACACTGTAAGGATACGCAATTATTTTTTTACTTTTTAAGGCATTTTTTGTTTAAGATTTTCTATTTATGTTGAAGTTGGTTTTTTGTTTTATTTTTATTTTTACTCTTTAAGGGTGAATTTGTTTCTACTAATTGTACTGTGATCAACTAAAGGATAAGCTGTACACAATAAAAAAAATAATCCAAATCGGAATAGCCAGTTAAAAGTGTCATCCCTTGTTTTCCCTTGTTAACCCTTAATGATTAGTTTTTTTTTTAAATTGAAATTAAAATAAGTAATTTTTAAAAATTGTCTATGATTACAAAATCATCAAAATCGGGTAATTCAATAAAATGTTAATATTCCATCCCCTGTTTTTTAAACCTTTAGAGATGGATTTTTTATTCAAATAAAAATAGGATAAACTTAGACATATTTCCTATGTACCTAGATAAAAAAAAATTAAATTCGAATCATTAAGTCAAAAGTTATGCGTGATCTGACATTAAAACGAAATATATCATACATGTGGAATTGACAACATTGTTTCATTTTTGCGTTGGTCAAAATAAAACTAAATTTTGCTTTATATTGTATAAATTACAAGTTCATTATATACTTTTGAGTTAATAGAGAATTATTTGAAATAAATAATGAAAAAAATACGTTACGCACACACACATGTATACTTTGTATTCATGTGGCACAACGGCTGTCTCTCTCTAAACACGGTCGTCTCTCTTCCACCATTTTTATGACGTCACGTCGTCCCACAAACTTTTGAGCGCCGAAAAGCTTTACAGGCTTGTAGAGGACAAACTATCCACTTTACGGAAATTAGTTACTGAACATTTTTTATGTAAAATGCTTCCCTCTACAACTTTTGTTTGAAACTTTTTCACGATTTGTGAGCCGCTTTCTAGTTATACAGAAAATTATAAAGAAAACCTATTTTTCCCAAAGTTTCCGGAAAATTGGAGAGCTGATTTTTTAGCAGTTTCTTAGGAATGGCCATCTTTATGTTGTATCAAAAAATCAGCCCCCCCGGACGAATGTCGATTTAAAGTGTTATTTGACTGGACTAAACGTGTTACACGCTAGCAGCGCCAGTGCGCACACTCACACTTACATGCATACATCGACAAAGTAATATTCCTTACAAAAAAAAATCCAAATTATTATTAATCTAGGCACCTATAATAATTTATTGTTTTTTAAAGATGAATTAAATGCTGTGGTTACTTAATAAAATAACTTATATAAGTCCATTTAGACGTTTTTCGAGATATCACAATTTTAAGTTCTACAGACACATTTAGAAATGGACTTAGGTTGTTTCTTCATTCTGACAAATAAGACTGATTCAGGAATTCTCTTTAGGTAACTTTAAGAGCCACAAAGTTAAAGTATTAGTCAATGATTTATCCTCAAATATACAATATGTTTTTAAGAAATATACGTACACTGATATTATAACTTCAAAATTAACGAATCTATAATACAGTTGAAATATAAGTTATATTTAAATTCGCTTGATGTGGTTAAGAAAAATTACGTATTTTGGCTTGAAAACCGCAAAACTTTGATAAAACTTAATTTTGATTACAGAAGAATATGCAAAAAAAAATCCCGCTTATCATAAAATTAATACATCCTTGTGCAATTACTTATTACCTTAGTTAGTCTATGTTATAGATTTCAACCTTCGCTAGATTCCTATTTCTTAAAATATCCCAGCCATCTCCTACCACTAGTTTTTTAGATAAAAATAAAATATTTAAGTTCGATACGAAAAAAGAATAATGTAATTGTAAGTGAAGCATCATTGAAAATCATTTTATTACATTTTTCTAACTGTTAATAAGGTAAGTGAAATTTAAAAAAATTTGATCAATTATAACGCTCCATTTTTGTTTTTCTTTACGATGTTCTTATCAATGTTTCCGTTTTGGAAGACAAATAACGACTCATTTATTTCATATTAATTATACAAGGAAATAACAAAATTAAGTAACTAAATAATACTCTGATTGAATTAATAGATGCCAATATTTGATGTCAGAGATTACATTTTAACACCCCAACTACATCAAATATATAAACAATATTTATAAAAAACTAACTCCCATATCCTCGAAACATTTATTATGTTTCATGTGACTTAAAGCTTTAGTTAATACGTCAGCTGGCATAGACGTTGTCGGTAAATATTTTTAATCAACTATTTTATTTTTAACAGCATCTAACAAAATGATATCTTATATATCAATATGCTTACTTTTCTTGTGGCATACGTAATTTGCCACCGACTTCTGTCCTTTTTTTTTTTGCTTTCCCAAGAAATGGGTGAACCTGACATCACAAAACAAAAACCTGTGTAGGACTTGCGATCAACTGCAAAACTTATATATCTTAGTTTTCTTTTTGCGTAATTCCAATGAACATTAGTATGGCATTTATTAAACTGACTAAGATATAGTAGCTAACACTAAAAGATATGCCTGGCCTAGTAAGAACTGACAAATACATAAGACTTCCAGTTAACATTAAAATTCGTTCCGATAAGTAATTGTTAATTATTTAAAAATTTAGTAGGTTCCTATATAGGTGTTAAATTTAAATTTATTTTTTATTTTTTTTTTTGTGTTTAAAGTTGCTTGAACATTTATGGTCATATCACGACTGTATAAACACAGAAAATTTCTGTTGTTCAATTTTAATCTTAGGTCTAGGATCTCTAGAATTCAACGGGGATCGAACCCGTACTACTTGACGCATGAAGCGGAGAGAACTACTGTTCTAACCACTGCGCCAATAGGTTGTCTTCTTCATATTTATTTTCCTGTAAAAATTGCCAATTTTTTTTATTATTACAGTTTGTAGAGAATTTCTTTTGTTACTGTGTAAAATTTAGGCCAGTCAAAATCGACATAAAAATAGCAAAATTCACAAAACATGATGTATTTCTGATTGGATTGGATTCTGCAACTTTCTAAAAGTTGTAGAAAATTTTTTATAGAGGAAAAACCGTGAGAATTTTGAACTTGTTTCAGATTCTGCTCGTGATCTCCTAATTCATGGATCACTGAGTTACAACACTTTGAAAATAAGCCATTTTAATCAAAAATTGAAAATTTTGGTATTACACCTTTTTTGGGTCAAAATTGCGTCTAATCATTTATCGTTCTAGCAGAATTTATGGAATATAAATTGTAGACAATTTAATTAGCTTTAAATTAAGTACAGAGTGCGGCCTATAAGCCTCGTAGTTCTCTCAAAATCTTAGAGAACCGATATGTGAACCGAAATGTGTGACAGAGAAATCCGAGGTAAGTACACTGTGTAATACTCCTAATAAAGGACCCAACATAATAGTCGCCTATGATGGGACTCTAAATTAAAAATTAAAAAATAACAAAAAAGCCTAAACATTTTGTATTATTACGTTTAAAAATTTTAATACAGAACAGCGTAAATACAAAAATAATATTAATGAAAAATAAATTCTACTTAATAAATGTTTTCTATTCAATATCTGATTCGTCAGAATTATCATTCTGACTCTCGAATTCTTCTGATTCATTAGATTCTCTCTCATTTTCTTCCATTTCAACAATGTCCTGGATTTTCAAAGGAGTTTGATTACTTCCGCCATTGATTGGACTAAACCCATAAGTACCACAAAACGTTTAGGTTTTTCGGACATCGCAAAAATATTCGATCCATTAGGTCTAGTTGGACCGATGGTAACATTAGAAAAAATTATTATACAAAAAATTTGGGAAAATAAAACAGAATGGGATACCCCGGTTTCCGCAAGTATTATGAATTCATGAAAATTATTTTACAGTAGTTTAGCCCAGCTGTCGGAAATCTCCATACCACGCTGCCTAAAACGAAATGTTGACGTTTTATATATACCGAAATTTATGGGTTTAGTGACGCTTCCCTGAAAGCGTACTGTGCGTGCATCTATATGAGAACAATTTATGTTGATTCGTCAATTTCAACCAACTTAATTTGTGCAAAATCGCGAATTACTCCATTAAAAACAATTACAATTCCACGTTTAGAATTATGCGGAGCTTTATTACTAGCACAATTAATGCTCCGAACGGTACAAAGTTTAAATTTAAAAATAAAGAATCCTTATCTTTGAACAGATTCGCAAATTGTTCTCGCATGGATTAGATCGAATCCAAACCGCTTTAATGTTTTTGTCGCTAATTGCATATCAAAAATTCAAAATACTCAGGTGCTATTAAGTACGTGAGTATTTTGAATTCCTCATTAAAGCATTAAGCCACATAGTTTTAACATCTATTGTTCTTAAACTTTTTTGTAGTAGGGAAATCCAGGACATTGTTGAAATGGAAGAAAATGAGAGAGAATCTAATGAATCAGAAGAATTCGAGAGTCAGAATGATAGTTCTGATTTCGGATTTCTCTGTCACACATTTCCACGTGCATTAAAATTTAAATCTTTAAAATTTGCCAACGCCTAATAGGACCAAACTTTTTCCAGCCAACCCTATATCAATGTGTTCGCAATAAAACAGCGCTAATGATGATATAATTTTTTTTCTACTATCAAATCAGTGAAGATAACTCCTATCGACATACCTGTTTACACCTGCCCACCCAGTAGTTCGCCCAGGTTAATAATAGCCAACCCAACGGCTGCACATTCTATACGTGTTATACTTTAAGCCAGGAAAAAATTATCTTACTATCTTAATGTTGAAATATCTTATTAAAAAACATTTTTTTAAAAATAACTAAAAATAGTCTCCCCCGGATTTTTTTAGCCAACCCATTTTAAACATATTCTCTAATATACTAAATTCATGTTAAAATACGTTTCACTCTATTATCAACTCGGTGAAGGTCGATGTAGGTTCGAATCTTAGACTAAAACAAATGGTAATATAGAGCAAAAAATTGAAAATTATATCTTGTAAAAATAATTAATTAATTAATGTATTTAATAAAAATAAGGCAAAAATTATAATGTTCTTTTTAACAATGCGGCTGTCAGTTATAGATGCGCTCGTTCTACTCATTATACGCTTACTTTGTACACGCTGGTCTGTTCTAACTCTACTTTATACAGCAAGGGAAGCTGCTAAGTGTATGTTATTTTAATGTAGAGCATTCAGTCGCAAGACGTGTACGAACATAGACCCCTAAATACGCATGCGTGATTACGTTAAATGACCGTATAAAGTCGACTGACAAGGGGACCTTAGAACGTGCGGGTCACCGATTTCGACCAAAGGCTCTAGCCCAATAGCCATAAGAAAAGTGCCCCAGGCGGTTTTTGAAAAATGCTTCCGTGTGCTGATTCCTCTTCATGAAAAACTTATTGTCGCACAATTTTAGCCCGCTACCCCCACTTGTATTGGAGTTACGGGGGAAACTACTCCAGACGTTAAAATTTTTTTTCTAGAAAACTATTGAAGATTTTTTCATGAAATTCAAACTGTACGTAGATATTTATAAAAAGCATAATATATATTTTTTTTCGGAATTTTTGTAAATCTATAAATGATGAAAAATATTATTTTTATTTTTTGAGGGTGGTTTTTTATATTAACCCTTTAAGTGACACCTTTTTTTAAAAATGAGATTAGGGCATTTATTATCCATCTTTCATTTAAAAAAAGTCGCTTTAAGAAATTAGTTGTCGCTCACCACCAAAATGAGGTCATCCAGGGACAGGTTTGTAATAGACAGCGCATTTCGTAAATGCATTTATTGCTTTATGACTTGTATATATATGCCATAATATGGTTTTCGTCAAGAAAAAAGGTCCTAAGAGAGAAATTTATTTTTTAATTTTTGAAATTTTTTATAGACCTATTAACAATATAGTGCAGGGATCTTTTATCCATTCTTTTACTAATAATAAATTCAAAGAAAGTTTGATAAATAATACCTACTTTTAATTATTTTCTATCTCAGATTACCTACATACCTACTCAAATATTGTTAGTTTTATTATTTGAATCAAGTAATATTTTTATTTATTATGACTAAAAATAATTGTTAATTGAGTGTTAATTTGGAATTTGTGTACTTACGGAGGAAGCAAAAACATCTCAATTTGTAACAAGTGTGTTGGGTCGGCGAATCTGTACAGGGTACGATCGGTCAATAAAACAGTATTTGGCATAAAGATTTAAGGAACAATTTGTTATTTTCGGTTTAAACAATGTGCAAGATAGCTGGATCTTTGCACTATAGGTTTGGGAAAAGACTTAGGTAACTCAGAAGTTGTTATGGCGGATAAAATAATTTTTTATATGAAGGAACGTCAATAAGAATTTTAACTGATGTAAAAAAACGTTTTCAATGATAAATTATACTAGATTCCCAGAACTACTGAAGAAGATCTTAAAATAATATTCAACGGCACTTATCAATTGGCCCCAGCAGTTTGTTGTCTTTCCAAAATAATAGCTAATGCAGGCTTAAGCCTTCAATATTTAAAACATTTTAGAACAATTATAAGAGGAAGAGTGCAATCGAACGCATTTCAATAGAAAACCCAAATTACTTTCTTGAATATGTACCTTATCTATACTAATATATAAAATTGAAGAGTTTGTTTGTTTGTTTGTTTGTTTGTTTGATTGGTTAAACGGGCTAATCTCAGGAACTACTGGTTCGAATTGAAAAATTCTTTTAATGTTGGATAGCGTAATTATCGGGGGAGGCTTTAGGCTATATAACATCACGCTACGACTAATAGAAGCAGAGCATCGATGGAAAATGTTGCAAAAATCAGAAAAAAATTTTCGTTTTGAGAGCGTTTGTGACCTGCCCTGCGTAAACGGTTAAAGTTACGCAAAAATTATATGCAGCAAAATTGTTCCTCTTAAAAAGTTCTACAAAAAAGTCCGCGACGGCATATGTCTATCTTTTACGGTTAGCCCGCTATAACCTTTTTAATGGTTGTTAAGGTTGTTTCAAAAATAATTCATTATTTGCGAAATTGTTTTTAGAAACATATTATTAATTCTTACCCAAATAAATATGACTTTAAATAAAATTTGTTGTGATAATAAATGACAATCTGAGTCATTACATAGAATTCTTTTTATTAAGGGAAAAATGTCTCATTTACCCAGGAAATTGAAAAACGGGTTGGAGAAAAAAATTATGCATAAACTCTATTTTTAGTTGAAAATGGATTTTGGTGATATTTAAGTATGATAAATATGCGAATCATTATCTAAAACACGTTTTATTTCGGAAAAATTTCTCATTTCATCGGGAAAATAGAGAAAAACTGGTTCGAAGAAAAATCATGCTGAAACCAAACATTTTAATAACTCATTTATTAGCTAAGAGTTAAGTAATAACTCATAAGGTCCTCAAGGCAAAATCATAATTTTTCTTTTCATACAGTCCACTTTTTATCCAGGAAAAATGTATGTTCCCGTAGGATAGATACGATTTTGTGTTTCACAAAACAAAAGATTACCATAATTTCTTGCAATATGGTGGTTTAAGAGACAGTGAATGATATGGGTTACTTTTTATGTTAGAATATTGTACGGTTCCCGTAGGATAGGCTAAAAATAGAATCTTTCAGGAACTGAGTATTTCAAAAAAGTTTTCTAAAAGTTCATGAATAAGAGTTTTAACAAATTTTTCTCAGGAAAGCTTGATCTCTTTTTTATCCAGGAAAAATGTTCTACTCCCGTAGGATAGATATGTTTTTGTTTTTCACAGAGTAAAAAATAGACATGATTTTTTGCAATATGATAGTTGAGGGATCAGATAATAATATAGATTATTTCTTATGCCAGAACCGTGTGTTAAAGAAAAGGTCGTGAAATAGATCTTTAAAGTTCGTGAAATAGCGTTTTAATACATTTTCTCTTTAGGATTAAAATAAAAATTACAATTTTCACTTGAAGATATGATTTTTTATTTAACATCCAAAAAATAATGAAAATTTTTGAAACGTTGAAATTTCTTTCATTGTTAATTTCCGAATACATATTTTTATAGAATTTAGCGTGTTAAATTACATTTAAAAAATCAACAATTACATTTTTAACATTTAATATTTTTCAAGACTCCCCACTCTTTAAAATATGTTAGGCCTCCTAAGTGAGCGCTTGCGCTTTTCCTTCTCAATATTTGTGTACTTCTAACTTTTTTTCAGTAGTCAGTACTGAGCTGATTCATAGATCATTAGACATCATTAGACATTCAGGCATTCAGCTCCTTGCAATATATTATAACAGATACAGAAGTACAAGTTTAAAATATATTATTTGTTACAACGGTTACAGCCTACAGGCGTTGCAATAATCAAATAACATTTCAATTTTTTTTACGTTACTCTTTGTTGAAGTTTCATATATTCTTTTTTCTTCATTATATTTTAAGTTTACATACGTAAATTTTATCAATTAAACACCCCAGTAGTGTTACGCAGCGTTCCTTTATTATTCCCGTTCCCGTGACATTTTCTACTATAGTTCCACTCTTACTGATCATAGTGTGATGTACACTGCCGGCCAAAAGTTTGAGACCATATAGATTTAAGCCAAAAAAAGGAAATATTTTTAAAAATTCAAAGACAAATACAGTAAAAATGTTTATTAATATTATAGTTATAATCTTTAAACATACTTAGTATAGAAAATAAACATAAACAATTATTCTATAAAAAAAAATGAACTAATTACTGAAACTGTTTTTTCATCAAAAAATCCTCCTTTGCACTTTATTACTTTTTCTACTAGCCTCGGCATTCTACTTATTAATTTATTTATGGTTTCTTGAGAAATTTTGTTCCAGCTTTCTTGTAGTAGTCTCCACAAGTCTGCAAGTGAAGAGGGACACTCCTCTCGGACATTCCTATCAAGCTCGTCCCACAAAAGCTCGATTGGATTGAGATCCAGACTTTGCGGTGGCCATTTCATGATTTTTAAAACTCCTTCTGCTTCTTTTTGTAATAAATAATTTTTACATAGCTTGGAAGTATGCTTTGGATCGTTATCTTGCTGGAAAATGAACCCATTGCCAATTAAACTTAAGCCTGATGGTACAGCATTTTTTTCGAGAATTGTTTTATATTCCTCTTTCTTCAAAATTCCATCAATTTTAACCAAATTTCCAATTCCATGGCCTGAGAAACAACCCCAGACCATTATTGAACCACCACCGTGCTTAACAGTTGGCACTACACAATCTGGTAACATCTTTTCTTCGGTGCTACGCCGAACGTAAATTCGTCGATTTGAGCCAAATACTTGGAATTTTGACTCATCAGTCCAAAGAACTTTTTTAAAATCATCTTCTGTCCAATCTCGATGGAATAGGGCCCACTCCATCTTTTTTTTCTTATTTTGCGGCCTTAGTAAATGTTTCCGAACGGCAACACGACCAAACAGTTTAGCGTTCCTCAACCGTCTTTTCACTGTGGTAAGCGAAACTGGTTTATTTAAAGATTTGTTCACTTCAGCACGAATTTTTGGTGCTGTTAAGCGTCTATTTCTTTTGCTGGTAATAACGATAAACTGATCATCACTAGAAGTAGTAGCTCTCGGTCTTCCTGAACGTGGAAAATCTTGAAAACTACCCGTTTCCTTAAACCGAATAATTGTGCGATGAATACAAGTCTTCGAAAGTTTAAGTTGAGACGCAATTTCACGTTCGGATTTGCCTTCATTATGTAAAGTAACAATGGCAGATCGAGTTTCGATATTTATTTCTCGTACTTTTCCCATTTTTAAAACGTTTTAACTATAGAAACCCCAAGTTAAGACTAAATTAAATTATTCGTACAAAATGGTACATAACTTAAAAAAAAAATTAAAATAACCTGTTTTAGAAAGTCTAAATAATAACAAAGAATAGCCAGTGCAAAATTAAAGAAGAATAGAATTAAAGAACAATTAATACGGAGCTACTTTAAATATAATGATGACCCTTCCACTGGCCAGACACCCTGCGGTCTTGGATGTTTTTAAACAGAACCCATTAATTCTATTTGTACCTGAGAAACATACCTACAAAAGTCTCTTTAGATGTTCATCAGTAATTTAAAAATATGTATGGACAACAATTTTTATTTTATTACCGAAACTTTGAATACAATAAGTGATAGCATAAATATATTACAACTGGTCTCAAACTTTTGGCCGGCAGTGTACCTAAGATAGCTCATGAGTCATGTTATACTTTTAACGTTACAGACATACAATGTTTTTCTTGGTTTCGTCCGCGTGGTTTTAAATTAGCATTATAGGTACCAAATTTTATCTCTTCAATGGTTCTTAAGTAATTTGTGGATAAAACTTCCCCACTTTTAACCCTCTCTCACTCTTATCTGACGCAGACGGAGTTGCGCGGGTCAGCTAGTGATAATGTAAAACTAAAGAAGTTATGAAGGTGTTAAAAAATACGTACTTATATGTGATTGTGGTAATGGAAATAGAATTAGTGGCTGTTTTGTACCTGTGCTGCAGCAGTTATATACCATTTATTACATGGTCTTTATAAATCATAACGTAAAAAACGTAAGCCAGTAGAAAAATTAATTTCCTACAGTCGAATTCCAGAAATATATCGACAATTAGGTATAGAAGAAGAAACCTTTAGCGACTAAGCAAAGGTAATATTCAATTTCTAAATTACTATTATTTCCAATAAATTATGATTCTAATTATTTTAGTCATAACAAATAAAAATATTACTTGATTCAAATAATAAAACTAACAATATTTGAGTAGGTATGTAGGTAATCTGAGATAGAAAATAATTAAAAGTAGGTATTATTTATCAAACTTTCTTTGAATTTATTATTAGTAAAAGAATGGATAAAAGATCCCTGCACTATATTGTTAATAGGTCTATAAAAAATTTCAAAAATTAAAAAATAAATTTCTCTCTTAGGACCTTTTTTCTTGACGAAAACCATATTATGGCATATATATACAAGTCATAAAGCAATAAATGCATTTACGAAATGCGCTGTCTATTACAAACCTGTCCCTGGATGACCTCATTTTGGTGGTGAGCGACAACTAATTTCTTAAAGCGACTTTTTTTAAATGAAAGATGGATAATAAATGCCCTAATCTCATTTTTAAAAAAAGGTGTCACTTAAAGGGTTAATATAAAAAACCACCCTCAAAAAATAAAAATAATATTTTTCATCATTTATAGATTTACAAAAATTCCGAAAAAAAATATATATTATGCTTTTTATAAATATCTACGTACAGTTTGAATTTCATGAAAAAATCTTCAATAGTTTTCTAGAAAAAAAATTTTAACGTCTGGAGTAGTTTCCCCCGTAACTCCAATACAAGTGGGGGTAGCGGGCTAAAATTGTGCGACAATAAGTTTTTCATGAAGAGGAATCAGCACACGGAAGCATTTTTCAAAAACCGCCTGGGGCACTTTTCTTATGGCTATTGGGCTAGAGCCTTTATACCACATGTAGGGTGCACCAAGGGTTGTAACAGGTGCAAGTAATAGGACCCACTATTCAGCCGTTTTCGAGAAAATTCAATCGGAAAATTATCGATTATTGCCAAGTGTTCATATACAGTCTGGGTTGAGCCCAAACTCAAGTAGCGCGTGGCGTAAACTTACCGTTTCGCAATCTATGTATCGCTGGTTCGTATCCCAGCGCTTACTTTTAAAGTGAATATTCATCGTCTCAAATTTTTTGGCTTGTCTTTATCATGTCGCTAAATGTAGCACATTCTCGGCAGGGAATCGGCAAGTGTTCGGCAGAGCTCGTATATACATTATTAGCTATATACAATGTCGTTTTTCCAGGACTGTTGCGCGAGATATTACTGAATGTAATAAGCTATTTTCCCCCTCACGACAACGTTTTAGTATATTATAAGTTGTCATTAATTGTCAATCATATTTGTATTGGTATTTGTGCTTTGTTCATTGTATTGATATAAATGTTGTAGTTCACTTGATCGTGATAGACAAAGATACAGCTAGTGAGAATAGTGCGAAAATATTCGAATTAAATTTACGCCGTAAGAGAAAGACTGCCGACTTTATTTAATTTTTATAGTGAATTTATTAGAATTATTAGAGCTTTCTGCTGGTGCATAATATTTTTATGTATGTCGAAGCGATAGGTTGTTTAGTGTGATGTTTGTGTTAGTGTAACTCTTTCGTCCAGAAACTATTTCCTCGCCATAACAAACTTTATTTAACAATGATTGAACATGATAGGTATTCTTGAAGTGTCGTTACAATAGATCAGGGCTTCTTAAACTGTGGGTCGCGACCCCCAGGGGGGTCGCGAGACTACTGAAAGGGGGTCGCAAAGATCTGATACTTTTCAATCATTATAAATAAAATTTTAAAATTAGTATACACACTGCGTACAAATATAAATACAAATAAAAATCATACAAAATACTATTGTAGTTTTATTATAACTATTTTTTGAAAAAAGTGGCAATGCAAAACTGTTATGTAGGGCGTATAAATGAAAATATGGAAGTAGCATTTAAAATAATAAATACAACGCGCTCCTCGATTTTCAACTGAACGTTCGACATTGATTACATCTACATCTACGGTTAATATATATTTCATTATATGGAGGAGGGGGTCGTTTAAAATTTCCTAAGCTTGAAGGAGGTCGCTATATAAAAAAGTTTAAGAAGCCCTGCAATAGATAACACCAGGCAAATAATCAATTTAACAATAACCAACAAATTCAATAATGAAAATAACATTCGAGTATTAACATCAATAATAGAAATTCAAAATTAGTTGTAACGGCGCGCGTCAAGTCAGACAACGAATTCGTGCCACATCCCTTTCTTCGAATAATTTTCCCAAAACTTGCAGTTACTTAGGCGCCTAAACTCCGAATAAAAGTTTCACATGCATCGTGGTTTCGTAAAACCTAACAATAATTTTTTTTTCTCTCAATTTTATCATTTCTACGGCGACTGCTACGCGATTACGTTAATATTTCTGCAATTGAATAAATATTTTTCAATTTTGTTGTTATAAGGAAAAGCGAGCAGGCTTATTTATTTATTCTAATGGAAGATGATTACACCATTAAAAAAAACGAATCTTTAATTAACCTTTCATTGGCTATCACTAATAATGGTACAAGAACCAAGGTGGTAAAGCAAGGGAAACAATAATTATTTCAGTGTAAATTTATTAATACAAAATTTATTCAATTAATTTAATATTCTACATATTACAAATTACAATTTAGAAACATATATGTAACAGGTCTGGAGGTTTATTCAATACTAATATCTGAATGATTGTTATTAAAATTTGGGTTGCCATATTCTGGTTTTGTTTTGTGTGCAGGGCCACCTGCCACACTTCTCCCCTCTCAGTGAACACTCGTAAATCAAACTGGCCTGTTACTTGTTCGACCGCTTCGCAATTTTTCACCGGGTTGGCGTAAGATTGATTTTGGCGAAGAACTGGAAGAAAAACCATGATGTGGGATCCCATAGGATGCCGCGCCATGTTGATTAATGTTGTTATCATTTTGATTGTAGTTATTTGTGTTATTTTTATTCGTTGGTATGGGTACCGGTGTTCCGATGCGTTCAGGATCGTTAAGAACATAAGCGGGTTTTAGCCGATCCACTGATACGTTTTTTCTCGGAGCCGTTGATATTAATGGTGTAATATTTGTCGTTTCGGGACACCACTTGAAAAGGTCCTTCGTATGGTTTTTCCAGCGCATGTTTAATGCGGTCAATTCTGACAAACACCTGATCTGATTTTTTCAAATCCTTATGGATGAAGGGTTTTTCACGATTGTTATGTTTTATGTTAACCGGTCGTAATTGTTTCATTTTGTTGCGTAATCTTTTAATGTACTCGGATGCAGATTCTTCACGAGTTTCAGTTTCGCTCAAAAAATCGCCGGGAACGCGTAATGGAGTGCCGTACATTATTTCCGCCACGGATGAATATTCCTCGTTAGGCAGACATCGAATTCCAAGCAATACCGTAGGTAGTGCTTGTGACCAAGTCGTGTCATGCGTTTTTAAGGCTGCTTTCAGAAGACGATGGAATCTTTCAATCTTCTCATTGCACTGTGGGTGATATGCTGTCGTGCAATTTAATTTTATTCCACAATGTTTCATTAGTGCACCGAACAGCGTACTTTGGAACTGAGCTCCTCGGTCGGATATTACCTTTACTGGGACATCAAATCGCGCGATCCAATTGTTGTAGAACGCACGTGCTATCGTTTCGGCGGTGACGTTTTTCAGTGGGACGACTTCAGGCCAACTTGAAAAACGGTCTATACACGTAAGGCAGTAGGTATAACCTTCTGATTGAGGCATCGGACCAATTAAGTCAATGTGTACCGTTTTGAACCGACTATCGGGTTTTTCGTAAAAGTGTACTGGAGCTTTGGTATGTCTTGTCACTGTACTTTTCTGACATTTAATGCACGTCTTAGTCCATGAAGCTACATCTTTGTTGATGCAGGGCCACACTACACGCGACGTTATAAATCTAACTGTAGCGCGGACACCTGGGTGACGAAGTCCGTGGTAGTTTTCGAAAAAATTTCTTCGAAATTTTTTTGGAATGTGCGAGCAAATTTTGTCGGTAGACGTGTCAAACCATAAACTCTCTCCGGATGGTAATTCCGTAGGTTGAAATTTCAGTTTTGTGTTCGAGTTATTTTTTAGTTGCATTAATTCTTTGTCGTCCACTTGCTCCTTTGCGATCTCATCGTAATTTATTACCGTTTCGATTGATTCGAGTCGGGATAATTGATCCGCAACGACATTATTTTCTCCGGACACATGATGAATGTTTGTAGAAAACTGTGAAATGAATTGCAAATGACGTAGTTGTCTCGGTGTAGCACGCTTGTTTCTTTGCTTAAATGCATAAATTAAAGGTTTGTGATCAGTAGAAATTTTAAAATTTTGGCCTTCTAATAAATGTTGAAAATGTTTAATCGATCTATATATACTTCGTAATTCCCGATCATATGTCGAATAATATTTTTCAGCTGGATTTAGTTTTTTTGAATAGAATTCGATCGGCAACCATGACACGTTACTGAATTGTTGTAAGGCTGAACCGATCGAAGTCAGAGATGCGTCTGTGAATAGTGCTAATTCGTAGTTGGCGAATGGGCAAGTAAATAACGTTGCATCGGCGAGATTGAGTTTGCATTGTTCAAATTGTTCAATAGCTTCGTCCGTCCAGTTGATTGGTCCTGTATCGTTTTTCTTCGCGCCTTTTAAATATTCGTTTAAAATCACTTGATTTTTCGCTGCATTTGGGAGATGTCGTCGATAAAAATTTATTGCTCCCAAAAATCGTCGTAAGTTGTTAATTGTCTCTGGACGTTTTTGTTCCAGGATTTGTTCCCTGACGCGTTCGAAATCAGGAGACAACCCCTTGGAACTAATTGTAAAACCGAGAAACGATAATTGTTTTTCGCCAAGTAGGTACTGATTTATTAATGTTAATTTTTAAACCATATTTTTTTAATCTGTCAAATACCTGTCGTAAATGTTTTTCATGTTCTTCGTTCGAAGATGGCGCAATCAATATATCGTCCAAGTATGAATAGACATAATCGAGTCCGCGAAGTACTTCCGCGATGAATCGTGAAAATGTCAAAGGTGCGTTTCGTAGCCCAAAACTCATTAGGTTGAATTCATATAATCCAAACGGCGTAATTACTGCTGTCTTTTTACGATCTTGTTTTTCGATGGGTATATGGTAGTAGGTTTGTTGTAGATCAATTTTTAAAAATATATTTTTATTTTCCAATAGATAACTTACTTCTTCAATACGTGGTAATGGGTACACCTATAAGGCACGGTTCTGTCATTTAAACGTCTGTAATCCCCACATATACGATAATATCCATCTTTCTTTTTTACCATGTGAATTGGACTTGCCCACTGCGAGCTACTTGGGCTAATTATGCCACGGTCCAGCATAAATTCGAATTCTTGTTTTGCGATTTTCAGTTTTACTGGATCTAATTGTCTCGCTCGAGAAAATAACGGTGGTCCAGGCGTCGTAGTTATGGAATGTTCAACTTCATGCTTGACACCCGTTGACTTTGATATTGGAGATAATAAATCATTATATTCTCTTAATAGTGTATAAAATTTATTTTTTTTACTACTGTGCTGACAGATTCTGCTTCATTTATGACTGTTACATCCGCCAAAACACTCAGATTTGTTTTTCCATCCATTAATTTTTTGTTTTTTAAATCAATTTTTAAGTTATATTCATGCAAAATATCTGCTCCTAAGATTCCTTTTTTTGTTTTTGCAATTATAAATGGCCATTGGAACTTTCGGTTAAATTTCAAATTTAGTGTTAATATTTTAATTCCATAGGTCGGTATCTCTGTACCGTTTGCAGCGAATAACTTAAAGCTAGACGGTTGTATACCTGCACTATTAACGTAATCGTCGTAGGGTATGACCGAAACGTCTGCTCCACTGTCCACTAAAAATTTTTTATGCGAATATGCATCTTCAACAAATAAGCGAAAGCCACGACCTTTAGGGATATGTGCAGTTGCAACGGTCGTTATTGAGACTGCCGTTTCAAGTTTTTTTGTTGATTCCATGCACACGGGGCTTCACCGGAGCACTTTTCAGGTTTGCATTTGCTACCAAACCTAAAATGGTAAAAACAGAATTTGCTCTCTTTCCGAAATTTGTTACTACTACTAATTTGTTACTCTACTTCGGGAACGTGAGCTATCACGCGAAGAGGATCGACAACGGCTGAAATATTTCTCCATCTTTTCTAATTTTCGGCTTAATTCTTCTATTTGGAAGTCTCGGGTCAACGTCACCACATTTACTTCACTGTTTATATTTTGCAAGTCAAATACACGATCACCCATGTCCACAATTTTTTTCAGGTTTTCGTCAGATACTATTATAATGTTTTTAATATAGTTCGGTAATTTATCTAACCACAATGTCTTAAGGACCGTATCACTAAAATTATTTCTGACTAAACGACCCATTTTTCTTAACAGTTGTGACGGTTTTAGCGCTCCAATTTCTAAGTCTTTGATAACATGTTTTAATTTTGAATCCTCACTTATTTTAAAAATCGATAATAAACGCATTTTCGCGGCAGTGTATTTATTTTCGTTCGCACTACTTATAATATCGAAAATGTTTTCGGCAATGTTTTGCTCTAAATTGGCCATTAAATAGTTAAATCTAGTTTGTTCTCGCGAAACACGACTTAATTCGAACTGGGCTTCAATTTGCGCGAACCACACTTCGGGTCGTTCACATCAAAACGGCGGAATTCGCAAAAAGAACTATTTAAATTTTTTGATAAAACAATGGAATAGTTTATGCTTTATAAAACTAATGATACCAGTAGTTCATGTACTTGTTGATAACTCATTTTATTTAGTGCACAATTGCCCTATCACTGAACAAATTTAAATAACATGATACAGCAAACATATTGTTAAAGAAATAAAAACAAAATAAAATTTTCTTTCAGAATCAAGAGGATAGAATGTTCAGATAAAAATCACAGTGAATAATTATATTCATACAATGGCTAATTCACTGAAACAACCAACTTCAGCTACTGGTTCTACTTCAGCTCGTTCAATACTAAAAATACCTAATATTTTTACTATTAACAAAGATTCCAGTTATTTAATTACGTTGGAATCGCCTAATAAAATTTCATGGACGGCTCTGGTTGATGACAAACGCTTTCCTGGACTGACTCGATCTTTCACAACTAGGGTCGTCATTGAAAAAGACTTTCAACTCGAAGATTTACTCTCCAAACATCCTACTTGGCAATCGCGACATGTTCATATCATCGATAAAACACCCACTCATCAACCTTTGGTCTATATCGGTTTCTTAGGTTTGAAAGGTGGTGGTCCTCTAAACTTGTTGGGTGTGTCCTCATGTACCTGGATCAATTGTTATAACGATGTTTGGAGATGCAGTTGTGGCTTTCAATGTCCAGATGAGTCATGTTGGGATCATTGTACGAAACATTATCAATCGCATGTGTGCGCGACGTGCTTTCGTGATAGATGTCCACAATACTACAAATGTCAGAAATGTTATTCATCCACGTATTGCTCTAAATGTTGTGGTTGTTACGAACGGGAGAAAGAATTACAGAGACAAAAGCAAAAAGCACTCGAAGAACAACTCGAAAGAGACCGCCAAGCTGTTCTTCGACATGAGGAACTCAAAAGGCAAAGAGAAACAAAACGCCAAGAACAAGAAGAAAAGGAACGTCAAGAAATTGTCTCCCAGTTAACTTCTCAAATTAAGGCAACTCTCATATTTGTAGAAGATACTGAAGAAAAAGCATCCAGTGTCGATATCGACGTTGACAATGACAACTCCCAATATGAATTTGTTTATAGTTCAGACCACCCTGAGCTTGATTTGAATTATCAAACGATGGATATTAACGACTCTCATAATTCAGCGAGTCTCAACTTGAGCTCGGATAGTGATAGCAACAGTGACAGTGACAGTAATTATGAAGATTATGTTCAACAGCCAATAACGACAACTAATACACAAATTCAAAACTTACAATCCAATCCATTAAACGATTCACGTACATCAGATATTGCATTCTTTTTGAAAAATTTTACAATGCATTTGACAAGCGAAGAACAAGCTCATTTTCAAGAAACTATTGGAAAATTCATAGAAACAAAATTACCTCAAGTAGATACCACGCTGCAAAATTCCATCATAGATTTTTTTTCCAAGGAACAGTTTCTATATCCAGGTATTATACAACTCTATCCCGTCTCCGAATGGATCCGACAAACCCTTCTCACTGATATTATAGATTTTATCGATGAAGACGACCATTCTATGAGCAAACTTCGCGTGTGTTGGCTAAAAATAACCCAAAAATATACAGAAACCGAACAAGTGTCTCTCCTCAAAACCGTAAAACTGGCAAAATATAACTTGAATCTTTCCTTACAAGATATTGCTGACCTTTTCTATTTGGTTTTCACCACAAAAGCTTCACAATGGAGTGAAGGAAACGAATGGGTATCACACTTAAAATTAAGTTGGCTACTACTTGAATTAAAGGAGTATTTACCAAGTTTCACACAAGAAGTTCACAATCAATTCGGCTCTCAAATTATCGATTTAAACTGGAACGTTGAAATAACTGAACATTTTCTGAAATTTATTGAAGGAGAAATCGACTCAGGTCCCATAACACAGTTTTTGGGGATTGTTAAGAAGCATCAAGTACCGGACGCCATAGTTCTAGAAATAACGCAAATGTACAATGATAAAGATAATAAAGTAGAATTGTGGGTTCAAGAGATTATAATTGATTCTTTGCTACGTAAAATAGTTTTGTCTTCTTTTATTATACCTGATTACAAACTATTAAAAAAATTCTGTTTTGCCGATGTGCTGAAAAGCTTCATTATTAAAAATCAAAGTTTAGTAGAAGCTGATCCAGATACATTTGGTAGAGTACTAGACGTGCTTTATGATTATCAAGTTAGCGATACAATTTATAAATCTGTCTTTGATATGTTACCTAAGATTAATCCAACAGATTGGGTTAACGAAGTAGATAAATTGGTTTCTGATAGATTATTTAAAGATCCTAAGGCTTACACAATTGATGAACTGGTAAATCTAGTAAAATTTGAATCCTCTGATGTTTCTATAGATTTGAAAACTTCTTTTGAAATGGTAATGCAGTCATATTATTCACCTTCTAAAATACTTTCCTCTTCAAATAAACCAATAAAAGAATGGAAAGCTACTGATATCTCAGCTTGGGTGAAAAAAGTTCAGTCTTCCGATCGATCTAAAATTTTAATTTCAGAACTAATAGCAGGAGTGAAGCGATCAGTTCAACTACAGCATGGCGGCATCACACCTCGAGACACACAGATTTTAGCGTTGATAACTCTTTTAAATTCAAGAGACGGAATGGGTCGATTAGTGCAAATCAATACTGGCGAAGGCAAGTCGTTGATCGTCGCTATGTTAGCAGCTATTCATGCTTTACAAGGCAAAAACGTAGATATCATAACTACTTCCACTGAACTCTCAATTCCTGAAGTACAACGACAAAGCAAATTTTTTCAATCTCTTTCGTTGACAGTTGCCGAAAATAGTAATATGAGCACTAAACGGTCGGCATATAAAAGTAATGTGGTATATGGGGTGGCTGGTGATTTCCAAGCCGATATTCTACGCACTGAGTTCATGGGACAAGACATTCGTGGTAATCGTGGCTTTGATCTGGTTATTGTGGATGAAGTTGATAGCATGCTGTTTGATAATCGATCACACAGTGTTCGATTATCGGAACAAACTCCTGCAATGGTCCATCTGGAACTGATCTTAGCAGTGATTTGGGACAAGATTCAAAGAGTGGTCAGCCACCTAACTACCATCGATGACGAAGTTTTTTATATCACTGAGGATTTTAAACGTATTGGTAACGAGATAATTCTAAATTCCGAACAAGATTGGAAAACCTGTGCAATACCCGTAGAAGACAAACGAACTTTCATCACCTACGATACACAGAAACATATGGAAAGTGTGCTCCGAAATCTTACTGACGAGGAAAAGCGTAAATATGAAGATTATAATCAGCTTTATAGCAAAATTTACGCTTTAGAAATTACAAGTAGCTTAAATGGTTTTGAAACTGAAGAAAAAAACAATTTGATAGATCAATTAAAAGAGCATCCTTGGTTGTTAGAAGATCAAGTTTTAGATGTTCCGGTTCATTTACGCAAATTTGCCGTGTCGCAAATACCCAATTGGATACGCAGCGCCCTTACCGCAGCTTATGGATATCAAAAAGGAGCTCATTATACCATACAAAAAGGTCGGATAGTTCCAATTCATTTCAATGAAACTGGAGTTTTACAATCAGACATGGTGTGGAGTGATGGACTAACCCAATTTTTGCAACTTAAAGAAGGCTTACGGATGGATCCAGAAGGAATTTCGACCAACTTTTTATCAAATGTAAGTTTTTTTCGACGTTATAAACACAATATTTATGGTCTTACTGGAACATTGGGTGAAACCCCTACTAAAGATTTTCTTTATGAAGTGTATTGTACGGATACAGTCATCATACCTCCCTATCAGTATCGGGAGGTATTGAACAATATAAACAGCAAATATAAATGTAAAGAACTCAACCCAATTGTAGTGGATAATGAGTCCGAGTGGTTTCAAGTTAGCATCAATCGTATTATATACCATGCAAGCCACTTACGAGCAGTACTTGTTATTTGTAAATATATCTCTCAGGCCAAACGACTGGTTAATGCACTCAAAAAGGAGTATGATTCAAACAAAATTTTTAGTTACACCGGTGAAGATAAAAGTTTCAATAAAAAATATATTGATTCAGGAGAGATTATCGTAGCTACTAATATAGCTGGACGTGGTACCGATTTGGAAACTACGGATAAGGTCGAAGCTCGTGGTGGAATGTATGTCGCAGTAACTTTCCTGCCGGAAAGCCTTCGCGTTGAACAGCAGAATGTCGGTCGAACAGCCCGAGTTGGTAAAAAAGGTCTGGCACAGCTCATCATTCATAATCCATTTAAATTTAAAATTGATAAAATCAAAAAAAATCGTGATGATCATGAGAAAGTTGCCACAGAAAAAGCGATTCAGGACGCGCTCAAGGTTCAAATCCAGGATTTAATGTTCACAACCTTTCGTCAACTAGAAAATGGATTACTACCAAGCGTAGGCCAATGTGAACAGTTGTTACTCTTGGATATTTTGGAGACAATGCATCAAAGTATGCTAACTAATCCAATATTTCTTTCAAAAATGGGTAAAGCTGTAGATGAGAAGATAGAAATAGCTAGAAAAGAATGCGAGGAACGCATATTTAGTTCGCTGACAGAAGACCAAAAGTTAAAGCTAACCGAAAGTGATAAACTTCCCATTTTTGAACAAATTAACAATAAAGTTGAAGCATTACGATCAGATTATATAAAGCAATATCAAAAACAAACATTTATTCAATTTTTGTATAAACAGTACCCATCTTCAAAAACAAATGATTTGATCACACTTACGGTAGATCAAAAAAAAATTGCAGCTGATCTCACAGATTTAGCTAAAAAGCATGATTGGGGTTTATACGAACGTAAAGGTTTGGAAGAATTATGGGGCTTTTGGCTGAAAAACGAACATTTAGATGAATTAGATTTAACTTGGGATGAAGCAAAAGATCGATTTAATTCTACAATTGCGACAGATATCCTTCACTTTGCTCAGGAGGATAAATTGATTCAGAATCCATATTATTATGTCTTGAAAGGAAACGAATATTTGACAAGATGCAAACTGGACCTAGCCATTTCTTGCTATGATAAAGCTATTGCCATGGATCCCGATTTCAGCGTAAATGCTCGATATAATAAGGCACGTGCTCTTTTGTCATATGGAGTCAACAAAGGACAACGACAGGAAGATGCTAAAAATGAGTTGGAAAAGGCTAGAATGACTATCGAGATTATTTTGAGACGAAACCTAATGGCACTTAGCATTTTTGTAGCCCAGTATAACAAAATGCAGACTTCTGAACACGTGCAGCATCAGTTGAATATATTGGGTCAACAAGAATCTTATATCGATAACGCTTGTCGGATTATCAAAAAGGCTCAATCTGAAAGAAATAATGTTAGTGTATCTATTCAACTTTTACCGGAAACATTTAAAGGCAATGGAAACAGTGAAGTAATCCAAGAAGCTGCAGTCAACGGGTTGACGCATTTTTTCACAGTTAATATAATAAGACCTTCTCTTTGGGAGTCTTTATTAAATTTGGCTTCCAGTTGCGTTCTTTTAATCATTTTTGGAGTTATTTTTACTTTTACGTGCATATGTTTTGGAGTAACAGAGGCCATAGAATTTATTCATCATATGTTATCAGACGTGATATATCATGGTCGCGATGTGTTCAAGGAAGTAGAATTTGACCCATCGAGTGTGGTACACCATGCTATCAGTCTAGCATTTACTTTGATGTACTCCGGGATTCAGTCAATCAAAAGAAGATATCAAGAGTTTTCCGATTCGATGAAAGGATCGATAGAAAGATCACACTTTACTGGTATTGCCCAAGGAATAAACTTAGTTAAGAAAGAAGTTAAAAAGAACCTAAACATCGAGCAAATTAAAAATTTGTTTAAAGATGTAAATAAATCGAAAAATAAAAGTCAGGTTCTCAATGATCTTGAAAATTTAATTTTGGAAAAAACCGAACAATCTATCACGGAAGCTTTATCTAATAACCCATTAGTAGTTGAGGCATTGAAACTGGATAACGAGAAGGGAAATAATAAATGGCAAAATCGTTTTTTACAGTTAGGACTATCTATAATGAAAGAACAAAACAAGCATAAATGTTTTAAGACACTTCAAGAAATTGGTTTGGAAATTGCCCAAAAGACGTTGCCGGACGAAGAAAACTGCACCAAAGTTGATAAAAATGTTAAACTGCAAACAGAATTGAACAAATATATAGACGTTTTTCTTAAAAAGTTTGATTCAAAGATCAAAAAATATCAATCAGAGATAATATTGGGGGATCAAGAGACACCAAGTTATACCACTGAAAATTTTCAAGAACCTCTTCCAAAAACAGATTTGAAGGATTCAGATATTTCGCTTGCTTCTGATAATGGAACCACAATGTACAGTACCGATCTTCCGGAACCCATTATCATTTCGGGCAAACGTTTTCTAGATTCACCATCAAGTATAAAATATATTATTGATACGTTAAGGAGTCAGATTACTGACAATATGATCCATGTCATCAAGAATAATAATACCAATGATGATTCTGCCAATTATTCTGTGAAAACTATGTTTCATATTATCAATAAAAGTAATGAAAGATTTCGTAATAAAATAAGAACGATGGACGAAAAACGTAACTTTAGCGATCAAGTACCATTGGAATGTAAAAAGAAAGTATATGAAACAGAGCGAGGGTTAAAGGGTTCTAAAGATGAGACGACAATTGATGACCATGTTAAGACAGAAATTGAAAGACTGAAAAGGGATGAATCTTTGGATAACAACGATTATGAAATTCTTGCTGCAATTACCAACGCTTCCCTCTTTGTTATCAACAAAAAAACTAAGAAACTTGTCGGTGTCCAAAACCGTCCAAAAACGGAGGCCAATTTAAATGGTAAAACTATCATTCTTTTGTACACAAATTCGGATGGCTCGATTTTAGGATATTGGGAGCCATATGATAAGACCATTAGTGTAGAATCTAGTGGTTCTAACAACTGTCTGATAGATACTATCTATGCTCACCTCGATTTAACCATGCAACGTAAGTTAATGAATAGCAGTGGCTTAAAAACAAAAATGATTGAGACAATAAAAATAAATCCCCGAAAAGCCATTCAGACGTATGAAATGCGTGATAGAGTGGTTCAAATAGCACCGTTTGAGATACGACTTGGTGGAAGACAACCTTGTAATGTTGATGAGTGGAACATAATCAAAAACTTTAAGGATCTATTGGCCAGTCTGTTGATTTCAATACGGTTTGATACGATTCTGAAGTTCGGCGGCGAAAGGTTTCAGTATTTCGGAAAAGGAAGCGGACAGGCTGAATTTGAAAAATTAAAGAAAGCATATGAACTTAAGGACGATGACGTGCAAGTGTGTGCCAATGGAATTCAGGAGTTTAAACATGAAAATGTAACAATAACATTTTGTGTGGAAAATCAAAGTGGAAATGGAAGATATGGAAGGTCGATTAGATTTAAATATGAAAATAGGTCTCAAGAATTTGTCGTCAAATATGAATACTAAAAAGGAAAGCTTATATATCAAAATTTTGCTTGATTATATATTTTTTTAAATTACTAAAAAGTAATATTTCAATTGAATTGTATAATTTCTTAATACACTGTGCTTGCAAATCTAATTCTTATAAAATAAAAGAAATGTATAACAACATAATATTGAAAACATTTTCTCATTATTTCATCCTACACCTAAATATTGTATGTTAATCAAAATATTTGTTTTTTTTTTTTTGGGTGTTTTAAGTCGCTTTAACATCTAATGTCATATCACGACTGTCTAAACACAGAAAATTTCTTCTGTTGGTCAATTTTAATCTTGGGTCTAGAATACAACGGGGCTGGAACCCGTACCACTTGACGCATGAAGTGGAGAGAACCACTGCCTCTAACCACTGCGCCAATAGGTGGTTAATCAAAATATTTTACATAATAAATTGTAATAAGATTGAGTTCATGTTTTGGATTCTTTTATTCAATGAAAATTCAAAATTGTTTAAGGTAGGTACTAAGAAGACCAATTGTTTTGATTTTTTTATATTAACTATTGTTTTGAAAAACAAAAATACAGCTTTTACGATTGCTTTCTTTAAGTATTGATTTAATGTCTTTAAATATGCCTAACATAATAATTTTATATCCTTTAGCATCTGAAGAAATCAAGGACTAACGAAACGTTGTTTATTATCTCATACAGGGGTTGGCAACCTCTGGTTGTAAAAGTGCCAAATATTTTACGTGGGGTCGCACTTGGACAGTGCAGGATCTAATGGTAAGCATTTCAGCAAATTCTGACTAGAGACACCCCTCACCCCAATCTTGTATCTTTTTACGCTCACAATTGTTTTGGAATTGTCGAGGCCGCGAATTAGATTAGAAAATAGATTAACACGTGGAAACCATACTATTAAAATATCACCAAAAATGTATTTACTCCTTTATTACTTTGAAATCCGTCAACAAACATAAGTAATATCTAACAATTGGACCGTTTATTTTGAAAGTGGTGTAAGTCCATTTTCTCTTGTTTCAACATAATTAATGTTTTACGTATTTGTCAATTTAAAAATTTGGGTTAGTTATATAAAGTCAAGCAACGTTTTTATTGATTTATCAATATGTAGTTTGATTATATAAATTTGTTTTAGGCGAATATAACTAAAATAATATATATTTAGGGGCTGTAAATAGACTTACACCACTTTCAAAATTAGTCAATTGTAAAAACCGTTAATTTCAAAATTGGAAAATCAAATGTAACTAAAATATACTTTATATTAATCCAGAATTGTTGACAAATAATGACACGATATAAAATAGAAGTAAGTAGCACCTTTAATTTTAGACGTTAATTACATTGTTAAAATTACAAGATATTGGTAATATTTATATGTGGCAGTGTTTTGAAATATTCATAATATACCGGAGGTATATAAGATAATAATTGCTTGGGGTCTTTATATTTTACATAAGTAATATAGCTAGCATCTTGGTACAAATGCGCTAGGGCGATTATTTTTCAAATTTTAGCGGTCTGCCAGGACCTATGTCCTTCATCGATGTTTTATATATAAAATAGTATCTATATGGTGCACTTTTGAAAAACCTCATCCAACATATTTGCAACCAATGTACCTGTTCTCTAGTAGTGTTTGTTGTTAACTTTTTTTTAATTACATTTTGAAGAGTTTTTGTTAAAACGAAGTTCTCTTATTTCATTTAATGTAGAATGAATTAACTAATTTTTCTACATTGTGTTATTACATCAAAATAATCCTGTGGTGTAAACTGGATTTTCTATTTTCGCAATGCTATTTCTATGATACCAAAAGCTTCATCGTTCGGAAGATATATGAATGTCCAGAGAGTAAAAATGAGTGATCAAATTGGAAAAAAAGTTGGACTTACACCACTTTCATAATCAATTAATATGCAATTTCATTTGCCAACCAATTTTAAATTGTACAAAAAACGGGATTTTTGAAGATATTAAACATTTACTAGTTATATATAAAAAATTACATTAAATTAAGCATAGTCTAACGTAATATCTTCTTTTTTTTTAATGGACTTACACCACTTTCAAAATAAACGGTCCTTAATTTTCATAATAATTCATTTGTTTGATGAATAATTTTACTTTTACGTTTTACTTAATTTGTATTTTTTGTAACACTGTCCTATCGACCTGGCTATTTTTTTGACTAGCTACTTGAACCCATCTATTTCCGTTGTGAATAGGGCATTTCGTGTGTACAACTGCCACCTGCTTCAAATTGATGTCTTGCATGCCTCTCAAGTTCAGTACAAGTTGATTCAGTACCTCCCACACACAACCGCAATAATGATTGTTGCGTTCGCTTTAATTGTTGTCCTACTAACATGTTTTAACAAGTGGTTGACGAGCACATTTAAAACTTTTGGAAGCGGCGCAACGTTCCGCATTTCGAGCCAAAACTGATTTTCGGAAACCTTCGCGATCGGGCCCTGATGAAAATTTCTAATCACGATTTCACGTTGCAACTGTACGAGGAACTGAAACAATATCCTTAGGTATGATATGTGCTAAGAATAGAACGCTGACGTTTGACAAGTTTCATATGCATGCATTTTACAGGATTTTTCGAGGGTCGTGAACCGCAACTTTTGGTCATGGATCCAGAGTTGATCAAGGATATTTTCATATGTGATTTCGAACATTTTATGAATCGTTCTGAAGTTTGTTTTCAAAAAAACGAATGTTTTTTGAACAAGTTATTGTTTTTCATGCTCGGAGGAAAATGGAAAAAGTTTTTAACTGATATGATAACACATTGTATGTGTGGGCAATAAAATCTAGGTTTGTTTCTATTGTCAATCTGATGATGTTCAAAAACTGTCACGAAAGACAAAGAGCAAGGCACATTGACCAAAAGACAAGGTTTGGTATGCCAAAATATGAGGCAGAAGCTGTGAGGCAGTTCGAAGCTCAATATTTATTTTTCAGTGTCAATTCTCACGATAGCATTCTATATTGTTAAAGGTAAACGTTTCGCATTGATGAGCACCAAACTTGCGATGGCCTGGCTCCTAAAAGACTTCAAATTCGTGGCGACGCCCAGCACAAAATTACCGATCCGCAAGGAAATTACTAGCTTCCAGTTGAAAGCCGGCGTGCTAATATTGGTGAAAATTGAAAAAATCGCAGCGGCTTCTCATAAAAAATAAAACGTAGCCCTTTCGTAGTTTAATCGATATAGATATAATAAATAATATATGTCGATTGTATCCTAGTGAGCTACGAGTAAGACCAAAGTTGAAATTGAATTGGATGAACTTATTAGCACATATATTCGTTGTAAATTGATAAATCATATTTCTTACCATTAAGTTTAATAAACAGATGTGTAATGTGTATTATAAACATTTAAATAAATTTATTTTGTTCATATCCATTATTATTAATTAAGTAAATCAATGCTCATGGGTATTGTGGATAAAAATTTTAATTTTAATAACCTTTGTACGACGTTTTGTCCTTTTCAGGACTTTTCAAGTACATACTGTAATATACTGGTACTAAGGTACGTACTGTAATATAAAATACAATATAAATAATTATATGTACTTGCATTGTTAATATTACAAAAAGGATAACATCGTAGAACTTAATTATTTTCAAGTAGTTATTTATGAAATTAGTTACTTCGATTTGTTAAATATACCTATATGATTATTAATAAGAAAACTTTAAACATGAAAATTATATTATAAATTTTTTCCACACTCACAAGGGATTTTGTACACTACGCAGAATTGATTTTCATCTGGAGTCTTATCTTTAAGTTTTGTATAATAAGATTTTACTTAAGTTTTAAATTATAATATGCTAGTCTAATATTTAAATCTTTAAAACAATTGTTCACTTGATGAGATATGCGTTGGATGAATGGAAATTTCATGAACTTTTTTTGAGGATGGTTTTCAGCTAAGTTGTTATTATTATGGTGACTATTTATTTTATTTTTACTTTCTTTTACTATTATATAGGTAGTAAAGGAAGTATTGTAATCGGGTCGAATTTTCGAATTCAAGCTTTCACCGGAAATACATGTTTTGAGGTCCCCTGAATCCAAAAAAGTGGTTTTTAAAAATTTGTCTGTGTGTGTGTTTTTTTTTTCAGGACGTTGACAGAGCGAACTCTGTTCAAGTGGCCCTACGACATGAGGACCCCACCATCGCTAGACATCGCACTTCGGTGGAGTCGTTTACCAGCCGGTTGGCTTCTTCTTTGGGGGTTGACATTTCCCTACTTCCCCCGTCCACCAAAGTGATTAGGGGTTCAGGGTCAAAATCGTGTTCTCTCAGCATCGTCCGGACGTCTACTCCCTACAGCATCGTCCGGACATCTTCTGGCAGCCTCAACCCCGACACCCACGTTTCTCTGCATCGGATGGGGGAGTCTTGGCTCAACTCAATTACCTACTGTCGGTCTAAAGAGCAGATATGCTGACGGTAGTCTCGTCATCTTAGGTTTCTGCAAGCTGGCGCCTCGCCGTATCCTCAATCCTGAGTTTTTTCATGGAGGTGGCCGCAAACGATGCCACCGCCTCCCAGTTACTGGCTGATTTAAGCATCATACCGACAATGTTCTTGGGTGATACGGCCCCACCCAGAATTCCCACGAGACCGTCTCTTTCCACGGTGAACCGTGGACACACTGTAATTATGCGTTCGGCATCTTCAAGGAAGTTCGGGCAGGTTGGACAGGTCGCTTCGTTGTCCAACTGGAAGCGGTGCAGATAATATCTGAAGCAGCCATGCCCCGTCAGTAGCTGGGTGAGGTAAAAATCCAGTTCGCCGTGTCGTCTGTTTATCCATACTCCTATATCAGGCAGCAGCCGGTGTCTCCATTTTCTTTTTGTTGACGCGTCTCATCTGCGCTGCCAAGCTTCCAGAGTGCGTTGACGCTCAACTTTTTTAATTTGTGCACTTGTCGACTCATCTTCTTTAAGCCTCACGAATAGCCTTGCTCTTTCTTCTGCAGCCAGATCCAGAGGGGG
The DNA here is from genome assembly GCA_958496155.1 of Sisyra nigra. Lineage (NCBI taxonomy): Eukaryota > Metazoa > Arthropoda > Insecta > Neuroptera > Sisyridae > Sisyra > Sisyra nigra. The sequence goes on along the minus strand of OY292316.1, from coordinate 31,815,052 downwards.
AATTCCTGAAAGGACCCCGACAGCATCGCCAGAAATTGTCCTGTATCCACTAGTGACGCGTAGACAGGAACGGCGACAAGCTGACGTTACTTCCTTGGTGTACGACTTCACCGTTGCTGCCTCGTGCCAGATCGGCGCTGCATACAGCGTGATTGAGTCAACTACGTGCTCCAGCAGCAGTCTCTGTGTTTGCCGCGGTCCCCCTAGGTTGGGCATTAATCCTGCCAATGCATTTGCCACCTGTGATTCTTTCCTACCGACTATTTTAAGGTGTTCATCGAACTTCAGTCGGGCGTCTATTTGTACTCCTAGGTATCGTATGGAAGGCGCTGAGGTAATGGCGCTGCTTCCAACCTTTAGAGTAATTGTCTCAATCTTTTTCCGGCTTGTCACTAGGACCGCCTCCGTCTTGTGTTCTGCCAGTTGGAGACCAGCTATCGTGAGCCAGCTTCTGATGCTGTTGATTGCGTTGTTTGCGTGTTCGGTAATCTGCTCGATTAATTTACCGGTCACTACTACCGCAATGTCATCCGCAAATCCAACAATCTTAATATTAGGGGGTACCGGTATCCTCAGTACACCGTCGTACATAATGTTCCAGAGAGTTGGGCCCATGACTGACCCCTGTGGAACGCCTGCAGATACGCCGTGTTTTACAATCCCGTCTTCCGTGCGATATTGGAGTATCCTATTACTTAGGTAGTTTGCAACTATTTCGCGAATATAACTTGGCACCCCTAGTCCCTCTAGGAAAGTAATAATTTGGGGTCAACGTGCAGAAATAAAGCGTTTTTTACGTCTAGGGTGATGATAGCGCAGTATTTCTTAGATCCTCGCTTCCATCTCTTACCGCTGATTGCCTCACGTGCTGTGTTTACTACCAGCTTGATTGCGTCTGTGGTGGATTTTGCTCTGCGGAAGCCGAATTGGTGCTCTGATAATCCATGAAGTCCCTCGGTGAATTTTTCAAGACGTCCAACTATGATTCTTTCAAGGATCTTCAGAATGTATAGGAAATTTAATTAGCTTTAAATTAAGTGCAGAGTGGGGTCTATAAGCCTCGTAGTTCTCTTAAATCTTTGAAAACAAACTCCTGCGATGGTCCATCTAGAGCTAATCTTAGAATTACTTAACGAAACGAATTTTAATGACGTTTTGTTAAAGGTACCTCTGATGTTAACATAGGTATTGCATCCTAAAAAAGTTACGGTTCCTGTAGGGCAGCTCCTATCTTTTCCACGTAAATAGCTGAACGGTTTTAAAAGACATTTGATATGAAAGATTTTCAAATATTCTAAAAGGACCTTATTATAGGCACTTAAAATCGTATAGAACCTGTGAAATAGCTAATATCCCTTCTTAGAAAAGTTGTTTTAAAAATATAGATGAACTTACTTTGGATCTAAAGTCTAGAAGTATCTATCATCTTTTTCGGCTAAAAAACATAATTTTTATACCTATTTCGCTAGGAAGGTAAGGAATCTATTAAATTTAGATACTCTCAGCAAAGCGAGCGGGTATCAGCTATTCTTAATAAAAGAGAATCACTGAACGATATATCGAGTTTTTATTTAGCAAACTCTTATTCTTCACCTGAAAATTCTAGTTTTGCTCAATATTTCTATTAAAAAAATCAACAATTACAAAAGTTGGATAAAAACCCAAGTTCTTACAACTAATTATGGAGGGTTATTAAATTAGAAAAGAATGTTAAAATTGATATAGAGTTAAAAAGTAACAGCAAAAGTTCTTGTTTTAATTTATTTTATTATTAAAAGTATTGTACAAATAATTTTAAATGCTTAAATTATAAACTAAAAGAAACGAAGAATTCTCGTAGAAATATTTAATCTTCCCGAAATACGAAAATAAAAATACTCATTTGGTGGAGGAAGATAAATATTGACGGCCATTCATTTTCAGATTAATTTTTTTTTTTAAAGGTAGGTACTAGACGCTATTGCGTTAACGATCGCCTCTTCCTCGTCCTGTCATCGAACTACCTGGCTGTTGCCAGGTGGTATTCCCTCGTCCACGTCCCTGTGGCCCACCTCGACCTCGTCCTCGAGCCGCTAAAATCAAAGCAATCACGATTTATAAAAAAAAAAAAATCAATTTAATCAAGCATCAAATTAAAGCTCCGAGCTCTTTACACATTTTTCGGTTTTGATTCCAACTTGTAGTTGGTAATCTTAGCACTTAGCGTTGGTTATTATTCACCCACATTGTGAACCCCTAGTCACTAGTGGAACTCTTAAATGGTCTGAAATTGTCCACGGCTTTGTTTATTTTACTGTATACTGTTATATGATGAATTTCAATGAGCCCAACTTTGTTTTAGAACGTTTCCTAATTGTTACCTCCATGTCCATAATTTTTCTCAGTAGTGACTCCACGCGGTTTTCCCGTTTTTTCAAAAGAAATCTCCACGTACTTTTTCAATTATTTTTTTAAAAGTGGCTTTAGAAAGCTAATTGGTAACTGCTTATGATTTATCCAACGCTAAACGCTAAGATTACCAAAATACAATAAGTGCTTTGAAAAAACATTTTATAAGAAAAAAATCTCAGGAAAAAGTATCAAATTGCACATGATTTTGAACATATACAAAAGTTTACTTTGCATTGCTAAGTTACTGTCCATTGCAGTTAGACTCAGTATGTAAAAGTATTTTTTTAAGAATTGAAAAAGAATCATTTTTGGTCTTCTAGAAACTTACGAAAAATGGACTTATGCTCTTTTTCTCAGAAGTCTTTTAAAATGATACTATGGCATGATAAGCCCTGTACTTACCCTGGGCTCGTAAAATTGCCGACTTTCCTCGTCCGGCCGTGCCGGTTTTTGTCTGTTTCTTAAACATCGGTGCATTTTTTAACATGTCGGGCAATATGAGAAAACGTATTTTCGATCCGCGAATATAAACATTTTCGAGTTGGGCCACACGGCCGTCACGATACGTGACAGTGATTTGCGTCATTTGACAATTCATATTGTCTTCGGCTTCGATCAATTTGCCGCGGTAAACTTCACCGGTGTTCGTTTCACAAGTGATAATATGGCCTTCGGCTTCGTGAAGCACTTTAATTGGTACACCAATCGACATTGTCACGATTTGTTATTGTTCTAATGTCGAAATATTGATAAAAAATTGATAAAATTTTACGATGATTCGAGATTTGTTTTTGATGCTACGAAAACGAATATCAAACGTTCGCCCGGTTCAAAATAGATCTGAAGTTTGAGGGGAAAAAATTAAAATTTCAGTTTTGCCAACGTTTATGTAAAACTAATCAAAGTAACTAAATACCCCAAGTAGGCAAATAGCTAAAAGGGCTAAAAGTAGCTAAAACGAGCTAAAGATTGTTATCAATTGTAATCAAATGACTTTAATGTACGTACGGTTAATGGATTGGAAAACGCTTAGGACGAAATTCGGTTAACACGACATAATACTATAATTCTTACGGGTTCAACTCAAAACAATAATGATTTCAATGATTCCATGTAATTTTTTTGTCCTTAAAATACAACCAAAAGAACTTGTAGAAAAAACACAAATCAACAATTGAGTTTTTGGAAAAAAAAATGATCAATTTCTTTTCTTTGTATTATATTTTAAAATATTATAATTTTATAATTGAAATAAATAATCGATGCGAAGAACTCTTAAAATTTAAAAAAAAATTTATTTTCACAATTAATAATTGATAAAATTTTGAAAAGAACCACCTGACTAATTAAAACTTGTTACGATTGATCGACATGTTTGTGACGTCATAATGTTACAACGACAATTTATTTCCACAGCAAAAGTACGATTTTAATATCAGTCTGACTTTCAATTCTGACTTATTCATCTAAAAATATTTTTTTTATTGCCATATTATTATAAAGTACTTCTATCAAAATAATCTTCACAACAAAAAAAAAATGATGCTGTTTTGGGATTATTAGGATAATAGCATAATAGTTAGGATATTAGGTCGTTGCACTGCTTGGAACTATTTATTTCAATGCCTTACATCCAGTGGTGTATTGGTAAAATAAGAAGTAAGGGAACGCATGGTGAGAAGAAAAATATAGTCCGCGACTTTCCACAAGCAGCTTCCTGAATTTTTTTTTGGAGATCATTTTATTTTAAGCTTTTGTTTTCCTTGTAAATTTCTTATTTTTTTATTGTTACTTTACTAAATAATATATACTATAATAATTATAATATTATAATACTAAATATTAACAAAGAAAAATAAGAAATTCAAAAAAAAAATAAAAATAAGATCGCTAAGGCATGCATAGAACACATCGAACACATTATGTATTTATTTCATTTAAAAGGGAAAAAGAAACAAGACACAAAAAGCAAAATAAATTCTCTACAAGGTAACATATTTTATTTATAATTAAAAAATTATTAGTTATTAAAAAAGTACCGGAACGCGTTCCCTTTCTGATAAAAAGCGCCGGAACGTCGTTCTCCCACATTCTCTCCCGAATACACCCCTGTTTACATCTTTTGGAACATTTAAAAACATTGTTTTGAAGAGTTGTTTTTGTAGTGTTCGTACATAATGGTATGTACATATATTGGTATATATAACTATAACTTCTACGGAATCATCCTTTTGATATATTTATCAATATATTGACGATGATAACAAGATTTAATCGATTAAAAGTCAAAACATTGTATCACCTTTTTCCTAAAATAAGCTACAAACGAACGTTGTGACGTCACACGCGCTCGAGTTGCTTTGAGAATTGTTGGCGTTTTCGGCACTGAATTCAAAAATTTATTTTTAATTTAATATAACTTTTTAAAATTAACACAAAAAAAATAAAGATAGTTTTATTATAAAACGAGTATAAGTTCTATTCGATCCATCCCATTCATTACAATTTTTTTTTTCCAAAAACCCAACTGGCGTTCTTTGTTGCAAATATAAGTGTTTCTCGATTTCTTGTATTTACTATTACTAGTGGTCGCTCAGTGGTCGAAATTCGACCATAATTCGTTACAATTTTTACATACCTAAGGGTACACTTCACTTTAACTGCCTCAAAAACCTTAGCTACTAAGCTAACTACAGCAGATGATGAATTGTATTTGTGAATGTTTGGGAAATAATTCCTTGAGTTATTTTTCAAGATTCATTTGAGGAAAGTCCAAATAATGATTGAAAATATTTATTTTAAGTTAAGGGGGGAAATAGGTGTAGAGGTTTCCAAATATTAATTTTTTTTCTTCCATAAATCTTTTATTAAACTATTCCAGAATATTCTCTGAAAATTTCATAACTAAATATCAATTCGTTCCCAAGTTATAGGTATGCAATTAAGTGGGTATCCCCATGACTTGTTTTCAAACGCGTTTTCTTGAAATTACTTTTTTCTAATTTGTGAACACTCTATAGCTCAAAAAGTTTTTCTTCAATCATTTTCAAACTTGACACGCTTGTGTCATATTTATTTTCTTTTACTACTATATAGTAAAGGAAGTATTGTAATAGGTTCGAAGAATTTTTGAATACGAGCTTTCACCGGAAAATTAAAAAATATTTTCACACTTCTAATTCAAGCTAATTTACCGCTGATCCTAGAACCCTTAGCTATAGTGGCTATAGTTAGGGCCGTTAGGGCTATTGAATTAAAACATAGAATTATAATTATTTTTTGGTTTATTTAAGGTTGCATCAACTACTATGGTCATTAGCGACCGTCGAATCCGAAAACCCAGAAAAACATCTTTCTTTGGGATTCGAACCCAGGACTACTGGCATATAAGGCAACTATCTAGTCCACCACGCCACTAAGTGACCTTAGAATTATAATTAATGTTATTAGAATCCATATTATTTCATATTGAAAAAATTTAAATTTGACGGGGGTTGGGGGGATCTAGTTTGCATTTGCTGAAATGTTTACCATTGGATCCGCCACTGCCCAAGTACGGCCCGCACTAAATCCCACAAAAAAATATTTGGCCCTTTTACAACCAAAGATTGCTGACCCCTGACCCCCAAGCAGTACATATTTTTTTTGAGTCAATTATATGTTTTAATAAAAAAATTCCAATTTCTTCCAACTTCTTTAATGATTGATCTACTGAAAAAGGGAAAATATAAAAAATACAATAATGGATTGATAAGTGTTTTTTTTTTTTTTTAATTATACTTCGACAAAAGATTACACATTGGATGCACGTTAAAATATTAACAAAATACCAAATTTTTTTTTTCAAAATGAAAATACAACTTATAACAAAACTGTTTAAACTCAATATTTTATACAATAAATATACAAAAATGATTCTGTTTTAAGACGTTATCTTTCTTAAATGAAATTCCCGACTTTAAAATGGTTCGTTACAAACCAATTTGAAATTTTAAGATAAAATTTTATAATATTTTTAGAAAAATGTCTTAAAAACGTCATCATGATAAGCGTGTTATTACCGCTAAGGTGTTATTGCATTAAATCTATTTACACAATAAAATAAAAAATAGTTTTAAATATTAGCTTAATATATTTTTTACCAGAATGGACACCACCCGATGTAACATTGGCAAAGATTTTCATTGCTGGTCGCTTGCTGAATCAACAGTTCAACTTGTCGTTTAATCGTCAAGGCCTGTTCATTAGCGAAGTCATGCCCCGTTAATTTATCACGGACCCGATTTACAATAGCCAAAGCTTTTCGACTAAGAGCTTCCGGGTGCACTGAGTCTCCGGCTACGTCGGTCGCAGGAGTGGTCGAGCCTGGTGGCATTGGCGGTGAACCTGGAAGTATATTTCCGTCTTGCGATCCCGGTGCAACTCCAGACAACGAACCAGCGTCTCTGGACCGTCTTCCCCGACCGGCCGCATCCATCAACCTCCAATTTAACAATGGATCATAAACGAACGCTTCCAAAACTGCCATTAAACTATCCTTATTCCTATGTAACACTGACATGACCGACTCGCAAGTATGTCGATAAGTCCCCTCAATTCCCGTTACCTCCATAGCATTAATTAACATTCTCGTCAACCGGAACGGGATTTTCTCGGGAAACTTCTCCCGGGTCATTGCCACCTCGAAACAATCGCCAAAATCGATATGTAAAATCTTTCCACTTAACCGGTCTAACATTAAATTAGATGGATGACGATCTCCAAGACCTAGAATATACCCGACCATTGACATGACCGCTAATGATCGCGTGTAATTACATCTTCGATCAAACCACGCCTCACTTGAAGGACTCTTCAACCATAAAAGTCTAGCTAGATCATCCCCATGAGTATGCTCCAATGCATGTTCGAAAACTTCAACTTTATGCATCAACCCCAAATGATCGTAGTCGGGAGCCATACGAAGCATGATCCTATGTTCTATGTTTAATAAAATCTTCTTCTTATCCCGATAGTCTCGAATTAGTGTATGCAACGTGTCACAATGTGGTACCCAACCGATTAATCCTGAATTGGTCGAAAGTGGAATAATCGCGTATTTTTGAATTGCCAAATTGCGTCGTAAACTATCAGGATCTTGCGAAAGTAAAGTATTTACCAGTCCAAAAAGTTGCATGACCCTTTCATCTTGTCGTAGATCTTCGTGTCCTTTCAACAAAAACATGTAGTCTTTGCCATTGTCGCCACGAATACACAATTTTCTGGGTCGTTGTTTCGATGCTATCACCAACAAGGAACTATTGATATGTGCGATTCGAACGATTGGTTGTCCCGGCAAGTAGCTACCAGGTACTGCCAATTCCATATCGCGACACGTCAACAATTTTGGTGATACATACTGTAACTCAAGGGTGGTAAGCTGTGGTAACTGACGTGAGATTCGTCGAAATACATGATAGTATAAATCCCAGGCTTGATTCAAATCTCTTTGGTTTCTTGATACCTTGTATCGTTGACAACAGTCGTGAGCCTCTTTCAAATCTCCTCCATAGGCTTGTTGGAAGCTGATCTCTTTCAAGGTTTGAGGTCCTCGTTCTAACATAGCATGTAACGGCTCGAGAGTCGCTAACATTCCAGCGACATCTTTCTCACCAAAATATAACCGAGAGGCTTCTTCGAGACCCTCATGCCATAGTTCATGCCAAAGAATTGCAACTCGAATCAATTCATCCGAAGCAAGAACCGCTTGTTCGACTAAATTCGCCGAATGTTCACACATACTTTGTAAAATTTTATTAGCAGCATCCCGTCGAGCACTGGATGTCGATTTACTGGCTACCGTCAATGGATAGACTAACGCCTGTGGATGCGATCGACCAATATCGATCAATAAATGATGAATCAATCGACCAACGGGAAGACGCGGTGTATCAATTCGAGCTATCAACTGTGGAATCACTTGTAACCAAGTATTAATTTGGATTAGTTTAATTCCATCTTCGATCGCTTCATACACTTCATGAATATGTCCATAGTCAAACCATAACGTTAATAACCGCAAAGTATCTTGCAGAGAACTTCCGAGTGATAAATTGATCGATTTGAAGAAACCATCAACGGCTGGCACCGCGAAATCGATTGTTGTAATATTACTATTTTCCTGTTTTTGATAGAAAAGAACGGTTTCAAAGTTCATGTAAGCCCAGGCGTGCCAGGCTTTGTACCAGGTTGGATCGTGTTTGGTAGCCGCTTCGAATCGTTGGAGAATACTTGGTATTGATTGTTCGGTGACGCCTTCTAAGGCTTCTTGCCATTCGCCTAATTTCAAGTAGCACCGAGCCAGCAATCGCGGTTCTAAATTACCTTGGGCGTAATTGTGGACGAATCGAATCAACTGATTGAATGCCAACTCTCTTTGATCCGACATCCATAAATGCTTTGCATAAGCTAGGGATACACGTGGTTGATTTACAGGTAGAGGGTCATCTGGATAGAGCGATAGATCACTTCCGATTAACATGATCAAAGTCTTATGTGACAGCATCTAAAGAAAAAAAATATAAAGACAAGCTAGTTTATAACTAGAAAAATTTGTTTTGGATGTATAAAGTTAGGAGCCGACGAAGTGTTTGGCAATAAAAATTTTTAAAAAGTTGCAAACGTGGAGTTAATCGATATGTGCACGGGACCGACTCACATAATATAATAATATTCTGTTCAATTCCTCACAAATCCTATAGTTTCTAGGGTTAGTAGGTAACGAACATTTTTTTATGTTTAGGCAGTCGTGACATGATCTAAGATAGTGATTCCCAAACTTTTTTGGCCTACACCACAGTTAAAAAAATCAAGAATTTTTCGCGACACACCTGTTAACATCAATGTATGAATTTCTTACTTAATTCACTGATTTCAAATAGAATGTAAAAATTCAGTGGAGGAAAAGAAACGAGATAGCCGGCTCGTCCGCTTTAGGTCTTTTAAAAGCTGATTAATGTTTATATACCAGGGTAGATAATTTTTGAACAGAAAAAAAATTATAGTAGGATAAAACCCATTAGAAAAGGAAGAGAATATAACAAAAATGAAAGGAAAAATAAATTACGGTCGAGCTGAGGTGGGGAAGTTGGAAAAAAAAGGGGGAGGTAAGGGTAGAAACGGTTTATCTCGATTTCCGACAAAACTACAAGTCCTATGGAAAAAAGTTAAATGGCAAAGTTGTAGATAATAAGTAGATCTACACTTTTTGAGATAACACTTTTTTCACTTAACCTCAAAATTTATGTGAAAAATTCCAATAATAAGTTTTTGCTTTTCAACTTTATCTTTTACAAAAAAAAATTATAAAATTTGGCAAAAACTTACCTCTTAATGTCGCAAACATACTGTAATTTTTTGATTTAAAATATTTATTTTTCCCTTATATTGACTTAATATTGGAAAAGCACCCTAATTTTCAATCGAAAATTCTCACGTCAAAATATCTGTTTTTTTTAAAGTCGGCGAGTTTTTTGTTTGTTGAAATCTCTATTTTCTGATGGTGCAAAAATATATATATTACAATGTTAAATGTTCTCAGAAAATGCAATAATTAAAGTGTAAGTTTTAATAAATTGTTCAAAATTGTGTTATGTACAGTTTATTAAAATTTACACTTTAATTATTGCATTTTCTGGAAACATTTAACATTTAATATATATATTTTTTCCACCATCAGAAAGTAGAGGTTTCAAACAACAAAAACCTCGCCGACTTAAAAAAAAATCAGATATTTTGACGTGAGAATTTTCGATTGAAAATTAGGGTGCTTTTTCAATATTAAGTTTTCAATATAAGGTGAAAAAATAAATATTTTGAATCAAAAAATTACCGTATGTTTGGGACATTAAGAGGTAAGTTTTTGCCAAAATTCATAATTTTTATTGTAAATAGTACTTGTTACTTGTACAATTGTACATAACACAATTTTGAACAATTTATTAAAATTTACACTTTAATTATTGCATTTTCTGAGAACATTAAACATTGTAATGCATATATTTTTGCACCATCAGAAATAAGAGGTTTTCACGTAAGAATTTTCGATTGAAAATTATGGTGCTTTTTCGATATTAAGTCATTATAAGGTGAAAATATTTTAAATAAAACAAAAATACAGTGTATTTGGGACATTAAAAGGTAAGTTTTTACCAAATTTCGTGTAATTTTTTTTTTTGTAAAAGATAAAAATTTAAAACCAAACACTTGGTAATTTGAATTTTTCACATAAATTTTGAGGCTATGTGAAAAAAGTGTTAACACAAAAAGTGTAGATCTACTTATTACCTACAACTTTGACATTTAATTTTTTTTCCATAGGACTTGTAGTTTTGTCGGAAATCAAGATAAACCTTTTCTACTCTTACGCCCCCCCCCCCTCTTTTTCCACTTCCACACCTCAGATAGACCGTAATTTATTTTTCCTTTCATTTTTTTTATATTCTCTTCCTTTTCTAATGGGTCTCATCCTACTATAGTGTTTTTCACTTTTTTTCATTTTCAAAGGCTAAAAGCACTGGCCTATTACATGAGTCGATAGAATTGATCTAATTGCATCTGACAATGCAACTAGATTTAAAATAAAACACGTTACGGCTTACAAAGTAAGTACATAGATACAAATTTTACTCATACAAATGTAATACTCAAGAACCCTAGCAAATTTAAATATTTTTTGAAAATCTCGCGACACACTTTGGAATCTCTCACGACACATAGTTTGAGAATCGCTGATCTAAGATATTAAAGTGACTCTAAATAAGCGCAGTTTATAACAAAAACTATCAAAATGTATGTAAAAAAAATACTTACAATTGATCCACTTTTACGACAAAGCGATGCATATTTCAACCATGTGTGCATATCTTCTTGAGGCGACAAAACCAAACTGTGCACTTGTAAAATTCGTTGCCAATCTTCCGCGACATGCTGTCCCGCTTGCAACCGCTGCCACCACAATTCCCGAATGTACGGCCTCCGTTCTGGCACCAATTTATACTGCACAACCTCCTCGAGCTCGGCCAACATTTGCACACAAACCATGGCACCATAAGCACGCTGATACGACTCACTGGCCATTGACGTCAGTTCCGTATCGAGCAGATCTCGCGCCGTATCGATCAACTTTTGCGCGGCCACATACTGATCACGATGAATTTCTAACACGGCCCGATAAAACGCACCGTCTTGCGTATTTGCCGGAATCGCGGCCACATAACGCTCCATACAATCCCAGCGACCCAGCGCCCAGGCCGAAGCGGCTGCAAGTGGTCCCGCTTTTTGTCGTCCACTCTCACCCAACATCGGCCAAATTCTCTCAGCCGTTTCGTTCAACGAACCCCATTCACCCAAAGCTTCCAAACACCGCATCCGACCCAATTGCGCCTCTTCGTTATCCTCCGGTTTAACCGCATACAAATTCAGCGCTTTCTCCCAACTGTGCAATTTTTCATACCATCGAATCTGAACTTGCAATTTTTCATCTTTACTTTCCATAACATATTCGAGTAAGCCTTGAACAGCTTCTTTTTGTTGTAGCTTATTATTGATGGAAATCAGTGCTTCAACCACTTGCGAATTAGGTCCAGCATGGAATTCAGCTTCTTTGTAATGAAGAGCTTTAGCATAAGCACGACATTGCATCGCTCTTTCACCTAAAAAGCTCGCATCTAGTGGCAAAGGACCATGGTCACAATGTTCCATGAATTCTGCTAGATTTAAAATAGCTTGAGTTACTTCGGGAACTTCTGGAACGAGCAAAGCTTGTTCTAAACTAGAAACCAATTCTCGTTGCATTGGTTCGCTCAGATCAGCCCAACAACTGACAAAAGCTGCGTTAAATAAGTCACGAGACAATTGGGAATAGCTCTGGGCGAGGGTGAAACACGATCGCAGCGCAGGACTTGGCGATTCTTTAATCAAAACAATACTTAGACGACGAAGCCATTCGAGCCAGTCTTCTTTACTGACACGTCTTGCAGCTGTCCAAGCTAACTGAAGATTCGATGCTCGGACGTTCAAACGCTTAATCGTGTTCGTATCACTTACAGTTAAGGCGACGTCACGATCAGAAGGTCTTGGATGTGGCCTTATCGTCTCCAGCTCAGCTAAAGTATTTCCAGCTAAAGCTTTAGTCGCTAAAGCCTCATGTTGAGAGTTTTGTATTCGGTGTTTCGCCAAAATTTTATTAGCAAGTGGAGCAAAAGGTGCATAACGTCTTCCTAGCTGCCTGGCTACGGAACATAGAGTATCAACAGCGGTTGGTGCCAATTCCGGGATGTTATCAATGGTTCGAATCAACGGATGAACGATTCGCGATGCGAAATCTGTATAATCTAAGGTGTCAGCCAACTGATCGATTGTATTGAGTGCCGCTTTGCTGACCGCAAACGGACAATTAGGGGCATCAAAGAGTCGCACGACAGCTGGAAGAATCAAGTGTAAATTATCGTCAAGATTGCTTCCAAATTTTTGTAGTGCTTTGAGCATTTTTAAAATGAAAGTCTCGTCTTTGGTCACGTCAGGAGACAGAACTCGAAGAATCAATGGAACCAGTTGGGGAAGATAGATTTTAAACTCGGCTCCCAGTGCCACAGCGATTGATTCGGTGAGAGCAATTAGCGTACCTTGCAACGGGCTATTGGGAATCCAAAACTCTCGGATTAATGAAAAAATGTCATCAAGATAATTTCGAATGTGTTGCTGCACGATGGCAACTAAAAATCCAAGTTGTTGTAGTAAAAAATCGCGAGAACTCAAATCAGCGGTTCGGATCACATGCAGATAACTGGGAAGCACTTGTGGAATGTAAGACACACACTTAATACCCAGACTGGCAAATGTAAAGGTCAATGCTTGAATAACGGCTGTGTGGTGCTGAGCCAGAGTTGGCTCTCGAGCGATTCGCATCAAAATCGAAATTGCCACAGCCGGGTAGTATTCTTCTAAAGTAGTCGCAGCGTTCATACTGACCAACATTTCACTGCTACTTAAGTCTGATGAAGCTAACGGTTCTTCGGGTTCTCGTCTTTTATATGGATCTAAAGCTCCGAGTAACCCGAGAACCCGAAGCGTTTCACGTCTAATGCTTGGTCGTTGTTCGGTTTTAAGAAACAGTAGAAGTGTATCTAGTAATGCCGGTTGTTTTGCATATGGTTGCAAAGCATGTCCCGTTACAGAAACCAATTGTCCCAAGGCCCATAAAGCAGTAGCTCGTTTATCAACCGAACCGGCATCTCCGAGGATTTCAATAAGGACACTTAATAACTCATCAGCCCAGGGTAACAATTCGTTTCCACCAGCTGCCTCGGCTAAGTCGCCTATAGCCTTTAAAATCGACAGCACCACAGGTTCGGAGTCTCTTAATTTCGGGACTAGAGTTGCCAAAATCGGTTCCGTGTATGGTCTGACTAGTCTAGGTGCACTGACAATGAGCCGTCCCAATAATCTGGCTCCTTGCTCTTTGTTTCTGGCCATTCCTGAATGTTGCACTTCCGTTAAAAGTTGCACTAACGTTTTTCGGAGTGCCGGCATGACATAAGCTGGATTTAAGGAGCTCAGACGTCCAATTGTGCACAGAGCTAACTCACGAATTTCAAAAACTTCATCGTGTAAGGCTACTAGTAGTAAGCTAAGCGCCTCGGCTTGAGCTAGGTGTGGATCAAAATTTTCACGCAGGGACGCTAAAACCCAATATCGTACACCTGGATCAGTGTCAGTAACAGCCACGGCGAGTAAACGGGCAAGAACATCAGCAGCTGTATGAGTCACTGTGTTACTAGCTGGACATTCCAGGGCTACTCGTAAAAGTCTTCCACTGGTTCTTACAGCTTCCAAACGCACTTCACTATGTTCATGAGTTAAATAATTCTCAGCACAATGTCGCACGAACTGCAATAAACTTTCACCTTCAAAATTAAACGTTCGTAATGTTTGAAGTCCCAGTACTATCGTCGATGTATCCCCTTGGTCTATGGCATTGGCAGATGTTCGGGACTGTCGAGGCATTCCTGGATGTCTAACTGGTCTTTGAAGCAAAACCTGGGCCAAAATTTTCAACAAACCCTCAATCACATCCTGTCTGACAGCCGGAACTGCAGTCGAAAGTTGATGTAACGCAGTCGTTAAGGAGGTACTTAATCCAGATGCAAACATCGGTTCTAACAAATCACGGATTTCAGATGATTTCAATGCTGTAGAATGTCCCATTAAGGTAATGCAAGCAAAAACGTCCGGCTCGGGAACTTGAGGTGCTCGTTTCTTACTGGGCATATCTTTACTAGGTAAAGCCATTCGAATTGCTTCTAAAATTTTGGGAACATACGGTCGAATTGCAGTTTCTAAGGCTACAGCTAGAAGACCAATGCAAACAAAACCTTGTGTTCTTTCTTTGTCTCTTCCATGCACAACATTTAATAAATGCGTCATTGTTGCCGTTAAATAATTATTAACAAATTTAGGAGGGTTAAAAACAGCAAGTCTTGGTATGGTTGAAAGCACAGCTTTTTGAATGTGAGTATTTCGGGAAACCCTTTGTGAGAGTATATCGTTGCAAATTGGAGCATAGCGTTCTTCGACCAGTTGACGACAAACCGCTGATTCCGGATTCAATGGTTCGTCATCGACGTTATCATCGCGATAGTTCAACTCTGACGGAATAACATCACATGCACGAGGTAGTTGAAAATTGACTTCTTCAGGAATTCGATTTTTCACGGGGATTCCAGCTTCTTCTAACAGCTGAATCGATCGATTTTCCCATTTCGAATTAGCAATTCGTAACAGTTCGTTTAAGACAAGAAGTGCTCCGTGAATACGGTCTTCTCGAGTGGTTCCCTTTTCGATTCGGGTGTTTGTGTCTTCTAAAAGACTAATAGCTTCGTCGTAACATTGTCGATACCATTGCGGTTTGTAGGTTTCACTTCGTTGTTTGGCTGATTCACGGAGTGTGACGACAATAAGAGCGGCTCGAAGTGCTTCGACAGCACCGACTCGGACCGTGAAACGTGTATCTCGGACAGCTATGAAGATGTTGTCAAAGAATGGTGAGACTAACTGATAAAAATATGTAGGCATCGCCAAAGCAAGTTCTCGTAAGATTAGAACAGCGGCGAGTCGTTTTGTCTCGTTTTTATCACGATCGAGCCACTCGAAAACTCGTTTTACTTCGAATTCGACGTAGGTCGCCGCATTTGAACCGGAAGCCAGCGCAATTTTTCCCATGGTCCAGGCAGCCATTTCTAAGGCAGTTGCGTCGCCAAATGGAAGATGATTACGAAGGATGTTGGCAAAGCGAGAAATCGCTGTGTTTGAATTTAATAAGTCGGGAGTATCGATGACACATAGAATAGCGAGAATGCCACCTTTCTTTTCGTTGACGTCATTGCTGGAGACCATCGCTAGAATTGTGTCGTTTAATTGGTTTTTGAATGTGGTTTGATCTTCGGTGGGCATCTCACGTAGTTCGCTCTTAATGTAGTTACAAAGATCGCGTGCTGATTTCTCTCGGGTCTCAGCTTGTTTGGACTTCATGCCCGTAACAAGCTGTTGCAGTATAACGATCGACATCTTGGGGCTTTAATTCAACCTAAAAAATGTAATCTTAGTATTGATTTCGATAATCATAGAGTTTGTAATTGCTCGGTAGCTTTGGTTATTATTTACATACTAGTTGTTGGTGGGCGCCTACGGCGCCCTATTTTTTTTAGAGAAGCCCAAGTTTCTTACGTGAAAGTTATGAATGAGTTCAATAAAAAGAATGAATAATTTATTTTTAATTTATGAATGCTTTATTTGTTTATAAAATTTCTTGATACACAACATTGCGAGTGAAAATACGATTATCATTGAGTAAATGTCCTTGTTGTGGGGTTGGCTCAATAGTAGTAGGCATAGTATAGGCAATTATAGTAGGCATTGAGCGTTACAGAATGAGTGAGTGAATCCGTGACCTGGACTTTCATATTATCTTATTATTATTATTATATTAAATGGTTTGAAATTCTACAGGCTTGCTTATTCCACTGTATAATGTTAAATAATGATTATCAGGTGACGTTGTTTTTCCATCACTTTTAATAATTCCCATGTAATTTTTCGGTAACGACTCCTCTCATATTTAGACCTTTTTCAATTATGACACATAATTTTCCTGATTTTTTTTTCAATTGTGACCCCAAAATTGTTTTAATATAGTTTTCTATCATTTTTTCATAATTTTTCGTTAGTGACCCCCGTGTAGTTTTAGACCTTGTTTCGATAAGGGGCCATCCATAAATTACGTCACACGTTAAGGGGAGGGAGGAGGTCGATGAAGTGTGAAATTGTGTGACACGGGGGTGGGAGAGGTCCTAAATTTCGTGACGTCACATTTCAAAGTCTATTTTAATCTAAGTGTTACGTTAAACACGAACTTTGAACTATTAACGAAAAAACTTAAAAACATTTGCAACACTATCTATAGAAACATAAGGTTCAAATTGTTTTACCGGCCGCTCGCTCTACTACACTGAGAAAAAATTCTCTTCTAACAACTGAATTTCATTTTCACCAACAAAATAATTTGATAGCCCCATTGCCAATCAATTATTTAATATTTAGATTTAGTTGTCCGAAGAGAATTTTTTCTCGGTGTAGATGCGCTGATACTATTTCCCTTTGATAAATGCCGCTAAATTCTGCACCGTGCCTAGCGGTGATATTGTTTTTATTTCATTTAACAATTGAATTTCAAGATGATTACGTTGGATCTTTAATTAATATAATTAGTTGATGTTTGATTTGATGTTAATTTTATTCAAAAATCATTTAAATTGAAATAAAACAAATTTTGGAACTACTGTTTTAATTCAATAATTATTTGTAAAATTTTAAAATATGTGACGTCACACTAAGGAGGGGTGGGTCTCACAAATGTGACCAGCTGTGACAAGGATGGGGGAGGGGGTCAAAAATCTAAAAATTCGCGTTACGTAATTTATGGATGGCCTCTAAGAACCTTCATTTGATTTGCTTTATATTTTTCCAATTTTTTGACCCCCACATTGTTTAAATAGGGTATTAATAGTGACTCGTATATATGTATATGTTTTCAATAATAGCCCCCTTGTAGTTTAGAACATTTCGATAACTTAACTTAATGGGGAGTTCAACTTAAGTGAAAAGGTTTTGATTATAGCACTTTTGCTACTGTTTCGTCCCCGAATTGGGATTTCGGACTTGGTTACCAATTCGAAGACGATACGTTATGTAATGCAACTGCAGCAAAGGCGTTTTAATAAAAACCTATTCACTGCCTTATGAATTCCCCACTAAGTTTAATTGTTATAATTGACTTGAACCTCAACATTTTTTCGATAATGACCCCCGTGTAGTTTTCCTATATTTTATTTAATAATGACCATCACGTAACTTCCCGATCATTTATCAAAAGTGACTTTCATGAAGTTTTTCTATAGTAACATCCGTGTAGTTTTTAGAGCTTTTTTTTCAAAAAGGACCCCCTATTTTTTCAATTTCGATCTCCACGCTGTTTTACAAATATTCCCTAATAGTTTTCCGACATTTTTGGATAGTGAACATCACATAGTTTTCCGATTTTGGCACCCATACAGTTTACCGATTCTTTATCAAAAGTACTCTTATGTAGTTTTAATAACCCCCGTGTAATTTTCAGACTTTCTTTTGATAAGGACCCCCACAAAATTTTCTTATATTTTTTCAACAGTGATTCCCACAGTGCTCCGATATTTTTAAGAATGCTGTTCCTCATTCTAATCAAAGTTACGTTTTTGTTTTGCTAAGTTAATTTTAATAATTAAAGCTAATGCTCTTACAAAATATGCTTCATTTTATTCATTTTTTTAACACTATTTTTATTTTTTTTTATTAGAGGAGCTATGGGATACCTTATGATATTAATTATGTGATTTTCTTCAAGTGCCTTACTAAGAACTAATGTTAGATCTGTAATGTTATCTAAAATATACTGTAAAATAGACAAAACCCAGACTTTTTCATAATAACCAATGTTAAACACCAAGATTATCTTGATTTAATTAATTAGATAAGATAACACATACCTTCAATAAACATATTATGATATTATTTCCATAAGATTTTTTTGGCTTACAATAAGTTTTAACCTAAAATCATAAATGTCATTAATTTCATGTAAAACAAGCAATATAATTAATATAACTTAGTTATAATATTACTTACATTTAAATTCAAGATAAAACGTGAAAATTACATCGTTTACAAATTATTTTTTTGCTTTTTGCACGATTTTAAAGCGGAATTTCAAATCCAAGCCATGTATTTATTTTTCTAATCGCATTATATTTGGAGGATTGGAGCTCTATGGGTCACGTGGTGGCAATCTCAAAGCTTAGAATTGTATGGTTGTTAAGTATAAAAAGTTCCTTATCATTAACGATTATAAAGTCTCATTTCATTGCGTTTAAATCGTAGTCAAAGTGATTTAAATTCAAATTAAAATAATCTTTAAATAATTTGTGATAAGATTTAATACGATACAACATATTTTTTTAAACACTTGACTTGTGACGTACGTCACTGTACCAAAACATAAAACATGTCGGCGGATGGGGAAAATATAAATCCCATAAATCCAAGTAAGTTTTTAAATGAAATTATTTAGTGTGAAAAATTTGAATTTTATCTTGTTTTTAGGTGAGGAAACCGTAGCTAATGGTACAGACGAGGCACCACAAAATGATATCGTCGTTATTGATCCGACCACAACGGTATTGGACCTGAATCACGGCCGGATCGGAAAAATTGATAATTTAGAGCCGCTCGTCCAAATCGAACAACTCTACTTACGTTGGAATTTCATCAAAAAAATCGAAAATCTAAGCACGTTGACTACATTGAAAGAGCTGGAACTGTACGATAATCAAATCACAAAAATTGAAAATTTGGACGCCCTCGTTAATTTAGAGTAAGTTGAAAATGTGGGAGGAAAACAATGCGTAATATTCATTACATTAGCCCATCTTTGGAATTTTTATGATCCTTTATTGAGACGTGCTTATTTTTTATGTTTATATTCGATAGGCCAATAGGGAATTTTATTTATTTATATCCTGAAGGTTACACGTGATATCGATCGAATATGTGGCCTTTTATTTTGTCATTATTAAAAGATATTCGTCTTAAAATTGGCCTCTGATTTTATGAACAAAACATTTTCTCTTGTAAAGTATACAATAAAAGATCAATACAGAACATCTTTGTTGAATCACCAAAAATATTACAAACTGTATAGGTGTTTCATTAGAGTAAAATAAACTGTTGATATTTTTTTCATGGTTAAATTACTTTCGTTTTTTTTTTTTTTTTGGAATTCGAGATTGACTATTTTTTTCTACACATTCCATGAAATTTAAATTGCTGACTATTTACTGTGTTAGGGATTTGGCTCTAATCTATACCGAAATCCACGTTTGAGGTTTTTTTATTCTTTGTAAATTTTAATAAAAACCACAGTTTTTTCTATAACCACAAATATTACAATTTAAATCACAACAATGGCTAATTGTCAATGATTCTCAATCTTTTTGATGTGATAACGTCTTATAAATTGATGAACACCGGCAGCATGCACGAAAAAGTGTCACGTTCTACCTGAGTCTGCGAGTGCAAGCGAGAGCGTGGAAGAAGTGATATAGAGGCACGATATTATTGTTGAATCCTAAACAACGTGTTTTGGGGTTTTTCTACAATTTAATAAGATTTAATTGATATATCCTTCATAATTTTCAGTCTGATTTCATTTTGAAAAAAATGTAATTTTAAATTAAATCCTTCTCTGTACTATACAAAATAATGATAATTCAGCGATAATAATTCAATTCAATTCATAAAAGTATGCAATTTTTCATCAGTGTTTCTTTATGACGTTATCACGTAAAACTGTCGTCCGTAAACCGACTTTACAGACAACCAATTTTTTATGTTTAGGCAGTCTAAGACAGTGATTCCCAAACTTTTTTGGCCCACGACACAATAAAATAAATCAAGAATTTTCGTGACACAACAGTTAGTTAGTTATTTTACTTACCCGGGAAAAAATGTTTTTGTCTAATCATATATAATCAGATTTGAAAATTGACCAGGTATGATAATACATAATTATATATGACTAGCTGATTCCCGCCCGCTTCGCTGGGCATAGTTAAATTGAACTGATTGAATAATAGAAACCGTTATAGCAAAATATAATAATTCATTTTAGTTATGTCGGCAGAAAAGATAAAAATCGTTCCTCAAGAATCGTAAATTTCTCATAGTAATAAATATGTTCGTATTTTTACCTGCCTAGAAAACTCACTATTTGCAGTTCAGTCATCTTTCAACGGATTTTTACCCGTAATTTACATTTGACATATTTTGAACTCCCTAAAAGTTGCACCCGTGAATAAGTGAAAATATTTTTTTTTGTTCCAATTCATCCCTATGTAACTATGCGTATTTTCATCTCTATGCATCGAACTCCTAATCGAAATCACTTAAGTCGAACTGTCTGATTTGGTTATTATATATGAATTGTGAAATACGATATCATTTTGAAACTTGGCTATTTATTTTTAAGAATGAAATCATATTTACTGCAGAGGATCTCCTGATTACTTTAAGTTTTACTCTCAATGAATGGAACAATGGATAAATAAAAGTACTCCTTCGAAAATTTAAACGTTTACTGAACCGAACTGTAGATAAGATAACAACCTATAAATTAACTAGGGATTTATGGTTTAATCGTTATAATCTTCATTTTTGCGAACATTCATTTATAAGAATAATAAATTAGTTTCAAATCATGTCGTCTCTCCGATATGATATTTATATGTACATTGTATCACAGCTGCCTGCCGATGTATGTTTTTCGTTGCGCAGTTTTTAGTTTTTATTCTTTTGCTCAGAAAATCAAAAATTTTTCGGAATAAAAATTATTTTATAGCACTTTTTGTAATGTCTACTACTTGTCGTTGAAATCTCGTCCAAATCGGACCAACCGTTTTCAAGTTTGCCAAGAACAAACAAACAAGAGAAAACTATTCGAAATTTAAAGTAGCTTATAATGTAAGTTAGAATATTTAATAACTTTTTGTGAAAATTTCATTGAATTCGGTTCAGCCGTTTTCAAGTTTACCCTGGACAAACAATATTTTCTTTTTGGGTAAAAGTGCAATGAAAATGGCATTTATTTTTTTGTATTAAACATATGAAAATGTAGGTAATAAACAGTATTCAACAAAACACCTTACATTTTTTAGATTAGATAAAAATCTCAACTGAGAAAAATAATTCCGTTTTTGGTCGCTCGCGCAGGTAAGACGTAACGTTTTGATTATATAAGTATTCAAAAAACATAAAATTCAATCTTATTATTGGTATAGATTAGCGCAAAATATTTTTTTCCGGGTACTCATGTTGTAATATTTTTTCTAAGTTATCGTTATACTTGGTGTTTTTATTTCATTTTATTTAGTTTTCTAAAACTCTCGAAAAATGTGCTTTTGATTGTAGTAAGTGATCGTCCGGGAAAAAATATTGTTGTGATAATTATCATATATAATTATATATGATCATACCTGGCCATTTTTTAGTTCTGATTGTATATGATTAGAATAAATAATTTTATCCCGGGTATCTTTTAATGTACTGTGTAAAATTCGTTATATCGGAAACTAAGCGAAAACTCGAAAAGTTGTATTCTTAATTTTCGGTTTATTTGAGTGAGATCTGTAAAAATCCATTGTCAAATCTTGATGCCCGTAAAATAGTAGCCTTCCCAAACTGAAAAATAAATAGCTGATAGCTCTAGTATATATCTGAAAGACATTTCACTTCTTATTCGTTGACACTTATAAACGCATCATTTTTTTTTAGAATTTTAGACATTTCATTCAACCGAATCAAACAGATCGAAGGATTAGAAAATTTGTTAAATCTAAAGAAATTATTTTTGTCGTCAAATAAAATCACCACAATCGAAAATATCAATCATTTGACTCAACTAACATTGTTGGAATTGGGCGACAATAAGATCAAGGTATTGCTGACTTCTTTATTCCCAATTTTATTTCTTTACGTTTTATACTTTCTATTTTAGCAAATTGAAAATATCGAAAATTTAACCAATTTGGAATATTTATATTTGGGAAATAACAAGATACACAAAATCAGCGGTTTAGACACATTGACTAATGTGCGTTGCATTAGCCTACAGTGTAATCGTTTGAAACAAATTGAAGGACTGGACGCTCTCGTAAATCTAGACGAGTTGTATTTGTCAGAAAATGCCATTTCAAAAATTGAAAATCTCGATAATAATACAAAACTAGCCACATTAGATCTGGCTCAGAATCAAATAACAAGCATTGAAAACGTAAACCATTTGAGTAATTTGCAGGAATTTTGGGTTTGTTCATTGACACTTAATTGGTTTATTTAATAGTACCATTAATCTTTTTTTCAGTTGAATGATAATAAAATTGAAGATTGGCACTATATCGATGCGCTTAAATCGAATCAGTCGCTTTCGACAATTTATCTCGAAAGAAACCCACTGGAAAGTGACACCAATTATCGACGAAAAATAATGCTAAGCGTCCCCTGGCTTAAGTTTATTGATGCAACATCATGTCAACGTCCCTCTTAAACCCTTTGAATGGATCCACTCAATATGCAAATTGTACCTTCAATAGTATTTCTACAATCTAAACTAATTGTTGAATATTTGTATTATAAAAAAACAAACAAAAAAAAACTAATACATATTTTAATATTGTTGTTTAAAGTTAAGCTTTACATCCCTTTTTTAATTTAACATTAAATATATTCGTTTTTTGCAATTTTGTAGTTTTATTAACCTAGTTGTATTATTAAATATAAACTTGCTTATAAATATAAAATATTTCACTTAATTGAAAATATAGTGAGGTGAAGAGCTTATAGAAAGAGACCAGAAGGCTGAACTAATACATAGGGATGGAAGTGCCCACGAATAGTTTTATAGTAGATGTCGCTGCGATCAAACCTCAGCAGTTGTCGATAAGCAAGACTTAAAGGTTTGTTCCATTTAACAGACAAAGCGTACATGAACGGTCAAATGGTGTTATAAATGCCCAAAATCTAATGTAAGAGTCGACATGAATCACAAAGTAAGAATACACAGAAACGTTAAATGGAACGAACCTTAAGTAGGAGATTGTATATTTATATTATAATATATTATGGTGGGTAGAGATAAGAAGCACAATCTCATATGAGCAAGATCACGTCAAGTGGGCCCCCCTATTTTCCACTTTTTTCATAAGTATGAAAATTTGATCCCCCAAACGATTTTTGAAAAAATTATTTTTAACAATGAAAATTTTTGGTACTTTTAATTAAAAATAGATTTTTAATCAACAGTAAGAATTAAATTAGTAAAATTTTCAGGATTTATAGTAAAATATTAATAACTAAAAATTATTTGTTTATTAACTTAACAAATGAAGATTTTACTGATTTCTCGGTAAAAATATGAGGTTTTTTTTATTAGTTCGATGCGTTATTTATTTAAGTTTAAGATTCTGAAACAAAATTTCACTGCTCGCAATTAATTAAAACGCGATGAATTTATTTATAACAGCTTCGGTTTATTATTATTTAAAATTACAATTAAAAATGTAACTATCATCATCATTTGATCATCTATCATTTTGTTTTTATTATTAATGAACAAACTAGTAATTAAATATGAAAAATTTGTGAATTCTCGTTATCTTTATTTTATTTTTTAAACTTTTTTATTATAAATTTTCTAATCTTCGGAAACAAGCTTACATTAGGCTCGTAATAGTGGAATTGACGAGTTTTTTTTAATTGTAGCTGCTCGATCGAATCGTTGTTTATACTTTTGTTCATTCAAGTTATTTTGGGAACAGAAAGCAAAATTAACTTTTTTAAATGAATATTTATTAATTTTCGCTGCTTAATGTACGGAAAAAAATATTATACTGGGCTGTTCATAACATTTTTAAAGAATAAAATTTGTTTAATAATAATAATAATAAAATTCGATTGATAATTAAATTTTTAATTGTAATTTTGAATAATAATAAACTGAAGCTGTAATGTAATCTGACGCTCCGCCGCCCGGTGTTCTGACAGTACCTGGCGCGATGTTATAAATAGTTTCATATTTGTTAAATTAATTACGAGCGGTGAAATTTTATTCCGGAATCTTAAACTTAAATAAATAACGCATCTAACTAATAAAAAAACTTCATATTTTTACTGAGAAATCAGTGAAATCTTCATTTGATAACTTAAAAGTTAATAAACAAATAATTTTTAGTAGTTAATATTTTACTATAAATCCTGAAAAGTTAATTAATTTTTCTCTAACGGTTGATTTAAAATCTATTTTTTATTTAAAAGTACCAACAATTTTCATTGTTAAAAAAATAAAATGATTATTTATTATTGTTGTTAAAAATACAATTTTCAAAAATCGTTTAGGGTATCAATTTTTCACGGTAACTACTTATGAAAAAAATACATGGAATTTATTTTTATGATCAAGTGGAAAATAGGGGGGTCCCCTTGACTTGATCTTGTTCATATGGCTATTTGACTAAAAAAAGGATTCAGAATAGGAATAAATAAAGTAAAGTGAAAGAGATAGACCATCAAAAAGCCAGCCTTCTTGAAAGTTTACTCGAAAACGTTGCTTGCTTAGACTATAAGCACAGATAGCTCAGCGAGTGATTGACTTTGGGATTTATCGGTTAGCACTTTTGAGCAACAAATTAACGGTAAAGATCCATCCCACTTGTTCGGGCTTCTGATCGCTATCCTTTATAGTGAAGACTAATGGAAAAAAAAAACACCCAAATTTGAGAATGAAAACGAAATTTTTGTACATAGGAGTTTGTCTTTGGGGCTACTGTTTTTTAAAACTTTTTAAAATCGGATATATATTATCGAATGCTTCATAGATTTCTTGTCGCACTTTCGCGCCTGTTAACACCACTTTACCCGAAACGAAAATTAAAAGTACAATTCTCGGTTTCACCATACGATAGATGAGTCCAGGAAACAGTTCTGGCTCGTAGGAGCTGAAAGAGTTGTGTGTGAGCACCAGACCCTCGAGTCGAATTGGAAATTTCACGTCACAACTGCCAACCATGTTTTGTATTTTGAAGTCGAGGAACTTGGCGGGAAAGCCAAGCTTTTGGATGATTCGCGCGTATTTGCGAGCTGCAAGTCGTGAATCTTCTTCGCTTTTTGCTCCGGTACACACCATTTTGCCCGAGGAGAAGATGAGGGCGGTGGTACGTGGCTCACGAATTCGCATGATGACGGCGGCGAAACGTTTCGGATTATATTCAGCATTACGTGCGTGTAAGGCAATTTTTTTCAGTTCTAGTTTACAGTTGAGATTAACAGTAGATACGATGTTCCTGAAAAAAATTTAATAAATTATATCGTCTTGGATACTACAAAAAAATAAATGTCAATTTTTAAAAAATCCTTTTTTCAGGAAGACGTTTTCTTTCCTACTAATGCCCACGGATAAGGAAGAGTGGCAAAGAGCTAGACCTATCAAACCGGTCACTAGCTTAAAAATATCAGATTATTGCAAGGACTTATTCGTTGCTTCCTACGAAAAAGTAATGGAATAATTTTTTGAAAAACCTAATGCTTTTCATATTACATTTTAGAATCCTGAAATCAACTTAAAATGGCTTCTCTCGCACGAGTATCAACGTATTTGGATCGAAGAAAAGAAAAAATTTGACTCAGTCTCTCATCAACCAGCGGAAACGAATAAACTATCTCGAAAATTTATCAATAGACGATTGGTGTTTTTGAAAAAGAAAAATGATGAAAATGCGAATGAGGTGCCAATGGTTCGGTTGAGGCATGCCAAAGGGCGAATGGTTTCGAATCGATCACCTCCAGATGATATCGATGAATAGAACAAAATAATTAATTTTTATTCTTTATATATTTTATATGTTATTAATTATTATGCATTTTACTTTATTATACCTATAAATAATTTGATTATTATACATATCTGAGTAATATTGACGCTTAATGTTTATTATTTACACGCAACAAATAGCCTGAACGTGTCTGCGACCTCGTCTGATTCAAGCTCTTACATTTTTAAAACTTTTTTTCGGTCTAATTAGGGACTGGACATTGTATTAGCCATGCTGCATTGGAAAGAGGAACTTTATGTAAAAAAAAAGAATGCGTATGTGAATGAGGGTTAAAATTCCCCTAGTTGGCGCTGTTAAGATTAAGTGGTATATTATGGTAATGTCGTTTTGCACTGTACTGTGGAAGTACATATCAGTAGGAACTTTGTCCAATCTTGTCAATCGCTCTCATTGGAACCGACAGCACTATTAAAATTAAAAAAAAAAAACGAAATTTATTAAAACTAGCCCTTTTCCTGGGAAGATTTAAAAAAGATCCGCTAGGGGCAGCACCGGTGGCAGGGTACATATTTTTTGAATTCTCTATTGACAACAACGTCAAACGTATAGAATAATAATGGAATTAACGGAAGATGATGAACCTGGAGCGAAATTGAATTTTGCAAAATTGCAAGACCATCTTGTCCGGCATTTAAAACGATGGCTTGCATGTCGTGGCTTAACCGTGTCAGGTAATAATAATGTCCTAGTTGAAAGGTTAGTCGGTTCATAAATTTTCTCGTATACGTCGTATTGTGTTGTTGAAAATTTTATTATTTTAAATAAACTAAGTTGTTTTTTTTGTATATTTGAGAATTGAAGAATTCATTGCAAACGGTAATGATAAAAAAATTTTCGTTGGAATTGATGGTGGTAAATGTCTAGCGGATAAACAGCAACTCTACCAAGTTCAACATCATGCAGTTTTTCTACTACAAACTGGACAAATTTTCCATCCCAAGCTATTTCTCTTTCTTTTTGCTATGCTATAATATTATGTAGTAAATTAAGTAAATATGCTTAATTTTACACCATCCTGCTTGTATCGACTATCAGACGTACAATTAGCAAATGCACAATGTTTTGTAGACATGACGATTTTTATTTGTATTTTTTTGATCACAATATTTATTTATTCTAATAATAATAAGATGTACGTTTGACGTTGTCAATAGAGAATTCAAAACATATGTACCCCCCCCCCCTCCGGTGCTGCCCCTAGCGGATCTTTTTTAAATCTTCCCAGGAAAAAGCCTAATTAAATTATCGACCAGCAAAACAAATTATCTACAAATCTAATATTTTTCCCTTTAAATAAACAAGAACTCGAACAAATTAAAGATTAGTGCAAAATTCGTTAAGCGGGTATTTGTTAGATCAGGGGTCGTCCACATTTTGCACTTTTAGGGACCTTTCGAAGGTATGATGTCCTCGAAGAAATTTTATAACTAAGTATTACTTAAAAAAGTTATTCAAAATTCAGGACAAAGAAATTAATGTCCATTTGTAGACATCCTTGTCAATGTCCCATTCTTTAGAAAATCGAGGATCGAGGTTAGACAATATTGGAAGTGCTCGGTACGTTCCAGCCAACAGCGCCACGGCGACTATTTTAAAAACTATTTATTCGGTATCATTCGAATGGAATGCTTTGTTTGTTAAATCGATTAGCTCCACTCTTTGAATTTTATTACATTTTAATATCAGAGCAATTGCTTGGCTCTTACTCAAACATATATTCTAAAGACATGTCTCTAATAATAGTATAATAAGACCACTTACTGATAATTTTTTTAGCCGTTACATGATAAGTAATATATTTAATTCCTAACGGAAACAACCGAGTGTTGTAAGTTTAACATGTGTCTGTGCAATCGTAGCTTCTAAATGAATAAACCGATTTTGATCTAATTTTTGTTTTTTGAAATAAGACCTGATTTCAGATGTTCTTAGCTACGATTTGCAAAAAAATTAGTTCATCCCTTTAAAAATCACCTCTTTTTAAGTTGACTTAAGTTTGTGATCAACTTCCATAGGTCTCATCTCTCCATAATTTGGTATCCTGGTTTTTTAATTATACTTGGTGTTTTTTTTCTTAATTTTTATCAGTTTTTTGCTTTATGAAATAACTTAATTTGTCTAATGATATATTCAAGTAAAAATCAACACTAAATTCCATGATAACTAAATGCTTATTTTAATTAGTTATATATTGCTGATTTTACTTACTGTAATTGAGGTACGATTCCTGGATCAGCAGAATGTGGCGTCATTGGAGTCATAGGTCCAGGTGTTGCAGGACCCATACTTGGAGGTCCAGCTAATCCTCCTGATGTTACCGAGTTTAAATTTCCACTGTTTACCATTGGCGACATTAAATTTTGCTTAAAAAAAAACGTTTAATTAAAATCTGACATGGTTAACGTTAATAAATCGAGTTAACGACTTACAGGTGTTTGTGGCTGCATCATACTTTGAGGCGTCGAAAAAGACGGCACCGGTGCATACGTGTGCATCTTCGGTGTTCCCAGATGAGGCATTGTCATCCCAAAACTACTCGAATTTATATTATTGCTACCCATCGGAGCCAGCGGTGGCACCTGTTGTTGTTGCTGTTGCAGAGCATTGGGAAGGATTTGTTGGTCTTCCTCGGGTTGATGCAGCGGAGTTCCGATACTCGGAATGCTGAACCCGGGACTTGGCAGCATTTGATCCATGGCGATGGTTGTTTATTATTGCATCTAACAAATGTTTACAAACGAACACTCGTTCCGGGGCCGGAACCACTAACTAATCAATCTCTTAATTAAACAAATTAATTTTTATCAATTTGAAAATAATAAGTTCTCTTTTCTTCCATTTATTTAAATATTCATTGTAGATTGAATAATTTTTTCTTATTTCTTTACATTTAAGATATTTGGAAGTGAGGTTAGTCAAACGTCGAGGCACCAAGGTTTCGTCAATGGCGCATGCGTCAGTTTCAATTTGAAAATAAACCAGCGCGACTTGTTTTTAACTTTTTGAAAATTAAAATTTAAAAATATAATTCATACAAATAAAAAATCTATGATGATTTAAAATTAAAATTTTATTCAATTTAATTAAAACAGTCTAAAAATGTTGGTTTCATCGATTTATTTGATTATTTAAAAAAATCGTATAATAAATTTCATTTAATTGCATTTGGGATAAGCCGTGTTTAACTGTGCTTGTGCCAATTTTTTTTTATTATGCAAATAATATATGGTTTAAGCGCAATAAAACGAAGTTGATTTGATTTGGTGTTTCTTTCAAATATCCTGAATACGAAGACGATTGAATGCCACCCTCATCGTCTTCAGTCGTGGGTGGTCCATCGTCTTATTCATAAACGTATCTCCCACCACAACTTCCTCGTCTCAACCCATCTTCGTCCCACAAATAACACTCGCACTATCTTCTTTTCTATTTTAGGCTCAGTCAACAAAGTCTTCAATCGCATTCACGTTCTTCACTTAAATATCTTGTAATGTAGTGCGTATAGTGTATTAAAAAATTAGCTTTTTAAACTGATTTTCATTGGAAAACCCAGAGTAAAATCATGTATTTTCAACGTTAAAATGAGTGAAAATTACGGTTGAATTTTCCCTTGAACGAACCGAAACGTTAAGTTAAAAAACTTAAAGGATTCAGCAGGTAGAAAACACATACCTACTTAGCATGTTGTATACAATACATTCAATAGTTGATCGCACGATAATTTAATTTATTAATTAATATGCATTCGGTGTATGTTTTCTATGGTGGAAATTAAAAATAGATTTTCTCACAATGAATTTTCACTTTTATAATTGTCAACATTATTTCAGTAACAGAAGCTTTCATTCGTATTATGTCGACTTATGTCAACGTTTTCCTTGTTAAAAATTTCTTGCTTCCTCTAATGTTAGCTATTATCCTTTAGATTACTATAGATCTTAGCACATTACGTCTCCGGACAGGTTCTTTTCGAGGTCATCTTTCTTTTATTTCCAAAAGCCTCAATAGTCGAGAAGAATTTGGGTACAAAGGACTGGTTACTTCTTGGAATTTTGACTTAAGCATGCTTTTTTCAAATAATTTTTTGTTTGTAATAATGAATTAATAATAAAGCCGTTTATTGATTAACATAGGTATTACTTTATTTAAATCCTCAACTTTTCTTTTGATAAATCGAAGATTGTTGTTTTATTTATGCGGTGTTGGTAAACAGTTTTGACATTTCTTATTAAAAAAAATCTTATCTTTCTTGCATCTAAAGCAGTGATCGGGGAACCGGGGTAAATTACCCCAAATAGGGTAAAAATGAAACTTTTAGGGATAATAAGGAAATTTTTTGTTATGGCTATTTTATAAACGTGTTAGTATGTCTGAAGTTTGTATTTCAAATTTTCTTGCATTAAAAACCCCAATTTTGAAGTTATTGTATCAAACATAAAGCAAGATCATTTCTAAAGAGGAGTTTTCAATTTATTTTTTATTTGTTCCTATATGAAATTTTATTTTGTTTAAACAAAATAATAAGACAAAATATGTCTATTTCATACTTACTACTTTCATGCAACTTTTTCTGTGTAAATTAATTCAATAAATAATGTTTCGTTTAAATTTACATTGATTGTCTTCTTTTAAAAATGAGGGGGTAATACCGAGATACGCAAAAATAATTTGGGGTAGTGGTAAAAAAATTTCCCGACCGCTGGTCTAAAGTAAAACATGTTTCTGTTCTCTCTCTTAAATGATATCGTTGAGGGGTGGGTAAACTTTTGCAATGTATAGGCGGTATACGCTACTTTCAGAGGTGTAGTTATACTTGGACCAATGCTAAAGAACTCGCGGGTTTTAGAACTTCGGTGAACATCTAGCCTCGACCACCCAGCTTAAACGAATGAAACTATACAAAATATGATTTAGTGCTATTTATGTGCTAATTAGTCGCCGAAGTTAAAATTTTGTTGCCCGTTCCGTTAACGAAATTTTTATGACAATACCGGCTTTCTTTGGAAGCTAGCATTGACATGCAATAAAGTAAATTAAAAATTCGTAAAGATGTGGTGATAATTAGTTGCTTGACTAAAACCACATGGAGTTCTGTAAAACTCAAAAAAAAAAATAATAGGAGCATAGACGGCTCTAGAGTCTAGCCTGTGTAGCGCCCGTATGGAATTAAAACACTAAAACTTAGGGATGTCGTTTAGGTATGCCAATTAAGTATTAACGGTACCGAATCACTTTTAAAAACAAGTACTAGTAAGCTCTCCGGCCTGTATTAGCTTGGAGAATGTGTAAACTAGTTAATTGCTCGATAACAAACCAACAAGAGATACGTAAAATTAAAAAAAAACAACAATTATGCTTATAACGAGTTTATAAAGGATAAAATCTCTTTCAAAGGGTTACTGGCAAACGTTTAGAGCTGTTTTGGCTATTTAGAGTTGTTAATTAGTTAGCCATAGCTTTCAAAGAAAGCATTGTTATAAAGATTTCGTTAACGGAATGAGCGACAAAATTTTACTTTCGGTAACTAATTAGCGCTTAAGTGGGCCTTTTAAAAGTCCATATATTTGATAAAACCAGACTAAAAATTGGGTGAAGAACACGAGATTTCCCGGACGTGCAGCATTAGGGAATAATAATGGTGTAGTATATTAAAGTTTACAAATGTATGACAATTGCTCATTCGGGCAATATTTTTTGGGAGTCCCTAAAAAGTAGGTAAGGGCCTTGGGTTACAGCTTTTGTAGCTTATACGTAAATCCTGCACTGATTGGGACGATATATGGCAAGTGATATACGATGCGCGATAAACGCAAACAAATCATTTAAATCTGAATAAAGGCGATAAAAAAGATTCACGCGATATATCGCCTAAGTTCTACTTGTCGGTCGCTTAAGTAATAATAATATATCGCTGATAGCCTCAATGTGAACAGTTCCTTAATGCATTAACTTAAGGCGTACGTTTGCCTTAAAAGGTTAAATTTTGCTGCAGGGCTTTACTAACTACTTTTAATTTTTCCCAAATGTTGAGGATCACTTACTATCGCAGATATGATGATCAAAAAGAATATCTTTGACCACTCTTAGAATAAGCTGTTAACCTAATTAGGTATGCCTCTGTAAATTTACTCACACTGATAAATAATAGGTTTGTTCTAGATGAAAATAAAACCAAACATTGTACGTTACAAAGCATAGATAATATAAAATTATGGTTTTTTACTTTCTTTTACTACTATATAGTTAACGCAGTTTGATGACCGGGTCAAATTTTCGATTTCTAGTTTTTCCCCGAAATAGATATTTTGAGGTCCCCCGAATTCGGAAAATTCGAAATTTAATCAAAGTTGGAATTTTGCTTTCATATTACATTTGGTTGTGCCGCGAGCGTTTGGTTGAAATCGGTTAACACGAAGTTCAAATTTATTCTATGGGGTTTCGAGATTTTCAATTTTTTTTGAAAACGGGTACAACGATTTTCGTTAAACTTGCTATATTTTAACCAATTGTGAGCTTTATTTATGTTTTTTTAACCAACATTGAATTTCATGTAAAAGAAAATTTTGTGACGCGTCGCAGCAGATATTTTTATGTTTTGCATGACTTTTTTGTTTTGTGCATGAATTGTATTGTACAATGTGTTTTATTTTCACCTGGGAAAAATTTAACCCGTCTTTTTTAGTACGTACATCCTGAATGTTAAGACAAACATCCAGAAATATTTTGTCGAGCCGATCCACCGATTAATCGTAATCGGTTTAATGTGCACCATGCAAATGATGTAGATTGGTTTTTTAAAAAAAATTTTAATTAGCTAATTTTTTTTGATCCTAGTACTTAATTTTTAAGATTTTTCATTATTTGATCGAAAAGTTTTATGACTGAAAGGCTATCCATAAACCTCAATAACATGTTTTAAGGGGATAAACTATGTAAACTTCATTAAGAAAAAATATAAAAATATAAATGATTTAATTCGTAATAATTGTATTAAAAAAGAAACACTAAATTGGCATAGTTTTTGTTTCTCTATTGGAAAATGGAGCGTAGGTGCTCATAGTATAGATATAAACTACAAAATTGTATTTTTGATAGAGAGAAATTGTCCATACTCTATTTTTAGAATAAAACAATTTTTTATTTTGTCAACAAACCTTTTTTACACTAACCAAATTTTAAATCCACCGGTTACCAGGTTTTTCTAATTGTTACAGAATGAATTTGGCTGCGTTAACATGGCTCCTCATCTACCAGGCATTCAACTTGATTCTAAGCCTCCAGAGCGCTGCAATAATTTCAAATATCACCGATAATAACGTAACCAGTTCGGTCGATTCGATTTTAATTGATGGACCTCTTCTGGTCCACAGCCGAGAAACCACTGAAAAAGTGGTCAGTGTTGCGCTCAGCTCGACCCAGCAACCATTTCAAGAGCTGCCCAAATTAACGCACGACCATTCCTTTCGGTTCGAGACAAAGTTTTCCGAGAAAATCAACGAACTGCAACAGATACAAAACCGAAACTCCTGGTCAGACTACGATGCCGATCGGCCACTACGACATCGGATCGATGGTACTCTCGATAGCAAATTAGAGTATTGCCAACGGCCGGCCAAATGCGTTAATTTAACATACACTTCGTGTATGGGAACGAAGTTACCATATTCCTCGACAACACTTGATTTGACTGATCTAAGAACACAAGAGGAAGTACAGGAAAAGCTTTTGGTATACCAGCATTTGAGAAATGTACCTAAATGTTGGGCTGTGATCCAACCGTTTTTGTGTTCATTATACATGCCGAAATGTGAGAAGGACATGGTTGATTTGCCTTCGATCGACATGTGTAATATTACTAGAAAACCTTGTAAGGTTTTATATTCGACTCAATATTTTCCCTCATTGTTGCGATGCGAGGCCGAACGACGAATGCCATTACCAAATGTCTGCAAAAACGATCTAAAAGAAATTAAATTTAATACAACAGGTCAATGTTTGTCTCCATTGATTCGCACCGATAGTCCTCCGTCATTTTACAAAGGAGTCGATGGTTGTGGTCTTCAATGCAATGATCCATTGTACACCAACTTTGAACATCGTCAAACACACCAAATAGTAGCATGGGGGGCGTCGATCTGCTCCATTTTCAATCTTCTAACAATTTTCACGTTTATGATCGACTGGAAAACTGCAAATCGCTATCCGGGAGTGGAAATTTTCTACATCAACATTTGTTTCTTTTTTTCTTGTATCGGCTGGCTGGCCCAGTTCAATGGAAATCTTCGTGAAGAAATCGTTTGTCGTAAAGATGGAACGTTGCGAATGTCCGAACCAAGTGCCGGAGAAAATCTTCTCTGTGTCATCGTTTTTGTTCTGGTTTACTATTTTCTAGTTGCCGCGCTTGTGTGGTTTGTGATTTTCAGCTATACTTGGCATTTGAGTGTCACAGTTCAGGCTCTGGGGAAGATACCGGAAAGGATCGATAAGAAAGGCGCGTATTTTCATTTGGCTTCGTGGTCTTTGCCGTTGATCTTGACAATAACCACAATGGCTTTGGGGGAAATCGACGGTGATTCCGTGACGGGAATTTGTTTCGTCGGATACATTAATACGACAGCAAGAGCGATTTTGATGCTAGTTCCTGTATGCATGGCTCTTTTTATCGGCTATTACTTCTTGTTTCGAGGTATCGTCAACTATAATTTCTATTATTAATCAACCCAACATTAATATCTTAAAAATACCCGGGAAAAATATTTTAGATCAAAGTTTATCTACTTGATCCACGTAGATCAAAAATGGAATTCAAAAGATCAACTTACATATGTTTAGACTAATCTAGATCTAAGGGTTTTATATTAGATCTAAATAAATATAATGTGTTATTTTATTTTTAAACAAGCTTAGATCAACTTAGATCTAAGGAAATATTCTTAGATCTACCAATGTAGATCTACGTAACTTAACATTGATCTAATTAAATCAAGGACTTTCCCCCTGCATATTTTTACTTTCTTTTACTACTATATAGATATTGTAAAGAAAGTATTGTAATCGGGTCGAATTTTCGAATTCGAGCTTTCACCGGAAATACATGTTTTGAGGTCCCATGAGCCCAAAAAAGTAGTTTTTAGAAACATATCTGTGTGTGTGTCTGTGTGTGACAGCCATATCGTATCGAAAGCTTTATCCAAATTTCACTAAACTTGGAATTAAACCTCTATATTATAATAACTATGTATACTTAGTTGTACCGCGAAGCTTTTGGTTGAAATTGGTTAAGCGAAAACGCAACTTTATTCTAGGAGTTTTTGAGCATTTTCAATTTTTTTCGAAACAGCTCCAATGATTTTCTTTAAACTTACTATAGTTCTTAGACTCATTAGTGGCTACAACTTTTATTTGAAACTTTTTCCTCGGAAAATTCGAATAGGGACGGTTTGGGCTAAAGGTTGGGAATTCGTATATGTTATAGTACATTGTATAAGTTGTATGCATATAGTTCTGTTTATATGTATAGTTAATATATATAAAGTGCTTATATTTCATATATTTTATACCAACAGCGAGTTTCATAGTTGAAAGTAAAAGAAAGTACCTACTATGACACCTCGCAGCAGATATTTTTATATTATGAATATATGAAATTGTAACTTAATACTCCTATTAGTTAATTATACCTAAATTAAAAATTAAAAAATGTTCCTACAAATAGTTACAAAGAAAAAAGTTTTTAATATCATTAGCTCGCGGATATGAGATATTTGTAATAGCTATGTATTTGATGCATTCACTTATCTACTCAGTTCTAAATAGAATCTAAAAAGATTACAGAATAAATCTTGTAAAGTTTCTATACATCTATTCCATTTTTTTTTATCTAAGTATATCTAAAATATTTTTTCCCGGGTATCTAAATGTTATCTAGATTCTCCCTCAATGTGCCTGTATCTCATAAGCAACAATCGAGCGTATTTAATATTAATAATTTTGTATCATTTTTAGAACTATTATTTTTTAGTTAACATTAAGATATTATTTAGACATTTAATGTTTAGTGGATACCTTTTTATTAACCAATTTAAAATGTTCTTAGGTCTTTTAACACTCGTCCGATTGGAGTTGGGAAGTCGAAACGTGATTTCAGCCAGAGCCAGCAGCGAGATTCGGTCATCTATTATTCGAGTTGGTATAATCTATGTGACTACGTTACTTTTGGGTGCGACAACAGTGAGTTACCACATCTACCAAATTAGTAATGCACCCAGTTGGAGAGCAAGCTTACACGATTATATTATATGCCGTTTTACTTATGCTCGAATGGCTGATTTTTGTGAGTTAGAATCACGGCCCAATATCAAATGGCTCAAGTTTCAAATATTTGCCGTTTTCGCCGTCGGAGTTGGTATATCTTCATTGGTATGGACCCGATCAACCCTCAAAACCTGGATGCGGTTCATCCGTAAAAAGTTTGACTGTGAAAAAGATGAACCTGTTAGATTACAAAAGCATAAAGTTATTGCTCAGGCGTTTGCTAAAAGGAAGATGTTTTATAACGCCGGAAGATTGTCCTTGAGTTTCCATAATACTCACACAGATCCCGTAGGATTAGATTTTGATTTAAACTCGGTCGCGAGTCATGATTTAAGCTCGACTTGGGCGGCTGCACTTCCCAAGCTAATGAATCGTCGGTTTGCCTTAACAGGGGCTCCGGCTGGATCTGTTTCGAGTCAACGCCGAAACTCAATGGACTCGGAAGTCAGTTTTAGTGTTCGACGAGTTTCAGTTGAATCTCGAAGAAATTCAGTCGATAGTCAGTTATCGGTGCAAGTAGCTGAATTAAAAGCAACTCGTAAAGTTGTTTCTTCGGCTAGACGACATCGTAGTCGTCGACGACATCGTAGACCAAGTCGACCAGGAGGTCCTTTGTTTTCACGACGTGAAAGTTCCACCTCTCTCGAAAGCCAACTTGGAGCTCATCTTCTGAACGCTTTGGTTCATCCTGACGTCCAATCTTTAGTCCCGAATTTGAAACGACGAAGTGCCAATGCTGGATTGGACACCCAACAAATAACGAATCTTCTCACTAGTGGAAAGCTGTTATTACCGACCGTTAACATCGTATCCGAAAGTGAATGTGAAGAAGAAAATAAATCAGATAACATCAACGATGCCAATGCTGACATTATATCTGATTCATCCCAAACAAGTGACTGTCCAGAACTTCGACATCTCGCTGTGCAATCTTCGTTAAACTCAGGTGTTTCAGTAGGAACTCAGCATAATGGATGTAAAAGTGTGGATGTGGCTGTTCAAGCTGATGCTCGTGATATTGCAATTCAAACTCTGTCTTCGTTCGAGTTGGAAATGGGAGAGTTGGATAAAAGTATCGATGAGATCCAAAATCAACGCACACGATCCAGATGTGTTAGTCAAGGAACACAAATGTCTCCGATTCAAAATCGACGAAACGACGTAGAAAAATCACCGGCACCACCGAAACCAAAACGACAATCTACCAACAATCGAACAACTTCCATCGAACAGTTAACCAATAAGAAAAATGTCGACAAACGATACAATAAAAAATATAAAGTGGAAGATTACGAGTTGGAGCCCTTGAACGGAAAACTGATTGATAACGATGAAATCAGTGACTCTAACAAATTGATAAATTCAGATCATGACGGAAATTGTGTCATAAAAATAGTTAATAAATCAAATTGTGGCGAGTGATTTTTTAAAATTATTTAGCTCATAAATTTTTAGTTCGTACGAGTATATTTTAAAAACTGCCTCAACTAGTTGTATGTATTTTAATGTTCTTTTTTATTTGAATTTTTTTACAATAACTTTTGTCGGTTAAGAATCCTTTTTTTGTATATTATTTATTTTTTGTAACAAATTTTGTGACGAAGACTGCCATAAATACATTTTTTTACAAAATCAGTTAATTTGCTTTAAAAAATCCTTTCTTAATAAATGTGTAAGAAAAAAGTTCTTTTTGGATGCAGTCATCATTTCCCACAATAGTCGGATGGATTTAATATGCATTAAACGAATGATCGTTTTGATTTTCTGATATTTGTCTTAGCTTAGCAGTGGATCGATTTAATATGACTCCGCTCACAGTGACCAATCACTTCTTATAATGTAAGCACAGTCTTGAGTTTATAATAACTGTAAGTTTCTTTATTTTCTAAAATATGCTTTGTACCTATAGCATCCGTTTAGACCTTAGTATATGGCGTATTTGTTATTTATCTTGACCCTTCTATGCCATTATAAGTGAATTCCACTGTATTTATCTATTACAATACCAAAAGTGCCATAATCCTGCATTCTAAAAATCCCGAAAGTTCAATACTCTGATTACCCGAAATTCTAAGTACCCTCAAATAGAAAAAAACAATCTTGGAATTTGTTTCTCACTTTCTTTCTAAAATAATTTCTTCTAAGAGTAGAATTATTAAGTTTAATCCTTAGATATATCCTTAAGGGGGTATTCTAGTCTAGAGGCCCGAATTTTGAGCGTTTTTTGGCAATTGATAAAAAAAAAGCTTTTGATATTTTTAGTATCTATTTTTTTATCATTTGCTTATTCATATTCAGAGAGTACACAAAATTAATTACAAAACAAAAAAAAAATTTCATTGAGTTATGCGTCTTTGAAGTAGAGGGGGAAAAAAAAGACCGTGTCCTCGTCGTCATGATTTCTACCCTTGTGGTCATTTGAAAAATTAAACAATGATGGATTCTTGATAAGTACTAATGTCGCTATCGCATGAACCTCCAAAACTGAAAAAACATTTTTTTTTTTTTCATAAAATGGCGGCTACTCAAAAATAAAGGTCGATTTTTTCACTCATTTTTTAACTTTGTCGAATTTTTAAAAAATATTACAAATTTAAAATTTTCATTTTGTGTTGGTTCATGCGATAGAGAGATGTTTAAAGAATATTCATGCAACATTTTAAGTAAATCGGCTGATTAGAACTAGAGATATTATGGCGACCGCATCGAAAAAGTAGTTTCGAGAAAAACGCATTTAAAGTTTTACGTTAAGTCTCAACCGGTCTAGTTGCCACGACACTAAAACGGCTATAACTTCGGAAATAATTTGAATTTTAAAAAATCCTTTTAGGGAGATATTTTTGAATATATAAACTATCGAATTATGAAAAAAAAAATTTTTCGTTTTTTTCAAAATCCTAGACTAGAATACCCCCTTAATCTTTAACCCTTAATAATAATTACCCTTAAAATTATTAAATATAAAATATTTCTGTTAGTTAAAAAACATAATATTTATATTTTGAGAAATTTTGTTTAAGGAAGTACGCATCTGTTTATATTATGCAATTTAAATTAAAGAATACTTTAAAAATTCAACCCTTATCTTTCTTTTCGTAATCATTACGCTTTATATAAGTTGATTTTTTCTAGAAATAATTACATATAATTTAAACCTCAGAGCAACATAATAGAAATTACCATTATTTGGTTCTTTGAGAAATTTGTAAAAAAAAATTGCTTAATCCTAACTGTAGGTACCGTGGGTACGAACTTCGTGATGCCCAGATACAATATATATACCTATGTTACGGCTAAAAATCGGAATCTGTGAGTGTCATAATTAACCCGAGAATGTCAACACACCAAATACGGTGGTAAATAATCTAATATACTCGTATATATATATTTGGAGTTTCGTCGATATATTATGTTAACAAGTCAATGATAAGTTTTGGTGCTCTTGATTCTAGGAAATAACAGCTGGTGTTAACATAAATTTATGTCCTTAGCATAATAATATTTAATTTATTTTAATTACATAGTAATAAATGAGTTTTAAGGGTGAAACATTGAACTAGCTTGGTCTCATTTCTAGGAAAATTCGTTTTCTCCGTGTTTACAGGTTTTTTGGAGATATAACTATGCATTGGTGAAAAAACGGTTGCCGACACATCTACATGCTTTATTAGTTACATCATTAGTCAGTTTCGGCCCGCAAGATATTCGCCAATTTGAATTTGCAAGTACATTTCTCTATGTAAGCCTGTGTCAATTCGCGTGAAGTTCCCTGAATTGCGGGATTCCGAAGTTAAAATGACGGGAATTGTACAATATGAAATTTCTCTTTGGGGTAGAATTAATAGTGAATTTGGTGGTAACTTTCATTGCGGTAGTTCGTACTTCGATTTTTAATGTTCGCGATGCATGACCCACAAGCAGGGGTAGATCTTGGCATGTGTGACTAATTGTGCCACCGCACAGGGCGCCATGGCGATGGAATAAATTGTAGTACGTGTAATTGAAAAATAAACGAAATAATAGAAAATTATTCTTTTGTCAAAGAGTCGATACATATTATTTAACATCTTCTTCTTTTTGTGAAAATTTGCCTAATCTTTGTGTAGCCTTAAGAATTGGTCTCACTCTACCACTTACTTTTGCATCTGGAGAAAGAAGCTTTTCAAAGCTTAAATTAATCAAAAATGTCTTAAGAGTTAAGATCTATCACGAGCCAAGAGCGGCTAGTTGGACTGGCCCTAGTATCAATCGAGTTTGATGTGTTGCAAAACATTAAAATAAATAGATTAATAAATCGAAGACTTTTCGGAAACCAAAGCTCGGATGCTCTGTTTTCTAATCCTCCCTCCCACCGGTTGCTCGGTACGCGTTGGGGCGCCGGAACCATGCTTTGCACAGGGCGCCATTTACCCACGGTCTACCCCTGCTCACAATGGCATTCCAGGGGGTGCGACGGGAGGGTTGTCTGCTCAGCATTTGCTGAATTGCTTACTATTAAATCCCGTAATGCTGAAGTGCGACCCGCACTAAGCCCCACGTAAAGTATTTGACTCTTTTACAACCAAAGGCTGCCGACCCCTGATTATGGTAAGAATTAAAATAAAAGAAATAATTCTTTTGAAAGGTTCCTATTCCATCTATTTTTCTTATCTTTTGGTCTTTCCTAGAAAATTCCATTCGGAACATTTCTGAACATTGTATTAAAAATTCGGCGCAAAAATTTTATTTGGATTTAAAGCAGCCCATGAAATCCCAATGTCAAAACTGGGTTTTTAGAAAACTATTTTTATTCGAGACTTTCCTCGCCTTAAACCTTTTGAAATTTAAGCTTCAATATATGTATTATTGAATTATTGAAATTAAATAGTTAAACATAACATTATATAAATCACTTTTCTTTTAAGGTAAAAAATTTGAAAATGGGAATCATAAAAAAAGATACCAGTAAGACGTCTAGGTATAATCTCATCATGCTTTAAATTGTATGTTAATTCAAATTTCTTTTTTAGTACAACTTATATGAAATATCCTCGTATTTCGAACCATAAATTCGTAATTAGTACTTTGAAGTGGCGAAAAGATCGTGAAAGAGCAGTTAATCGCAAAGATAGTTCTTATAACTACACATCCAAGTCTTATGATAATATTCAAGTCACAGACCAACCAGCGTAACTTTTTAAAGTCTGTTCTAGATGAAAATAAAATCGTTCATTTATGATACAATTGATGCGCATAATAATTTTATTGCGCGGAAGTTGTATCGTAACTGTACGATTTTATGTTCATCTGGAACACCCCTATAGAAACAGTAATATTTTATCTAAAATTTATTTGAAATATCGTTTAGAACATCAAAAGCAAGTTGGAAAGGGTTTGATAAACCAAAACCAAAGTAAAAAAAATATATTCATTAGTTATTCGTTAAATTTAAAATAATAATTTGATTTCAACCAAAACCTAGATCAAAATCCCAACCAAAACCAAAGGATACAAATAAACCGAAAACTCCGCCACCAAAAAAAATGAAAACTCAAAATACGTCTATGACTGATTTTTTAGCCCAAGCAAACAGACCATATAGACCTTTGAGAGATGTAACGACCCAACCTACCCAATCAACCCCTAAAAAAGGAATATTAAGTTGTATGAAATCTGAAAAAACCTCCAATTCTCAATTCCAAAATAGCCCGGGCCAAAATCCCCTCGATTTATGCAAATGTTCGCGTGACGAAGCATCAAGATTTAGTAAATACATCTATCCTATACCGTTAAAAGAGGAGGTCTCACTACCAAAATTTCCGGTTCGAGTAGTTTATATCAAAGAACCACCTTTAGAAGATTGTTGCGAACTTCCACCCTGTGAAGTTCCAATTATCCAAAAACAAGCCCAATCTGGAGTTTGTACTGGAAAATTAGCGCCCGAAAGTGATCAATCAATAGATCCAAAGCAACAACAAAAATTGGAGTTGATGAAAAAGAAGGAGGAGCTCAAAGAAAAAGAGCACCAAAGAAAAATGGAAATGCTGCGTGAAAAAAATCGGCTAGCACTCGAGAAACAGGAGAAAGAGGAAATTGAAAAAAAAGAAAAACAAAATAAAAAAAGGAAAAAGGCTTTGTTAAAGAAGATCGTCAAAAAGAGGAAGCGATGTATGCGTTCGAGAAAACCTTGTCGCTACCGTGATCATTGTCTTCTGGATAATCTACGATGCAGTGAAATTGAACTAATCAAAGACGAAATTGCTTATGGCAATTTGATGAAATGTGTCGCTGGTTTTCGAAAAATGAATGCACCGTGTAGCTCGAGTCCATGTCCACGAACCTCCTGTTCTCCAGGCTGTACTCATGCAAAAATTCCAAAGTGTGACATAAACGCAGTCTGCACCAACTATCCATGTTCGAGTAGATGTCGAGGAGAGTACGCCTTTAAATTTTTGTTTATATGAATCTTAACAATCTTATTTAATTTTTAGATGCTGGAAAGAAGCTGCCTTGAAATGGACGATTTGCAAAAAAATTGAATTTGTCATCATGGTGATAATCACCAGCATTCTTTTGTGGGTTTGTTTTGGGCTAATGTATCATTGGATCGTTCACTATCGTTACGGGTTTCATCCTCCGGATGTTAAAGATCGAAAAGAATATCGTGCTACACGGGAAATAAATCGACACATTCTATATTCAACAGGAGGACTTTTAACAATAAGTGGATTCTGTAGCGTAAAAATAATTGATTAGCCAGAAAAATGAAATTGATTCTTTAAATTGTATCTTTAAATAGCTATCATCATATATCGTACACTTCGATGGCTTCCGCGTTGTTATGCATCGATAATCCATGGCTTATTAAGTATTACAACTTTGGTTTTATTATTGATCGGATTTTCGGAGGCTAAAGCGCACAATAAAACTATGGAAGGAGTTGGAAATTTTCATTTATCGTTTCATAATTGGGTCGGTCATTTTACAATTGCTGTATACTTCTTACATGTAAGACTGCAATATCTATTGTTCAGTATTTTTTTTAATTATAATTCTATTTTTTCATTGTTAAGATGATCTTTGCCGTTATAGTGTTTTTAATATTGGGTCAATTGAAATGTTGTAATCGTTATCAAACTGATTTAGAGGCGGTTCACAAGGCGATGGGATTATTTGTTTTTATATGTGCAGTTGTCTCTTGTGGAACAGGCGTTAATTATTATGGATTTAATCTCTTAGGGTTTGTATATATTTTTTAAAAATGAAAATGCTTGGAATTGAAATTTTTAATCATTTTTAGACCAAGCTATTTGGATAAGAAATCCACAGAAGCAACTTTATTGAATTCATTTTCCATATGTATGGCTGTGGTTACAGTTTTTATTTTTTTGATTGTTAGTGGAAGTTATAACACTCGTTATTAATTGTTTGTGTTATAAAATAAAATGTGTT
Source organism: Sisyra nigra (assembly GCA_958496155.1). NCBI lineage: Eukaryota > Metazoa > Arthropoda > Insecta > Neuroptera > Sisyridae > Sisyra > Sisyra nigra. The sequence goes on along the minus strand of OY292316.1, from coordinate 31,770,848 downwards.
TGAATTTTTTTTCTAAAATTTTGGTTAGATATACTAAGTTACAACTCGATACACTTAATTAATAAAGTCAAAAATGAGGGATTTTCGTTTATTAGATTTTTTTTTTATATGAGCGTAGTCAACGTATATTCTGAGCAAGAAGTCAATATAAAAAGAAGTTTACCATGGCTTCGCGGTAAAAATTACAACAGAATAGGATTCATCTTCGTCCTAAAATAGGGTTGCGCATATACTTATCCCGTTTCTATACATCCTCTTATTTAAATCTTTTCAATCAATGCTTGGCGTGATTTAATATTTAAATATACTCTGTACAAAAAATGTATCTGGCCCAGATATGCAATATATGGTTTCCCATGTATGAATCTACAACGGGGCTAACCTTGGTTCAGACCTGGGCCAACTCTGTACAACCCTAACCCAAGCCTGGCTACAGCCTGAAATGATAATTTCCTGCAAAGCCTGGCTACCAGGACTATCTTAAACCTAATTGCCAGGACCGGTTGAGCCAAGCTTGGCTAACCATAGACTGGTCTAGGGATTGTGGCTTTGGGCTACATTATATCTGGAAATCCATTCTTCCGTTTTTTAGCTGTCCAGTGTCCAGCTAAAGAAGGAAGGTTCGCCCCTTGCCTATTTGGTGGGCCAAGTGGACTTGCACCATTTGAACTGAGTTGTCTCCTTCCCCTATATATGAGGGTATATAAGCTAGACGCTGGTGTGTTCAGCGTAGGTCACCCACACGGCCACGCCAGTTTTGGATCCACCAGCCCTGAAGATGCAAGCCGGAGAACTTGCAAAACGCCGGCGATTTCGGTTCGAGGAGTGTTTGGGTGGGAACTTCTTATGGTCCTTCACCCAACTTTTTCCTGGCCGTTCCCAATATTGACGCGGTTTCCAATCGAAAATTTTACCAATCGGTTCAGGTTTTTAATTGACTTTGGCTCTGGCCGCGAAAGCCTTAAATCTATAACATTATTTATTGATAAAAATAAATGTTTCCGAAAAAGGCTTTTTATTATAAATGTTTCCCAAATCTATTTCGATGAAATTTATAGTAAAAAACTTTCAGATGTAAAAAGTTATTTTAGCTTCATTTATAGGAAAATTCTTTTTCTCTCCATTCTTCTCCAAATTCTCCTCGCTTTCAGGTTTTTTATTACAGAAGACTAATTTTATACATTAATGAATAAGCGATTGCATATGCACTGACATTGTATTAGATACTGAATGCTAGTTTAAAAGTATATGGGCTACTTGAAAAGTTGTACAATGTACATAGGTAGTAACAAAATTTAAATTTTATGGAAAGGTTATGATTATAACGGAAAGAAGCTTGCGAAATAAGTATGTTGCTGAAAAGTCTACAAAGATGCCAAGAATGCATTCTGAAAATTCAGTTGAGCAAAGCTTGTTCACTCAAATACTCAAAAAAATAATCCTTCCAATCTTTATCTCATCTTAAATCCCAATAATTTACTATGGTTATATTTTCGGAACTATCATACCATATCAATCATACTATGGGTCGCTATGATTACTATGATTCACCTCATATTTTTGTTATTATACTTTTAATGATTGTCAAAATGACTTTTCTTAGTTAAATAATTATTGTTTAAAATTTAATTTTCTTTTATCATAAATTTATGTTTCCCTCAAATGGATTTCAAATTTCTCGAAGGTTCTGACAAAAAAAAGACGAGGGAAGTCCAAAACGAAAACCAAACACCTAAAGAAAATAATTCATCTAGTAAAAAAATACGAATTAACGAAAACGTCACACAAATTGACGATAAACCATCGACTAGTACGGAGAAAGGTAAAACCAATTCAATTTTTAATAAAAAAAAGGAAAAACCTCCCGAGTCAAGCACAGAAACCTTAGTTAGCGTGAAATCAATTGAATCGAAAGTGTCTGTGGAAACCAAAGAAAGACCATCGTAAGATTCTAAGATTACCTGATTTTTTCCCTTATAAAATTTTGATTTTTAATAGGGGTCAGTCTTTGTGTGATAAATCATGTTCTTCTAAGGATAATTTGTGCCATGAAAAAGTACCGGAATGTGCAACCATTTTTAAGTCATCAGATAAAAATAAAATCGACTGTGATTGTCCCAAAAAATGTGGGACACCTTTCGAGGTTTTCAAGTCTCGACCTCAGAAAACTTGTAACAAACGAAGCACCAACAAACCTCTGACCGGTTTTCCACCGTATCCTTATGTAAAAGTATTGTATTTGAATGAAACAGGAATTGCGAAACCAATTCAAAAACAATGCAAAGCATGTTCTCAGCCACTTACAAAAACGGAATCTAGTGCTGCCAAAGAAAGTAAAAAAACTAAAAGCGAGACCAAGAAAAAATCTAATAAAGATGAGGAAAAATTAGCTGGTCCAAACTGTCCAAGGGTTCCATCAACATGTCAACAAGTATCAATAAATTCTTGCCAACGCTCTAAGTCTTGTACTTCTATTGCGAGCCAATCAAAATGTAGTAATCAGGCAGAAGTAATTAGAACAGAATGTGGTAACCCTCCAAAAAAAAGCCAATGTCAACCTGCAACGAACATACCACTTACTTGTCCTTCCATCGATCGAAAGATATATCCTTCCTGTGATTGCCCTTTACACTCATCCTGCAATCCTCCAAATCCTGTCCATTACGTCTGTTCCAATTCGTCTAATAAAACAACCTGTTCAAAAGAGGCCATCCCCACAAAATCAAAATCGATGTGCAATCTGTGTGAAGAACCGAAAAATGAAAAAAGTACATCTGTAAAAAAGAACAAAACAAAAAGCCATGTATCTAAAGTGGAGGATAAAAGTTGTGTTTGTGCTAAAGAAGATATCCAACCAAAAAGTGCTAGTTGTTGTTGCAAAGACTCTGAAAAACCTGTTGAAAAAGGAGTAAAGTGGCGAAAGGTGAGCAAATCCCAAACCGAAGTATCTAAACCGACTATAATCGACTATTCGCATAAATGTCTGAACGAGGCAAATTGTGGTGTTTGCTATGCATGTCGAACTCAGTATTTTCAATCAAAATTTTGAAAAAAAGACTAGTCGTTATTATTTCTTTTTTTAGATGGTCTCAATGCAAGAAAATCGTCTATGGAATCCTAGGATTTATGATTTTTTGGCTTGCGATTTTATGCCCTGCATTGCTCTATTATTGGTTACACAAATATCAAGGTGGCATGCACCTGAAAGAGCTTACAGAGCTCAAACCGTTGGTGAAAATGCAATTGGTGCCGATACCCGTTGAGAGGGCAGCGGAGATTAAAAATCAGGAGAATCAAATTCTTCCGACTGATAGCATCGAATTTAGAGCCGACAGTGCAAATGCAACTATATCACAACATATAAGTACAAAATCGACACGTTTGCACTGGCATTATGTGTTGATGACACTGTGCTTAATCACAGTCGAAGCGATTGGTAAGAGATTAAAGATATCCCCATTAGCAAGGCATGAAGCTTTTTTTGGGTTTTTAGCACTGTGTTTATTTCGTTTGTTTCCATTTTGTCCCAAGTGGATCGTTGGCATGTTTCATTTTTTGTTGCATTTGAGTGCTGCATGTGGAGCATGGTTTGGAGTTTGGCTGGCTTGGAATTACACGGTTGAAACGAAAGCTTTGCATATTCATTCGGTTCATGCGTGTATTGGAGTCGTCATTATTATTTTGTTTGCTGTTCAAGTATTGACCTTTTATCACATTTATAATAACTTTATAGTTCAGGGAATATAGATAAAAAAAAAGGTTAAACTTCGGAAAAACTATGGGAAAGCTGAATTTATGCACGAAGCTTACTTTTGTTGTTCTAAACAACATATCAAAAGTCCCCGACGATACATGCGCCGCTAAAAATTTTACGCGGGATCAAAGGTTACCATAAACAAATTTTCGCAAAAATCTCAGTAATGGTAACTTTTATCGAAAAAATAGAGGTTATCAACTTTGAAGTTTATACTGAAGAATATACTGTTACTTTTTTTTTCTAAGACTAACGGCTTTTGAGAAAATTCGATTCAAAAAGTTGTAACGTTCAGTACGCACATTGCACTTCTTATTAGTATCTGTATGTCAAATATTATATTTGTAACTAAACGTTAAATGTTACTTTAAATATTGGAAAATTTATTTTCGTGAACGTTTCAAAGCCCATAATAATGCAAACTAACGCATATGTACTGCACGATAGTGTCAACTTAACTCTTAGCCTTACACCCCGTTGCATGATTGTTAAACTCTTAATGTAGCTAATAAATATCAAATTAAAGCTCTTTTTTTCTGTGTATGATGATATACGGGTGCAAATTTAAAAGTGCGCGCAATTAAGCGAAAATCGGATCATAAGTAAAGAGTTAAGTTGACATTATTGTGCAGTACATATGCGTTAGTTTGCATTATTATGGGCTTTGAAACGTTCACGAAAATAAATTTTCCAATATTTAAAGTCACATTTAACGTTTAATTACAAATATAATATTTGACATAAAGATACTAATAAGGAGTGCAATGTGCATACTGAACGTTACAACTTTTTGAATCGAATTTTCTCAAAAACCGTTAGTCTTACGAAAAAAAGTAACAGTATATTCTTCAGTATAAACTTTAAATTTGATAACTAGTATTTTTTCGATAAAAGTTACCATTAGCGAGTTTACGAAAATTTGTTTATCGTAACCTGTAACCTCGCGTAAAATTTTTAGCGGCGCATATATTATCGGGGACTTTTGATATGTTGTTTAGAACCACAAAAGGATGCTTCATGCAAAAATTCAGCATTCTCTTAATTTTTCCAAAGTGCAATGTGTTTATTCTTTGAACTATTCTGTCCATTGTTTGGGTGAAATTTTACAGTCGATATTTTACTCATTGTTCGATAGGCAATCAAGCTAAAATTTTTTGAAATTATTTCATGCTGAGCACGAATTCGTGGTCAGTTTTCCTTCAGTATCCTTCATTTTTTTAGAAAATCACTGACAAACTTTCAGAAAATTGAAGAAAACTCCCATCGTTTGTAATTCACATACGATAGGTATATAAACTCTGAGCACAAATCAATGGTCCGTTTTTTTCCAGCACTTTTTAGTTTCGAAAAATTTTTTAATTATATTTTTTTTTTAATGAAATTATTTTTTGTGTTTGCACATCATCTTCAGTTTTTTTTCTGGTTCGGTGCCTAGCCACCCGATTTCGCGGATAGTCGGGGTTTTAATCCATTTATTTTTAGATTTGCACGATTTTTTAACTGATTTTAGTCAAGGTTGCAAATAAAAAACTTCAAATTGGAATTCACCAACAAATTGTCAGACAGAATCGGCATAGCCTGAAGAAAACAATAAATGTTATAAACATCTATTATATAATAGTTAAATGAAAAAAATGCTTCGTCTTGTTAAAATTGATTTAATTGCAATTATATTTAGATTGTCTATATTATATAATTGATTTCTGTCACAAAAAATTAGATAAAGTAGATTAGATATACTTATAAATAGGGACTCTAATTCAAGTTCAAAGGAAGCGAGTACAAAACCAAATAAGTATAAGATTTTTTAAACCAGAAAAAGTTTGTTTTTAAGTCTTACAATATGATCGTATTTTAAGTAAACATATGAAATAAAATGAAAAAAAAATTTCGATCAAGAATATTGCCTAAGGTGTCAATCTTTTCTTTTACGTGCCTACATTGTAATACTTATAAGGCTTATAAGTGTTGTTTAAAAAATTTTTTTAGAAATATTTTTCCATGGCCTGCAAGTTAAGTTGCATACACTATTACATCAAAAGTCTGTACGATTTCAAATTTTTCAAGCAAGAGAAAAAGTTTTTGGTTAATATTTTATTTTTTCCCTCTAATTGGAAGTACTTGTATTGAAACACAACTGTGGTTTTTAAAAAAAATATTTTAAATAGTGTTCTTCCTTAAATTTTTACGATGTGCAAATTGGGTTCCATATGCTACTACATCAAATGTCTGTGAAGGCAGGAAATAGCTTTTAAAACTAAATATTTCAGTGAAATTGTTTAAAAAACAAATTAAAAAGGGAAACTTGTATATAAGGTTGGCACCAAAATGATTTTGATGCAAAAAGGAAGGAATTGTTTAAAAAAATATTTTTAAGAGTTGCCTCTATCAACTTGTAACATAATATAGATATCTTATCTACTTGGTAAAATGTAAATACTAAAGAGGAATTTTAAAATATCTAATCTTTTAGTTTCTAGTTGGACTGTTCAGTTTTTTCATAATTGCGATTGCATCAAGTGCAGATACATATCGAGAACGATTGGCTCCAGTTCACTCCGCCATCGGATTGAGTATATTTATGCTTAGCGTTTTATGCTGTGCCACAGGACTTCGACAAGAAAACGAAGCTTCCTTGTAAAATTAAATAAAAATTCCTAATATATCAAGCCCTTGTAAAAATTAATTTTTCAGGTCGAAAACAGCAATAATATTTATCAATTCGATTGGTCTCTTATTTTTAATCGTAGCTTTCCTCCTGGCGATTTTTCTCAGCGATACATTCCGACGACCAGACCAACGTTGAATTATATGAAAATTTATTTTATAATTTTTTTTTTAAATTAAAATCTAAAACCTTTTATATAATATGTTTATTGTTTTTCGATTTTTCATTTTACGTAAACGAATTAAATTTATTTTTTTAAACAAATTAATTTATTAACTTTGAATTCACGTATTAACTATTTTTTTTTATCAAATGAAAATTTATTCGATAGACAAACTTATTAAGAAATTATCTTTCGTTAATTAACAAATGCATACATCAAACTATTTTTATTTTTAATTGGGAAATCATTGATTTATTATATATATACCTAATGCGAAAATACTACTTAATTCCTTTTTTTGAGTGATGACGTCCATTATTCATTATTATGATTTTAATTACATGTAAGCGATAGGAAAAAATTGATAAAATATTCGATGAAATGTCTAAAATCGGTGAATTTATTGATGGAATTTGAACGATTTTTTTTCGGGGTTTTCAATAAAATTTAAAACGTTTTAATTCGAAATTAAATTATTTTAAAAGGATAATAAAAGTTTTGAAATTTTTGTCAAAGTTTTAATTCAATAAAAAAAAAACAACAACAAAAACGTAGATAGAAGTCTAGGTATATTAAAGGTGGTCGATAAAAAAAGCATTTTTTTTTGTTTTTCTATGAAATTTTTTCATAGTTCAAACGGTTCAAACAAAAAATTATAAATGAATTAGACAGTTTATACATTGTGTTCATAAAAAAGAGTAAGGTAGTTCTTTAATAAAGGGGTTTTACGTTTTCAAATTGTATTGGTTTTGATTTTATTTTATCAAATTTTAGAATGTTTTTTATGTTGCTTATTGCCTAATTAACGTAAGGTATACTATTACTTTGCTTGACGATCTTTGTTATGCTATTTTTACGTGATCCACCAAAAACGTGGTACTCGTAGACATAATAGGTTTGTTCCATACGTTTTGGTTGATGCCAAACACTGCCAGAAAGACAAAGAGTAAGACACATTGACCAATGGACAAGAGTGAGTGAAGAAATGTTTCCGCTTACAGCTGCTCTGCCGCATTAGACCGAGAATTGAGCTATCTACGCATCTTTCGACACTGATTTGGAGGTGTCTAAACACTGGGTAATCGATTTGTAACTCGAGCGAACTTGTCACTTTATGTTCTTCACTCGCTCTTGTCTCTTGGTCAATGTTGTCTTGCTCTTTGTCTTTTTGGCAGTGTTTGAACATCATCAGAAGGACAATAGGAACAAACCCAATATATACGTTATCCAAATAGCGCCATCATCCTTGCGCCAGATTACTACGGAAATTCTATTGTACAAGGATCAATACTAGGCCCAATTTTATTTAATGTCTATTGTTATGATATCCCAGCCCCACTAAACTGTCATATCACTATGTTGGCGGATGACACGTGCTAATTCAGGACAAAAATTTAGACTCTGCCATTCATAAATTACAAGATGCTATTGATAGTATAACAGATTGGTTTGTAATAAGGCAACTACAGATTAATCCACAAAAGATTGAATCAAAAATATGCACCCTAAGAAGAATTCGAACTCCCACTGAAGTCAAAATCTGTGGTATTAAGCCAATTTAATGGAACGACTCTAAAAACACCGTACGGTACTTGGGAGTACATCAGGACTGTCCACTCACCTGGCGGCTACGCTTAGAAAAAAAAGCTATCAGAAGCTACTGCACATCTTGCTGTCTTGTACCCCATTATAAACAGAAGATCATCTCTATGTTTTGAAAGTTCCCTTATGATCAATAAAGCCGTTTTGCATCCTTTAATAACATAAACAGCACCAGTATGGTTTTCTGCATCTACGACGGCTATCAAAAGGATTCAGTCGTTTCAAAACAAATTTTTAAGAATATGCACTAATAGTCCTTGGGGTCTTTGGTACATAACAAATTGACAACTCCATTGTGAATTCTACATTCCTACGATTCGTGATTTTACATCTTCCAACACACAAAAGTACCTCGAAAACCTAAAGTAACACGATAACATCTACCATATTGGCGAAAAAATACGGACACGACTGAAATTCAGGCTTCCTCAAGACTGTGAAGCAGCTGTGTAGTGAATGACTTGACTTATAAGTGCTGTGGGCGCCTTGCCTACTCAATAGTGATTTTCTAAGGTAATAACTATAATACCAGCTCTCATAAATTGCTGAATTGGGAATAAAAATTGTAAAAAAATATAGCGCCGATCAAAACGCAATAGATAACATTTTACAGCAGCTCGACAAAAAAGTGTCGATTCACATTTGACTTGATTTTTAAGCTACTTGGCTTTATTTTCAAGCTACGTACCTGCTTGACTTGATTCAGTCGAACTTAAGTCAAGTGTTCATACTTAAACACCAACGCAAGTCAAACATTGACTTGGCATTTTATTTTACAGTCATAATATTGTAACGGGATTTCTCAGACCTGTAGTGAGATTCTCGTTAAGGGGTCTTTTATTTTTATAAAATTTCATCTAAATGTTTAAATAACCAGGAACTTTATTTATTTTCACTTTAGTGCAGTCATTTGGTTCTGAAATAAGAAGTTACCTGGAAATTCTTCCGAGAGTTTTGAAAATTGGTAATTTTATAGATTTCGATGTGCTCTTTCCGAATTTTAAGTTTGTCACATCGTATCACCTGTTTCTTGGCAATATGTCCTTTCCGACTCATTTCACAGCAAAAACATTTCTATGAAAAATGAAATTAGAAAACGTTTTCTACAATTAATGTAACAACCTTTTTTTTCATAAAATCAATAGTTTTGGCGTACGAGCGCCGTAAACCTTTATACATCTACGCCAGTCGCCAATTCGTGACATTTAATTTTAACTGATTACATCAATTAAGAAAAATAGCAACGCTCATTTGCCCGTCGTGGTTTTGTCAGTGTTTAGCTCATCGTTAAATTTTCAAACACTCTGTATATTATACAAGCTCAAAAATCCAGTTAATCTAAATTTATGCGAAGAAAGGCTGTAAAAATGTTAAAAATGTATACCTATTCTTTATATTTATGTTAACATAAGTTAAAATATCCAAACCAAGCGATTGATAAGCAATAATGCATTGTATCTTATCACCCTAAAAATCCAAAATACATTTTTAAAGAATCAGTTGCTACGGCTGTGTTTTACCTTAACTCCTTGACTTTTTCAAACAAGACACCAACAAATTTTTGATTAAATTTTAGTTTTGTCCGGTGAAAAAGAAAAGGTCAAAGACATTGTATTTTCGACCCGTTTTTCCATCTGTTTCGAATCAAAAATTTGATATTTGTCAATGAAGGTGTGTGGGCCATTTGGTAGTTTTTTTGAGCTTTTTTGATTACAGGTCATAAAATTCATTGAATAAACCGCCGAGACTAAATTTAATTTTTTTTTCATTTATGTGAATATTGATAGTTGTTAATTTTTTTCTTTTATTTTATTTAAATATAACTGAGAACACACAGGTGTTCAAACTATAATAGAATTAATCAAATATCCTCGTTTTTTTTTTCCTTTTGCTGGCGATATAAGTGGTAGAGCCTAAAGTCGCTTAACACGAAGAAAGAAAAAATTTTTTAGATTATTTTTAAAATTGGCTTTTAATTACGTTTTTATTCAATGAACTTGCTGTATTTTTCAGAAACTTAAATTATTATTGTTACATTTTTTTGAAACTTGAAACTTTTGTTAAAAAAATCAAAAATTTTGTGGTTTTCATGCTCATCTATACCTACCTTGAAAAACATTATTTTGCAACGTGTTATCTTCAATATATTCAATAATGGAAATGTCAATGCCTTTTCCTTTCCATCTAAAAAATTTATCAATCATTAAACTTTTGAATTATTGTACTAATTAATAACTCAATTTAAGAAAAAAAAAGTACCTACTCAAAAAGCTATCGTAGCTCAGCCCATCTCAAGTTCCTCAGAAAATTTGTTTTCTTTTACATACATATTGAGTCTAGACGAATCATTTCTCTTTTTCTGGGCCTTTCAAAGGTAACACTATATGTATAAATTATATTATATGATTTGAGAAGATTATTAAATAAATTTTAGCTGTGACTTATGCAAATTCGGCATAAAATTGTGAATATAATTAAACGAGTTTTCATTGTCAATTTAATTTGTCTAATAAAAGATTTGAACGTTTCCAGTTCTACAAATATTATAGATATACGGAATTAATCTATGAAAATATTTCCCAAGTGGAGATTTTTTCTGAACAAATATCAAAAACAAATAATCGTGTTGATTTTTCTTTAGTTTTCTCAAACTACGTTACAAATTTTAATCAAGGTTTAATTTTTGAAAATTTAAATATTCTTACACTTACTTAAAATAATTTAAAATAACCAGAGTTCAAAGTTTATTTTGAAATGAAAAACGTAGAAAATAATACAAATTTATGTGATCGTTTTATTAATATTTGTCTATTTTACGATCACAGTTCGTTTCAATGTTAAATTATTTATTTATATTCTCGAAGATATCAAGAAATATCAAATAAACAGCATATTAATGCATGACCATGTGGTTTTTGGTATTGAGGTAATTGAAAAAAAATTTTGGCCTACGTCAAAGTAATTTATGGAAATTAGTTGAAAATCCTGAGTCGTAATTTTGATCAGCAATTGGCGTGTGAGACAAAAAATTGTTAAAATATGTGAAAAAAGTTACTTTCATATTGGATTTGAGAGTTTAGATTTCTTTAAGTTTCCATGCATTAAAATTATGCTATGGACAAGTTATACGAGGGTAGTTTCAAAAATTCGTGCAAAAATAAAAAATCCTTAATTTTTCGGAAAATCCTTTTTTCTTCTTCAATATTGTCTCTTCATAGCCTTTTAGTTTTCATTCAGTGTTCCTCCAGTTCGTTGATCCCTTCCAAATATGAATATTGTTCCAACCCTACAAATAAAGCTACTCGTTTCTGAAATAACCTCTGAATTTGAATAAAATCTTCTTCCTGACAAAACCATTCTTTCATATTGAATAACAAGTAGGAGACCGAGTTAACTAAATCTGGGGAATAACGTCTATTAAGGGAATGATGGGGAGAGTATGCCCCTCGCTCTCCGCTGAGGTTTTACGGCTGGGAAGGAACCAATTCAGGACACCAAAAGAGGCACAAATCGCGCAAAAAAACTTAGTACAGGGTCTGCTTCTGATAGGCAGAATGCTGAACCTGGTATAAGCAAGAATCCTTGTAGGTACAACAGGGATAGATGAACAGAACACAAGTACAATAAGCATAAGGCTGAAGTGCGGGGGGAACGAGCCCCGACCTGGTTTTCGGCTAAAAGGAAGAAAAAGGAAATGCGGAGCGAGTTTGATTTTTTATTCCATAAATTTTGCGGCTACATTACAGATAGGTGAGCTAGTGCGTTATCGTAAGGGAAAAAACTTTTTTGTGGACCAATCGTAGTCGTGTTTTTTGCAGTTCTATTTTCAAACAGTCCAATAACGAAGAATAGTATTCACCTGTAATAGATTTACCCTTTTCTAAATAGTTAACGAGGATAACTCCTTGGTAATCCCAAAAAAAAAAAAAAACAGTTGCCATACTTTTTTTGATCTAAGAAACTTAGTCTTAGGTTTCAGATGTGTAGCAGTGAATTTGTTGAGTTTAAGTATCCACTTTAGTTTGTGAAAGACCAAACTAGCATGTCCATACTATAATAAGAAGGTATAAAAAGAAAAGGTTGAAAACCGTTCTTCAAGCACGTCACATGATTTAGTTTTTTGTCAAGTGTGAGCAGTTGCGGAACCATCTTTTGGATAGTTTTTTCATACTCAAGTGCTGATACAAACTTTTATGTATCCATTCACTAGAGATTCCCACAGTACTACAATCTTATGCAATTTTACTCGTCGTAGATTTGATCTACAATTTCTCGGGTAAAAACCTAGATTAGGCGTCCAGGACCTTCAGCATCACTTGTGCTCATATGGCAACTCCTAAAATTTTTAAACCTCTAATAAACTGTTCTATCAATAGTAAAAATTCTATGATGCTTAACCAGTTTCCTCTTTGTCTTTTGAAGCAAGTTGTTTCTCAAATAATAATGTTTAATCAACACACAAAATCCTCGTTCGTTTATTTATTAAAAATCACTTGGAATTCTTAATTAAAATTGAGACCCAACACAGAAAAATTGACTAATAGATATATGAATTTTTTGGTGTGTTCATCTAAGAGTGTTGCTAAATAAAAATTATCTCAATACTCACCAATGCATTTAGTTTTTTTTACTTGCACACACTTTTCAAACCACCCTCGTTTGGATGGGGTTGAATTATAATTTTTTTCTAAAAGCATTACTTTAACAAGCTTAGATTTGACATTTATCAAAAAAGAAAATTGGTTAAACCAAAATAAAATTTACAAAATATATTTTTAAAAGTAAAATTTTTATAAGCGGCAACAACTTAACTAACTTTTAATCAAAATTGAGGGCTTTTGTCTTAAGATAGATTAAGTTTTCCATTTAGATGAACTCTTCAGTTTTACCTATTCCAAAGTGTTTTCCTACTCTTCTCTAAAGATTCCAATTTCCAAATTTTCTTCCATTCTTTTGAAAGATTTAAGTTTTTCTTATACAAATAAAGATATCCAATATCATATGTTTTTCCTAATTGATTATTTTTTTGCCAATCAAAAATAACTAGCGAACAATGAATGGAGACAGCAAAGAATAGGGAGACTTGAAAATCTACAAAGGACAGGCCTTCAATTTCGAGAACGAAGGGTTTTCAATTGCGAAGTTAAATTAATATTTTATAATTTAATTTTCTATTTTAGTAAGAAATAAAAGGCTTTTTATTTTTTTACTTACTTGTGGCTACCTGCGACTGCGTTCACGAATTCAATTTAAAAAAAAAAAATAATTAAATCTATTTTAGGCTAAAAAGAAGACAGGCGCTATAAAATCACCTTCAGGACCTTCACTTTTCAAAATGTAAAAATAATTTAGGTTAGATGTAAAAATTAACTCAATTTAATATAGTAGACATTTAAGTTTTAACTCTTGTATGAGCAAACTAAGAATCAGTAAGAATAGATTCATAATTTTTTTTGGTTTATTTAAGGTTGCATCAACTACTATGGTCATTAGCGACCGTCGAATCCGAAAACCCATCAAAAAAATCTTGGGTTTTCATTGGGATTCGAACCCAGGGCCACTGGCAAATAGGGCAACTATTTAGTCAACCATGCCACTAAGAGGCCTAGATTCATAATTGCAAAATTAGAATTCCAAAATTGATCATTGATAATTTAGGAGAAGAACTCATTAAATGCAATACTTATCTATAACTCCTTTTTTGAACTACTTAAGAATGGAATTTTTTTAAAAATCTTTTATAATGAAGCATAATCAAATTTCATGTTTTTATCTTTAGTGGTTTAACCTTCAGCCTATCCGTAAGTCATTCACGATAATGTTATAGAGATGGCTGAAAAACTTAATAAATACATAAGGTACCGTTGTAATTAGCATAATGCCAAATTTAAAAACGTTTTTAACCGGAGCTAAAATTTGAGATAAGCTCTTATTAAATAGTCGTTAAACCAAAAAATTAACCAAAAAACTGTTTCAATCAACGATGTTAGGGTCGTTAGGGTTCAAACCTTTTAATTAATGCTATTTGCTCTCTGTTTGAAGCATATAATTTCTATTATTTAAAATTGTTAACTTTTATTCGAAATACCTATTAAAATTTTAAGTTATAAATGTCAAAATATATAATCTATATTATTCCCAATTTAAACAATGTTAAGAAATATTTAAGAAGGAGAATGGATTCAATATAGCCGTATTAGGTACAGGTATTAGGCACATTTAATACATTTAAAAATAATAAACTACAATATTACGTTCTTTTACTACTATATAGTAAAGGAAGTATTGTAATCTGGTCGAATTTTCGAATTCGAGCTTTCACCGGAAATACGGTAAAGGTTTAAAACTATTTACGAGGATATTTCCAAAATTCTGGGAATTGTGCTGTAATTAAATTACGCAGAACGTATAAGCAGTGTTATTGATGCCAAACAAGTCTTGACATGTTTATGCAACTATCCAGTGCAATATTGTTCAGTCTGATTAAGGTTATGATAAAGATAGGAGCCTTAAATCATGGAAGATATCATATAGACTGATATTCATAGCACTGTATTTGTAACCATGCAAGACGCAGCAAAATCTCAAAGAGCTATAATTTTATTTTTATGGAAAGAAGGTGTGAAAACATCGAAATTTATTCAGCGTCTGCAATTATTATATTATAGGAGTATTATAATATATTATATTACTAGTTGATACCCGCTTGCTTTGCTGAGAGTATCTAAATTTAATGGATTGATTAATAGATTCCCTACCTTCATAGCGAAATATAAAAATTAATCTATTTTGACAGAAAAAGATGATAGATACTTCCAGACTTTAGATCCAAAGTAAGTTCATCAAAATCCTTAAAACTACTTTTCAAGGAAGAGATATTATAGCTATCTCACAGATTTTACACGATTTTAAGTATAAAAGAGTAGGTTAAGTAAAAAAATTATAAAGTATAAGAAATGTTTTGAGGTCCAAAAAAGTGGTTTTTAGAAACATGCCTGTGTGTGTGTGTGTGTGTGTGTGTGTGTGTGTGTGTGTCAGCCATATCGTATCGAAAACTTTATCCGCATTTCACCAAACTTGGAATTTAACATCCATAAGTGGTGCCACGAAGCTTTTCACTGAAATCGGTTAACCGAAAGCTCTACTTTATTCTAGGAGTTTTTGAGCTTTTTAAATTATTTCGAAAACGGCTCCAACGATTATCTTTAAACTTACTATAGTCCTTAGACTTATCAGTGGCTACAAATTTTATTTGAAACTTTTTCCTGGGAAAATTCGAATAAGGACGGTTCTGGGATGAAGGTTTGGAATTCGTATATGTTATATGTACCTACATATAGGTTGTATGCATATAGTTCTGTTTATATTTATAGTTATAAAGTGCTTATATTTCATATATTTTATACCATATTATTTTTATAGATTATACATTTTATAACAGCGAGTTTCATAAATGAAAATAAAAGAAAGTGTTTTGACGCCTCGCAGCAGATATTTTTTATTAATTACAAAATTAATAAGAAATTGTAGTAGGTAGGATTCATTGAAATGTGTCTCTAAATTCTTAACAAAAAAAAAATAGCCATTAAAAATCACCAAATAGTTTTCGAGTAAGAAAGATTTATCGAGCACATAAACAAAACATTCTAAATAACATTGTCGCGATAATGATAAGATATTTTCTTTATTTTGAAAATTATGATTACTAGCTACGTTTATCAAAAACGGAGTTTAATGTCAATGTTCAGAATAAATTTTAAGTAATGGTAAAAATACATTTTATATTACCTTCTGAGAAGATTTTTATTACATTATGTTTCAAAAAAATTGAAGAGGTTAAAAAACAGCAACAATAATCGATTTTTTTTTTATTGTCTGAAGAAATTTTGATACACATTTTAGGTATAATGATTTATTAATAACAAATACGGAGATAAATAAGACTAATCCCCTTGAATAGAGTCCCTTGGCGTATTAATATACACTTTTCCAGTGGTCCTGCCATTTTTGCATCTTCTTCAAAAAATAAGATTTACCTTTGGCTTTTTTACTAAACCATTTTTTCAGGTAGAGAAACATATAAATAAAATTATGTAGGATGTAGTTGTAAACGCAATTTGTATCACAATGTACATTTTTCTAAAAAATCTAATAAAATAACGTCCTTAGTATCCCTAATCACCGTTGCTATACCTTTGCTATATCTGAACTATTTAGTGCACTTTTCACATTCGATTTGGAAGTATCATGCACTTTCTCAACTTTTTCTGGAGTAACGACGCTATTCGGACAACCAAGAGGTCTTCATCCAAAACGAATGTTCCACCAAGTTTGAATTCGGTGAAAATCTAACCGTATTTTTGTTTCTTCAATGGTTTTTACTTCCAAAAACAAACACAAAACATACATAACTTGATAAAAATATTGTCGAAGCCAAACAAAACGAAATATACAGGTAAGAGGATATCTTACAAAAAATATCAGCTGTGACGTGTCACAGAACTTTCTATTACATGAAGATGAAACTCGCTGTTAGTTAAAATAACATAGAGAAAAGTGAGGTATTTGAGAACGCCTAACTTAAAATTATCGTAATTATAATAGTAAAACAAAATACCAAATATAATAAACTTTTGTTACACAACATAACTCATCTACTTTAAAAATCTGAAATCAAAACTTTTTAATTTAAAATTAACATAATAATCACAAAAATAAAGAATATTAAAAAATATAAATATTGTCATAATTATTTTCATAATTATTGTCATTCCCATTTCTGCTATAGTGTGTGGGATAATTGAAATCAATTCACGGGGAAATAGAAACTAAATTTAGTAATGATAAATAGAAAACAATTTTTAATTAATGATTATTAACTATGCTTCACACAAATTACAGATGTAATCGTTAGACGTGGATTGGCCGCTCGTGCAGTGCTCGTGGACCCACTTGTTTGTTACACATGTTCCAATTACACATTGTTACACATGTTTCAATCTTCTTTAGAGGGTGATTCACATTTTCCGTGCAGAATATACAGTAATAGTCATCGTCGACACTTTCTCCGAACACCGTTTTCAAATTTCTAACGACTGGTTTATTCTTAACTAGCTGATACCCGCTCGCGTCGCAGAGCGTACCTAAATTAATCTGATTGAATAATAGAAAATTTTACCCAAAATAAGAAATTAAGCTATTTTTACAAAAAAAAGATAATTAGATATTTCTAGACCTTTATTTCACAGAAAGTTTATGAAAATCCATTAAACTACTTTTCCAGGAACAGATATAAGCTATCTTATAGGTAAGATCTTTACGTTTTTTTGAATATTGTACAATATTAAGAAAATTTTAAGCTTTGAGAACCTTTCACACCAAATGTCATATGAAATCATTTATTAATTTTAGTAGAATGGATTAGTAGCTATCCTTTAGGAAATGTACCTTTTTTAGGATCAATAATATTTAATGTGTTATCTTAAGATCTGAGGTTTCAGGTTTGGTTGCCTTAGGTTCATTATTCTAGGATATAGTATAGTAAGTCCATTATGTATTATCGGCAAGTCTGCTATTTCCCGAGGTCCAAGATTAGACAACATCTTGCTAAAATAAATTGAAAATTAAAAATATAGTTTTTTGGTAAAAAAACAACGCAATGGTCACATCTAAGTTGCTATTTTCTCTTGAAAAATAAGTTGGGCTGGATTTCTTTTTGTTCTGGGGGCTCTGCCTAACGGCTTCACCTCTCTTAATCATACTCCTAATTGGGATCACTAAAGTCGAACTGTCTGTTTTTGTTATTTATTCTTAGGGGTCCCATTTTTGAACTAAGATATTTATTTTTATGAATGAAATCATATTTACTGCAGAGGATTTCCTTCCCCTCCCTTGACAATTCGAACGTTTACTCAGCCGAACTATTAATAATATATTAACTACCCGTAAATTCACAATGGAGTTATGGTTTCTAGGAATTTAACGTATCGCTATACTTCTATCATGGTTATAATTTTCAAATTTGCAAACATTAATTTATAAGAATAACAAATTACATAGTTTAAAATCAGGTCGTCTCTACGATATGTTAGTATATGTACATTTTATCACAACTGCCTGCCGATGTATGTTTTTCGTTGCACAGTTTTTATAGTTTTTATTTTTTTTTCTCAGAAAATCAACATTTTTTCGGAATAAAAAGTAATTTAAAGCACTTTTTGTAATATTTACTACCTGTAGTGAAATTCTCGTCGTTCCAAGTTTGCCAAGAACAAAGAAACAGACAGGGAAAACTATTTGAAATAAAACGTAGTCTATAATGTAAGCTACAATATTTTAATAACCTTTTGTGAAAATCCCATTGAAATCGGCACAGCTGTTTTCAAGTTTACCCTGGACAAACACTGTTATTACCCTGTTTTTTTGGGAAAAATTACAATGTAAATGGCATTTATTTTTTTGTATTAAATATATGAAAATGTAGGTAATAAAGAGTATTCAACAAAACACCTTAAATTTTTTTAGATTAGATAAAAATCTTAGCTGGAAAAAATGATTCCGTTTTTCGTTCTCTCGCGCAGGAGAGATGGAACGTTTTTATTATATAGGTATTCAAGTAGTAAAAATCTTCAATTTTATTATTGGTATAGATTGATGATAACTGTGCATTTTTAATGGTGAATTTTTTTGTTGTTGTAATTGAATTTGTTCTTTTTTTTTCCTTTCAGTTCGTCTTTTTTCGTTTATCTTCTAATTGATGTTTTCACAGGTATATTGGTTAGAATTTGGGAATGTTTTCTTTTCTTCGTTGCCAAAATGTTATATTATCTTTTTCTGAGGACTTCCTTTATGTTAATATTCACAGGAAAAAGTTTCAAATAAAAGTAACAGGTTTTAATGAGCCTATAATTCCCATAGCAAGTTTAAAAAGTCATTGTAGCCGTTTTCGAAAAAAAAATTGAAAAAACCTCAAGAATACATAGAACAAAATGAGACTATATACTAACCGATTTTAACCAAAAGCTTCGCAGAACAACTAGATGAAATATGAAGACATTTGTACTATTTGTTGCAATATTTGATTAAAAATAATATACAGAATATGTTTCATTCTATTATCAACTCGGTGAAGGTCGATGTAGGTTCGGATCTTCTACTAGTATGTTTAATGTAGAGTTTCGGCGCTCTAGGTCTGTATTTTTCTGAAACATTCTGTACCTATACCAATACATCGTCACAGGAAATTTTCATGATAATTTTATTTTTAAAATGTTGATTATTTTATAGATAGCAATATTTAATGTCTAAATTTCTGAGCGGCAGTAGTCTGTAGACAGTTGACAGAACTACAGTACATTATCCTATCTTCCTGATATTTTATTGAATCATATTACATTTTGGTTAAAAAATCGACTGAACAAAAACTGCAACCATGGTCGAAACGTTTTTTCAATTGATTAATGAATTTATCTTGCTCATTTTCAACATTATTTTTCTAGTATGTATTACTCTAAGTCTATAACTTTGTTATAATCCTTTTTAAATGGTTTTACTTTACAGTTACTCACAATCGTTATGCTGGGTTTAGCCATTGTGTTAATTGTCAAGTTTTATAACGTTCAAATAAGAAATTTAGAATTGATAAACACTGTGGTTACCAAAGAAGAACACATCGAGTATCACGTAGAACCTCCAAGCCCGGGTAATGGCGCGCTTGAAAATTTTCTGCCAGCTTTTTTGGGTGAGGTTGCGGGAACTTTGTTAGGTAACGCCTTTGGTCCAAGACTACTTAGATCGGGAGGCAGGAGAATTTATAGAAACGGTGGTACTAAACTTAGATACCTTCGATAATTAGTATAAATAAAAGATTATGTAATTACTTTTGTGACCTAATGTATTTTTGATCAATAAATTCAACAATAAAGGTCACTTGGTGGCGTGGTTGACTAGATTGTCGCCTTATACGCCAGTGGTCCTAGATTCGAATTTCTAGGTAAAAATTTATTTTCTGATTACTATTATTTCCTAATAATAAATCTAATAAGAGTAAGTTTCTTAATATTACTTTAAATCATCCTTTTAACCAAACTATACATTTTTTTCCTTGGGGAACGAAAAAAAACCCTTTCATAAAGCTATTTTAGTTAAAAGAATGTTCGATTTTTGGGATTCTAGTGTTACAGTTTAATTACAAAATATCATTACGTTTTTCTAAGGTGGAGACATTCAACCTTTTTTTATTGCGATAAACTTTTAACAATTTCAAAATATTGTGACATACTAACAGTAAGATAAATTTAAAATAACTTCGGTTATAATCACGGTTTCTGATTTTGGTTGGATAAATGGAAAGCGAGAACCAGCCTTGATAATACTAGATAATCACGGACGTCACATTAGCTTGGCAGTATACTGCATACATTTCGAGAACACAATCTACATGTTCTTTCTTTACTACCTCATGTAAGGGAAAGTGGAGTATTTGAGAACACCTAACTTAAAATTATCTTATTGTTAGTTCATAAAACAAAATAACATTTTGCATCTAAAAGTACCTACCCTAAAGGAATCAGGCCCGGACAGGGGCTTACAACCAGTTTGAGAATTTAAAAAATGTCGACCCTCCTACTTCTCACAATGAACTATGATGTACTAATGACTTTCGAAGAAGCTTAGGTACTACTTTCTGCCACTTAATCGTTTATGTCGTCACTATTTAAATTCTGTAAAAACGCAATTCAAATTTTCAGAAGATGTATAGATTACAAAACTTTGTTGTTGGTGAAACGTACCCACGCTCTATTTCCCAGGTGAGTTAACATTCCTTAAACCAAAATTTATTTTCACTTTTTTTTACTACTATACAGTAAAGGAAGTATTGTAATTGGGCGAAATTTTCAAATTTGAGCTTTCACCGAAAATTACCAATTACCTTGGATTTTGCCGTCATATTGTATCTAGTTGTGCCGCAAAGTTTGGTTAAATCGGTTAACTGAAAACTCCACTTTATTCTAGAAGTTTTTGAGCTTTTTCAATTTTTTTTTTTCGAAAACGACTCCAACGAGTTTCTTTTAACTCTCTATAGTTCTTAGACTCATTGATGAGGATCCTAGGGTAAAGAGTGGGAGTTCGTATACACAGAAAGGCTGAATGCATTTAGTTCTGTTTATATATGTAGTTATAAAGTGCTTATATTTCTTTTAAGTTTTAACCAACAGCGAGTTTCATAAATGAAAGTAAAAGAAAGCACTGTGACGCCTTGCAGCAGATACAGATATTTTTTAGTATTACAAACTTTTTTTTGTGGTTGAATCCTGAAAGTATTGTGACTTCTATTAAAGAAGGATTGTTTGAAATCTCCTAAGTGGTTCAAATAGGGGATTCAATTTTGTACTTTTTGAATCCTACTCCAAAATTACACTATTAGGTATGTCGCATCTCTAGCTACCACTGCAGACTAACCAACCCTTTGAGCAGACCGGACCATCGTGGATTTGCCCGATCTGCCTTAAGGCCAGGCCAGCCAGTAATTAGTAAGGCCGGAAACCAAATTGGACCAGATATAAAATAAAAAGTTTATCGCGTGATTTTTGAAAAAATCCTTACATTTAATTTTATTTCGTTTGTTGTTTTAATTGGATGGGTTTGGAGGTATCTTACAGGACCCATTAATTCTTTTAAAGTAAACGGGATATCAGTGTATAAAACGAAAAAAATAACAAAACTTGATTTTTATGAATTACATAATGTAAAAATAATAAAAGTTAATAAAAATTTAACTAGAATTTTATACAATCGCATGGGATGCATAACTGTTATATGTATTTTCAAGCACGTCAATTTTTTTTGCATATAATATATCATAAATCTACGAAGATTTAAAACTCAAAGTTCATTGTACAGGAGAAAACATATTCATTAGAATTTGAATTCGGAATATTTGTTAACTTTAAATAGTTAAAAACTTCTCTCAATTTAAAGGCTTTTGCCTTTTGTCGTTCTTTGTAAATAATGTGATGGTACTAATGTTCTTTAAAATTTAACATATCTACCTATCGGTACGGTAAACTTTTTAAGATTAAAGGCAACATTAGCCAGTTTTCCAAATGATTGATTTTTTAAGATAATATCAATAAATCTTTCACATTTGACAGTAATTTTATATTTTCGGGACGTTTCATTTTTGGTTTATCTTTAAACAAGAATTCGTGTTTAAAATTTTATATTTATTAAAAAGTTTGTTCTTTTCATAGAAAACTATTTTTTAATATTAAGTTTAAACACAGTAAAACGTTATTTTCTATTAAATTTTTAATTAAAATCTATATGTATTGATAGCTAAAATCGACCTTTTATTGTTTAGTAATACTATTTTAATAAATTATATTATTATCATTACGATTAAATGTAATTTTTCCATTATCTATAAGAGTGAATTTTATTTCATCACTTTCGACTTAAAATTTTACAAGTCAATAAATTAAATAAAAATTTGTATAAGGTTGGTAAATTGAAAACCTCATTTGTATTACAAGCATTAAAATAAAAATGCGCTTACTTCCAAAAAATAATCCATTTTTGGTCAAAAGATCAATAATATTTCATCTAAAATCACTATTCGACCAAGTCTGTAATTCATTCATAAAAAAGATTTGATGTCGATATGAATTTTTAAAAAAAATTTCAATATGCAAATCGTTCGCAGTTTTCACGTGTTCACGTGTGAACACGTGTTCAGTAATAAATTTAATGTCTATGTCTATTTTTTTATAATTATAACCAGATAAATTAAGGTTTTTCAACTTTTTAATTAATTTTTAATGATTTTTTATACAAAAAATTCAATGAAATTATTAATAATATAAGATAACTACTATAAAATGAATTAGCTAAAATATTTATACTAAATTATTTTAAATTATTTTCAATACTAAAATTATTATTATTAACTAATAATTATAAATACCCCGGTAAAATAAAAAGCATATTGAATTCACATGAATTAAGTATATTTTCTATCACCCTTAAATTTTATTAACTCCTCCAATTTTTCTAAAAACGGTTTTTGGGAAAAATTGGGAGTTTTGCTGCATTATAATACGTTGAACGAAATTATTTTTAATATTATAATAAAAAAGAAAACAAAATTTATGTGGTCTTTCTATAAATTGATTTTTTGAAATTCTAAATATCTATAACGTTGAATATTTTTTATAAGTAAAAAAAAAATTTCATTTGTTGTCAATCTTATTTTTAATCCAATTAAAACGAAATTAATTTTTGGCTTTGCCAATTCATCATTGAAAAATTAAAAGTTTCGTTTCATATTTTATACTTTTTTAAAGTTTTTTTTTTTTTATTTGGATTACTCCATCTAATAAAAAACATTTTTCAATAGAGATTTCCGTAATATTTTCCAAATTTTATCAAGTCATTGTAAGCCTAATACAAAAATACATTTTTTTATATATATTTTTTCAAATAGGAATTTTTTTATTAGAAAGAAAATTAATGTAATGTGTAGACTTAGGAAAAAGAAAAACATTTGTTCGTTTTTAACGAAAAAATCCTCGGTTTCTGTAGGATACCTCTTACAACTACGGGGTTGTTCAAATATTACGTAAGCAGAATTTTAGTAATTTTTAACCCCTCCCTTCCTCTTGACAGCAGAAGTCAGGAAAACCCTAACCACCCAACCTATGCTTACGTAAACATGTGTGTATGTTTTTAAATCTATTCAGATTTTGTATTTTTATTAATGTGAATTTATTGCACAATTGATATTAAATATTAATTTAATACATTTTATTCATGACAATTATTAACATTCGTAAACATATGTTATTTAAAAAAAATTTAACTTATAAACGATCTTAAGTTTTTATTTTTATTTTAAACTTAGTAAATTAAAATTATTTATCCTCACTCCATGAAACTTGAATCCATGACTCCAAGTTCTCGATAACATTGGCTCTTTTCTGTTCGAGAGCGAGTATCTAAGGCCGCGTTCACACGGTTCAACTTTAGTTGATCAACAATTCACAATTTTTTAGACCGTAGCGGGTAAGCGACGCGAGAAGTGAAGTACAAGCGAGTCGCTTACCTCGCTACGGTCTAAAAGATTGTGAATTGTTGATCAACTGAAGTTGAACCGTGTGAACGCGGCCTAAGCAATATCAATTAATTTGGGGAGTCCTTGTATATATTCTTCGCTATCAAGCATAGACAATTATAAGGGTAACCACCATATATTTGTTCGAACTAGAATCTTCTAAATTTTGCAAAAAAAAATTATAGATCTATACCCCCCCCTCGGGCTCCTATGTCATAAAAAATAAGCAAAGAAAGGACACCCCCTCTCCTTCGGTGTTTACGTAATACTTGAATGATCCCTAATTATAAGGGTGTGCTAAGTTTTCAAATAGGATACGCATACGATAAGCTTTATATCCTGGAAAAATACTCACACTCGGCTTTTAAAACATGTCTTTAATGTAAACTTTTGTTCAAAGGGTTGTTGAGGGAATGATAGGACAACGAGTTTTCATTTTTTTTTTTGAGAGGAGGGAACTCTTCATAAGACACCAACAAGATGTGATGTGAAGTCGTTGGTAGTGTGAGATTCCTACTCACTAAAACCCTCCTCATTGTAGTACCTGGTGCCACGGAAACGCGTTAACATTACTTCGTGGCACCAGTAGGTACTCCTCCAGCCTCCCTACATTATGTAGGAATCTCCTCCTTCTTCCTCCTCCTCTTTCGTTTGCAGGAGCTTACGTGCCAAAAATATAGTTTATATGACAAAAAGACTCAAAAGAAGACTATATCCTGTAATAGTACCTAAAAAGTTCTATGGATAAATAATTTTTTTTAGCATTAACGACTAAATAAATTTTAATAAAACTTTGTTGGAATACTTCCGATTTCAAGATGACTACATGGAATACAATTTATCCCAAAAAATTGTACGGTTCTTGTAGAATAACTATTATACTTACTAATCTACTAACTACTAAAATGGATAAGCGTATTGTAATGGCATTTGATATGAGAGATGCTGAGGTCCTAAAATAACACAAATATATTTAATTTTAAAAAAAATTACAAAGTCTGTGGGAACTTACATCTCTTCCTGGAAAAGTAGTTTAACGAATTTGGATGAAAAAACTATTAAATTGAACCCTTATCAGGCATCTGAAGCCAGGAAGATACAAAAAGATATTTATTATTCTGGAAAATACATTTCTTGAGAGATAACTCTATATTTTATGTCAAAAGAGCGGATAGAATATTTTATAGTTCGATATAAAGATCTCCATTAATCAATTAGTTTAATTTAGGTACTACTAATTATTTCATATTCATAGCAATAAGAATAAATACGTATATTATAAGAGTATGTAAAAGCCCGATACATTCAAGCCCGCTCGGGCTCGGGCTCAAGCCCTATGATTTTTTCGGGCTTTTGGGCCTGCCTGATATATGTATGTAATATTGAAAAATGAATTAAAGACATGTTATATACCGATAGGCGATAATAATTATTAATGTAATTTTTTTATTTAAATATCTTTATTAATGAAAAAGTATTTTAAGAATACAAGTGAGATACTCCCATTCTCAGTCAGGAGTATTCTCAATCAGGTCCGATCCAGACAGCAGATTGGATAAAAGGACCATTGTCCTGACTACTGATGGCCAATAAAAAAAAAAGAATACAAGAACAATTAAAGAATTATCTGATAATCTGGAACGTAATTTTGTACAGAAGTTATTTGCAACAGAAAATGATCTTTTGCGTCACTCGATGATGGTTTAATGGTCCTAATAGCAGCTAATAAATGCTTCAAATTTTCGGTTAATACATCATTTTTTGTTATAGTAAAATTCTTGTCGTAATTTTTTATAACGATTGAGTTGCGAGAATTAACTTTGATAAATTTAAAATAAACGTTTTTATAAAGACTTATTCAATTTAAAAATTAGTATTGTTAAAAAATTTGTTTAGGAAAGTATCGAGAAACATAAGCCTGAAATTCGTCGGGCTTTAGGCTCGGGCTTCAAAAATCATGAAAAGCCCGGGCTTGAGGCCCGCCCGTTCCAAAGTCTATAACTTAATAAGTCTTCCCGAGTTCATTTTTGAAGCAATCATAATTTTCCTATTATTTATTTCAGCATAGAAATATTTTAACTGTATTTATGAAATTATTCCAACCTTGAAACTCTGCTACCGTAGTTTTAGTGTAAAATCAGCGCTGAAAGGAGGACATAACGAAGAGTGGAGAGTAATCAAAGTTTAATATAAGATCCGTTCTCACAGTTACCTGAATTGGATTTGAACTACATTTTGAACTGTTGAGTGTGCGTATAGCAGAATTTCGAATTTTAAATTCAAATCCGCTGTTCCATGCACCCGTTCGAACTGGTGGCATTCGTGTGCAGTGAATTTAGAATTTCAAATCCAAGTTTTGATCTAAACTGGTAATCAGAAAGCAGTTCAAATTCATAAATTTGAACTACTGTGAGAACAAACCTATAGTTTCTTAAGTAGATTACTAAAGCATCTTAACTTACCTTGCACACAAGCTCGATGAAAAATATTTTTAGTTTTGCTTAAACTCCGTGTAGCTTTACGTGGAATACAAGTGTATCTATCACACAAGTGATAGATCGTTGTGTATAGTGACATATCTTTAAGTTTCTTAAACTCTGAAAGAGGGATTAAGAAGAAACCAATAAAATAGGTAATCAACAAATATTTAATAATATATATTTCAATATATACAATTTAATTTAGACGCCACCCGATATTTTGATAAGCCCAATATTATTTACAAGTCAAATGATATTAAACATTTTTTTTAATTTGTATAGATACAGCTTTAGTGGATTTCATCCATTTTACTAAAAATAATCAACTAAAGAAAGAAAAAATTAAATAATCTCTAATGTATACTGCTCGTATTTATTTCTAAAACAATATGTACAATTGACAGAAGGACTAAAGCTAAACTTTTTCTTTACGTAATAATTATTTTTTATAAATATATTTTCCTCTTAAAAATTAATGGAAAAGTTCACCATTTCATTTCATAATAATAATATATAATTTATTTTAGATATCACTTGCCAAGTTTTTGCTCGCATTCGGAATATTGAACTAAAATTTTATAAAACATATCGACTGTGATTTTTCGGTGCGTTTCCAAACAGCCGAATTCGGTGACGCGAATGTGCCACGGCAAGAAACCGTACGTGCAACAAACGCCTCCGCATACAATCGCTAGTTCCGGCTCCGGAATTTTAAAGTGGTTGTAAATGTAACGATCGAAGAGGTCTGTCGTCACGTCGGGCTCAGTTAGGTCATCGGACACGGCCAGATGTTTGGTCATCTTGGCGATTTGCTGTTGACCGTGCGTCAGTGCGAAACAGTTGACATGGTGCTTCGATGTCGTCCCATTCTTGCTTTGTCGTGAGTTCCACTTAATGTCGTCCACCTTTCCTTTTCGTAGTTTGACAACCGCGTTGTACAACTCCTTTTCATACTTAACAACCACACCTGCAAAACAAATTAAAACATACCATAAGTATCCAAATAAATTTATACATTGACAATGAACTATTGATTGAGCTATTTATGTATGTATAAATCTCAGTCGATATAATATTTGTAATTTGTATAGTAAATCTACTAGCAGGCAAAGCCCTAACGTTGGTGGTGTGAGAAGAAATCGTCATTAAGTGGAGCAATACCAGTTGTTAGACACTTTTGTTTCGAATACATACAAACAGGAGCTTATCTGTTTTATTATTAAAATTTAATAAAATTCAGAAAATGGAGTTAATCGGTTGGGCAAGTGATGCACCCATATATAAAACAGTACCGTTTGTGTAGAATGTTACTTTCACTAAGAAAAGATTTTTGAAATTTCACCCTTAAGTCACCTAAATAGAGGGTTGAAGTAAGCAGAAGTTGCAATTTTGGAGTCCTATCTTTAAATGAACAACAAAAAAAAACCTTTACTTTACAGTTGCTTAATACGTTACAGTAAAGATTGAAAAAAAAAATTAAAAAGTATTTCATATTTATATTAGGGATGTGACGTTCTACAAAAAAAATCGATTTTTTATTAATCGATTGTATTTTTAGCAAAAAAAATCGATTTATAAATTATCGAATTATCGAATTATCGAATTATAAATCGATTAATAAATAATCGATTATTTGTAATATTAAAAATGCGTATTAAAATCGGTTTTTACTTTTAAAAAAATCGATAATTTCCATAATCAATTATTTTTCACATCCCCATTCGCGCTGCAGACTATAGAAGACTACACTTGATATCGGGGGGTGGCAGATAAAAAATCGATTAATTGATTTTGATTACAAAAAAAAAAATCGGTTATTAATCGATTATTTGTTATATTAAAAATACGTTTTAAAATCGATTTTTTACTTAAGAAAATATAGATTTTAATCGATTATTTCCATAATCGATTTTTTTTCACATCCCTAATTTATATTAGTAAGTACCTATAGTATAGAAGATATAGTATTGTATAGTATAGACAATAAGTCCACTTTCTTTTTAAACCAAATAGATTTTCTTTGTTTAACTTTTGTAATAATATTCTTAGATCTTGTCTTTCTGCTCGCAAAAAATGATTACAAGTCTGTTCGAGATGAAAACAAAACAGTTATATAATTATGCCAACTTTTTGTATATTGCGCATCAATTGCATCGCAAATGTACGGTTTTACTGTTATCTCGAACAGACTTTAATTTTTTCTGAACCCTGAACTTTGCTTACTTATTTTGTTAAGTGTCACATGAACGAAGTCATGGGTAACCACTAATTTAATTTAAACAATTTTCTCATTAACTTCTTAATCAAATTCAGACATGTTAAATCATGTTTCCTTTCACTAACAGGTTTACTATCAAAACCTTACATAATACTTAAATCACCCTCTCTTGAAACCAATTTCGTTATTATTAAAGCCTTTTAATCTATAACATTAAAGGTAGATATTTTAGAATTAACATTGAAAATGCCAACTATAAGCCACTTATTATGAAGTAATGCTTGAAGCTAATCAATAAAATAGACCCGTTTGATGCATATTAATATCCCATAAACCTGTTATAATTTTTTTGCATAAAATTCAATAAAAAACGACCTCAATATGAAAAAAAATTACAATCTTAAGACAATCAGGGCTTTTTTTGAAAATAACATAGGAGGGTTATTTATATATTGGATTATGTATGTTACCGGTAAGACCGACTCGACTTAAGTTTTTAGGCAAAACTGACAATATGTGAGAACATTTCAGATAAAATCGATGTTGTGGGATATGTCTTGGCTAAGTCCGATTACCAGATGTTTTGAGCTATCCTGATTTTTAAGCAAAACATTTTACCGGACTATTTTAAACGAAATCAAAAAGAAAAGTTTTTAAATCTTACTTTTATATCTTTGTCAAGTGCATACCAGATAAAATCGACTTTGTTTAAAAAGACCTCTGGATTTTCAATAAAAATTTAGTTTTTTATACTTAAACATGGAATTGACACACAAAACAAAACAAAAAATCTAAAAAGGACCTTCAACAAATAGACAATGGATCTCGAGAACATTAGGAGCTCATTGAGACTCCTGGGTGTCCTGGAGGATATATAAGCTAACGCAGTCAACACAACAGTTGTCGCTAAGGACAGAAATGTTGACGCGACATTATAAAGAATCATTGAAAAAAACAAAAATACTATTTACTATTTTTAGTTAAAAGAAGTGTCGGATTATAGAGACTCTACTGTTTTGATTTTTAAAAAGTATAACCCAAAAACTGTTACTTTTCATTTTTGATTACTGTAGAAATTATACACACCATTAAATAACATTCCCACCATGGATGTCAAACATTCGAAACATTTACTTCCCAGAGATAGCACCAGTAATCACGTTTTCTATAGTTTACAGCAAAAAAAAAAATGATTCGAAAATTCTGTGGGTCACTGATGCCACGTGTTATTCAATAGGGTTCATTAATTAATACGTTTTTGCAATTGTAATTGATTTCATTTGAAAAAACATAAAATTGTCTCTTTTTTATTTTATTTTTTTATGAAAAATCAATTTTCCTGATATGTAGAATGTAGGCATTTGGCGAAGTTTGGAATCATTGTTTTTGCCTAAAATGTCAAATATAAAACAATATAATCCTGGCTAGCCTTAGAAATCCAGCAGAATTTAAAATCTAAATAAATATATTTCGATTGAACTTCACTTGAAGTGTTCTTAAACTATGTCGACTTTGTCTAAAAATGGTCTTTTCAATAACAAATAGATCAGCTAATAAAATAGTGCATTTAAAGAAGTACAAAAGTAAAATTAATTTTTATTGATAAATGATAGGATAGAATTCTAAAATGCGTCAATTTATTGAATATTGGAATAACTTAATGTAAATAAGAGAATCGAATGACACGAAGGTTAAGCCAGCGAAACTAACTAAAAAAGCTTTAATCACAAAATCTTAATTTTAAAATACTAACTGAACAAAAGCCTACTTAAGCGACGTTCCACAACGCGTTGACAACGACGACGCTCATTGTTATTGTTTTTTTTTGTCCACCTCAACTTTGAAGTGTTAGACGTTTATCGCTCTTTTAAGCAAGGTTTACGTGAGTGTTATCGAAAGTAACGACGTCATTGATAACGTAATGACGTTTTAATCAGCATAATGACCGTGATTAAAAAGTAAACGGTTGAAAGGCCAATTCTAAAGTGGTTAAAGTTGTTACCATTTAGTGGAACGTAGCCTTAGTGATGTAGTGACCAAATTATCGCTCCATACGCCAATTATTTAAGGATTGCTCAGAGCTCAGAATTTTTATCTTAGGTGTAATTGGACGTTCCAAATAATGACGATTCACGAATTAATAACCGTAGTCATTTAACGGACCTTTAAACAAATAAAAGTGAACTACTTATAACTTGACAGTTGACTTCAGAGTATTTTGTTAATATGTTCCAGGTAGACCATGAGCAAATCTAGATTTTTGTCGGAGCCTGAATGAATATCTATGTAAAGATCTTTGGTTTGAACTTAAAATTCATGAGAGATAATAAACTGATATAAAAAATTTATAGCGTTTAAATTTTTTACGAGTCAAGTTCCGCATATGCTTCATAAAATTGCCAAGTTCAAATGGTCCAAGCGACGCTAAGGTCAAATCATGTAACTTATGTTTGCTCATATGATTTACACATAGTAAGTGAGTGTACAAAAGGTGTCAATCTTCCGAAGAAGAATCACTAATTAGACAAAAATTTCGGAACCCGTTTTCTGCAATTTTTTGTCGCTGGCTCGACACACACAGGTGTGTCACGTCAGATAGTTCGAAGGACGCCAAAATCCTTTCTTTCTCAGCGGTGAAATTGAAACACCTGTGATTTCCCTATCCCACAGAAACAATTTGTCAGAACTTAACGATTTTTTTTTTTTTGGTAGTTCAAATCATAAAAACGAGCTATTAAACGAACCTTCGGACTTAAATAAATAATTAACAGTTTTTTTTTTTTTGATCTCTGCGAAAAGATCCATTCTTCCCAAATATGCAAATTGAACATGAGAGAAATTTTTTTCACTTGAAAGCTATTTGTTCAAATCCGGCTTTTTGATTTAAAATTTTGCCTTTTCGTTGTGGTATGGTGAGGTGAGGTGACTAGACGTAACTTATACACCTGTGCACATCACCCAGGCCCGATCCAACACTAGCTTGCTCGGTGGCAATGAAATTATTTATCGGCTATCTTTGTGAAATATGTTAAACATTTTCAAGTTATAAATTCGTGTTTTATTAACGGGATTTGAACTTCGAGCCGATTCTATCAACCGACAGCACGTGATGGATCTTCGCATCGAATATCAACTTTTTATGAATGAAATTTACTTTGATTTTTCCAAATAATCCATACAAAATCATTAAAATTAAAAAAGAGACATTAACAAATAAATACAATTCATAAAACTTCAACTCGGACGATTTAATTTTTTTATAATTAATTAATCTAAAAATACATTTTTAATTACCGTCTTTTCAACCTTGAGACTTAAATAGAAATGCAATAAATTGATTAATTTCCTTCCTGAATTATTTTAACGTACATGCTTTAAATGGCACGTATCAAAAAATTATGCTAAATCGAAAATTTAATATTTAAGTTAATGATTGATTTTTGAAAAATTTTAATAAGGAACAAAATACATAAATTTACATTTTTTTAATTTTAATTAACTTAAATCATTCATGAAATTTAGATCGCCCTGTGTCTAAAACTATATATTTGAGCCTTTTTTTTAAAGTGGTATAAGTCAATGTTATATCATAATATGGAGATTTTCAAGGTTTTCAACTTGAATTGCATAAATTATTATATTGAGTAGAGAACAAAATTTTTTAAAGATATTTTTGGAAATTGAAGATAAAAGCTCATAGAATTTTTTTTTTCATTTTAGTGCTTTAATAGCTAGGCCATTAGCAATGTAGTCTTGGTAACTTTAGATCTGATTAAAGAGATTCGTGGTTTTCAGTTAATCAGTTAGTAGATAAATGAAGATCAGTTTGTTCATTTAGATAGCGTTTTTTATGGTATCAGCTGTTAGTACCAATGTACTTTTGTTTTATAGCAGTAAAGTTTGTATGATGGTATGATGGAGTTTATAGTAGATTTTGTTTTGGCACTTAAAGTCGCTTTAAAACCTAAAAACCTTTAAACGCTAAAAATTTGGAAATTCACTAGTGTTCCAGTTTTCCAAAAATTCCACTAAAAGCCAATGCGAATCGAAGTGAGTACTACTAACGCATAAAGTGGAAATATAAGTACCACCTATAATAGACTGCATTCTTTGCTACTATTACATTTTTGTCAAAGCCGAAAAGAATTAATTTAAAAAAAAAAAAAAAAACGGAGATTCTAGTAAGATCTTTTTAATTTTTTTTTGGCGTTTCTGTAATTTTTTTTATAGGTGAACTCATAACTCATAGTTCATTGGAACTACTACCAATTCGTATTCTATTAGCAATCACTTCACGATAAACGTGTATGCAACGATGCTTGTTTTTTTTTTTGGTATTTTTTAGCAATTAGTGTGAATCGTTAATTGTCTGTTTGAAATGATAAATTCACGAGATATACTGTGAAGTGACAATTGTCGTCTCACTTGATAAGTGAAACGTCTTACAGTATGGAAATTTATTATAAAAACTGTTATTTTCAAAATGTAATTTACAGATATAGATAGGTATATTTAGGCTTTTACGAAAATTAAACCTAACATTAATAATGCTTTTTAACTAAATTTAGCGAAACTTTTTACTTCCTTTTACTTCCTTTAGGTACCTATATAGTAAAGGAAGTATTGTAATCGGTTCGAATTTTCGATTTCGAGTTTTCACCGGAAATACGCGTTTTGAGGTCTCCTGAATCCACAAAAAGTGGTTTTTAGAAAAATATATGTGTGTGTGTGTGTTTGTGTGTCTGCGTATGACAGAGATATCGTATCGAAAGCTTTATCCGAATTTCACCAAACTTGGAATTTAACCTACATCTAGTTGTGCTGTGAAGCTTTTGGTTGAAATCGGTTGACGGAAAGCTCCATTTTATGCTATGGATTTTTGAGCTTTATCAATTTTTTTAAAGACGGCATCATCGATTGTCTTTAAACTTGCTATAGTGTCATATAGTCCTATAGCTATAGGACTCATTAATGCCTACAAGTTTTATTTAAAAATTTTACCTGGGAAATTTGAAATAAGGAGGGTTCGAGGGTTAAGGGTGGTAGTTCGTGTATACATATCTATAGGCTGAAAACATAACGTTTTGTGTATGAAGATATTTAAATATGTTTGAATTGATTTTTTTTTCCAATCGTGGGGTTTATTTATGTTTTTTTTAACCAACAGGGCGGCGTTTCATGTAAAAGAAAGTACTGTGATATATCGCAGCAGATACTTTAATTTATCATAATTTTCTATTAATCATATTTAATATACTTTTTATTCCCTATGGTGTATTTCTAAATAAAGGATTTTGAAAAATAAAAATATGCGATCAGAATATAAATTTTTTAATTGAGTTCATCGGTGGTGGACAACACTAAAGCCATACTTAGTATTTATTTACAAGGGAGAAAAATTTTTTTTCCGTTTCTCTGTAAGTATTTAGAATCTCACTAAACTTATTTTACTAAAACAAGGTAATAACTCTATTTCATATAGTAAACGTTTTGTAATATTTACATAACGAAAGATTGCTACTTTCATTCCTACTCGGGAAAAAATATTTTAGATCTAAGTTTATCTACTTGATCCACGTAGATCAAAAAAATGGAATTCAGTAGATCAATTTAGATATGTTTAGGCCAATCTAGATCTAAGGGTGCTATATTAGATCTAAATAGATATCGCTACCTCAGTGCAACAGTGAGACAAATTCAAAAATACCAATTTTAGGATATACCACTTTTAAAACCACTAAAAA
This sequence comes from Sisyra nigra, assembly GCA_958496155.1. Lineage (NCBI taxonomy): Eukaryota > Metazoa > Arthropoda > Insecta > Neuroptera > Sisyridae > Sisyra > Sisyra nigra. The sequence goes on along the minus strand of OY292316.1, from coordinate 31,736,108 downwards.
CAGAAGAATTGAGGGGCACATTAGGTTTACTCTGAATTAAACAGTTTCATGCGTCAAAAGGATATATCTCACTTTATGATTTGATTGATTTTACCGTGTTTTAGGATTAATTAATTAAAATATAGCTCCATATTAAAAAAAAAAAAAAATATTTTTTTAGATAATCTAGACATATTAAGCTTTCGGAATTATGGATTTTCTCTTAACAAATCTAGAAATACTCTTTTTAAAGATGGAGCATAAAAGTTACTTTATGCATTATCTCAAAACAAGACTTTTTGAGATATCTCACTGTTGCACTGAGGTAGCGATATAATGACTTATTTCATTTTTAAACAAGCTTAGATCAACTTAGACCGAGGAAAATAATCTTAGATCTACTAATGTAGATCTACGTAACTGAACATCGATCTAATTAAATCAAGGACTTTACCCTTGTATATTCTTTTTAATATGAAAATTTGAAATTGTAACTTAATATTAGTTAATTATAAATACAAAATTAAAAAAATGTTTCTACAAATAAAAGAAAAAAATATTTTTAAAATCCCAAGCTCGCGGAGATGAGATATTTGTAATAGAGCTATGCTATAATTTACACTTTCATTATTACATTATCTAGGAACATTTAACATTGTAATGCATTTATATTTTGCACCATCAGAAAGTAGAGATTTCAAGGAACAAAAAGCCCATCGACTTTTTAAAAAAAGTAGATAATTCAACGTGAGAATTTTCGATTGAAAATTAGAATGCTTTTTCAATATTAAGTCAAAATAAGGTGAAAAAATAAATATTTTAAGTCAAAAAAAACTCCAGTGTGTTTGGGATATTAAGAGGTAAGTTTTTACCAAATTTTATGATTTTTTTTTTGTAAAGGATAAAAATAAAAAACCAAAAACTTGGTTATTGGAATTTTTCACATAAATTTTAAGGTTATGTGAAAAAAGTGTTAGTACAAAAGTTGTAGATCTTCTTATTACCTAGAACTTTGCTATTTAATTTTTTTCGATAGGACTTGTAAATTTGTCGGAAATCGAGATAAACTGTTTCTACCCTTAAAAACACCCCCCTTTTCCACTTCCCGACCACAGATCGACCGTAATTTATTTTTCCTTTCATTTTTGTTTAATTCTCTTCCTTTTCTAATGGGTTTCATCCTACCATAATTTTTCTCACTTTTTAACATTTTCAAAGGCTTTAGCTCTGATCTAATGCATTTTTTCCAATTTTTTGATCTAAGTATATAGTAGTATGTACCCTTGTAGGTTTCATTAGTTCTAAAATATTTTTCCCGGGTAATCATTGCAGATAAAAAATATTTAGTGTGTTTGAATTTTGACTTCCAGTCCAAATCAGCTCAAACGCCTGAATTTGAATGAATGCTTCCTGATTCATTAGGAAAATACTTAGTTTTACATTATTTGATGCACATTGATTGAACTTTGACTAGTGTGAAATATTTTTTTTGGCCCTCTATTCTGAACCTATTTTAAAATCAGCATAAAAACAATTCATATTTCCAAGAAAAACGTTGACTTTTCCACATACTATTAAATAAATGATGTTTTTTAATGATAACATTTTTAGTTAAAAAAAGTTGAGTAAATCAAACAAAGTCGTTATGTTAAGTAATCATAAAATTATCATGTTTTAAATAGATAATTCAATAAAACCTTTAAGTAATTGCTTCATTACATGCATTTGAACGTTAAATTTTTATACATTATTATATTTTCCAAATTCAAAGGTTGCATTTTTCAATTACTGAAAAAACTCAAAGTCAAATGTTTATGACTCAATCATTACGGAATTGTTATCACAATCATTGGTCTCACATGAAATTTTCCTTTAATTTTCAGAAGAATCTTACGCCTAAAAGAAACTGGAAGTAAACGAGATACTTTTAGGAAGGATATAGGTAAATCCTTTTTATAAAAAACGAAAGTGAAAGTTTAAAATTATGAATCAATTAATTTTTTTCTAGTTTTCAATGAATTAGATTTGAAATGACTTTGAATAATGATCACGTTGAATCGCTTGAATTTTTTCAATCTCTAATTTTATCTTGTAAAATAAATTTTTTAAAAAGCCGGTTTTTATTGATGGTCGTTTTTGTTTGATTTTTTTTTATATTTTGGTGACATTTCAATAATTTGTTCGTTGGTGAAGATTAGATTTAATTAGGAATTTCCAATTGTATTGTTTTAGAATTGAGTGGGTGTTTAGGTTGGTTGTAGGTTTTTTTTTTAGTGGTTTGATAAAATGATGAAATTGTGATACCTTTGTAGTCGTAGAAGGTGATGTAGGTGATTCCAGACGCGATGCACCAGACGATGATCTTAGCGAGATCCTCGTACGAGGGATGTTCTGTTCCCAGATTAATAGCAATGTGCGACGGCACTTTTTTCAATAGCGAAACGTTCGATTTCAATAACTGATTGTCTTCGGTGATTTGTGACACATAAAACCATGATTTCGAATATAACCATACTTTATGGAGGTATTCACAAAGCGAATACACGACGTGCAATAGAATTAAAATTAAATGCAACAACTTGGACATGAATTTGTCCATTTTTTTTGGTTTGATTAACGTGACGGCGAAACAACATAATCAAAAAGTGGGCACCGCCGCGATGAAACTCATGACCAGTTCAGTTCGACGTGTGACAGCAAACAGCCGTAAAATGTTGACGATTCGACCACGTTTACACGCGGCAGTAGCGCACTGAAACACAGCACATGTCGCGCGCTATTCGAGACACGAACGAACAAATGTAAGCCGCTCTTCACTCCCAACATCAATTTTAAATACCTCCAATTTCCACCCAAAAACCACAATTCCCTTCTTGAAATTTTCAAAATTTAACCTCCTACCAACTTGATCTACTGATAATAACCGCTAATCGCAATCACCACAAAAAGAATTCCCAATAAAAAACTCAAAATTATATCCAACAATGAAAATATATTTCTTATCTAAAATATCTGCTGCGAGGCGTCACAGTACTTTCTTTTACTTTCGTTTATAAAACTCACTGTTGGTTAAAAAAAAAACTATAAGTACTTTATAACTATACAAATACATATAAACAGAACTATTGTATATGCATACAGCCTATATATGCATATGGATATACGAATTCCGAACCTTCACCCCAGAACCGCCCTTATTCGAATTTTCCCAGGAAAAAGTTTCAAATAAAAGTTGTAGCCACTAATGAGTCTAAAAACTATAGAAAGTTTAAAGATTATCGTTGGAGCCATTTGCGAAAAAAATTGAAAAAGCTTAAAAACCCCTAAAATAAAGTGGAGCTTTCGGTTACCCGATTTCAAGCAAAAGCTTCGCGGCACAACTAGGTATAATAGGGAAGTCAAATACCAAGTTTGGTGAAATTCGGATAGAGCTTTCGATACGATATGGCTGTCACACACAGACATGTTTCTAAAAACCACTTTTTTGGGCTTAGGGGACCTCAAAACATGTATTTCCGGTGAAAGCTCGAATTCGAAAATTCGACCCGATTACAATACTTCCTTTACTATATCTATGTAGTACCTAGTAAAAGAAAGTAAAAAGCTAATCCCATGATTACTTAAATCGCTTAATTACAATTAGTGTATTTGTCAAACTGGGCATTATATTTAAAAAAAAAAATATCTGGTGCGAGGCGTCACACTATCTATATAGTAGTAAAAGAAAGTAATAAATTATAAATAATTGCAAAAAATTAAAACGTTGCAAATCATTGCAAACGGCTTTATCACATTTTAACCATATTAACATGGGTCACTTATAGTCTAAGATCCGAACCAACATCGACCTTCACCGAGTTGATAATAGAATGAAACATATTTTATCATGAATTTAGTATTTAAAAATGGGTTGGCTAAAAAAATCCTGAACAGACTATTTTTAATTATTAAAAAAAAAATTAGCATAGTTTCATTTGATTGGGCTGGGTTGCCAAGGCTAGCTTAACGGACGTCGGATCTTCTACTATTAGTGACGTGGTGGACTAGATAGTTGCCTTATACACTAGTGATCCTGGGGGTCCTGGGTTCGAATCCCAATGAAAGTCTAAGATGTTTTTCACGGGTTTTCGGATTCGACGGTCGCTAATGACCATAGTAGTTGATGCGACCTTAAATAAACCAAAAAAAAAAACATTAAAAATTAAAAAAATTAACCAGACGGAAACAATAAATAATTGTTCATTATTGGTAACTATTTATTTTGAAACTTCCGCTGGAAACCTACAAAGGATTAAATAGCTTAAATAGAGTCGAGTGAGTGCAGTTCTGCCGTTTTTAAAAGTTTTATGGCATCCGAGGTAAACGATGTATTTGCCGCCTATTATTTTTTATTTAAAAAGTTGATAATTTGGATTACTCTCCCAAAAATATGCCTCCTCTTAATTGATCTTGAAGACTCAAAAGATAGACCAAGTTCCTTAGGAAAGTTTTGATCGTACTTTCAACTCTCGTGCTCGCCTACTAAATTTACTTTTTCCTCATTTTTGCCATATCGCTTAATTTTGCAGTCAAAATTTGCCAATTGCCCCAATTTTTGCTGTCCCCATATATGTGCCGCGGGGGGCTGTAGCACTTTTTGGTCCCACACAGCTACATCCCTGCATAAACCATTAAAGACTTGAATTTAACTTTAAGTGGTTTACGATTTATAATTTTGACTATCGCGTTTACGTAAAAAAAAATTGGTTGTCTGTAAAGTCGGTTTACGGACGATACTTTTACGTGATAACGTCATAAAGAAACATTGATGAAAAATTGCATACTTTTATGAATTGAATTAAATTATTATCACTGAATTATCATTATTTTGTATAATACAAAGAAGGAGTTAATTGAAAATTAGCAATTTTTTCAAAATGAAATCAGACTGAAAATTATGAAGGAATATCAATCTTATTTAATTGTAGAAAAAAAAAAACAAAACACGTTGTCTCGGATTCCAGTAGCAGAACTCTATCTTGCCTCTCTATCGCTTGTATCGCGTTCTCGCTTGCACGCACAGGCTCAAACGGAACGTGACACTTTTTCATACAGGCTGCCGGTGTTCATCAATTTATAAGACGTTATCACGTCAAAAAGGAAGTACATGGTATAGGGGGGATGGGGCCTAGGGCGGCATCAAATCCTTAATCCGTCACTAGTATTTTGAAATTTATTTTTTTATCTTGTTGAGAATATCATTATAGCAAAGAAAATTCTAACAGAATTTCAAACAAAGTATTTTAATTTAAATAAAAAATTTTTCTTTATTTAGATAATTTATTGGAATTTTAAATTTCATAATGGCTATATTTATTAATATTAAAACCAGCTAAGACATTTCAAATCAGTGAAGAGGCTTAATCACATTTTAACAATAAAAAAAATCGACCAAACGTCGGTAACAGTAAATTATTTTTAATTAAGTAAATGATTTTTTTTTTGAAAATTCCGCTACAAACCTCGGAAACACTTTCATAGAGCGCAGCTTTGTCGATTTCAAAGTTTAAAATCTTTAAAACCAAAAAACTAAAGAAAAAATATCTAAAGCTAATTTTTCAAAAACAAATTGCTTTTAAAATAATTTCAAATACAAAGTGTTTATTTAAATGAACCATTACTTATTATATTTAATTTGATTTTTCTTGACGTTCTTGAAATTAATAGTGGTTAAAGTCTAGGTGGCAGCACTCCACAATTCAAATATTTGTGTATCCGTATCCGACATGTTCTTTCTTTAATTCGTGGATATTCATCAATTCATAGGTTTGTGTTTTAAAATTTGTTTTAAATTTACAAAATGTATTTTATTTGTATTAAAAATAATTAATATACTTTTTTCAAGTTGTTAACATTCACGTTTTTCGTATTTGTAAAGTATTGCATCATGAATTTAATATTCGACAAACTAACCTTAATTTACACGTGCATGGCAGGTTGTGTTGATTTTTTCCTAGTAATTAAAATTTTTTCGCTTTCCAGAAGCTACAATCATGCAGTTGCATATTCGTGGTCAATCAAATCATGTTCTCGAGTGTGAGGCAAACGAGACAGTTGCTTCAGTGAAGGTATTGTTAAATTTTATATGCACCTTTGGTGATAGTTTTATTAATTTATTGATGGTGTTTCAGGCTCGTATTGCAATTTTGGAAAAAATCACAAGTTTAGATTTTTCCTTATCGGCTCAAGGAGTTTTGCTCGATGATGCCATACTTGTCTCGGAACTCTCAAGTCAAGAATTAGACTTTAATGTTCCTTTGCTCGGAGGAAAAGTCCACGGTTCATTAGCTCGTGCTGGTACGTTTTTAATACATATAGATAAGAAAATAGTTTTGACGAAGTGGAAAAAACTGAAATATTTTATTCTTACTACAAAAAAATTGCCTTAAAAGAACTAAATACTGTTATGTTATTGTCTAATTATTTGGGACTACAATGTTATTTCGTATTAACCGAATTTTTATGAATTTTTTTTGTCTTTAACTTTTTTGTTATATACGTTTTTCACTATGACTACAACAAAACAGTTTATTTTGAGTCCACTTCATGCGCCAAGTGGTATTGGGTTCGATCCCAGTTGAATCCTAGATATAAGAATTTAGACCTAAGATAAATAAGACCAGAAATATTAAAGCGACTTAAAACAAACAAAAAGATCATAGTGTATTAGTCTTAAAATGGTTGTGTAAAATTTGACTTAAATTCGATTTTTTTTTTCTAGGTAAAGTTAAAGGACAAACACCCAAAGTAGAGAAACAAGAAAAAAAGAAAAAGAAGACCGGTCGCGCTAAACGGCGTATCCAATACAATCGGCGATTTGTCAATGTAGTACAAACGTTCGGACGACGTCGTGGACCTAACGCTAACTCTTAAATGTGTAAAAATTTGATATAATAAAATAATCGAAAAATAATCTTGCTGTAGTTTTCTTGAAAGATACTTATACCTTTCATACCAAATCGAAGATATGATGAAGAAAATATACGATATACTAGAATATATTAGATTTGTTACTCATCATAACAAAATCGTGCATTGGACAGTACAAGTTGCACGCAATAGACCTGTTTCAGATGAAAATAAAAATTTACAGTAGAGAGACAAGTTTTTCGCAGTAGACAAATATAGCAACTTTTTGTAGGAAGCGCATGACTTGTACCGTACAATGAACGTTTTATTTTCATATGGAACAAATCTCGTACCTACTAGCAACTAAATAAAAAGTTTATCTTTCTTAAAGTTGAGAGGTTGTGAACTGTATTGTGGGATTTAAATAGTATATTTATTTATTTTTATTATTTAAAGTCGTATCAATTACCTAAAGGGAAATCAATTAACTAGAAAGTACGATTTTCGAAATATTTAAGCAAAACCTAATAGAGACCTTTCAACGCTTCCACCAACCAACGTTCACACCTAATCGGTGGAAACTTTAAGTAGGAATATGTATCTTTTTCAGGTGGACCATTTTTATGATTTTCCGGAAAAAAAACAGCACCATTAATTGCAGGAAATTTTGTTTTATTGACTGGACTAGCTATCACTACTATACTGTAACGAACAAGGACAGAGATAACGAAGAGCATGGAAAAGGCTAGAACGTATGAGAGGGTTCGAATATCAATAAGGAATATACTTTGTCGTCTATTGACGATTTAGAAATATTCAAAAAGTTCGGCAATCGAAGTTTCTAGAATGTTCGAGAGGATAATGGTTTTCCTATATAAGTAAGCAAGCTGTTGACGTGGATTGATTTTAAGGAATTAATTTTATGAATTCAAGAGATTCAAAATATTCAAATAATAAAATGTAATAGTGGTAATAGTGATGCGAGCGATTTGAAAACTGATTTTTGTGATAACTTGTTTTTCAACAAGTAAAAATATAAATAAAGCAGTTTTTTTTTAAACGTCTTGTCAAATATCCATTAAAAAATAACTTGAACGAGAAGCTCAACACAGGTTTGAGAAATCCTGTAATTTCGGTAATTTCTGATTTCTTCATTGGCTTCATTGCATAAACGGCATAAATCATACGAACTATGCTCTTCGTCTATGGTTGACAACACAACCAATGTCACAAGTCGATTATTGTAGCTGTCAAAACCGAATGTCAAATTTGAAATCGATGTTTTTAAAATAATGAATTAAAACATCAATTGAAATGGTTTCCACGGCAAATACTTTCGATAATGTGTTAACACTGGACTTTGGTCCCTTTGAAACGGTCCATCGTTGGAAGCGTATGCCAGAATGTGACGAATTCGTTGGAGCCAGGTACAAACAAATTTATTTTAAAACACATGACTTAACATTTCAAAATTCCAATTTTCTCTTGATAAATTTAGACGAAGTAAACATACAGTTGTTGCGTACAAAGACGCAATTTATGTATTTGGAGGAGATAATGGCAAAAGTATGCTCAATGATTTGTTACGATTTGACGTAAAGGAGAAGTCGTGGGGACGGGCATTTGCAACTGGAAGTCCACCAGCACCTCGTTATCATCATTCCGCAGTTGTAAGCCAAAACAAAAAAATTCATCTTTGAAATTAGTAAAAATTTGTGTTATTATTTGAGGTCCATGAATCGTCTATGTACGTGTTCGGAGGATACACGGGCGATATTCATTCAAATTCAAATTTGACTAATAAAAATGATTTGTTTGAATATCGCTTCGGAACGGGTCAATGGAATGAATGGAAATTTTCGGGCCGAACTCCAGTTCCAAGATCAGCTCACGGTGCTGCGGTCCATGACGGGCGTTTATGGATCTTTGCTGGCTATGATGGCAATGCCCGATTGAATGACATGTGGACGATTCCTTTAACCGTACGATTAAAAATCTTTCACCCAGGATTTATTTGTAATACAATGTATATTATTTAAAGGGAGAAACACGATGTTGGGAGGAAGTAAATCAAAAGGGCGATCGTCCACCTACCTGTTGCAATTTCCCAGTTGCCGTAGCTCGTGATCACATGTTCGTTTTCAGTGGACAAAGTGGTGCTAAAATTACAAATTCATTGTTTCAATTCAATTTTAAAAATCGAACGTAAGTTGATCTATTATTTAAGGTGCAATTTCATGCATCGCTCGATTTTCAGCGATATGGGTCACGTGGTACGATATCGATCAATGTGCTGCCAGGATTTTGAAATTAGTAAAAACATGGCTGCCATCTGAGCGATTTCAAGCTTCAACGATTTGACGCTAGGGCAACAGTTTCAATTTCAAAATCCTGGCAGAACAATGGTCGAAAACGTACCATGGGACCATATCGTTGGAAATCAAGCGATGCATGAAATTGCACTTTTACTAACTATAATTGGGTTGTTACCTGCCCGCTTTGTTAAGCGTAAAATAAACTATTGATATAGGAGTATAATTTAATTTTTTATCATAAAAATAACTTTTTGGATATGATAATTGTAACGGAACTAAATTTTGTTTTGGGTAGTTGGACTCGAATTTCAACCGAGCATATTTTACGAGGTGCTCCACCACCGCCTGCTCGACGTTATGGACATACCATGGTGGCATTTGATCGACATTTGTATGTATTTGGGGGAGCAGCTGATAGCACTTTACCTAATGATTTGGTAACAATTTTCATTTTAAATATGAAAGTTAACTACATTTTCATATTAACTTTAGCATTGTTATGATTTGGATACTCAAACTTGGTCTGTAATAATGCCAGCTGTTGAATCTCACATTCCATCTGGCCGATTGTTTCATGCAGCCGCTGTAATAGGCGATGCTATGTATATCTTTGGTGGAACCGTCGATAATAATGTTAGAAGTGGAGAAATGTTTAGGTTCCAAGTACGTATATTCATCACATAGAAAGGGTATTAATTTTTAAATTTCAAATTTAGTTTTCAAGTTATCCAAAATGTACATTGCATGACGACTTTGGGAGGATTTTAGAGTCTCGTCAATTTTGCGATGTAGAATTCGTCGTTGGGCAGGAAGAGATCAAAATTCCGGCTCATTTGGCTTTGGTCGTTGCCAGATCTCAGTCTTTGCGGGCTTTGATACGACAAGCTCGCGATGCCCGAGATAAACATTTAGAAAAAGTTTTTGGAACAACTCAAGTCCCGTTTAAAGATCTACCATTGCTGGAGGTCAAATTAAAAGATGCCGTTCCGGAAGCTTTTGAACTTGTCCTTAACTATATTTATACAGATAGAATAGAACCGAGGAAAAAAGGTAGAATTAACAAATTTTTATACAAGGTGTTACTAATAAGTATATGCACAAAAATCTCATAAAAATCTTTTCTATTTCTTAGTGTACAGTATTATAAGCACGCGAGACAGATAATGATTATAAGAATTTTTTGGTTGAAAATTCAATGTAGTTGTTGACTTTTATGTGAATACACTTATCTGAAACACCCTGTATACCGTTAAGTGTACCTATTAAACATGCAGTTATTCCTTTTTAGTCGAAGATCCTTCATCGAATCGAATCGTTTTATTGATGATGGACGTCTATCGATTGGCTGTTCAATTTAATATGCAACGTTTGGAACAATTATGCGTACAATATTTAGAGGCAACAATTAATATGCGAAATGTTTTGGAAGCTCTTTTAAATGCACATTACTTACAACTGTTATCGATCAAAGAATTTTGTCTACGGTTTATTGTTAAAGAAATTAACTATACTCAAATTGTTATGAGCAAAGAGTTTGAAACTTTAGAGCAATCGTTGATGGTGGAAATAATTCGTAAACGGCAACAACCGCAACCAGCAAATCGATCGTTAATTGAATCTCAATATGATACAAGTGGTAAATTACATATATATGGGGTAAATACCAAGGGTTGCTCGTTTATGGGGGCAAGGAAGGCAATACTTTCTCAAAATTTTTATAAATTTATAATTGAGCTAAATTGATTATTTTTATCGTTAAAGATTTAAACACGAAAAAATTTGTAACTAACCAAATACCAATCTATAAAATCATATTTTAATGCTAGTGAAACCCCGTATAACCCCCCCCCCCTCTATTTGGGCAGTATAATTTGGCTGTATTATGCAAGGCCGTCCATTTCAAAGGTGGACATATGATTTTTTTTGAAGTCGGGATAATGAATGAATTATATAACAATTATTGTCTTGAATTGAAAGAATCAATCTATTTGCAGCAAGAAGTCATCACAGAAGTTACTTCTGTTCGTATTTGATGCCAATAGCTTAATCCTTTCAATTCAGAACAGTAATTAATTATTATATAATTCAATGGGGAGAGTATGGTTTATTAGGCGCCAAGAATTGACGGCGGTTTTTGATAAAACAAACCAAAAGAAAACGAAAATTAAGAGTGGTAATTTGCGAGTTTTGGCTTCGTTTTCGATAAAAACTGGATTTAAAGGCGAAATATTCCAAGACTATTTCTTATAGGAAATGATTTTGATAAATCATTTTAAATAAATTAAACTGAATGTGCCCTTACTGACCACCCTGGAGTTTTACAGAAAACCAAAGAATATTTTTAATATATCTAGTCATCTCTAAAATACGTCCGTATCAAAGGATTTGTTTATTTCTTTCAATTCTTTCCTATTGCGTGAGTTCAAACTCGTTATTGCTGTGGTTAATTTACTTAATTTTATGGTGTTTTCTGTGTTTTATTTCTGAAATTTTGTATTATTTGTGGTGTCTATAAAAAGGTTTACTAATAAGTGATAATTTACAGCATTAAGATAAAGCGGAGTGTGTAATTTAGTTGATTAATTGATAATCGTTAGCTTTAGTAATTAGAATAGTGAAGATGTTCAAATTGGATCATGTAAGTTCCCATAGTTACTTATTCCTTGAATTTTGCAAACGGGTTGCTTAGGCCTCATGTGACGTCAAAACATCGCTTTCGCTTAAAATTTCAATTGTCGATTTTTAGATATTCGACACGAAATGTAGCTTCCTTTAGCCTTTATGCTTATACAAAAGCATAAAGTAAGGAAATTTCAAATACTCGAAGCTCCTAACTAACCATACTCGAGCCAGATATCCATCAAATAATGATGCAAAAATTTCCCTAATTTTTTGTTTGCTTTCAAAAGTTGTTGTTAACAGCCACCCTTGGAGGATGCCTAATTTATGGTTTAATTATTTGAATTATATCATGCTGCTTTTTTAGGATTGATTGGGACAACCTTAGAACAAGATATGGCTGTGTTTTTAAAGGTCTTAGGGAAAGAATTTTGTGATATTACGTTATTGTTAGATGAATGTGGAATTCCAGCTCATAAAGCGGTTTTGGCCGCTCGTTGTAGTTACTTTGAAGCGATGTTTAGATCGTTTATGCCACCAGATAGTACAGTTAGAGTAAGTCGAACATTTAAATGATGTAACTAAAGATCGTAACATTAATTTTCTATGTAGATTCAAATAGGTGAAACGATTCCATCGCAAGAGTCTTTTGATTCGCTCCTACGTTATATTTACTACGGTGATGTCAATATGCCTCCAGAGGACTCATTATATCTGTTCTCAGCTCCGTTTTTCTATGGTTTTACCAATAATCGTTTGCAGGCGTTTTGCAAACAAAATCTCGAAATGAATGTTACGTTCGAAAATGTAATACAAATTTTAGAGGCGGCGGATCGAATGCAAGCGGTTGACATGAAAAAATATGCTCTCAATTTGATGGTGCATCATTTTTCTAAGGTGGTTTCTTACAAAGGAAAATCAAATGAAAAGAAAGTTAAAATATTTCTTTTAATTTTCAGGTTGTTTATTTACCAAGATTTCGGCAACTGTCCCGAGAGTTACTGTTAGAGATTATGTTTGCATTGGCAGAACATACAAGCGAACATCGTATGTGCCAAGATATCTCATCGATTAGTTTGAATAGTGAATTATAGAATTTTGATTTGTTTTATTTTATGTTTAAATATTTTATACGTCAATTTCTATTAACATTCCAGTTTATCAACTATGACTGTACTCTATGAAAATAGTATTTAAGATATGATAATTTTAAAATGAAAACTTTTTTTCTCCGGAAGCAATAAATTTTAGCCCTTATTAATTTATTAATGTATGTAGATGAAATTTTCAAGAAAATCTGCATAGTTAGTACAAAACTTAATGTTGCCAATTTTAGAGAAAAAAAAAGAAAACAATATGTGAAATGTAATTTTGCTATAAAATCTCGTTGAAGTTATATCACTAAAGAATTATTTATAATAAATGTTAGATTATGTTATATGTCTATAGATACTAGCCGTTTATTTTGAAAGTGGTATACGTTCACTTATGCTCGAATCGAGATCATTCAATCAACAATTCGTTTCGGAGCCTTAATTATGCAAAATAGCCCAAAACTAAGGTAAAGATAGACATTCGTACAGAGTAAGTACATACAGTTTTCTGATCGTCGTGTTAACATACAATGAAGCCTTTGGAACGAACCTATTGTTATGCTTTTGAGTTTCATAAGATGTCAAATTCATTTTGTAATGAAAAATTTAACTTTCGCAGTCTTTGGACTTCGATTATTTTATTAGAAAAATTTTCAGTTTTATTTACAAAGAAAAATACCTATTAACATATAAACCTAAGCAAAAATAAATGTAAAACTAAACCAAAAAGAAAAATCCCAACCATTACCCCTGTATCTCCAGATACGTATTTCGAATATCATGCAATCGTCATCAGTGGATCAAATCTATGCGTCTTCGACGACTGTTTCGTGATGATTTACTCTCAGTTATTATTTATAATCTATTCTTTATGTATATACCTTTAATACGCTAACGAACTGTTTGTGTTCGGTCTAGCGTTTATATTTCTTAACAAATTTTCAATATGCAGGTACCAATCGTATACAAAAAGCTTCTCTGGTCCCAAAGAGGGTTCGTAAATAGAAAAACCATGAAAATTGCTTGAGGAATGCTATAAAAACCCCAAAGTTTCGAATTCTATTAAGATCTATAAGCTGACAGGACGAAAGAATGAAATAGCGACATACTTTTTGATGAAGGGGATCGTTTGCTCGGACCATGGTCGTTTTGTTGAGTAAAACGTTATTAATGACGTCATATTTTCTTAAGAGATGGGTTAGAGTGATGAATGTTATTCAAACGCTTCATTAGTTAATTAGTGGAATGGACAGAAAAACGATAGCAATGAATGAGATCGTTGTAAGCGCAGCGTGGAACGAAGTCAAAATGGCTATAATAGAGCAAGACCCCTACTTATGAGAACTGACAGCTCTTTTTTGCGTAATGTCTCTAGCCGTGTTTTAGTTTTTCAGCTTCATATTGTTCACTAGAATTTACCATTTTCAAGATATTTAAGGAATAGTAAAAGACAGTACTTTTTAATTCCTTCCCACTCAACGTTTATACCCTTTCGGGGATTTTAGTATGTTGTTTAGGAAAGCGTTTTTAACCGACTTCAAAAAAAGGAGGAGGTTTTCAATTCGACAATATTTTTTTTTTTTTTATGTTTGTTACCTCAGTATTTCCGACTGGGTGAAGCGATTTTGATGATTCTTTTTTTATTTGAAAGCTGGTGCTTCCCGAATGGTCCCATTTTAATTTGAAGGAAATCGTTCACTTCTAAGGGGTTGAAAACTAAGGGATGAAATACTAACTTCTTGTTGGATAGCTCGATTTCGATAATTCTTTTTTTATTTGAAAGCTAGTGCTTCTCATGTATTCCCATTTTAATTTGAGGAAAATCTTTCACTTCTAAAGGGTTGAAAACTAAGGGATGAAATACTAACTTCTTATTGGATAGCTCGATTTTAATAATTCTTTTTTTATTTGAAAGCTGGTGCTTTCCGTGGGGTCCAGTTTTAAGTTGAGGGAAACCTTCCACTTCTAAGGGGTTGAAAACTAAGGGATGAAATATTAACTTCTTATTGGATAGCTCGATTTTGATATTTTTGTTTCTATTACGTACAACGTAACTTTAAATTGTTCACATTTCATTTTGAAGAAAAAAATCCACCCTTTAAGGATGAAAATAGGGGATGAAATAGTGTCATTTAACCGAATTTTGATAATTTTTTTTCTGTTGGAAAGAGTAATCCACTTAGTTTTGTTTTTACATTTAAAAGCAAAAAATTTCAACCCTTAAGGGCAAAAAGGGATGATGTAGTAACTTTTAATATTAAACGGCGTTGCCTTATATGAGCAGCGCGTTTGGAAGGTTAACCATTTTCAAGAAAATAAAATCAGTTATCAAACTTCAGATTACTAAAACGCGAGATATAAAAAAATATTATAAAAAAATGAAAAACCGACTTCAAAATATATAAAAATTCTTAAATAAGAAATGCACTAAAAGTAACAAAATAATGGCGTATCCTTGCAGTATCTACAACTTACAAATTATTAGGATGATACAATGTACAACTATTGTTATTTTTGGAGTTGGTGTCAGTCAAGAAAATAAATATTAATGGTAATTTGTAAAAATTGTAAAAAGGTTTAGTTGGTAATTGGTATTTTGTAGTTTAAAGGTCGCTAAATATTGTTACAGTACGAGTATATTGTTTAAAAGTTCATTTGAAAACTAATTTTCATAAGGTATTCTCGTTTTTTGCTAAGTACCAATATAGTCGTATTTCCTTGGCTGACACCAACTCCAAAAATAACAATAGTTGTACATTGTATCATCCTAATAATTTGTAAGTTGTAGATACTGCAAGGATACGCCATTATTTTGTTACTTTTAGTGCATTTCTTATTTAAGAATTTTTATATATTTTGAAGTCGGTTTTTCATTTTTTTATAATAGACTATACCATTTTTTTATTAACCTACTTTATGGCCTTTATGGTGCTTCATTTACTGGGTTAGTGAGTAAAAATATATTCTGAGATCCGAACCTACATCGACCTTCACCGAGTTTATAATAGAATGAAACCTATTTTATCATGAATTTAGTATATTACAAAATATATTTAAAATGGGTTGTCTACAAAATCCTGGAGAGACTATTATTAATTATTTAAAAAAAATTATTTTTAATAAAATATTGCAACATCAAGATAATAGAAAAAAATTTATATCATCATAAGCGCTGTTTTATTGCAAGCACGTTGATATAGGTTTGTCTGCAAAATGTTCGGTCCTATTATGGGTTAGCGAATTTTAAAGATTTAAATTTTAATGCGTGTGGAAATGTGTGACAGAGAGATCCGAGGTAAGTATACTGTGTAATAATAAAGGACCCAACATTGCAGTCACCTGTGATGATATAAATTTTTTTTCTATTATTTTGATGTTGTAATATTTTATTAAAAATATTTTTTTTAAAATAATTAAAAATAGTCTATCCAGGATTTTTTAGACAACCCATTTTAATATATTTTCTTATATACTAAATTCATGATATAATAGGTTTCATTCTATTATCAACTCGGTGAAGGTCGATGTAGGTTCGGATCTTCTACTAATACAATTTATGGAAAAATAAGGGTGTCCGGCATGTGTTCAGTGGACGGTTACCAGAATACATACAAAATGTTTGGCAATAGCTCAGACATGATTTGTAGTGTTAGCTCCTTGGTACACAAGGCTACGCGAAATCTTCGATTCTCGACGATTTTAGTCTCCAAACGACTACCGCCATATAAAACCGAGACGCGGGATGAATATCGGCGACGCGAGGCGTGAACGATTAGTTATAAAATCTCAATGGATTTATATGGCGATAGTCGCTTGGAGACTAAAATTGTCGAGTATCGAAGATTTGCGTAGCCTTGTGTAAGAAGGGGCTTACTCAATTGGCAATTCATTTCATGAAAGTGTTTTAAGAACCATTTAGTAGCGTAGTTGTCTAGATTGTGGCTCTATACGCTCTATAGTGGTTCTAGGGTCTTATCTCAAGGGAAGCCTAAAATGTGTTCTTGGGCTTTCGGAATTAGCAGTTGATGAGACCTTAAATAGTTTCAAAAGTTGTATTTTTAAGGCAACTCTGTGCTTAGCACAATGCTGGTTTAAGAACACGCAGGCACAGTGAAAAAAGAATTAATTTAGAATTAGTATATATAAAGTAATGACGACGATTTTTTTTTTAATAATGGACTTGTACTGTTTTCAAAATAAACGGCTACTTTCGAAATTTATTACACTCTTTATTTTAAAATTTTCAATGTTAATGTATAAAAGTATGTTTATTGATTATATTTTTTTTAGAAAACTAAAAAAATAATCAAAATAAAATGACAATTTTCTTATAAAGTGCACACATTCTAGGAATTCTGCAAAGACTATAAAAAATTTAGTGAAATGTGACCTAGATTCTTCTATATTATTTATAAATGTATTTTTCTTTGTAATAAAACAATTTTACTCATTTTTGATGATAAGTAAAAAAATCAAAAATTGTAAAGTTATTTCTTAAAATATCAATTCCAAAAACCCTTATTTTCAAATGAAAATTTCCGAGAAAGTTTTCCTTTACCCTGAATTCATTTTTAGTTACAGAATGCGGAAAATAACGTTTTAAAAAGTAACTCTTAATTAAAAAAAGAAACTGTTTTATTGGCTTTGAATTGCCGTCATTGATTTAATTTAGCATTAATTAAAGGTAAATTGAAAGAAAAGCACGTAAATAACAATGTAAAAATCGGTCAATGTGTTAATATATATACACAAAAGCACAGTGCAATTCAATGAAAGCATGAGCGACAAATAGAAGAAACGCCGGCGCACCACCCACATTTTCTCCGTATTGATCA
The DNA here is from genome assembly GCA_958496155.1 of Sisyra nigra. Taxonomy (NCBI): domain Eukaryota; kingdom Metazoa; phylum Arthropoda; class Insecta; order Neuroptera; family Sisyridae; genus Sisyra; species Sisyra nigra. Next base: position 31,718,378 of record OY292316.1, on the reverse strand, counting down.
AAGCTCCAATGCTCTGAAATAAGTAGCTTTGATAGAGCCACTCGTATTTGACGGGTCAATCGATTTGGTGTTTCTCCATTCATCCGAAAGCCAGGAGGACAGTTTTCGGATTTTACAGCTTTTTCGATTCGAATTAATAGTACATGCTGACGAGTTTGATGAACGGGTTGTGATTACTTTCGGTCTGGGAAATAAGTGTACGATTTTCTTGACTTGAAAGTTTCGCCTGTTTAGTTTGTGGGGATTGGTACATTTTTTTTTTGGATTTATAATTGAGTGTGGTGAAAATGGATACAGGACTTGATGATTATGATAGCTACGGGGGAGCACGGCCCGCTCAGCCGGGAGTGCGGCCCATGGTTGATCCAGAAGCTCTCGGAGAAGTTGATCCAACCAGGTACATATTTTGATTTTGGGCTAATAAAAGATATTATGTACCATTATATAATTTGACAAGCCTTATAGTGGAAGCATATGTACTTCCTATTTTTAAGAAATTTTATATGGGAAGAAATAGTTTCTAAAATAGTTCATTTATTTAATAAAAATATTCTTTGAATAATGTATTTGAATATTTTCTCAAAATCAACTGAAATTATACTTTTGAGAAAGTTTTTTTAAAATTTTTCGCATAAAGAGTGTTTGAGCACTTCTATTTACCAAAATCGTTTTTTTTTTCAAAGCTTCGTTTTCGAAGTCGGTGCAAGACATAATTAATTTGTCAAAACATGGGTAGTCATAAAATTTTGCATACATCTTCTATAGCGTCCAGTGATTTAACAAAAGATTTTTTATTTTTTATTACAACTTAATTTAAAAAATTAAATTATATTTATTTTATTTGATATAACTATACCAACTATTTATTTGAAATACAAGAGTATTTTCCCAAAGCCCATATTGAAAAGGGGCCTAGAAGGGCCTCGCAAAAAATCATCCTGATTATTTTATTTGTTTTTTTTGGTATACAGTTTATGTATTAAGTTGGTTCCTGTTTTGCACACACTAACGGCTATTCATTTTTTTTACTTATAAAAATATTGTTTCCTTTAACTAAGGGTCCAATTATATATATAATAATATTAATATATATGATTTGATTCTCAAGTTACTTGGCTTCATTTGGGCTTAAAATCCAGTCAAACTCTCTCCAGTCAAATGCTAATATTCAAATATCAGATTTAGTCTAGCATTGGCTATATGTAAATTATTTTATTTAAAATTCTTAAGCTCAAGTAAAATATTACCCGTTACTTGATATGATGAATCCCCACCTTTAATCAGTTGCGAGTTATTCTCATTTTTTTACAGAATATGTTTAAATTTTCTGATTTTTAAAATTTTTGATAAAATTATCATTAGTTTTCATGATCTTTGCTAAAATATTTTTTTCTATAGTATCAAAAAAAATAACAAGTTCCAATAACAGAATTATTTTCAAAAATTTTCAATGAAAATTTTGTAAAACATATATACTTAGTTAGAATATTGCTTATATTTAATATTTGAAACTAAATAAATATTTTGTTATATTTAAAATGCATTAGATAAAATTTTCTTTTTTCTTCGAAACTCATTTAAACTTTTAAGGATATTCTTCTAAGGAGTTTTTCTATGAGTTTGTATACAGGATATTATATATTTATTTTCTTTTATTTTATTTCAGATATCCTCAACCCAAAGAGGCTACGCATAAAATTCGCGGCAGATCCGACATGATCGAGCTTTTGTGTGGCACTGTCGACCAAGAACTTCTTCCCGTTAAGACCTTCTACTTCTTCTTCTACTCGGCTTTCGGTTCTCTATTTCCTCTAATGGGAGTGTATTTTAAGCAAATGGGGATGAATCCAACTCAATGTGGTCTTTTGATCGGTTCGCGTCCGTTTGTTGAATTCCTCTCGGCTCCTTTCTGGGGTAGTTTGGCTGACCGGTAATTATTTTAAACTACAATAACAATACATGCATCAATTTAAAGTATCTATCAATTACAAGAAGTATAGTAAGATTTTGAAAAGAAAGAAGAATTGTCTTTAATATTCATTGACAAAAATACGACCTATTAGGTATATAAATAAAATAACAATTAATTCCATCTCTGTGTAAGGATATACTGCAAAACTACTAGATTAATTTTTTTGTTTCATTTAGAGATTTACTATTTGACTTCATTTTCAAGCTACTTGACTAAAATTTGGCTAAAAATCAAATCAAAAATAATATACTTACATAAACTTACAATTTCATTGAGAAAAAGTTAAAACTAATATCTACGATTTTGAGTATTAAGTTGTATAGATAAGAAAGGACCGTAAAATTTAAAGCTTGTAAAAGTGGGGGAATAGGTCACTTAGTGGCGTGGTGACTAGATAAATAGTTCCTTATACGCCAGTGGTCCTGGGTTCGAATCCCAACGAAAGCCTAATATATTTTTTCTGGGTTTTCGGATTCGACGGTCGCTAATGACCATAGTAGTTGATGCGACCTTAAATAAACCAAAAAAAAAAAGTAGGGGCTTGTCAGAAGAAGGTATATATGTATATATGAAAGTGAGGAACTTACTTACACCGTAAGTCTCAACCAAAGGGAATAAGATAGAAAGAAAGTAAAATTTTCAACAATGGTAATTAAGCCTATTTGTACATGCATCACTAATACCTACCTTCTATTTTTGCTTTTTCTACATCGTGAATATAAACAAGAGTGGTTTCTTAAATTACTTTAAAATTTGGAATGCCAGTAATCCCAAAAAATACTTTGAAACATATACTTTGTGAAGCGGGCAGGTAACAAATAGATTGAAATTTTTAGGCTTTCTATAAAAATATTTGGAAAAATAACGTTTTTGGAAAGCCGTGTATCAATATGAAATTTCATTTTATAACGAATACTTTTAAAAGACTATTGGAATTTAAACAATTTCAGATGGCAAAAAGGGAAAACTCTTCTATTAGCTTCATTGTCAGCCTGGATTATATTCACGCTTCCATTAGGATTCATCCAACCACCAGCTGCTAGTTGCATAGAACGTCTTAACAACACGAGCATCTTAAAAACACCTCAAGTAAACTCGATTTTTAAGCGCTCCATCTCGGAAAATGAATACTATTTACAATCGATGCCAGCCTCCGTATTCCTTTTAAACGATCAGCAAATCGAAGAAATTGGTGAACGGTAATATACTCGACTATTGTACATACATTTAATATCAAATAATGAAAATTTATTAATTTCTTATAGATTGCAGAGAAGTGTACGAGCAGTTCGTCCAGTTTTTGAGGCTGGTAAATCTCCAATTGATGTAACATATGCTGTTAATTACAATGAACAACGGCACAAATCATGGGTGCGACCAATTTTCTCGTCCATTGTTTACGAAACCTCTGATATCAACAAAGCGTTTTTCTTGTTGCTCCTATTGGTGATAATTGGGGAATTTTTCAGCGCACCAGCGATTACATTAGCGGATTCAGCTGTGATCACGTTACTAGGAGAAGATGCCGATAGGTAATAAAAGGACGTAAATACTCCCGAAGAGTCATAAAAGTTTTCTTTTATCATAGGTATGGACATCAACGTATGTTCGGATCATTAGGTTGGGGATTAGCGATGTTCTTCGTTGGGATAGCTTTAGATCATTCAACCGCATTCCCGGATCACCCTTGCGGTCCACGACCTGGCGAAAAAAATTATACGATTTGTTTCGCGACATTTTCAGTTTTAATGGGAGCCGCTCTGATATCTGCTACTCAAGTAATCCATCTTTCTACCTTAAATAAGATATCTAAAAACGTGAGTTATTTAACCTTTTAGATAACATTCAAGTATGATTATCCTTCGGAACCAATTTCGGTTGAAAAACCGGCACCACCACCTCCTTCTTTGGAGGAGACGATGCAAGCTCAACTCGCGGCTCAATTAAATCTTCCATCATTGACTGATACGAGCGCATCCATCAACAATGAACCTCCACCAGAAGGACGAGTAATTCAACCAAAAATTGACAATGAAAAAATGGAAATTAATGTTTGATTGTTGTTGGTTTTAGACAAAGATGTTTGCCCAAACCACTCGTGAAATTCCTGAATGGGTGACCGTCTTCAAACAGTTTAAGGACTTGAAATGTGCCTCATTCTTGTTTGTCGCGTGGTTTATGGGTTTTGGAATCGGGTTGATTTTCACATTTTTGTTCTGGCATTTGCAAGACTATGGCGGTTCGCCCACACTCTTCGGAGTCGCCTCGGTGATCAATCATATTTCGGAAATTTTTGCGTATTTCTTCAGTTTTCGATTGATTAAGCAAATCGGTCATGTGAAGGTTTTGTGTTTGGGTTTGGTCGGAAATATTCTTCGGTTCTTGTACATCTCCTGGTTACATAATCCATGGTGGGTGTTGCCGTTTGAGTTTATGCAAGGAATCACACACGCGGCGGTATGGGCTGCATGTTGTTCGTATATTGCTCATAATACTCCACCACAGTTGCGCTCGTCGGCTCAAGGAGTTTTGCAGGTATTAAGAATTTTTATATTCATAATTAACTGACCCACCCTTGCTTCACTTGGGAACAAAAACTTATAACACAATATCTTATATGTTAAAAGCTTTTACCTTTTTACACTTTTTGGAACTCTGCAAGCTTGTAGTTTTTTTGCTGTGATAGTACTTCGAGCAATTAATCTCTCCGCTACATGCGTCAAGTGGTACTGGGTTCGATCCCCGTTGAATCCTAGACTTTAGATCCTAGACCTAAGATAAAAATTGACTAACAGAAATTCTTTGTGCCTATTCAGTCGTGATATGACCTTAGATGTTAAAGCGACTAAAAGCACTCAAAAATATTATTTTCTTAGTTATAAATGAAAAAATTTACACTTTCTGCTTAAAATATAACCTATTATAGTATAGAGCTTTGATAAAATATTTTATGTTTTTAAGGGTCTTCATCATGGCTTGGGTCGAGGTTGTGGTGCTGTAATTGGTGGAATGTTCGTCAACTATTTTGGTTCGACCGCTACATTTAGAGGCTACGGTGTGATTTGTATCATGGTCTTAGGAGCTTTCATTTTCATTAATTTCTACCGTAAAGAACAAGGATTTATCTCTGATATTCCAACCACCGAAGATCCACATCAAGTAAAAAAATCTACAAGTTTCTTATTGAGTATATATCAATATTACTATTTATAAATTTTTTAGGTGGCTGAAGAAACGGCTCATCTGGCTCCTCATGGAGTGCCAAGTAACCCGATTCCTAGAGCCTTGTCAAGCACTCGTTTACACGATCTGGCCAATCAAGATGGATATGGTGCAACTTATCAGACGAGCGCTGGAGGCAATTTGGATGTTCCTGGAGGAGCTGGCTCCGCTCCTCTAACCAATCCTTTCACTCAGAGCACTGACCAGTCGACGTATCAAGCTAGAGGAGGAATGCAAGCTAGAAGTAAGCACTCAGACATTAAAAAAATATTTAATTAATAATTTTTTTTTTCTTATAGATTATTAAATCAACAAAACGTCGATCTATTAATAAAAGTTCATAAATTTCAGGTAAATGGGAAAATTAGCTATATCTGGCTATATCTACTCTAAAATTTTAAAGAAACATAGTTTTATAAAATGAAAACTTCCTAAGTTTTATTAATAAAAACTAACAAATAGTTTAAAAATGTAAATTGTTAAGACAAAATTAACAGCAACTTGATAAAAAATTGATTTCAATAATGTATAATTGAGTGCACCAAATGCTTATTTGGTTGTCTACAAAAATTAATTCAATACAGATTATGTAAAAGACATTGCAGCGTATGCACCGTGTATTATTTTTTTTTCTTATAATTTTTTAAATAAAGTATCATTTTTATCATCTCAAAAACAAATTCTATACTATTCTCATACAATCACTAGTGAGTATAATACGAATATAATGCGCTTTCGATGTCTAAATTCCTCCATTCTCTGTGTTGTGTGTACAAGAATTGAATGTGTTTCTCTTTACTGATCAAGTATTACATGATATAGTAACAATTAAAGACATTATTATAAATATATTACATAATGAACTATTTCAATGTTAAATATTCGTGTAAAAAATTTATGTTTAAGTTTGAAACTATAGCAATTAATATGATATTGTTTCTTTAAAGTTATATACGCGTAACCTTTGTTGTAAAAATTTAAAAAAAACGTTACATTACGCTACTAATTTTAATAATAAAACTAGGTAAAAATAAAAATAATGAAGTAGTTTTACGATGAAAAAAGACATGGAGACGGAGGTTACTGGTATTAACTTTATTATCTAATAATTAAAAATCTTATGTATTATATATAATTTAAGTTTGTTATGTTAAGATTATCGTTAAACAATTCGTTAAATACTGAGGATGTAGATTTAAATCTCTTTAATTGATCGTTTTATTAGTTCAATAATGAACTTTTGTTGAGTTATCTATTCGCTTCGTGCATGTTGACTAGCGCCACTCGAGATACAATTGACAGCACCCTTATCATAAAAAAATTCAATGAAATAAAATAAAATAAGAACAACTATCAATTTTTATTTAAAACCACCTTAATTAAAGTTGTTAATACAATAATGTATTATCGGAAATAATAATTTTTTCCTATCAATAACTAATAAAAAAGCTCTCAATAGGTACGACTGTTATCACTTTTAACAGCATTATTAATTCTCTTACCTATTCTACCGTCATGCACAAAGTGAATAGAAATGCAGTTTATATTATAATAAAGAGGTACCAAACATGTAATCTAAAAAAATATAATATAGGGTTGTAGATGCCAAGGAAAAAAGTTTTTAATTCGATTAAATGAGGATTTTGCTTTTGCAAACTTCTATAAGTTTATTTAATTCAAACAACTTGTGTTTATTAAAGGAATTGTTCACCCTTAAATGATTTGATAAAGTTTAGAAGTTAGTGTAAATAATTTCTTGCAGAGTTCTAAGATTGTTTTATGCCTCAATGAAAATTAAATTAAGTGGAATAAGCTTTTAGTTTGTATCAAATAATCAGTGATGAGTAAGTAATTTTAGAAATCAATATTTCTTGTGCAATAATAATAAATTAAAATATAGGAGTCTCAATGGAACATGCGGATATGTTTCGGGAAGAAATGTTGAAATTAGTTAAGTTTAATTCGTTTTAAAGGGATTTTTTTTTTGAAAATTGTTAATAATTTGGAACTATGAAATAAATTATTATTAAAATGATGATTGAAATTACACATAGCTTGATCGGCTTGATCAAAGTCGTCATTTTTGTGTGTTTTATTTGATGGAAAATTGATATAAAAATATCATTGAAATACTGCGAGAAAAACGTGAAAGTTGGTTACTTTAATGAATAATATGTAAAGGAAATGGATCAATGAACATGTTTTGTTTAAAATAAATGGTGAAATTATTTCACCATTGGTTTTATTTTGAATTTTATTATGTATTTTTAATGTTTTAAATAAATTAATAAGGCATTACTAAATTAAACATTCAAAAATATGAAAAAAAAAATAAAAAATAATGCTTTAATTTTAAAAATATTGTTACTTAAAATGACTTAAGGCGACTTAAAGCTACGCATAGCTTGATTATTGTCGCCATTTTTGTGTACTTCATTTGATGGCAATTTTTTATAAAAATATCATGGAAAGATTTTCGCAAAATGTGTGAAAATTTAATTAAGGTAGTGAAACTGTGAAAGTATAAGTACGTGCAAGTAAAATTAAAAGAAAAAATTGATTCTAATTTTTATCTATATTCATGTTTGTAAGATAAAATATAGGTACCTTTACCTATATACCATGTTGGATATTTAAATTTTTTATTTTTGAGGTGTAAGGTTGTTGGGGAAATATTAAAAAGTTATGTTCTATTTTAAATGATTACACTCTAAATTATTCAATGCTAATTTTCAGTCACTATAAAGTTAGCCTCAGCCATCATGAAGTCTTTTTGACTCGAATTAAGTAGAGAAAATTTTAATTTTCTAACACTTTAGTGGATTTGTGCAAAGTAAAATTGTGAAAATGGGATTTAAGAACACTTAAACAACTAGAATTTATGCATTTTTCTAAACTTTGCCATGATTGAAAATGCACATTGTAAAAAAGGACACATTTGCCCCCTTTGCTCCTATTCTGTAAGGCCGCGTTCAGACGGATCAACTCAACTCGCCCGACTATTTTCAATCTTGTAGTCTGTAGCAGGGTAAGCGACGTGAGAAGTGAAGTACAAGCGAGTTGAAAGAGAAGCAAATTGAGCAGAATTGAAAGAAAACTGATCAACAAAACTCGTTCAACAAAAGATTGATTCAGTCAATCTTTTGTTGAACGAGTTTTGTTGATCAGTTTTCTTTCAATTTGCTTCCCTTTCAACTCGCTTGTACTTCACTTCTCGCGTCGCTTACCCTGCTACAGTCTACAAGATTGAAAATAGTCGGGCGAGTTGAGTTGATCCGTCTGAACACGCCCTAAGATATGCCACTTATCAAGTGAGACGATCGTTCGAATTGAAATCCTGTAAGCTGTAAATTCACGACAAATGTCGTTAACATAGTATAAATTAGCAACTGTGGCTTAAAACAATTGTCGTCTCATTTGGCAAGTGTCATATCTTACAATATAGACCCAATTAAGTAGAACAAAACCTAAAAAAAATCTCAGAGTCGGTTCCATTTTTTCAGATCGTTATTTTTTATGTTTTTTGTTTTTTTACAGTCAAATTGATCAAGACTTATGCTCGAAAACTTCGGTTTGTATTACATGAAAACACTTTTAAGAGATTTCAACTATATGGTAATTTTTGAAGAATGTGTGCTTTTGGAAGTTAAGCTCAACACAATTTAACGTTGCAACAAGAATCTTGGAAATCCTAATTGTCATAAAATGAAACATATGGACAGGGTCGAAATTAGAAATGTGTCACCTGACCCATTTTGAAATGCCACTTGAATGGCCCTGATTAACACCAAACGCGAATTTCAAATTAGATACCTCAAATGCCGTATTAGATTATTTTAATATAAAAATGAACCTTTCGCGCTTTCCAGTAAGCACAATACGGCTTACCTACTACGTAACATTCTTTCGTGTTCACTGGGTTGCCTATTTTGCCTAGTTGTAAATTCGGCTATGCATATAGGCTATACTTAAGACACATCCAGCAGAAATTGCATATTTGAAATCTTTTCTAAACACTCCAAAAATGTCTCATCCGTGCCAGAAATGAAAAAATGTGTACAACCAACACAATTGAAAATATTCGTAACAAAATTAAGCTTATTATTAAATTTTAGCTTTTAAGTCGACATGGACCTAAAATTTGTTCATTCATGTACATGATGGACGTTTCTTATTAAATTAGAAATTGCTTTTTAATTCATTTTCCAATTAGTCACATTTACGTATATTAGCCATTTAAATATGTGAATTATCTTATGTACAATATGTATCATACAATTCACTGAAAGCTACACTACAACATTTTTGATTTTTCTAAAGGAAAATTTAGTAAAAATCTCAATTTACATACATTATTTTATGCTCCAAATTACTTTAATCTACATGAATATAACAACTGTTGCATGTTATTAAAATATATTTCTATTAAATTATTAATTATCGTGATAATATTTAAAAAAAAACATGAAGTGACATCCTTAGTAAAGACATATCGGCACAATGAAAATATAATATATTATAGTCTATTTATTTTCTTGTAAATTTAAAAATAAAAAAATATATTATATATTATATAATATAATACTTAAAGTACGAATTTCCTCTCAATATATTGTCGTGTGGGAAAAAAAACTGTTGAAATAATTTATTTGTTTAAATCACTTGTTGTATGGTTATAATAAAAAAAGCACTGTAAATTAAATGTAGTCTCTCTTTACTTATTTTCATGTATATTTAAAGAAAAATATAATGAAATTTTATTGGGAATGACGCTTTATATGATTCTTTTTAGTTCATGAAACCCTATTTTTAAAAAGTATGCCTTTTTTAAGGACTTTGTAAATGGCATTGAAAAAGACATCCATGTAGTTTTATACAGAGAATACGTCTTAATGGTAGTTGCTGTAAGTGACTGTAAGACCGAATTGACCCACTTTGGAGGGTTTTCTAGATATTCTCTTCTTACCAGACTTCCTCTCTATAAACTTACAGTAAGAAGAAAATAAGATAGCCTAGGAGACCGCTGCATGATTGCAACACCCATAACGTAGTTTAATCATTTACACATCAAATTAAAGCTCGTTTTTTCTGTGCCTGATGCTATAAGCGTGCCTATTTAAAATGTCCCGGAAATTAGCGAAAATAACTGTTAAATGTGAGATTAAAGAACAATTTTAATTACTTTAATTTACAGCATATTTAACAGCTATTTTCGCTTATTTCCGGGCAGTTTTAAATTGGCACCCTTGTATCATCACGCACAGAAACAAAAAAAAGAGCTTTATTTTGATATATACATGATTAAACTACGTTATGCGTGTAGCAATCATGCAGGCTAAGGGAACATATCTTCAGATTATTCAGAATATTCATTCTTCAGATTGTAGGGTAGCCATATAAAAAGCAATACTTATATTTTTGTTTATTTTTAATTATTATGATATTGAGTATTTGAGAACACCGGGTAAGTTAAAACAGTAAAATTTAATTATTTCTTCTTTCGCGAAAATGTTCATAAGTGTTTAAATGGACATGTTTGATGACTATTAGTCCCTGGATAAAAATAAATTTGAATTGACGACCGCATAGGTACTATCACGGTAAGTAAATTATTAAAATTTGTTCTTTTGTTACAGATTTTGTCGTATGTAAAAATCTTTGAAAAAAATATTTATTTGAATTTAGCGCGTGATATTTTTTTATAATCTTTCATGTACAATAGATACAATCCATTTATAAAAATTTGTGGCTATTTAAGTAAGTTATTTAAGGAGTATCGGTCATTTTGATTTAATTACTCTACTTCGGGTATTTCGGAATGGCGTCAGGAGGGTAAATGTGAATGTTACAATTATTACTCTGCAATGAATGAATTATTTCACAATTTTTTCGATGAGTTTTCTTATTTTAAGTTATGACGTAACGTTTCAGCTGAAGTTGTCGAGTTGAGTCGTTGTTTAATTTGATCAATATTTTTGCATCAATTTTGTGTTGAGATGTTTTTTTATTGTTACTCCTAAAGTTGAATGATCCTATATTAAAAATGTTCTATAACGATAAAAAATCTTTTTTACATCTTACAACTTTTTACCAAAAACTTTGTTATTTAGACAATAGTTCATCAAAAATTATTTAAGAAATCAAAGAAGGTCGACCCCTATCTTCAATCAAAGTCACGAAAATCAATTGAAACGATAGATCCTCGATTACTGCGAGTCTTTTTACGGCATATCACCGAAATCACTACGAAAGATTGCCTTTACATTCTGAAGCCAACAAATTGAAACATAAATTTAGGTAATAATCTCCGTTGGCTGGTAAAGACTGGTACTATTCATTCATGTCTCGACATCCCTCCATCAGTCTACGAACTCCAGAAGCAATGTCACTTAACCGAAGACAAGCGTTTAATGCCATCGAAGTTAAACTATTTTTCGACCAACTAGAAGCCCTCCAACGAAAATACGTTTTGTTGGTCTCCAACGAAAACACCGGTTTTGTTTGCAACAAAACCGGTGTTCGGTTAACCTCGGTGACAAATTCTACACCTACAATAGCAATGAAAATTACTGGTTTCTGTTTAAGTTGTTTGAGTCTTTTGCTAAATGACGAAACAAAGTAAGCGAAGTAATAATTTCTTTGATAAAACATCGCTATATATTAGCGGTCGGGGAACTTTTTTTACCATTACCTCAAAATATTTTTGCGTATGTCAATATTACCCCCTAAAAAAGGGACTTATTTTGAAAAAGAGACAATCAATGTAAATTTAAATTAAATATTATTAATCTACACGGAAAAAAAATTGCATGAAAGTAGCAAGTATGTAACAGACAAACAAAATAAAATTTTCATATTGCAACAGACAAAAATAAATTGAAAACTTTCGCCTTCAGATTTTGAAGAAATGATTTTGTTTGATAAAGTAACTTCAAAATTAAGGAGTTTTGATATAAGAGCACTTTGAATAAAGTCTCCGGCCATTCTAACACGTTTACAAAATAAATAAATGTACTTATTGTTCCCAAAAATTTCATTTTTACCCGATTTGGGGTAATTTACCCCGGTTCCCCGACCGCTGCTATCTATGAATGTTGGAGTCTTTGAAGTTAACGCCCATTACAACAATTAAACTTGATGGGGATAAAACACCTTAGTTAATATCTTAACACACAACGCTTCGTTTCGAATTGGGACGTCTTCAGGGACTTCTGAAATTACTGATGATATTCATGACTCGCCCAGCTTAATTGCAAGCACCTTGGAGAAGTCCCAATTTTTGACGAAACGCTGTGTGATGCAAAATTAGCAAAAACATTTTACTTAAAAACCTGTCCATATTTTTAAGAACTCCCCATCAAGTTTAATCGTTCTATATTGCACCTTTACTAGAAAATTGACCTGAAAAAAAATATCATTTTTTAGGTTGAGGCATTTAAGACATTTTCAGGTCAAATAACATTAAAATTAAATTTTTACTAGAAGAAGGTCCTAATGTAAGATAGTGAATATTTCGCTGTTAAAAATATGTAAGTCTTTGCTTACTTTAAAAGGATTAACATTTCGATTAACAATCGTAGTGAATTACTAATTTGTAATATCGTTGACATGCAGTTAAAACATTGGTATTGAATAGGGTGCCTACGCAAGGTCAATCTTATTGTTAAACGAAAAGAAAGCTTTCAGCTTTATTAAATGTAAACAAAACATTCTAAATTGAAAAGAAAATTTTTTTTCTCTCGCCAATTTTATAATATTTGATATTTATATTTAATTTCGATTTTACAACTATAAATATTGTTTGAAGGGTACGAAAGTTAATTGTACAAAGTCACGAAATCAAATCAATAAAACTTGATATATGAAAATTAATTTTAATATGGAAAAAAATTAATGTAGACGTATATTTAATGCGTTTGGAACGAAAAAACGGTTTTTGAGCTGAAGAAAAATTTCATACTAAACATGCAAACCCTTTTTTTAGAGACAAATACGAAAATTATGTAAATTTATGGAATAACATTTTTCTTAGAGGAGCCGAGACGTTTTTTGGAATATGAATTATTGATTCTGGATGGCGTATAAGACTTAAGTGGAAGTGCAGGATGATGCATGGTTTTCTCGAAAAACGTCGAGGTGAAAAAACTGAAAGGTTTTCCCAAGGGTCGCGTGATATAGATATTTAAGTTACGTATCGTTGGGGAAAACGCGGCTGGTATTGGAAAAACGGCGAAAGGAGTGGATTTAGGGGGTTGAGTAGGTTCGATGTTTCGGGTAAAAGTAGGGGAACGTGCGCTACATAGAGCACATGGTTTATAAATGTCGAATGAGACACACGGAGGGCGGTTTTTCACTTTTCTCTGAGTCTCAACCTTAACACGTTTACGGCTTGATGTGTGTGTGTTGAGATATTGTTTTCTTTTTTTTTTGTTTTGTGATAACCAACGTGTGTTTACTCTTAACTTTCTCGAGTCGACAGTAAGCTGCAGTAATCGTTAGAGTGTTTAAGAAATTGGTTTTTATCGCCAATGCTCTTTTTTAACTGAAAATGAATTTCAATCAAAAAATTCTTATGATCTACAATCGACTTGAAGAAACTTTAAGGTGTGCATTTGGTCGTAAATCATCGCGATATGAAAACTTGAAATAGTCAATTGAAAATGTAGTGGTGTAGGCTGCCAAAAATGCCGAACTTTTGGGAGAATTTATTTCGCACTGACTCGTCGTATGATGCGGGCCATCATCAACGCCACCATAATTTACAGGAGGGCCTCTTCCAAATTGCTTCGCAAACATGTAGTATTTTAGTGCAAGTGAACAACACAAAAAATATCAGCTATGGCAACAATGCCACGAATATATCATATTCAAATTTTGATGGAGTGGCCGCCGCGAGTTCGAGTCAACCTGGTGGCGGGCCATCGTCGACGGCCAGTTGTTCGGGGACGATTTCGTCGCGCGCTAAAGTTAATGTGTCGGGAACGTCGACGTTAGACCAAGAGCAATTAGTGGTTTTAATTCCACCGAATAAAAACTCGAGTGATGCCCAGAAAAGTAATGCCTTCGACCGGTATAAACATCGACTATCGGTGAGTCTAAAAATTTCCTTACGTTACTTTATCTAGTTGTATATTTAAAAATATCCAAAAATAGTTGCTGAACTTGAATCACTAAAAATATAACAGATAAGACATTTCTGTACCTATATCATGTAGGAGTATATGTTATCAGCTGTATCATAGATTGCATAAGCAGCTGCACTGTTTCTAAAATGATTTGATTTGAGATTAGTTTGTTGAAAAATAAAATCACCTTAATTAGACGTTTTTGGGTATAATATACTTAATGTAGCCAGCCACTGAGATTTACTTACACTCTATTGATTACTGATACTTTTATTATGAAAATAATTATTACTTATACGCATTTCGAGAGTTTGACATAGTTCTTACAAATTTCATGAAGAAAAAATTATTTATATAAGGATTTATAATAAATTTTATAGAAAGCTTTTCAAATTTAAATTGCTTCATAATCATAATATTCGTTTACAATAAGATAAAAGTGGAAATAGTAATTTATAATATTGATATAGTAAACATTAGTGATTAGACTATTAGGGTGTTTCAAAAAAATTCTTACTTATAGTGTTCAAAAATTGATAAAAGGTATATCTTAAAACAAAAATCTTGGCACCATAGCAGTTCTTATAATATCAATATTAAGGATTGCTTCAATCCATTTTTGCATTTTCCCTTTAAAACACAAAGGAACAAAAATTAATTTTTATTTTTGAGTTTTCATAACTTTAGAACAGTTCATCGTAAAAACAATCTAAAAGAAGTGATTTAAAAAAATGTTTATCAGATCAACCGCTTTAAAGATATCAGAGAGATATCAAAATTTTTTAATATTTTCTACTTTGTTCTAAGAACCTTTTTTGTATAGAGCGTGAACTTTCCTTTAAATCCTTTCTTTTAGATTGTTGTTACGATGAACAGTTCCAAAGTAATGAATATTGAAAAAATAAAAAAAAATCTTTGATATTTACAACTTCTAAAAATTTTATTTTTTGTATTCTCCGGCTCTATATACAGATGGAAAAAAATGGAAAATGAAAAACTGGATGAGGGCAAATCTTAATATTGATATTAAGAGCTCGTTTTGGCGCCAAAATGTTTTTTTTCAAATATATACATACTATCAATTTTTAAACACCATATTTTTTTTTAACACTATGTAATAGATATAAATTTATAAACATTAATATTACCATCATTACTTTTAACTATTACCATTTAAACTTTTTTATCTTATTCTTTCTAATTGAGACTTAAAACAAAAACACATAGTTATGTTTTTGTGGGAGGGGTAGTTACCCCAGTAGTAGTGACAGCTTTCTTAGCTACTAGAATATTCTTACAAGTGCAACCAATTACAAACCCCTTGGCTTATTTAAGATAAAGAATATTTAAATTATAATCTATCCAGTAAATTTTACTTAAAAAATTCCACACAAGGATAAAATCATTGACATTTAATCTTTCTCTATCTTTTTCTTTCTTGAAACTAAAACACATAACTTTTTTCCCCTGCGTTTTCCGCTTACACATTCGTTATCTTAAGCCATCGAAATAAAAAATATGAAAGTAAATGTTTCATCTCAATTTATTATTTACATTACCTTTTATCTTTAAAGACGTTTGTCTTCAAGTTTTTTGATATTTAAGAATATTTAATTATATATTTAAGATTCATATTCAAATATTAATTTCCGTTTTTGTTAAATTACGGCGGCCACAGCTTGCGTCTGGATTTGGTTTTTACCTTAATTATTCATTTTTTCATTGCTAAGGTTTTTGTTTACTTTATTTTCTCCATTTTTCAAAATTCTGCTTCAAGAGTTGTGGTCGCCGACATTGAATTTAATTTTTTAAAACAAAGAAAAGGTATGTAAGTTAGTTATAATATTCCTAATATTTTGTAATATCACATATTTTTTTAGAAAATAAAATCGTTCATTTATTCTTCATTAAAAGAATACGATATTTATTCGTCCAATTCGAGGATTTAAAATTGAATTTCGGCGCTGCAACAACGTTTCTTACTTAGTTCTTAGATTAAATTAGAATTAACGTCTAAATGTGTTTCAATAGTACGAAAAACATTTCTTAAATCTGACAAAGTATTAATTAAAACCGTAATAGCGACCATATGTCAAATTTCAAAACAGGTTTGTTTTTAGGTAAGTATTAGAAAATTAAAAAATATTTAGTGATGAGTATCTATTGGTATCTATATATGAGTAAAGGTATAAAAGGGACCAATGCTAAACAGCTCAAAATATAATATAATTATGACAAAAAGCGGTGATTTTAATTGATCAGACAAATAAATTTAAAAAAAAAGATTTAGGTGTAGCGGTTTATTTAGATATACATATTAGATAATTATAATATTATCGTCATTAGTGTTCGGTTTGATTCCCGTTGGATCCAATGTTTTTCTAGACAATATGTAGATTAAAGTTTGTATCTGTAATTTGTATTAAAATAGCCGTAATAATATGATCTTAAAGACTAAAAATAGTGTACATTTTAGAAAATTGAATTAATTATTAGAATTATTGTTTTTTATTGCATTGGTATAACATACCTGACTTAAAAACATTCATGAATTACTATACTGAATGACGGGTTGCATATACTATCTCAACATAATGGAGCTTTCAAATTGAAATCTTGAACTGTTCCTTCATTGATTGCGATGAATAATTATTATTGTTAATAAATTACGACTTAGGCAAAATTGTCCAATAAAAATCAATTTAAACGTAGAAATTATGTTGCCCTTGAAAACTAAAAGATCTGTATTGAAGATAAGGCCGTTGTTAACACGCATTTTTTTTATGAAATAAATTAATTTTTTACACGCAACAAAAAATCTTTTTTATAATAATGGTAGCAAGTAACCCTTTTTATAGGTTTTAATTAAATAGAAATTATGAACCTTGACCTCTGCGACCTGTCCCCGAATTGGCTTTTGATATGATAAAGTTTTATTTTCTTAATTTTGTGATGGAGGGGCGAAAAATTGTCTTTTTGATTAGATACATGATACGGGGGTTAAAATTGAGGTCAAGTAAACTTGACACTTTTTCTGTCTTCCCATAACCAATGGTAGGCATTCAAAAGGGTTTTAAAAACATGTTTTTCTAGTTTTGGTTTTAATTTCTAAATGCGGAAAGTATAGGATATTTATTTGAATTGATTGGATTAATTTGAAATAATGGAAGCTTGAAGGAAAAACATTTCAATGAGGTGAATCGATTTTTAATATCTATAATGGGTGTATTGCGTTATTGTAGTCGTAGCAGGTAGGTAATTAAATTATGAAATAATGTTAACGTTTGTTTGCCTTCTCTGACAATGGTAATATAAATTTATGGCGCTCGTAAAGACGATCGTTCGTTTTACAGTTTAGAGATATAGGTAATGTTTGTTTTTTTCTTTAAATTTATTTTTAATCAATAGGTAGCTTATCCTGGAAAAGTGGGATACAGAAATTTTATTTTCAAGTGGTTTGATTAAATCAAGGGTTTTGACGTAGATTTGCGTTATTTTTTTATGGAGAAATCATCACGCATAAAAATTAAAAATGCTTTTATATAACCAGTTTTTTTCTTTATGTCATGCTGACGAAAAACAATTGTAATTGTTTATACTAGGTATAGCCCGAGTCAGTTTATTAAACGGATCAAATCTGTATCCCTATTTAATCAACTATATATATATATATTTCATTCTCTTTTTTTTGTCTGTAACAGAATGTGATGTAGCTTTTACGTAGCTCCTCTTTCCTCAGTAGCATTTAGGTAACATGTAGGTAACATAACGTAGCGTCAGGTATATATCTATATATTTCTAACGATGTTATGTAAATGAATTCGCAACTCTTATTGTGTTATTAACACTGTTAACAACTGTAAATAACACTGTGTATGAAACATAGAGGGGGATCTTAAGGCAAACCTAGCTCTTCATCCACTGAATCAAGTGATTACGTGTTGATAACCATTTACACTATGTTTCATACACAGTGGTATTAAATAAAACCTACCTGAAGCCATGGCCAATTACAGTTAGGTATACAGCATAAAGCTCGGTTATGCAGTATAAATTACGGATGTAACGTTGAATTTTCATATTTTGATACTTAGTATAAGAGATTGAATGTTTTTGATAATCTTAAGTGTAACAGCATCTTCGAACTCTCAAACGAGCCTATGTTGAGCTACCTACACAATTTAATGTGGGCGTTATGGACTTTACACAATACGTCCGTTTGCTGCGAAATTTCCAATAAGTCTTTTTTCTCGAAAACCTTTAGGATTACATGAGGTCTTGTTATTATAAAAAATGCTCAGAATTATTAATTCAATCGAGATATGTAAAAACAAATATAGGACATGCCATTTGAAATAACGATTTTAGTGTCGACTTCCGGTATAACCGGAAGTGGCGGGAAACAAAAATATTTTAGAAAGTTAGCTCCAATCCAATTAGGTTATAATCTCAATTTTTAGATTTTATTATTTCAGGTTCTCCAGAAACTTCTAATGGCCGGCCATGCTGGGACACCCTGTATACATAATATTAAATAACTATTTAAAAGTTTTGCTAATAGCCTAAGAGACCGCTGCATGATTGCTACACCCATAACGTAGTTTAATCATTTAGATATCAAATTAAAGCCCTTTTTTTGTTTCTGTGCATGAGGATATAAGGGTGGCAATTTTAAATTGCCCGGAATTAAGCGAAAATAGCTGTTAAAGATTATGTAAATTAATGATAAAGTAAGAGAACATTTGACGATATTTTTCAGACAAGGAAGGTGAAAACTAGTCTAGCGAGTTTGTAAACTCTTTGCTTGCAAATAGGTTTGTTCCTATTGTCCTTCTGATGATGTTCAAACACTGACAAACAGACAAAGACCAAGACAACATTGACCAAGAGGCAAAAGTGAGTGAAGAACATAAAGTGACAAGTTCGCCCAAGTTACAAACCGGTTACCAATACTTAAACACCTCCAAATCAGTGTCGATATACGCGATTGTCACAAAAAAGTACGTACATAGCTCGACTTTCGGCATAATGCGGCCGAGCGGATGTAAGCTGAAACATTTCTTCACTCACTCTTGTCTCTTGGTCCATGTGCCTTGCTCTTTGTCTTTCTGGGAGTGTTTGAGCATCTACGTATTGAACAAACCTAATAGGTCGAGACACGCCATCGAGATAAAACTTGTAGCGTAAACACTCGTTGTTCTAGTCTGACAAATGTCGCAGCGCGTTAACTCTCCCTCACTTTATTCTCAACGTTAACAGCTATTTTCACTTATTTCCGGGTAATTTTAAATTATGGCACTCTTATATCATAATGCACAGAAAAAGAAAGCTTTGATTTGATATATAAATGATTAAACTACGTTATGGGTGTAGCAATCATGTAGCGGTCTCCTAGAGACTATAAGGGTTAGCCAATAAATTAACATTTAGGTCGATTTTTTGCATATGCTATGCCAAAATTGTTAAAGCTATAACAATTATTATGTAATTACAAACCTCATTCAACACCATCAAATATTCAAAACTAACAAAAAAGAAATAGTTCCATACAATTCATTGATTGAGAAAAGCTAACATAAATTTTATATAAACAGCCAAATAATAATTAGCATACGAAAATTAATGCATTGCAGCACGAATCTATTTTAAGAACTTGTTTTCATTACGCCAATTTTTAAATCTTTCTATTGACAAAACATGACATTATAAAGAAAATAGTATAGCGTTAGTTGAAGCCTTATAGATATAGATATATTTAAATAGGTACTAAAATATAAATAAATAGACATATATAAATTATTTAAATGAGGCAGGAATTTTAAATAAGCAAACGATCATTTAGTTGTCGTATACTAATATCATACGGAATTTGTTGTGTTTGCGTGCATTTCTCGAAATTTAATGTAAAGTGGAAATATTTTGCATGTTGTTTCAGTTTTTGAGTTAATGTATAACAATGGCGTATATTACAGATAGAGCTTTGGGGGGAAAAATGCCAAGTACATACTTATTTTATGTAAATTTATACGATGATGTAAATAATTAAATAATAGTATTAGTATCAACAATATGAGAATAAATAAATATATGTTTATAAACATATATATAAATAAATTTAATGGCTCGAGAGCTTAGTAGAGTAAAGCAAGAGCTTTGATTTAGTTCTCGCAAAACGTACAATTTCGATTTGTGTTAGTCAAGTGGAGAAACTATTGAAGACGTTTGAATGTTTTGTCTATGATAGTTTCAAGATATAACAATCAGCTACGGGTTAATATTAAGGTATAATATGGTGGCTTGAAATTTTGTGTTAATTATGTTTTAAACGTTTCCTCATAAAATAAAATTTGAACCAAAGATGATATTTGTTGCTTACTAAGTAATTTTTTTTCTTTTGTGTTGTTTTTGCTGATTTGATAAAATCTTTGTGCTATCACACTTGTTAAATCAATGCTGATCAATGCTGATTTTTTACTACATGAACTAATATATGTGCTACGTAGGCAATCCGACCCACACTAATGTAATGTTGTTTGTGTTCTCTTTGGACAGCTTTGTTTAGTTCGCGTCTCTTCAGATTCAATGACATTTACGTCAAATCTCATGCACTTATTGCCTCAGACGGTGGTATCAAACATTTTCTTTAATCTTATCGTTGTGATTAAAACGTTTTAAAAGCTTTGCCGTGCTATGAGAGATAATATTTGATTTTGTATTTTAGTAGGGAAATTTTTGTGAAAAATGTTTTGGAAAAATTTAATTTTGTTTCAATCTAAGACACCTGGTGATCATACTATTGTTAAGGGTGATGCCACCAAGGATTTGTTAAACGTTGAAAATGTGGGAAAAATTGTGAGTTTAAAATTTGTTATGGATTTACGCATTAGAAATGAAAGGCAATGTTTGTTTAGTTTAAATAATTAATTTTTTTATATTGTTCACAAGGGAATTGTACCTACCATAGGTATAGTTTTTATTTGATATTATTCTATAGTTAGAAGTACAGTTTGATTATTACAGTGAACATGTTTAGATTCAACAATGGGCTTAAAATACCTACTATTGTATATATTTTTGGGATCATTTTAAATTTTGACTTAAATTGTTTTGGTTGCAGACTGTGTTGGAAAGTGGGGTTTCTGACGACGATACCCATCTTTGGTCCAATCAAGGGTATATGCGTAGTGGAGACTCGGACGATGGACATACGACTAGGTAACTACTTTATTTTTGTATACTTTTTAATTAAAACAATTTTTTTGTTTATTTATTTTTTCAAATTTCAGATGGAACAACCACGGCTGGTGTAAACCTTCTTGTATTCCAATCACAATTATCCTTATCCTGATATTCCTAGTCGTTCTCTTGCCGCTTTTGGATCACGCAATGGAAGAAGACAACATTTTACTCAACAGAGCATTTCATGAAAGATATAATGCATGTCCAAAATCCTGCCGGTAAGAATAATTATATAAAGTATGTACAATAAATCGTATACATAGAGTAATTTATGATAAAACTTACGCGAAATACTAAATTATTCTGATAAGAACATTGATGTAGGTCTGTTATCATCATTTGTTACGTAGTTTTTATTTAATTTATTTATAAGTTCATTGTATTACACATTAAAAACTGATGAATCAACGTTTAGGTCAGGGAATAAATGGAAGAAATAATTTTGTTAATTGAAATAACAGAATATATTTTCCCCCTATATCCCCTATATTTTCTCGCTTATATCATTTCGATCTATTATATTATTAAATACAGTCTTTATAATTGTATAAAATGAACAGAATTAAATATTTATATAGAAAAAACGGACCATTTATTGTTGAAAGGAAAACTTTTTTCTTCCTATACATATTTTATGGCATAATAAATAAGTACGACGGTTTGTTGTGTCTCTACAAATAAATAGTTAATATTTTATGAAGTTCAAGTCTCCTTTACTTTAGATGAGTTTGTGAATTAATAAATATATAGGCTCTAATAAGAAATGGGGGTTAATATTATGTTTAATTACTAGTTGGCGTTGTGAGGGCGATTGATTAAACTGGGAATGGAAAAAAAAATTATGAATTGAAGAGAAAACTTATAACTGAGAAAATACTGCATGTATTGAAAAGCAAAATTAGTTAACATAGTATGATCCTAGAGTTCCAGACGTAACTTATTTTCTAAAAAAACAAAATGTTAGTACCTCTGTACTTTGACGCGTGTGTATCTGTTAAGTTGGGTATACGACCAATTTACATGTACCATATGGAAAAGGCCAGTTAAAATAGGACACACTTCACTTAATTTTTAATGCCTAATCTATACTTTTATACTAATATATAAAGCTGAAAAGTTTGTTTGTTTGTTTGGTTAAACGCCCTAATCTCAAGAACCACTGGTCCGAATTGAAAAATTCTTTTAGTGTGGGATAGTTCATTTATCGAGGAAGGCTATAGGCTATATAACATCACGCTACGACGAAAAGGAGCAGAGCATCGATGGAAAATGTGCAAAAAGCAAGAAAATTTATTCCTTTTGAGAGCGTCCGTTGCCTGCCCTGCGTAAACGGTTAAAGTTACGCAAAAATTATCATCATCAAAATTGTTCCTCTTAAAAAGTCCTAAAAAAAGTCCAAGGTAGCATATGTCTATCTTTTGAGGTTGGGTATACAAATAATAATAAATTATCCTTTGTATATTCGTTTTTCATGCACTAAAAAAACATTTACTGGCATTTGGTGTGAAAGAGATAGTCTATATCTGTTCTTGGAAAAGTAGTTGAATGAATTTTCCTGAACTTTCTACGAATCAAAGGTCTATAAATATCTATTTATCCTTTTCTGTTAAAATAGCTGATTTTTTTATTTTAGGTAAAGGTTTCTATTATTCAATCAGATTAATTTAGATACACTCAGCGAAGCGGGTGGGATCAGCTAGTTTATATATATGTAGATATGTTCTTAGGGTGTTTAAAAAAAATTGTTTTTTTTTTATTTTGTCAAAAAATCGATAGTTTATTATAAAAAAAAAATAGTACCAAAACGAGCTCTTAACATCAATATTAAAATTTCCTCAGTCCATTCTTTTATTTTCCATTTAAATAACACAAATTTTTCTTTTAATAATGACATAACTTTCGAAAAGTTCATCGTAACAACAATCCGAAAGAAGGGATTTAAAGAAAACCCTCTACAAAAAAAAGTCCTTAGAACAAAGTTCCTTAGATCAACCGTTTCAAAGATGTCAGAGTTCAAAAATAATCCGTTAATTTAAAATTTTTTTATATTTTCCAACTTTGTTCGGAGAACCTTTTTTATAGAGTAAAATTTCCTTTAAATCCCTTCTTTCAGATTGTTGGTACGATAAACTGTTCGAAAGTTATGAAAATTCAAAAATAAAAATAAATTCCTGTTTTATTTAAATGGAATATTAAAAAATGGATTGAGGCAATTGAAGCAATTGAATTTTAATGTAATTGAAATCTATTGATCCAATTTTTGTTTTCTTTATTAAAAGTCATTTTAATGATTTACAATATCTAATGTGTTTGGTATATGTATTATGCTATAATTGTTGTTTTACATAGATAATTAATTCTTTAATAAATTTGATCCAATTTCTAATAAACTAAATGCTTGACACATCACTAATACAAATATTTTCAAAAGTTAAAATTATTGATCTGAATCTGAATTTTTAATTTAATTATTTTTTAGGGTGTCCCTGGTTGAAAGTATTCCTGAAGGCTTAGTTTATTCAAATGATTCAGCCACTTTCCCGTCAACATTTAATACTTGGATGGATTTGGTAAAAATCGCAGAACATTCAATTGATATAGGTTCGTTTTACTGGACCTTGCGTAAATCAGAAATCTATCCTGACCCTTCATCTGCTGAAGTGAGTCTTTACTAATAAAAAAATGAAATAGTCCATACTATGTATTTTCTTTTTTTTTAGGGTGAAGAAGTATTTCAAGAGATCTTAAACGCGGGTGTAAATCGTGGTATTAAGATTCGAATCGCTCAGAATGCCCCGACTCAAGACCAGCCCAATATCGATACCGAGTTGTTAGTAAAACGTAAAGCTGCGGACGTGCGTAGCCTGAACTTTGCCCAGCTGCTGGGCGGCGGTGTTTTACACACGAAAGTGTGGGTGATTGATCGGAAACACGTTTATGTGGGAAGCGCCAACATGGATTGGAGATCGTTAACTCAGGTGAGCTTCAAGAATTTGACAAAACGTAAACATTGCCCCTTTACATTGTGCAAAAACTTGGACTATTATTCAATTAATTATTAATAGCGTTTTGAAGTGTGAAGGTTTTCTCGTTGAGGGTCAGTTCTTGTTTATTAACGATAGTTTAATCGACCGACTCCAAGGATATTATGAATTGTCATATTTCAGCTTTTATGATGAAAATATTGATCGACTAATTAGAATATTACATGACAAGAGTCCGAAATGTAATTTTGTTCTTTAAAGGATCACCTTGGTCGACTTCCTTATGTATATGTATATAATGTTATATAACAATTAACAGTCCTTGAATTTTTCATCTATAGAAAAGGTTAACTATCAAAGATTTACCAACTAACTTTCGATTGTAATTTCAGAGCTTTGCATTGATTTTCAATTTGCAAATACTTAGATTATTTTCAATTACTATGTTATATTATTTATGACATAATAATGAGGAAAATGTTTTAATTGTAGGTCAAGGAACTGGGGATTGTCGTTCATAATTGCAGTTGCATTGCTGAGGATATGGCGAAAATATTTGAAATTTATTGGGCTTTGGGCGAAAAAGGTGCATCAATTCCCGAAAAATGGCCAGTGGCACTATCAACGAAATTCAATTTAAACACTCCGTTAAACTTGTCATTAAATAATTACAGTTTCCAAACGTATATATCGGTAAGTAATATGAATGAAGAATTAGAGAGCAGGAGCTTAAACTTAATTAATATTAATGTTTTGTTGCAATATTTTTAGAGTTCTCCACCTCAATTTTGTTCTGATGGACGTACATCCGATATAGATGCTGTGATTGATATAATTTCCAAGGCGGAAAAATTCGTGTATATATCAGTAATGGACTATTTCCCATTAACCATCTATACGCCTCGTATTAAGTATTGGGGTTTAATCGATACGGCACTACGAACAATCGCGATTGATCACCATGTGAAAGTAAAAATGTTGATTAGTTGGTGGAATCATTCGAGGCCGGCCGAGGACAATTTTTTGAAATCCCTAGCTGATATTTCAGGTTCATATCACGGCGTTGATATTGAAATAAAACGCTTTATTGTACCGCACACGGACGCCCAGAATAGGATACCGTTTGCCCGAGTCAATCACAACAAGTATATGGTGACGGATAACACGGCCTATATTGGTACGTCAAATTGGTCAGGAGATTATTTCATTAATACGGCTGGAATCGGTTTTGTGATGCATGATCCTGTTTTGAATCGAAATAAAAGTGACGTGACAATTCGAGCTCAGTTACAGGCGATTTTCGAACGGGATTGGAATTCCGAATATTCGCATCCGATTCCAAAATGAATTTTATATTAGCCTAATTTTTTATTTGTTAAATTTTAAGATTTTTTTTACTCAATGATTGAAACGTTTTTTAAAGTGTTTTTAATAATGAATTTGTTTGAAGATTCAATTAAATGTAGGACATAAGAAATGCTATGAAGAAAATTATTAATTTTGTTGTAAAATACGTTCCTTGTTTCGATTTTAATGAACTACCCATGTGTTAAATTTTCTTTGATTTGTAATAGTTATATACATATTACATATACAAATAAATGGATTTTTCAAGAGAAACTTGGATAGTTTTTCAATTTGTCGGTGTCCTAAACGTAATTCATCGCAGAATTTAAATTGAGAGTTTTTCCTATTCAACCGCCAATATGTCTATACCTACTATAAGATGAATATACTACCAAATTAAGTGTCAGTATATTATCTAAGATAACGCCATTTTCTTTTGCACTTAAAAATAACAAAGACTCTTTTAACCAATTAGTACATGGTTTCGAATCATTCTTACAGTCGTTTATTTATGGCAATCACAGCCATTGTGTTGAGTAAAACGCTATCAATGACGTCATGACTTTCACCCGAACACACAGGTCCTTCGAAAGTGGATCAGTGATGAACGTTGCTCAACTCAGTGAGGACAAAACGTCCGACTACATAACAGTTCTGTTACGGTTATATAAAATTCTTTCATTAGGTAATGATTACAGAACTGTTATATAGATGAACGTTTTGTGTTCACTGAGAAACGCTTCAAAATTGGAGAATGGTAAGAAAACAAACTGTAATTAGCGTAACCGTTATAAACCCGTAATAGAACGTAGCCATCACATGAAAGCTGTGGAGGGGAATAATTTAAATTAAAAAGATTATCTTCCAGCCCTTTAAAATTTGGAGATTTTTGAAAAAAATATCTGAAATTTTTATTCAGAATCCGCAAAAAAAAACGAAGTAGACAAATATTTGAACTATACATTTCCACCATGGTTGTAATGGTTGCATGGCGTTTTTGGTAATTTGATTGTTATTGGTTGTTTGTTAACATTATGAAATGACCGAAAATACAACAGTTTGACGTCACGCTTCCAATAATCAATTAAAAGTTTTTAACTGCCAAATCAATCCTTTACAAATACTCTTTATCTTTGAGCTTAACATAATTCAATGTTTAGATTAATAAAATAAAAAATTCCATTATATGTTGAGTAATATTCTATTTTGAATGTTCTTATTTTTTTTTTGGTGTTTTAAGTCGCTTTAACATCTAAGGTCATATCACGACTGTATAGGTACAAAGAATTTCTGTTGGTCAATTATATCTTAGGTCTAGGATTCAACGGGGATTGAACCCAGTACCAGTTGCTCTAACCACAGCGCCAATATAATAGGTGGTTGAATGTTCTTATTATTTGTATTAATACTGTGTATAATGGGTATTGTTAGTAATAGTTTAAAAACACATAATATATATTACGTATGCCTAGTTTATTGGACCCATATCTTAAAAAGGGCTTACGTGAACGTAATGATAAAGTGATGACGTCATTGATTATGTTTTCGACAAACATAACAAGCGATGGTTCGGTTGAAAGCACAAATTCTAAATTCTAAACTGGTTTCATATAAGTTATTTCTTACAGGAACGTAGTCAACGAGATTTTAAATATTAATACTTATTATAAACTCCTATTGACCATTAACCACTAGCTATTTTCAATGAGTCAATCAAATTAACCAAAATTAGTATCTGTTAAATTTTGTTTTGAGCGACCATTTATCAATGATCAATTTTATGGAAATGATGTTTAAATGTTTCAATTTCATATAGGTATATGAATAAATTATCAGATGAAAAAGATCACAGTTATGTTTTAACAATTTATTTTTCTTTTATGCAATGTTTCGTCGGTGTTATTCCGACTTCATCAGATATCTAATAAATAATAATAACAGACAGTTTATAAAATTCAATTAAAAGGTTTTACAATAATAATACATAAATACCTATATATGTATCTATTATTATTATAATTTAATTTTATAAACTGTTTGTTGTTATTATTTATTAAATACCTGATGAAGTCGGAATAACACCGACGAAACGTTGCATAAAAGAAAAATAAATTGTTAAAACATATAACTGTGATCTTTTTCATCTGATAATTTATTCATATATTAAAATATTAAGACCTGAAAATTAGTACTCCTATTATGTTTCAATTTCATTGATCCAATATAATTGAATTTAAAAAAAATTTGTTGTCTGTAAAGTCGGTTTACGGACGATTATAGTTTTACGTGATAATGTCATAAAGAAACAGTGACGGAAAATTGCATACTTTTATGAGTTGAATTGAATTATTATCACTGAATTATCATTATTTTGTATTATACAAGGTAGGAGTTAATTGAAAATGACATTTTTTTTTTCAAAATGAAATCAGACTGAAAATTATGAAGGAAATCAATTAAATCTTATTAAATATATCCTGGGATCCGCAAAAGCGGAAAAAAATCTAATTAAGTAAACTGTAGAAAAAAACAAAATACGTTGTCTAGGATTCAACAATTATTGAATACGAGGCATAGCTTATTGAAGAAGTTCTCGAAGAAGCTCGCATGGCGGCGTTCCAGTAGCAGAACTCTATCGTGCCTCTCTATCGCTTGTATCGCGTTCTCGCTTGCACGTATAGGCTCAAATGGAACGTGACACTTTTTCATACAGGCTGCCGGTGTTTATCAATTTATAAGACGTTATCACGTCAAAAATTGATTCATACAGATCCGCCTTAAGATTATTTTTAAAAACGGGAAAATCTTGGGAATTTTGGAAGTTGAAAAGTTTTGAAATCCCAAACCCTGAAGCCAACGAGCGATATATTATTGAACTAAATTGTATTTCACTCCAACTCTGAATGTCTAGATTTGTTATAAGATAATTATTTGCATCATCCAACTAATTTGCAAGATCAAGGCTTTATAAAAATAGAGATTGAAATCTCTTAAACTAAATAACAACGATGAAATCTACTACGACGTACATTCAATATTTTTATGGCAAAGAATACGATCAATATGATGTATAATATGTTGGCATAATAAAAAAGCCTGATTTTTATAAATAATTTGAGTCTATATTGTATACTGAGCGGAGTATTGATTGTTCAGTACATAACATATGCATTGTCTTACATAAAATAAATACATAAATTGTTTTAATTAAATCAAACACCTAATGATTGACATTTTGCGCGTCAACATTTTCTGCACTTGAAAGTCATAGAAATCGAATCAATAGAATTTTGCATTTGTAAAAATTGTGTTGTTTGTAAATCGTTGGTAGTTTTTTCCCTCAACTCAAGCAAAAACTAAAGCAAAATTGTTTCTCATTTCCAATTAAAATAACCACACACAATATGTTTACATGAGTCAAACATAAGTAAATTAGTCTGTGAAGGTTATGCAACGTAATATGTCATTTAATCAATCATGAACCCAGCAATATCAAAATGTTTTAGTGTAGAAATTTTAAAACGTAAAATAAGATATGTGTGTGCCCCATTTGCTGCTCACTATTCACGAAAACGCAATCAAACTGGAATTAATGGACCGTATAAAGTCGTCAGGGCAGACCACAATAATGATGGTAAGAGTTTGATGAACGAAACAATACAATGATGAAATGAACTTGCCCCATTATTGTTTTAGACGTTGGAAACTTGAATTATACCAATAATATCAACTGGGAACTCTTTGCCATGGAGGGATATCCATTTTATATGCCTGGAAGTGTGGGGCCTGCTTGGCAAAATTCGGAAACGGCCGAGTCATCGTTGGCTAACTTTACATCATTTTCAGAAGCGTTTATCAATGTATTCTTACCTTAAATATAATTATCTTTTAAAATTAATTTAAACAATTTTTAGACCAAAAAGTCAATTGCTGGACTCCAATCGACCATATCTTCTCAAACCTTACCAAAAGCCAGTTTAAACGAAGAAAGTTCGTTCCACTACCTAGTGCAGGAATGTCCTGTGGTTCTTCGTAAAGGTGTATCGGAACTATTTTCTAGTCGAGACCTAAAAAACTCGCAACTGACTCTAATTACGCTTATTCAAAAACCGAACATTAGAAAGTTGCGATCGAATTTGGAAGGTGAAACGGAGAAACTAGCCAAAAGTGTAAGATATACAATTAGTCAAGGAAGGATTCCTCCTAGACTAACAATAAAAATAAAAATTATCTCAAGTTCTTATTTATAGTTCGTTTTGGCTGCTCAGGACATTTGTATGACGTTATCTGTGATGGGCTACTGGGCGGATTTCATAAATCCGTTCTCGGGGAAGCCGTATTTGTCGCCGTTTAGCCACTCGAAATTGTATGACACAGACGAACGTTTTCGTTGTCTCGATTTTCAAATCATTACGCAAAATAATTGTAAAGTTGTTAGTAATGAGAGCGAGGCAAAACATCCACGTATGTTTGTTGGTAAGTTAAATGAAAATTGCCAAAAAATAAGCTGTAACATAGTTATGTATCATTATAGGAAATCTCTTCACTAGTGCACCGCCGAATATAGGATATCTACAAGAAATGAACCCATCCATCAAAAAATAGGCATTTCGTGTGATGTATATTTTTGTAAATTTGGTTTGTTGTAAAAATAAATTATTTCAAATAATTATTTATTCGTTTTCTTAATAAATTATAGATAAGCTACAAGAATAGAAAATTGCGTTAAACTTTATTGTTAAACAGACAATTTTCCGTAATTTGTACTCGGTTAGTAACGCTTAAATATATATTAGCCGTTTTAGTGCACACATCGATTAACTCCGTAATGCAAAAAGTTGAGTAAATTGATAAAATAGACTTCTGAAATACATTGTCTCTTATGGAAAAGATAAATAGCAAATTGTCATTTAGAGCTGTTATTACTTATTATTAGAAATTTTTTTCGGATATACACATATATGTTAGTAAGGAGTCAACCAAGTGTTTTGACATGTAAATTTGTACAAGTTGAAAAAGTGGAGTTAATCGATATGTGCACTGAGTGGCTCATATATCTATATATATAAAATATATAATAAAACTGTAAACGATTTTTGTCTTTTTGTTTGTTGTTCCTCTGTCATGCAAAAACTACTGAACGGATTTGATTAATCTTTTTTTGTTATATAGCTATTAGTCCTCGGTAACATAATGGCTATAATTTATACATAATTTAGTAGAAAAAAGTCGGGAAATTCAAAGATTTGTAATCTGATGTCAAAACAAACATATTTTTGTGCATTTACATTGCAAACGTTGACTAAACCTTACGAACCTTACCTTGACTAAAACTTATAAGCGGCGAAATTGTGTATCTTAAAAAGGTTGATAAAAAAGTCTGCGATGGTATATGTCTATCTCCTAAGCATAACCCACAGGAACCATTTTTATCTTTTACAAATGACAAAAAAATTATGTTGGCATAGCGGCTGGCTATTACGACGTATGGCTACGACGTACGTATTGCCTGTTTTATTGGTATCTTCTTCTATATTATAAAAAAATGTTATGTTGGTCTTTATTCTGTACCAATTGAGCTTAAATTTTGATACAACATACAATCTGGCTCCAGAATGGTTTTTATCTAAATTTTGCGTCAGTAATATATAGTGAAAAACACGTGAATCCCATAGGATAGCATAACAATTGTATCCTACCGGAACTGTGTATTTAAAACAGTTTTATTAAAGTTCGCGAAATAGCATTTTAACGCATTTTCCTCAAAAAGGCCCGACCAATTTTACACAGTAGCGAAAGAAATTCTCTACAAAGTTTAAATTAAACAATTGACAAAATTTTACCGAAAAATAAATATGAATTTCAATTTAACATTCGATAAAATTAATAATGAATTTTTTTTAAATATTTTAATTTCTGTATTGTTCATTGTCGAAGAAATTATTTAGAAATAAACGTATTAAAATAATATACTAATTTTTTTAATAATTAACAATTACTGAACGGATCGAATTTTATTATAGTTTTGTTAAAGATAACGCAGAGCTTAACATATTATTGGATATCATTTATTCAAAAAACAGACGGTTCCTGTAGGATAGCTCCAAATCTTTTCTACTAAAATAGCTGGACTGTTTTAAATGACATTTGGTATGAAATATTTTCAAATTTTCTTAAAGGAATTTTCTATACTTAAAATCTTATAGAACCTGTAAGATAGCTAATATCTCTTCATAGAAAAGTATTATAGTTTTAAGGATTTTAATGAACTTACTTAGGATCTAAAGTCTGGAAGTATCTACCATCTTTTTCTGTCAAAATATTATAGATTAATTTTTTTACCTATTTCGCTTTGAAGGTAGGGAATCTATTAATCAATTAATTAAATTTAGATACTCTCAGCAAAGCGAGCGGGTATCAGCTAGTGTATTATACGGCTTATCGCAATTAAGAACAAAATATAAAAATTAAATTAAGAAGAAAGATTCAAATAAATAATTTATTTTTAAATGCATTTCTAATTTTATTACATATTTAAGTTGATTTAAATGATTTTAAATATGCCGCCTATGCAGCCTTCCAAGTCTCTTAGTACGTTTACTCCAAGGTAGGTGTCGTTTCAAAAACAAGGACAAACTAACTCATTTACAATTGAACAAAAAGAAATAAAACATCAAACAACATAACGCATTTTAGTGTTTGTGTGGTGATGAAGTTTTTCAAAATTGTCTTAAAATGTAGAAAAAACTAAGATTATTAGTAGTGAAGAGCTTAAATAAACTGATTTTATTTAATAATAGACATCTTACAGCATCTATATCCATAAAATATTTATCGTTTTTAAATATTTCCGTGACTGCTAAACGTAGCTTCTCGCTAACCTATAATTTTTTTACTTTTATATTATATGCGAAATAATATTTAATAAAAATGAGTAAAAGACGTCGTACAAGTTCAATTGCAAGTCGAACCGATGAAGAAACTCTCGAGGATCCCGACACCTCGACCAATTCAGGCCCGACCGTACGTAAACGCAAACGGGCCGATCCGGTAAGTTAATAATTCCAATTAAAATCTCAAAAACCTAATCAATTTTTTACTCGAAAGAGTGAAGTATGCCAACTTCTCTACGATACAATCCGAAATTACAAAAAAGAAGACGGTGCATTATTATGCGATGCGTTTATTCGCGCCCCAAAACGTCGCCAAGAACCCGGTTATTACGACGTTGTATCAAATCCAATCGATCTGCTAAAAGTGCAACAAAAGCTCAAGACCGATGAGTATGAAGACCCTGAAGATATGACCACCGACGTTGAGCTGATGGTGAAAAACGCCAAAGCTTTCTATAAGAAAAATTCACAGGAGTACAAAGACGCTTGTGATTTGTGGGATTTGTTTTTGACTACGAAAAATCGTATTATCGAAGAGGAAATTGAAGGTAAAAGTAAACTGGTTCTTAAAGTTGGTAAGGCGCGTAAAGGTGCAGGGTCTGACTCGAAAAAATCCGATATTGATATTCCCGAGGATATTTCCGAAAGCTCAACAAATCCAGATGACGATATTAATTTGTTTGAAGATCTATTTACGGCTGTAATGTTAGCCACTGATGTGGACAATCGATCGTTACATACCGCATTTCAGCTGCTGCCTTCCAAGAAAAAATATCCTGAATATTATGAAGTCATTGAAAGTCCTATTGACCTGAAAATTATCGCAACTAAAATTCAAAATAATGAATATAGTTGTTTGGCTGAAATGGAGAAAGATTTGCTCTTGATGACGAAAAATGCTTGTTTGTTCAATGAACCGGGTTCTCAGATTTACAAAGATGCGAAGGCGCTAAAAAAGACAATTACAAGCAAGAAAATCGAGATTGAACACGGGAAATTTTTAGCTGGTAAAAGCAGTGAGCGGATTCGAAACAAGCGGTTGCGAGGAGTTCAAAGTTTATCGGCTGTAACAGCAGCGTTGAAAGACGAAGAATCTGAAACCGAAGTTGATGAGGTGATGGACGAAGATATTGAAATTGGTGATCCTGACAATCCGCAATGGCAGCTATTTGCGACTGTGCGAAAAGAAACCAACAATCAGGGCAATCTTTTGAGTGAACCATTTTGGAAACTTCCATCAAAACGTTACTATCCCGATTATTACAAAGAAATCAAAAATCCCGTTTCGCTGTCGCAGATCAAAATGAAATTGACCAAAGGCGACTATGGGACTGTTAGTGAAGTAGCTGGGGACATGAACATTATGTTTGAAAATGCTAAGAAGTATAATGTTCATACTTCAAAGTTGTATAAGGTAATAGGCAATTTTAAAATATTACGTTATTTGGAGTTTAATATAACAAACAACAACCTGCATATTAATTACCAACCTTTATCTAAATATATATCTTATACTAAATTTCTCGACTATAAAGATATATTGTTTAATATAATTATTATTAGTAGCTTCCCGTGGAAAATTAACGACTGTTAGTTTAAAATACCGAATGTACGATTAAAATAAAATAAAAATTAACGAATGTAGGATTCGTCCCGTAGACTTCTCGCTAGTGAGACCGTTACTTTAATCGCTGGGCCACACAATTACTATAGTAATAAAAAACAGTGGAAAAGAGGGGTGTTTTTAAGGGTAGAAACGGTGTATCTCGATTTCCGACAAAAATACAAGTCCTATGGAAAAAAATTAATTGGCAAAGTTGTAGGAAATAAGAAGATCTACAACGTTTGTGCTTACACTTTTTTCACATAGCCTTAAAATTTATGTGAAAAATTCTAATAACCAAGTTTATGTTTTTTTATTTTAATCTTTTAGAAAAAAATAAATAAATTTCATCAAATTTGGTAAAAACTTACCTATTAATGTCCCAAACACACTGTTTTTTTTTTTTTTTTTTTTTTTTTTTGTTTTTTTTTGATTTAAAATATTTATTTTTTCACCTTATTTTGACTTAATTTTGAAAAAGCATCCTAATTTTCAATCGATTTCAATTTCAATTCGATTCATTCAATCCTCACGTCAAAATATACTTTTTTAAATAAGTCGGTGGGCTTTTTGTTCGTTGAAATCTCTTTCTGATGGCGCAAAAAATATACATTACAACGTTAAATGTTCCCAGAAAATGTAATAATTAAAGTGTAAATTTTAATAAA
Organism: Sisyra nigra; assembly: GCA_958496155.1. NCBI lineage: Eukaryota > Metazoa > Arthropoda > Insecta > Neuroptera > Sisyridae > Sisyra > Sisyra nigra. The sequence goes on along the minus strand of OY292316.1, from coordinate 31,683,325 downwards.
TTGATAAAAACTGTACATAATACAATTGTACAAATATAACTTTGAACAATTTATTAATATTTACATTTTAATTATTGCATTTCTGGGAACATTTAATATTGTCATGTATATTTTTTGCACCATCAGAAAGTAGAAATTTCAACGAACAAAAAGCCCACCGACTTTATTTAAAAAGGAAAGTAAATATTTTGACGTGAGAATTTGCGATTGAAAATTAGGGTGCTTTTTTAATATTAAGTCAAAATAAGGTTAAAAAATAAATATTTTAAATAAAATAAAAAATGACAGTCTGACGGGACATTAAAAGGTAAGTTTTTACCAAATTTCATAAAATTTATTTATTTTTCTAAAAGATAAAAATAAAAAAACAAAAACTTGGTTATTAGAAGTTTTCACATAAATTTTAAGGCTTTGTGAAAAAAGTGTAAGCACAAACGTTGTAGATCTTCTTATTTCCTATAACTTTGCCATTTAACTTTTTTCCATAGGACTTGTAGTTTTGTCGGAAATCGAGATAAACCGTTTCTACCCTTAAAAACGCCTCCCTTTTCTATTTCCCCACCTCAGATCTACCGTAATTTATTTTTCCTTTCATTTTTGTTATATTCTCTTCCTTTTCTAATGGGTTTCATCCTACTATAATTTTTTTTTTTACTTTTTACCATTTTCAAAGGCTTTAGCTCTAGTCTACTCATGAATAGGGTACATGACAATTTTTTTTAACCTGGTTATTATTGTTCGTATGCACTCACAACAGCCCAAAAGTGCAATATTTTTTTAAAAATGAAGTTAATTTCCTAAAATTTTCCATTTTCCTATATACAATTTTATATTCGCGCCAAAACGCCGATAAATGACATGGCGGCTTCTGTGACGTCAGGGCGCGGTAAATATAGCCACACGCTCTCTGTCATATGTCACAACAAAGCGACAAGTTTGATAAGTTGGGTAGCCAACAAATCTTACTGAACACAAAATAGAGACGCGAACTGATGGTTTGTAGCTGTCAGTGGGTTCGGTCGTTTCAATTGACAGAGCCGACTGGAGCCGACAGAGCGCCGACGTCACGAGCTCTGATTTGCGTTTAATATCACGTGACAAATGTTTGAATTTTAAGACTTTTATTTTATTAATTTAAATAATAAAACTTTCAATATTACTTCAATAAGCGTGATTTTCTTAATCCTTACACGTAAATCTACCATCTAAATAACAAATTTTGTTAATTCTTTCTTACTGTCATGTACCCTATTGTATGCTTTTATATCAAATTATTTCGATATGAAATTAGCGCCGTCTTTTAGTATTATAATTAGGGAATTACCCATAGCAAACTTTGATTATTTAACTATTATGAATTCATTGATCAGTTCGTTAATACGCTAATTGATTTATGTAACATCATCAAGAAGACAAATGTGTGCAAAATTTCAGTGAATATTGGGAAGTGGGTAAAATATTGATTGTAATATTGTATCTAAATAACAGACAGATATATGGAATGATATTAGTGTGGTAAAATGCGATTTTTATTTTTTAGGATACGGTAAAGTTGCAAAAACTGATGCAACTGAAAGTTCAGGAGCTACTTGAAATTGATCAATATTCCGATAGTGATGCTGAATCAGAAGATTCCCGTGGCTTGAAAAAGAAAGTTTCCAAAAAACTAACTCCAAATTCTGCATCGAAGGGGCGATATAAAGACAACTTTCCACTTAAAAGAAAACTGCATATTTTAATACGAACCTTAATTGAATACGCGGTAAAAAGCTCATATAAATATATTAAAGCTTAATTTTAATTTAAAATTATGTAATTTTAGTGTGAAGATGGACGTCAGCCTTTGCTTCTTTTTATGGAAAAACCGTCGAAGAAACTTTATCCCGATTATTATCAAGTGATTGCCGAACCAATTGATGTGATCACAATCGAAAGTAACATCAAAAACGAGAAATATACGAGTGAAGAAGAGCTGATCAATGATTTCAAGTTGATGTTTTCAAACTGTCGACAATATAACGAAGAAAATTCGATGGTTTATAACGACTCAATTTTATTGGAGAAAATCTTAATGGACAAAGTTAAAGAATTAAATCCACCTCCTGAAAAACGCAATATTACAAGGTATTTATATATTTTTATTTCGTTATGAAATTTGAGATTTATATTTTTTATTTCTTTTGCAGAGTGAAACCACGAAAGATTTTAACTCCGTTAGAACAAAAGTTGCGTACGCTTTATGACGCGATTCGCGATTATCGAGAACCGAAATCTGATAGACAACTGGCATTGATCTTTATGAAACTTCCATCGAAAAGTGTAAGTAGAAAAACTTAAAATTTATTGCCGTTGAATGTCTTATCGTTGTGATAACGACACAGAAAAATGATACCTCACATCTTTTTATGCAACAAAAGTCAATTTCAAAGAAAAAAAAAGTTATATCGAATCTATCATTTTTTTGTGAAACTCGGGATACAATGAAATGCATAAAAAGACATGAAGTTTTTGTTCCAGCCTACTTATGCTAGTTGTCGGAAGAGTAAGGTACGGCTGAGGCTATTTTTCAATAAATCAATGTTTTCTGTTCTTTTCTATATATTTTCCATTACAATCAATAATCAAGTTTATTTTCTGTTTTGAACTTCATGTTTTTTTAATTTGCAATTTATTTCTCATTTCCCTACATATTTCTTTTGTATTGACTTGGCTGTGTTCGTGTTCCGAGAAGATGCAACCCCATAGAGCTTTTCTAGCATTTCATAATCTGTTTTAATCCGTAAAACGTGTCAGTTTCAATTCTTAGTTTGTAAGCTATTATTTCACGACAAATGTCGTGTATGTGACAATGCTCGTCTTTTAAAGTATTCTTTAGCATAGCGTGAACTGAAAATTTTCGTTTCATTTGACAAGTGATACGTCTTACGGAAGAAGCCCGAATCTTTGCTCATGTGGATTGGTTTTGGTAATGAAATGATCCTAATCGAGAAGAATAGGGTACTTGACAAGGTTTCAACTTATAATAATAAGTACCGAAATGGTAATTTTCCATGAAACCCATGTACATTTTAAGCAGAGGTTTTCAAACGTATTTAGCGTAGTGTCCCCTTTTCAGAAAAAAAAATACTCAGCATTCTCTAAAATTGTGATAATCAACCTTTTAAAGAAGTCGCCTTTAATGCACCCGAGACGACTGTCGCCCGCCTGAATTGTTTCACTATATGTTTGTTCCATATGTTGATGCCAAACACGTCCACGAAAGGCAAAGAGCACAATTGACCAAGAGACAAGAGTGAGTGTAGAAATGTTTCAGCTTACAGCCGCTTGGTCGCATTAGGCCGAGAGTCGAGCTATGTACGTACGTTTTCATGACAACCGCGTATTTCGACACTGATTTGGAGGTGTTTAAACACTGGATAGCCGGTTTGTCAACCAGAGGGAACTTGCCGCTTTGTTCTTCACTCACTCTTGTCTCTTGGTCAATGTGCCTTGCTCTTTGTCTTTTGTGGACGTATTTGAACATCATCAAATGGACAAGAGGAACAAACCTTATATAACATGGGAGGGTGGACCGTCCACTTAGGGAATTAGTGATTTAAAATTTTAAAGTATTCCGTAACAAATTCAATGTTGATGGGTAGGCAATCACATATTCACCAATGTATAATATTACCCCGTTATAAAAAAAAAAACTGAAAACAACTTTACTGAAAATTTTACCGAATTTGTTCGTGCCGTTTACAAGAACCTGTTTACAAATAAATGTTTATAGATATTGCTCGTATAATCGATAGGGACTTAGTTCCTGCCAAATCACCAAACGATGACTAATATTAATGTTGTCTAAACACATAATGTGAATGTAAAGGAATAGAAACAAATCTTTGCTTATATGTTTCTTTGACTATCATACAAAATACTCGTAGTGCTACTTAAAAGTCATAGGAGCTTCATTATGTACCTAATGTACCCAGGGCCTTCAATACTGCACTTATGATTGCAAATGAGAGATATAATTTAAACCAAAAATAGTTTTGAATGGAAACTTGCATAGTAGAGCAAAAATGTGACATGTTGTTTAGACGATGTAAGTTATTTATTGCTTCAATATTATTGTATGCAACGGGTAAGAAATTAGCATCGTCTAAATGGGCACTTAGAAAAGTATAAATTTTTCGACAACGTTCCGGAAAAATCCGAATATGACTATCAACAGTTAATTTATTATTTTAGCAGTTTGATGCACACTTAAATTGATGTAATTGAGAGAAAAGTATTTGTTAAACAATACCGTGATGTCACAATTCAAACAGCCAATCAGAAACCCTTGATTACCAAAGTGATTCATTTTAAATAGCCCCTATCTCTGAATTAAATGTAATATTTGTTCATGTAGAACAGGGGTTGGCAGACTTTTCCAAGAGGCGGGCTACTTCTAATTTTCTGTAACTTGAGGGTCCACTCAGTGACGGTGGGCTAAAAAAAAACGAACCCGGCCCCCATAACCAAAATTACAAGATACAAAATATCGTATACGTAAAACGTATGTTTCTTTTAGTATTATGCGCGTCTTAGGTTTTAGTTGGAGGCAACGCGATGTATAACTCCGTGTTGTACACGGAGTATATATTGTATATATATATATCACCACATTGTATATATATCATGTTGACTCCGTCTTAGTAAAGGCGGTAACCCCAAAATGTCTTGTCTTGTGGTCCACCGGTCGATCGCGATCGACTTAATGCCCACCGCTGATGTAAAATGATGGCTGAAAGAATATTTCGACTGATATCGAGATTTTGTCAAGAAATAAATGCTGCAAGCTAAGTATTCCAACGAAACGAGTTATCAATGCCGACTTGAAACACGAACAAACTTGTTTCATGCTCTCACTCGAGATGGAAAAGTGTTCTGTTTTGAAAAATAGTAAAGACACAGTTTTGCGATAAATTTGTTTTCGAAAAAATCCACTTTTTGCAAAACATTGCTTTAACTGCTGAAAAAACTTTTTCGGTTCTGTTTCGTGGTTTGTCTGTTTGGTGAAACCAGCATTAGATTTTGTCGTGTAGAAATAATTTTTTTTTTTTTTTTTTTATTCTTTATATGTAATTTTTACAATCTGCTCCTTGAGCAATAAGTAAATGTGCTGACATTAGCGAGGAAGGGGAGGGGGGTATTACAAAATTGGATTAATAATAACAAAAGTAACTAATAAAGAAAACAACAATTGATAACAAGTGATAAAAATAAAAGTAAACATAGTAACAAAAAGAAAGAAAGAAAAAAGAAAAAGTTAAAAGCAAGTTCGGGTAGAGGTAGTTTGTTTAGCTACCACCAGTCAGCTACTGGTGGTTGCTATTGCTGTCTCGTTTCTCCTTTGATTTTGTTTGGTGTAAGTTTTTTTTTTATAAATATTTATTTTTCTTTAATCGCTTTTGAGTTACCTACGTCAGGTCTTCTGGCCAGATTCTTTTTAATCTTCTGTGGGAAGGTGGTGAGCTCAGAAGTGCGCTTACTAAAGAGTTCTGGTGGTCACTGCATCGCTCTCTATACCGTCCCGCGTTCTTTCCTATGGCTTCGCGCACGAACGGGATCTGAAGGTCTTGGTGCAGAGTTTCATTTGTAACGTACCAGGGAGCCTCTGCTAGCATTCTCAAAATCTTGGACTGTCCTCTTTGAATTATCATGATGTTCGATAATTTGGCACATCCCCATAACTCGATGCCGTAGAGCCATATTGGTTTAATGATGAGATTATAGATTTTCATCTTACACTCGAGTGACAGTCCTGAACCTTTTCTCAGAAGCCACCACATTTTTTTAGTTTTCTGGTCCATCTGTTTTCTTTTGACCTTAATATGCGATTTCCAGGTGAGTCTTTTATCTAGCGTCATACCTAGGTATTTCACCTCGTCTTTCACTGGGATGGGTTTGTCGTTCATCGTGAGTTGTGGGCAAGTTTTTTTGGTTGTTGTAAAGGTTGTTTGTACACATTTGTCGGTATTAATTTCCATTTTCCAAGTCTTCAGCCATTCTTCTAAGAGGTGGATGTGATTTTGCAGATTAGTGGCGGTTCTGCAAGGGTCCTCATCAGTTGCAAATATTGCCGTATCGTCTGCAAAAGTGGCTATTACTGTGTCGACAGTTTCTGGAACATCTTTTGTGTAAATAAGGTATAAGTACGGTCCAAGTACACTTCCTTGCGGTACTCCAGATTGGATTGGTATTAAGTTTGAATAAGTGCCCTCAACCACAACTTGTGAATATCTTTCGTGCAAGTACGATCTTAGGATTGAGAAGGTTTGATCGGGGAATGATTTTTTAATTTTGTAGAGCAGTCCCTCGTGCCATACTTTATCGAACGCCTGTTTCAGGTCAAGAAACACTCCGGTGCATATTTTTTTGGATTCGAGACCCGTTCGTATTATGTTGACAATTCTATGGCATTGCTGTATAGTCGAATGTTGTTCTCTGAATCCAAATTGGTGTTTCGGTAATAATTGGTCAGGGGGCACGATCTCTTTTAATCTTTTAAGGAGTAATCTTTCGAATATTTTGGATGCTGTTGGTAGGAGGTTTATTGGTCTGTATGATGCAGGGTCAGATACATTTTTACCCGGTTTGGGTATCATAATTATATTTGCATATTTCCACTGGATGGGGTAATAGCAGAGACGTAAGATACTGTTATAGATATTTGTGAGTAGGATAACGCCTCTTCTTGGAAGATGTTTAAGTATTTCGGGGGTTATTAAGTCGTATCCGGGTGCCTTATGTTTTTTAGCAAATGATAGTTCTGTTATTACTTCAAGGGGTGTAATAAATTTCATTGGTTTTGAGGTTTGTCCTGGTTCTGCTAGATACTGGATAACGCTGGCGTCGTTTACATCGCCAGGTGTTTGTGCGTAGGTTTGTGAAAGAAGTTTTCCAAATGTATCTGCTTTGTCTTCATCTGATCTAGTCCAATTGCCGTTTGTTTTTTTAATGGGAGGGATAAAGGAAGTTGGTGCTTTGAAGATTTTTTTAGTTGCATTCCAAATAGAATGATCTACGGTTGAAAGATTGTTTATATATTCTTGGAACGTTTTGTGTCGTAGATCTTCTAAAGCTTGTCTTAATTGATGCGTGGCTCGATTAAACAATGTTTTGTGTATTGGATTCCTTGTTCTTTGCCATAACCCCCTTGCTTTTCTTTTATTTTGCAGTAGTTCTTTTATATACATTGGCATGTTTATTCCTTGGTTTCCAGGCTTGTTTCGTGGCGTTGCTTTCCAGGCTGCATCTCGTAGAAGAGCCGAGAAGTTTTCGATCGTATTTTCTAAATCAGTGCTTGTCTTTAGGGACACGTTTAGGTTAATATTACTGTCGACGTGGTTTTCAAAGATTTTCCAGTTTGTTGTTTTGGTGGTAAGATGTGGTCGAATTTCTTTAAAAATAACAGTTGTACTGATTGTTATTATGATGGCGGAGTGATCGGAACTTAGTATGTCGGTATTATTGTCTGGCTCTATTGCAAAGTTCAGCCCAGAAAGTCCCCGTATCACACCGAAGTCCAAAAGGTCAGGAATTTTATCTAAATCTGTGGGCCAATAGGTTGGTGTTCCAGTTGACAGGTGAGTTGAGTTATTCTGTTGGATGGCTTTGAGTAGATTTTTACCTTTTGTTGTTGTAAGTCTTGAGCCCCAGAAGGTGTGTTTAGCGTTCCAGTCCCCTGCAATTAAAAATGTTGTTCCCAAATGTGAAATAAGTTCTTGATATTCATCCGTGGAAATACTGTGCCGTGGGGGGCTATAAATAGCGGCTATTTTAATTGGCCAGGGGAACGCTTGTACTAGGATACAGGCGCTTTGAATTTTTTCTGAGATAAATGGTTGCTCCACTTGGTGTTTGATGTTATTTTTTATGATAATTGCCGAACCACCTCGAGATGTACCATCAGGATGATTTGCATGGTATATTTGGTAATTTGGAATTTTTATTTTAGATCTTTCAGTGCAGTGAGATTCTGAAATGAGCATTACATCAATTTGATTTATTTTTAAGTGATGGATGATCTCTTGTGTGTGCTTCGCTAAGCCATTAGAATTCCATACTGCTACTCTCAGTGACCTAGCCATTTTATCCTAGTTTGTTTATGAGTGTTGTTAAAATTGACAGTATCATGGTGTTTTGATTGGTAAGTTGTTGAAACATTTTTTTGAATTCTTCGAGAAAGTTTGATAAAAAGTGGTTTTCGTCTGGTCGATTATGTGCCTCATCTCGCGTTTCATTAGAGTTTCCTCCCGCCACTGCCTGGGCGTATGACATTGTTTGATTATGTAGAAGATCAGTCGCAATTCTATGTTGTGCTTGGGACTTTGTTTGTGGCAGTCGACAACTCTTGGATCCGCCATGGTCTCTAGCTGCAATGAGATTCCGATAGATGGTGCATCCCTTGTAGCTTGCTGGGTGATCCCCGTGTAGAAATAATGAATAATTTTTAAACAAAAAAAAAATATCGGAAATGTTTACGTTATTCAGTAGTTTTCATTCAGTTTTTATTAGACCGACCATCATAAAGATCAGTTCAACCCAAATTTGAAACAGATTGTTCTACCCAAAGGTAATTAAACTGACTTCATTAATCTCAGCAGCAAAGTTTCAAGTTTCGGATTGTAAATTTTTCCTATTGATTTATTTGGTCTAGCATCGGGTTTGAAATCCTAAAGTTGAAATATTTGCTGTTGATACACTTTTAAATTTTGAAAGATATTCACGGTGTATACGTGCAATGTTCATTTGAGTATATGATAAATGCCAAATTAAAGTAAAGTCACGATTAATTTTATTTCTTTCTACCTACAATATTAAACCTTTTTTTTCTGTTTTACGGATCCCAGGATATTCCTTCCTTTTATCACTGCGATCAAGGAGGTCTATTGTGATGTGACCTTCTGTGTTTACTAGGGTAGCTCCAGGCTTTTAAAAGAAGGCAGCACCTGCCTAGGGACGGCCGTTGCTATCTCGGTAGGCGTCATGTCCGTCTTTCTGAGATGCTGCAGTCTTCATATTTAACCTTTGTAAATAAGATAAATACAAACAAACATTAGAAATCTAAAAGTAGTTAAGATGATCTCCGAATAGAATGTAAACTTAATCTGTTTAACTTCGAGCATTTGCATTTCAATTCCGAGATATCAAACTCTTGAGTTTAAACTGAATTGCCAGTACATTCCAGTTCAAATATGAATTCAACGCTCGAACGTAATAATAATAAATTGTAAACCTTGTCAAATACCACATTCATCCAGGTGCTTTAAAAACCATTGAAAATGATTGTTTAGCGTATTTCAAAACCATAATACTTTAGTACTATTATGGTTATTGCTAATGCATAATGCGGTGGTTATAAGAAATATTATAGGTTCATCCTCACTGAATTCATAGACGTTTATTTAAAACAAATATTTATTTTTCTTGATTTTTAGGACTATCCCGATTATTACGAGGTGATCAAACAGCCGATCGACATGGAAAAAATTTCGGCCAAACTTCGGTCTAACATCTACGAAACTCTCGAAGAATTAGTGTCAGATTTTATATTGATGTTCGACAATGCGTGTAAATATAATGAACCCGACTCGCAGATTTATAAAGACGCATTGATTCTACAACGTGTTTGTCTTCAAACGAAACAACAAATTAAAGATAGCGAAGGCGAGGACACCGTTCCGGATGTCCAAGGCGCTGTTCAGGATTTGTTAGCGAGCTTATTCACGTCTGTATACAATCATCAAGATGAGGAAGGTCGCTGTTATTCAGATTCAATGGCGGAACTTGCAGAACATGATGAAGTTGACGGAAAAAAGTAAGTAAAAACTTTTTTATTTTATAGGAAAATCTAATTCAACTAAATTAAATATTTTTAACTGAAAATTTAAAGATATGTATAGTGCTAACAGAAGTATATTTAGGAAATATATATGAAACCAGCGGGTTGCCACTCAACGCTAAAGGATAGGGAGCTTATTTGACATATCCCTTCTGAAACAATACCAACTCAATTCACTTTAGCCGTAAAATCTTCAAATTTCTTGTGATATGTTTTCTCCCACATTAGGTGGGAACCTTGTTGTTATGCAACTCACTTTATTGACAAGTAAACTATTTAATTTTAAATTTAACCCGATTTAATCAATAATAAACCAATTTGCTTTAAGGGGGTATTCTAGTCTAGGATTTTGAAAAAATCGAAAATTTTTTTTTTCATAATCCGATAGTTTATATATTCAAAAATATCTCCCTAAAAGGATTTTTCAAAATTCAAATTATTTTCGAAATTATAGCCGTTTTAGTGTCGCGGCAACTAGACCGGTTGAGCCTTAACGTAAAACTTTAAACGCGTTTTTCTCGAAACTACTTTTTTCGATGCGGTCGCCATAATATCTCAAGTTCTAATCAGCCGATTTACTTGAAATTTGGCATGAATATTCATTGAATATCTCTCTATCGCATGAACCAACAAAAAATGAAAATTTTAAATTTGTAATATTTTTAAAAAATTCGACAAAGTTAAAAAATGAGTGAAAAAATCGACCTTTATTTTTGAGTAGCCGCCATTTTATAAAAAAATTGTTTTTCTTTCTGTTTTGGAGGTTCATGCGATAGCGACATTTGTACTTATCAAGAATCCATCATTGTTTAATTTTTCAAATGACCACAAGGGTAGAAATCATGGCGACGAGGACACGGTCTTTCTTTTTCCCCCTCTACTTCAAAGACGCATAACTCAATGAAAAAAAAATGAAATTAATTTTGTGTACTCTCTGAATATAAATAAACAAATGATAAAAAAATATCAAATGCTATTTCTTTATCAATTGCCAAAAAACGCTCGAAATTCGGGCCTCTAGACTAGAATACCCCCTTAAAATTTTGTTGTTGTTGTTGTGGTATTGACACTGAAGTAGATACTGAAGTATTGATACTGAAAAAAGTGGCAACCCGCTGTATGAAATCAAAGTTGTAGTTTGTAATCTTATAGCTGCAACACTCATCGCCTTGTTAATTAATAATGTAATAATCATTTTCATAATTCTGAATCATACTCCTAGAATTGCCAACAAATATAAGATATGCGATCAAATATGACGTTTTATTGAGGATCAGTATTAAAAAGAAGACAAATAATCCTTTCAAATTATTTACCATTTTTAATAAAATCGCTAAAAAATGAGGATAGTTAGTATCTCTTTCTTCCATAGTTGAGACCATACCCTCCTTTAAGCTAGTGTCATTCTGGTATCTTTATTTAATGTTTTTCTGTGGCCACTATTTGAGACAGATGATAATATTAGTTGGTGCTCCTTACCCTCTAACTTTATACATGTATCCCATGTGCATTCAGTAACAATGTTGATGGATAGGCAATCACTTAATCATCAATGCATAATAAGATAATTGTTTCGCGTAAAAAAATCGTTTTTCTTTGCCTAAAATGGCGTTTCTACATAAATACAACTGAATAGGTGGACTTCAACAGCAAAGCTTAACTAAATACAAAATGTCATTATGATTAGAGAAATAATGTTAATTCAATTGTAGGATTCGGGCGTTATCCTTGGACTTAATCAAACGCCGTTTAGACCGAGGAGTTTATCGTCGGCTCGATGTTTTCCAAGAAGACATGTTTTCATGTCTAGAACGAGCTCGTCGCCTATCTCGAACTGATTCTCAGGTCTTTGAAGATTCAATCGAATTACAGTCATTCTTTATTCGTCAAAGAGACGAACTTTGTCGCAATGGCGACCTGTTACAATCTCCAGCTCTTAATTACACTCTAATGGATTTAACCTCTGCTATTGAAACCGCAAAACAACAAAAACTCAATCAGGAAATTCCTGAGGAAGAAAGCGAAAGTCGAGGTTCGGACAGTACAAGTCCGAAAGAGAACATTGGAGATTCAATGACGTGTAATCAACGCACTTTCCGAGTAGGAGAATTTGTGTATATTGATCCGAAAGAAAAAGGTATTGATCCTAGTATTATAGTGATTGAACGCCTATGGACTAATTCTGAAGGACAACAAATGTTATATGGAAACTATTTCTTACGTCCCAGCGAAACTTATCATGTTACAACCAGAAAATTCCTCGAAAAGGAAGTTTTTAAATCAGATGCTCACATTGCTGTTCCTTTAAATGAAGTTAAGGATCGCTGTTGTGTGTTAAATATTAAGGACTATATTAAAATGCGACCGGAAGGTTATGCCGATAAAGACGTTTACGTTTGCGAGTCTCGTTATTCAACTCGGGCTCGAGCGTTTAAGAAAATTAAAGTTTGGCCCGTGCCGGAAGGTGTTGTTAAGTTGTTGGACCGAGCCGTGCCGTTGGAGCCGCGACGTGTTATGTCCGTGTTTCGGGAACGAGTCGAGAAGCATAAAGACGAATTGGCTGAGTTGGCCGAGCAAGAAAATTTGGTCGAAAAGGACAAACCTAACGTTATCGCTTTTACGGCCGTTAACGAAAATATGGAAGAAGGAAACGTTTATTACGAGCAATATAATACGATGTGTAGTGGCGTTGTGAAAACTGGGGATTTCGTGTATGTCGTTACTGATGGTGGACGACAAATGATTGCTCAAATCGACACGATTTGGGAAACTAAAGAGTAAGAATATTTTTTTTCCTTGTTGTAAACGTAATACATATATTGTTCTTTTTTAGCGGAAAAAATTATTTTCGAGGACCTTGGTTGGTTATTCCGTCAGAAATTCCACATTTGCCGCTTAAGATGTTTTATAAACAGGAAGTTTTTATGTCTACGGTGGAAGATACGAATCCTATCGTCGGAATTGTAGGAAAATGCTCAGTTTTGGAGTACACCGACTACATTTCTAGTAAGTGTTTAATTATTTATCATGGCGTTTGTACGAACAGTAGTTCAAATTTCGAATTATTTTGATTTTTCGAAATTCTGAATTTGGTGTGAAGTTCGAAGAAATTTAATCAAATTTACAATGCGCAAACAAAGTTAAATAGTAAATCAATTGAACCACAGAACGATTTTGTGTTAGCGTGTTTGTCTTAAGCCTTTTCCACTATGTGAAAGGGGGGGTAGGGTTTCCAGCGTAAAAAAAGCTTTTTTGTGATTTTTTTTGAAAGTATGGATTGAGAAAATTTATTGAAACCTTTTGTACATTATTAAGCATACTTTTATTAATCTTCTGTAATTTTTTCATGCAGAAATATTGCAAAACAAGCCGGTGACAAATCTTGCCCCAGAACGTCTTAGAAAAATAACAATTTGCGGTGTTCACTATATCTCGGTCGGAAATTATCGGATATCAAAAACCATTAAAATTTAGTCAAAGTATTAAATCCTCAAACGTTCTACGATAGTTTTTTTTTTTTCATTTAAAAACTTTTGGTGGCCATTTAAAGTGTAAACTGCTATTTTCCACGAAAAATTCCGCCATTTTGTGGGTGGGAAAACCCCTTAATGTAAAAAAAAATTAACTAAACGTTGGTGGGAGGTATTTTAAATGTAGAAAATGTGTACCAAGTTTGAAATCAATCGGTCAAGTAGTTTGTAAATGGCAGTGAACACAGACTTTGAAAAAGTAGTTTTGAGAAAAACGCGTTTAAAGTTTATGAGCTGCACTGCTTTCCCGAACAGTTCAAGGATAGGAGACTACTAACTATAGACAATAACTTCAAGAGTTTTGCTCAGATCGGTTTAAAATTTTGAGAATATATTCTTGAAATGTTTAACAATAAGATAAGACAAAAAAAAACTCGATTTTTCGAAAGTGTAAACCCCTACTCCCCTCCTGAAATTTAATTAAAATTTCATAAACAAAATTCAGAAATTTGAAATAGATGCTCGAACGAACCTATTATCAGTAAAAATACAAGGCGTCTCAAAAGTAATGAAAAGGCCGGAAACTGGAGGTAGCTGACGAAATTCTAAGATGCTTTAATATTTTCTCCTCCAAAGAAGCGTGAAGTTATTGGTTATATAAGGTGACTAATTTAATTTTTTAATGAATTTTAGGTCGTTTAACCGAAATTCCCGAAACCGATGTTTTCGTTTGTGAATCTACGTACGATGAAATGAAACGTACGATAACCAAATTACCGACAAATGGTCTCAAACGATACTCGCACAGTCAGTCGGTGACCGAGGACGAGATATACTATTTCCGTCGCTTGATCAATCCACAAAAAGTCAAGGTAAGCGTTTGATTTGTCCTCGAGACATTGAAAAATAAAAATTTTTCTTTAGATTGATAAACTAATTCTTAAGCATGACGTGTGTTTATTTTTGCATGACGACAGATACCTTCTGAAATTGCCTCAGCTATTCCGGAAGTTAAAGTTCAGCCCGCTCGGTTGCTCGACGTGGTGAGTAGAAAATCATCTGCACTATTTCATTTTTTTCTTGATTTGTCTGGCGTCGTTAAAAACTAATACTTTGATAATTACATCTTGTGTCGGCTACTTTTTGAAGTTTAAAAATGAATCTGATGAATGATTCTACTTTATTAATTTGCGAGTTAAACATTAGCATTCGTGTTTGTTATGTTTTGAAAATGCAAGATAGCTATTGGAGAAAAAACTACGTGATACCATATATTTGTTTTTATGTGTCTTTAGGAAGCTTCACCTTTACCGAAACTAACTGCAGATGTTGATATGTTGATGGAAGATTCACTTGATGGCGGCCCTCCATCGGTTGGTTCTGGAGATATTCCAATACCAACTCCAATTTCGGCGGTACCCATGGCAGTAACTCCGGTGTCATCAAAAAAAGCGGTAATCCCATTCTTTTATTTTCTACCATAGGATTTAATTTAAGGGGGTATTCTAGTCTAGAGGCCCGAATTTCGAACTTTTTTTGGCATTTGATATTTTTAGTATCCATTTTTTTAATCATTTGTTCATTTTTATTCAGAGTACACAAAATTAATTTAAAAAAAGGTCAATTTTTTCACTAATTTGTTAACTTTATCGATTTTTTTAAAAATATGACAAATTTCAAATTTTTGTTGGTTCATGCGATAGAGAGATATTTAAAGAATATTCATGACAAATTTCAAGTAAATCGGCTGATTAGAACTTGAGATATTGTGACTACCGCACCGAAAAAAGTAGTTTCGAGAAAAACGCGTTTAAAGTTTCGGGTAAGGTTACATCCAGTGGCCATACAATGGTAGTTAATACTTACATTTTTTTAATAAGCGATTTCTGGTCCAAAAATAATTAAAATTTTGAAAAATCCTCTTAAAGGCATATTCTTATAGGTTTAAAATTTGAGAATATGAAAGAAAAGAAAAATCGATTTTTTAAAATTTCTAGACTAGAATATCTCCTTAAGGGAATATATATACCAGGCAGTGGCGTGCGGTGACTTTTGAAACAGGGCATGCGGTTAGAAGTGGGGGTGGGTTATAAAAACCACATTTTTAAAATTTATTTTTTTATTTGATAAACGTGGTGTTATAAGTATTTTTTTTTAAAATTAGACTTATTCGACGCTCCTTCTTACAAAAATCATCAACAACCGCATCATATAATGTATTTAAAAACCACAAAAATAGTTCTTATCTTAAAGAACAGAACATTTGTATGGCCTTTGGGTCAATAATTCAAAATAACTCACGAAAAGTATCAGTAACAATTAAAGTCACTGTTTAGATTCAAAAAGGAAAACGCATCTGCTGGCTGTTAATTGCCTATGTGTAATGCCAAGAGAGATAGTATTCGACCATACTAGTGCGCATGCGCGACCAATTCGAAGCAAAGTATTGCATGCTACTGTCGCCAACGCATTCATTCGGCTTTTGCCGTTCATTTGAATTGGTAAACTATGCCAATTTTATGAGTGATACCTTTCATTATTACGTAAATTAAAAAATGTATAAATGATAAAAAAATATCATTTTTAGAATAATTTTACAAATGCAATTGCGTAAATTAAAAATTAAATGAAGAAATCATAAAAAAATATTCAATTTTTAAAATCGTCTTACAATCCATCGGCATGCGCCGCATCTACAGCATGTATGGACCGCACGCCTCTGATACCAGGATATATATATCAGGAGGCCTAAAATAAACCGATTTTTCAAGAATTTTTCTTTAAAAGACTTTTGAATTATTGATATAAAAATTTGTACACATATTATGATAACTTAAAATTGTATTTTAACATCTTTGTATTTGTAAAAATAACAATTTTGAAAGCTGCTATAGCTGATCTCCCAAAGCTCTTCTCAAAAAAGGCATCTTGCGGTGACTACGATATCTTTGGACTGGGTATTTTGAAATAAAAAACCAAACGGATTTCCTTAAAGTAACGTATACGATTGCAATTAATCGAAGGAATAAGCAAAATAAATTTTTTTGACAAATTGGCGGTTTTTTAAAAAAAAAAAAAAGAAAAAAAAAGTAATCTTGGTCACCAACTTTAAGAACACAGTGTTTTGAGAAAAACGCGTTTCAAGCTTCAAAAACACTTTACATAGAGTAAAAATTTGCGTGTAACTGAAAATAATAGCCGGATTGATTTGAAGTTTCTGGGTGCATGTTTAATTATAGCTCTACATTATAAAAATTATACAAAAATCTCCTTTTTTTTATTCTTACTGTATATACTTTCTTGTTCCATAACGTCGTTAGTAAACTACTAATTAAATTATTGTTAAATGTTTCAGAAAGGAGGAAAAAAAATTGTCACCGGCTATATTTTATATTCGAGCGAGGTTCGTAAAACCGTGGCTCAAAACAATCCTGAATCAACATTCGGTGAAATCAGTCGAATTGTTGGCAACGAATGGCGATCGTTACCTGCCGGGGAGAAGCAATCGTGGGAGGAAAAAGCAGCGCGATGCAACGAAGAAAGTGCAGCAAGTCCGGCATCAGCCGGTGACTTCGTCTTCGAGTGTTTGTGGGGCGAATGCGACTACCAGTTTGAGGATTTGAATGATTGTCTCGATCATTGTCTCCATGACAATGGATCAGGTTGCGTTCAACAACATTTCGCGGGCGTCAAAGAACCTGAATATCAGTGTCATTGGCGTGGTTGTATTCGAATCCGGAAAAGTGCACCGTCGTTCCCACAACTTTTACGTCTAGCACGACACGTTCGAGAAGTTCATATTAATAAGGGAAATGGACGGTTTGTCGTTGAACGTAGCAAGTAAATCACCCATTGAAAAATTTTCTTAAAAACGGTTTTATTATTAAATTTATAATTTTCTAGGAACTATGTTCCGTCGAAGAAAAATGCTGCAGCGGCTTTGGCAGCTGCAAAAGTAACAAGTGTTGCACCAACTACAACGAGTAAGTTAAGGGACATTTTCGGAACTAGCTTCATAAGGAAAAAAGGGGATGATGTTGTGACTAATTTGTTTTGTTCATTTGATTTTTTATTAACATTAAAAAATTTAATTTTGAAAATGGTATTTAATGATTTGAATGTTTGTGTCGTTTTATGCTGTTTTCAAGATTAATATCCGTATTTACATATTTCATTGCTAACATTATTCAATACTAACATTGCAGTGGTTAGTACAGCCCCGGTTTTCACCGCGAATCACTTACGGGGTTCATCCCCCACACCCATTACAACTGTGCCAGGTATTACTAATAAAAATAATCATCTTTTACCATGAACTAATTTTTCTGATTAATTTGAACAAATTCAATGTTCTTAGCGGGTCCAAATCAAAAACCGGCCGAGCCACTTTTCATCTCAATACCACCAACACCGACACGAGTTATGCATTCAGAGGCTTATATCAAGTAAGAGTTAATTATTCAAATTTTAATTAAATGAAGATATTAATTGATTTGTAAATTTATTTTAGATATATTGAAGGGTTGAATGTAAATAATAAGTTTATGTGTCCATGGGAGAAAACGTTAACGGCGACTAGTGAGAATACAACGGTGCCGGATCCGGCTCGACTACCAAAACATTGGTTGGAAAATGGAGCCTCGAACCATCCGTCAATAACGGCTGCTCTATGGTCGCTGCGTGATTTAATGCTACGTGACGTTTTAATGTTGCAAAACGAAAAATAATTTTTATTTTAACGATCAATGTGTGTCCCAGTATTTTTTATTTATGATGAAAAAATAAATAATTTCTTCATTATACGTGGATCATACTTATTGGAAGCCATGTTCCTTTGTCAAGTTTTAATCCTATTTTATATTGTTTACTAAGAAATATCGTGGAATTCTCCAAAATTATAGATCCCCAAGATGTACCTGTATGTAGGGTATGTAGTAGACAATTTGAAGGCGTACCTGTAAGTAAATACTTTTGAAAAAACACGAGTTGTGAAACGAGGGGTATAGTTCTATAGAAGGAAAAAGTATTCGAGTTGAAAAAAGATAGACATAACTCTGGTTTGACGATTTATTGTTAAATAAATATTATTGATCGCGCACTTGTAGTTCAATATTCGTGTACCGGTACTGTTACGTACCATAGATTGAGAACCACTGCTGTTTTGTATCCCCATTTCTCAAGAACTTAAGAATATGCAGAAATTTTGAAACTTAAGAACATAGTACGAGTATTTTTGTTGTCTCCCTATTCCTTTGAAGCGTTCTGAAGTTCTTGTATCAGTCTTGTTAATAAGTCTATCTCTGTACGTGAATATTCAAATTTTTTATTACTAGACATCATTATCCTATACAGTATCCTTTTTTTGTCGTTGCTAGGTGTCTGAATTATAGGAAAAGTGAAACAGGACAATTAAACAATTCCTCTTGGAATTGAGGAACAGAAGATTGTTGCGTAGATTCACAATGCTGCGATACAACGAAAGCCTGAAAGGCTTTGTTAGAAGGAAGGGGTTGTTTTATTAGAAGCTAACTTCAAATGCAAGCTCATATTTGTTGGCCAGTAGTCTTTGGTGGTAGTTTGGTTTGGAAAGGGCTGAATACAAGAATCAATCAATATTTGCTTTAATTTTCACATTTACAATTGATTATTTTTACAATTTCTTTAAATACTAAATTGGTACCGGAAATGCCTAGAGCTTTGCTCGATTACATTTTTAGAATATTCACTTGGATCTTTGTTGACATAACGGCTAAATATTTTGATTGTTCAAATAAGTTTTCAACTTTAATCTTGTTTCTCCGCGCGGGCATGCAAGGATAGTGGACGTCATTGCCAGCCCGCTCATGGGGATGGTAAGCGACTGGATGCCCACTGTATACAGGTTCAAGTGTCTCTATACGGTAACCTTAAGGCCATATATGGGGGGAAACAGGGAACCAAATGAACTAATGTGGTTCACAGATGGATCGGTTATGGACGGAGGATCTGGTGCAGGGGTAGTGGGCGGAGAACCATGGTGGCGCATTTCAGTGCCGCTTGGGGACTCGGCCACTATTTTCTCAAGCGGAGGTCACGGCCATTGCCATATGTGCTAGAGAGAACTTAGATATGGGCTATCGGAATAGGGACATACGTATTCTCTAGTCAGGCAGCGCTAAAAGCGATTGCCAATACAATGATCAGCTCAAAGCTGGTGCTGGAGTGTCGGCAACTCCTGGAGGACCTGGCAAAGCACAACCGAGTCAAACTTGGTTGGGTGCCGGGGCATAAGGGAGTTGAGGGAAATGAAGAAGCTGATGCTTGCGCAAGGGCTGGTTCGATGACCCCACTCATGGGCCCGGAGCCTGGAATGGGGATCACCTAATCTGCTGTCAAAAGGGCGATGAAAAGTCGGCTGAGACGGCAGCAAAACAAATACTGGTAAGAAAGTCCCGGCCAGAAGCACAGCAAGAGAATGATGGGGAGAATCTGCCCCTCGCTCACAGCTGAGGTTTTACGGCTGGGAAGGAACCAACTCAGGACAATAACAAGACTGATAACCGGACACTGTGGACTGAGGAAGCATCTGCAGACTATTGGGGTGTCTCAACAAGACCTCAATTGCAGATTGTGTGAGGATGGGAAGGAAAACGTGACCCATGTCATTTTTGACTGCAAAGCCCTCACAAAGTGGCGACACCTGTATGGGATAGATGACGCCCCAACAGGCTCAAATCGCGCGAGCTTAGCACAGGGACTGCTTCTGCTAGGCAGAATGCTGAACCTGGAATAAGCAAGGATCCTTGCATAGCAGGGATGAATGAGCAGAACAGGAGTACAATAAGCCTTAGGCTGCAGTGCGGAGGGAACGTGCCCTAACCTGGATTTCTGCTAATTGCAAAAAAAAAATCTTGTTTCCGTTACAAACAAAACTTCCATTCAAACTACATACGTCACACACGTGCATTCAAATCATTCAGCAGAGAGAAGACTTCTCTCTGCATTCAGTAACTAACACTATGTTGATGGATAGACAATCGGTTACACATCAATGCATAAGAGTATTATCCCTTAATAAACAAATACAATAATGATTAAAATGTATTGTGCAAATTTTATCAAAATCGTTAGAATTTTCAACTAGTGGCAGTACTTTTGATCACAATATTTTTTTGCATATCCAATATCCTACGTTTTTAAGGGATTATACCGTTAACATTTCTATGTGTACCCTGTTACGATTTTTAACGAATGGTCTGGTTAAATTGTTTACGTATATGGTTTGGAGATTATTGGTACATGTGTGTACCGATTTATTTTTGTTTTTACCGTTAATAAATAAATAAATGGCGGCGAATCCTTAAACGATTTTTTTCTATCCCGGAAACGCTGAGGAATTTTTGAAATCTGTTTTCGCACATTCTCCGGAACCGTTAGTAATTCGGTTTCGTTTGTACCCTTTTTCTTATCTTTTCTTTGGTTTTACTTTTATAGTTATAAAATGGTATAAGTACTTAAATTTTTAAAACATTCAAACGTTTTATAATCAAATGGGATTGAGGAAATTATGTCGTTTTCTTATTCGTCGAGTTCCTTGAATATTACCTATTTGGATAGCTAGATTTCAAAAGTTTCATTGTCTCGAATTTTATTAATTATATGTGTTGCAAAAAACAAACTTTTTGACAATTAATTTTTTATTTAATTAAGAATTAAATTATAAACGAGCAATTAAGAATTATTTTAATTAATGATTTGTCAACTTCTTGCTATAAAATTATCAAATTTGGAAAGTTATTAATTTCCATCTAATTTAAATCGAGGTTTCATCAGATTTCGATGTTTTGAAATCTGAGGCACACATTTATAACCATTTTGTGTATGCTATTATACTCGTATGTATCTATGTAATATGTATGTATGCAACTTCTTAACTATTGAATAGGTAATAATTAATCAAGAAACTTACTAATGCATTCCTTAGAAAATTAAAATTTTTCTAACATTAATTTTTGCATTTCCCAAAAAGTTAATATTTCAGACAATTTAATTATTGTACTTTCTCATAGTAAGTAAATACATGATAAAACAATAACAATAAAATAACACAATAATTTATTCAAAATAAATTCCCTGCTGTAAATGAGTATTTTTATCTATGTAAAATTTTATATCAAAACTTTCTCCATTTTATGCAAAATTTTGGTGATAGGGTAGCATTTTTTATAGTGCCCAGAGGCGGCGCGCAGGTTAAATCCGGCCCTGATCATTAATTAAAAAAGAAACATCTATAAGGTGTATATCTACAATTGTATGAAAAATCAACAAATTTTTTGCTATTTTTCGTACAAACGTCTATTAATGCCATTAAATTGAAACTTTTGCTTTTAAACTCATACAATAGCGTTCAGTACATCACAATAGACCTCTTTGGTCGCAGTGATGAAAGGAAGAAATATCCTGGGACCCGCAAAACGGAAAAAAAATATCATTCAGTTAGCTTTTAAATTTATGGATTAATCAAATTAAGTAACTGGATCTTTTTAAGCAAAGGATAAAACTTAACATTTTTTTAAATGAAATAACTAGGAAATTCAATGTTTCGCCTCATTTATTATATTGTTCACATTTGACTTGACTTGAGTGTTACCAAGAGTAAGCCTTTAAGTTAAGTAGCTTGAAAATCAAGTCAAGTAGTGAATCCATAAACTCATACAATATTTGGCTGGTACACCAATACCTCACTTTGCGTCATAATTACGTTCAAAAAAAAAAAAACACGACGCAAATTGAAACGACGCAAAGTGAATTATGATTTTCTATAGCAAACATTTTCACATACATACAAAAAACATACATACAAACGCAACCCAAAACAACGCAACTTTGAAAATCTAACGACGCACAGTGAAAATTAGTAGTGTACTAATTTAGCAGCGACGCAACTTTGAAAAAACACAAAACGAAACGACGCAAAGCGAGGTATTGGTGTTTATGGATGTACAGCTTAGAATTGACACCAGTTTTGAGGATATTTTGAGTTATTTGCAAAGTTATAGATCAAAAGAAAAGTTATAGGTATCAGTTTTGGAATAATCTATAAGATATTTCACCTCAGATAAGAACCTGAGATAAGAACGGGTACGCATTAGCCCCTGATATATTCCCGTTGTTAAGACTAGTTTTACTTCAGTCAAATATTTATTATGTATCTATATGCATGTAATTTTCTGTGTTATTATTTCTTCAATGTTAGAGGATTACTTAAAGATCTTCCAGTGACAGCGTAGAATGCACGTATCATCCACTTCATTATGTTAATGTTGAAATGCTTTGTAAACATTCTCCGGCATTGTTATTGTTTGTTATGTTATTTCCCAAATACAAACACTTAGAATATCGTGATAGCAAAGTTGTGTCGTCCATATTTTCAAATTAAAAACCAATAGGTATCTTAAATGTAATTAACGCAAAGTCTTAATAAAATACGCCTTGATTGCAACGGATGGATTTAGAAATATTTTTTAGAAGATATTTTATTGGAATGTAACGATCTGGAAAAAAACAAGTTACAACCCAACTGTAATATTCATCTTGAGGATATATTTGTTTATTTATTCGGTAGTCAGTGACCACTCGACCACTTGAAAATTGTCCCTCACTATATACATATATCCAAGAACCGTTTACTAAAGATCAACATTTCGTTGACAAAAAATAATATTAAAACTAATACAGCTATCGTTCGAAATTTGGTCGTAGGAAAATATTTTTTTTCTAAAATAGGTGTTAGAATAACATATTAATAATTAAATTCCACCTACAAGAATTTTATTGGGGTCTCAAAGAAAAAGTCTCACAATAATTTAATAATTAGATAAATTCTTAAGTAATATTTACTTCAACACTTATTAGAAATGACCTGTTCAAACATATGAAAAAAAATCAAGACAATAGATGATACTTAAATTGTTTCAAATGGCTTGAGAAAGTGTTCGATCCATCCCTCCGGGATGGATGGTTCGTTGCTTCCATAACAACTAAGTATCCTTTCTAAAGATTGGTTACCTTACGTTGGAGGGTCCTTGTACTTAAGACGTTAACACTTATCATAGATGTAGTTCAGTGTTATGATTATTCACCACGTCATTGCCTGGACCACACAAATTGATGTAGTGGCCAGAAGACGAACGATTTCATAGATTTTATCAACCATTGAATTATTTTAAGAATCAAAACAATGCAATTAAAAATAACTAAACATTATTGTTGTAGGTATCTATTTTAAAATATTATTTTATTCAAGTAGATTCTTATTAATCTTACAGGATTTGGATAATCTATAATATAAATAAAATAAAGTTCAATAAGTAGTATAATGCCAAATCTACTGAATAAATATTTGACGGCTTTACTTGCATTATTCCCTGGGTGGTTACTTTTTATCTATGGTCTCTGCTTTTAATTAATTAAAAGTAATTAACGTTTTGATATTGAACGTCAATATTGTAGTGGGATTTGCTCAATACTGAAGGTTTAGAGTCCACGTGTTACGGGTTTTGTTATTCAATTTAATTTTATAACCGTTTAATAAAAATAAACTCTTTATAGATATACCTATTTTGTTTATTATACAAATACACAAATTAATGTTTTACTCACAACTATCTTTTATTTTTAATCATTTGATCAATGATTCCCTCATAATATCCTACTCATGTTTCTAGAATCTTCCAAGCTAGTAAGCTAAGCTAGTTCGGTTAAGTGGCTAAATTAGGTAAACTGAGTAGCTTAGCCGACCAAATTGTATAGCACTAACTGATATAAATTTGATACATAACATTTGATGTTTAAGAAGCTTTCGTTATGAATCCACAGTAACCTTGTCTTCAAAAAACTTGTATAAAAATGTTTAAGCTTGTAAAATTGTAAGTTTAACATTCTAATAGTATTATTGTTCAGTTTTAGATTATTTTATAGATCATAATTGTATTTTATTATAGTGTAGGCGGTATTTTTACTATAGGAAATAATTCAACTAAACTATTAATCATTATTGAAAGCGATAAGCTGACTTTTGGAATAAAATTTAGTAAATAACAACAATGAAATCGATATGCCATACCAAAGCTTTTATCTATGCCAATTAAAAAAACTTCTTCGAAGTTATCAAGTTATAAAAATTTTGCTTAGTAAATTAAAATTTACTTAGTTAATGTAATTACAGTAGAAAACTTTGAATATTTTCATCAATGGCGTATTGTGTCTTGGAGAGGCCCTGTATCAAAATTAGGTGGGGCTTAGATGAAGGGTAAAGATTTATCACAAAAGAAACAAAAATGCTTCCATTAAAGTAAAATAAATATTTATTGATTATAGGTTATAACTTTCTCCTAGAAATTGAGCTAGCCAAATGAGCCAAATAATTCAAATTAAATATACACTTTTCTTGCCTTTAAACGAGAGAATCCCACAATAACCGATGTAGGGTGTTGCCAACTTTTGGGCGCATGCTTAACCGGGAAAAAAGATTAAATGGAAAAAAAGAGATTGATTTTTTTGACTTTTTGTCATTTCTGAAGTGAAAACTCTATAGGCACGTATGACAGTTTTTTATATATTTTTTTTCCCCCGGAAAGCACGAGACTAATTGTAAGTGACATTGTGGATAACATTTTACTAATTTTTGCTTACACACGCTAGCGGTCTCTGTAGCCCGAGGGCTCCGCATCATTGATACGGCGGTAGCTACGTCCCTGATTTTCATGTAAAATATAAAGTGGATTTACACCAATTTAAAAAAAAATACTTCAATTATCAATTTAGTTTAGTTTCAACCAGGGATGTTATCGATATACTTAAATCTTTAGATCTGGATATAGAAATAATATTATAACAGTCTTGGAAACGGTTACGGATATGAAATTATTTCGGATTAATGATTAGTTTCGGGTAAGGATATTAGATTTTTAAGAAATCATAAAAGTATAAGATAAAGATTGATAATAATTTGACTCTATTTCTAAGTTTTAATTTGGTATTACAATCAGTCATATAAAAGTTACGTTAGTTAAAAGTTTTATTAAATTATAAAAGTTACTAAATTTTAAGTGTTATTTTTCCCATTAAAAAGGCAAAAATAATCAAATTATAATAGACTCTTCTCTAACCGAAATTATCCCAACCTTTTATATCGGATTCGGTTACGGTTAAGGATAGATTTTTATTTTGGATATCCGATAGTTGTAGTTCGGTTACGGAGCTTCCTAATATTCCTGGTTTATACTCTATAGTCTGTACCTCTGTACAAAAAAATGGAGCTATTTCTATCCATTGAATTCCATATGTTCCATATTATTATATTTGCAATTGCGTTGTATAGGCAATCCATTTACACAAAATACTTATTTTTTTCGGAAAATAAAAAGAATTAGGATACAATGATCATGAAAAATATTCTGAAAAACAATCACGTCCGAGAAAAATACTTAAATTAATTAGGTACTTAAGCTAATTGATTAAGTTAAAATTCTCTGACAAATAACACACATGCAAACATTCAATATCTCAATAAAGTAATTGATTTATTACTCATGATATGTTTGTAATTTGTATGAGCTTTTTTGTTGTAAAATATTGTCATACACTTAGATACTACGCGTTGCATTGTATAGAAATGAAAATGATTCATAGCAATAGTATTTATATTTATGAAAGTGTCATTTTCAATTCAAAATAAATATCATAAATATTATAATTTAAGAGCGGCATTTTGAATAATTATTGATACCATTTACCTTCGTACAAGTATCTATCATCTATCCAAACATTCCACGTAATTGCCTATGCATTAATCATGATGAAATGTAAATCGATCGTTCTGTGGGTCTGTGAAACGGCGACGTCAATGCCTCACTTCAATTATCATAACTTGTTGAGGGATTCGCCAATTTTTTGCCTACTTATTTCATTCTCTTGTTTGTGTACAGGTACCCATAAGTATATAAAAACTGAAAAGTGCGGTAATAAATTGCGAATTAATTACATTTGCTTTTATCACGGAATTAATCAAGACGGTATAGTGTATGTTATTTAGGTATCTGTCTATCTATACGTATAGGTATATCGGTGATGATTTATTGACACATTTACGGTAGTGTTTCGTTTAAACGCCAAACGCCTTCAATTACCACTTAATGTTTCGCATGTAAAAAGGCTCATAAATTACAAATTTCAAAGATCCGACACGACTCTTCCATTCGTAATATAACCGACGTTCATTATATAGATAATTCCTCCCACAATCCAGAACTAATCGCTCGCTCTTTCGGCATGATCGTTTTTTTTTTACGAAAGCCATTTTGATTTATTTCAATTGCACGTACATGCAATTGAAGCCTTGTCGACATATATCATTTTCGAGGAGCATATTCATTCTCTAAGTTGTTACAATTTGTTCTGTCTGCCATATTTATGTAAATATTAACGAGGCTGTCGTACGTGTGATGTCGTCGTGTCCATTTTACATTTTATGTGTGGGAATTAAATTCAAAAGCTTCCAACCCAAGTCGGGGGACGCAACAAATAGACAACAATGTCAGTGTGTCTTGAATTTTTCTCCGACTGGAAAATGTTTTAGGTGCGTCTGAGTCCTTCCAGTTTGAATTTATAAAAAATAATCTGTTTTATACGAGTCATATATACTTATACAAACATATTATTATATAAATACTTTATAAAGGTGTTTATATAATCATGTTGATATAACAACACAGGACACGAAGAGGCCCCGTTGTGTCATTGAACTCACCATCTAAGACACACACGAGATAAATACACCAAAAACAAATGCATTCAATTGGCATATTATAATCATATTCAGTCGTCCAACAAGACTTAAGACAAGACAATTCCTCCAACGCCCAACGTCTCGAACATAATACAGATAGATATTAATAATAATCGCCTCGCGAATCTTCCAGCCTTAGACAATCGATCCGAATTCCGAATCGATTTGAATTTGCAAGTCTTAAACAAATAAATATCTTGATATTAGTTGGTGTCTGTTTTTCTTTTTGTTCTTTTTGCATGAAAGAAGACTAAACATAACTTCTTTATCTTATCATTAAGTTGTTTGAAAGTGTATCATACGATTAGTTTTTGTCCAATCAAGCACGAAGATTTCCGCAAATGCGTCGCTGCGAGACGATTTATATTTGGTGCGTTTAATTAAATTTGCATACGTAGGAGGAGACGTCAAACCACAAATCATCTATGATATTATTATTTTTCTTTTTTAAATTTCGCATTATTTGACAAATTTCTTTCTTTTTCGAGCTAAGAAATACAAAACCTTATATAATAAGTTAGGGGTTTCAAGCCTACAAATATCATTTAAAAAATATACTTTATGATAAGTTTGTTTCAGATGAAAATGAAACCAACCCTTTTTCTTTCGGTCAGTCACTAATTTTTGCTAATTTTTATCTTTTTAAAAAGTATATTTCATCACTAACATTTGTATTTTTGTACGAAAAACTGTTATTTTGCTTAATTTTTGTTGGAGTTAGTGGGGTGCAATAAACGTACTTGGAAATATTTTTATATTTTATTATTTGGTTTTTAGTAGTCAGTAGTCGTATTTGTTTGAAATGAAGATAGAACCTCCAAAAATTTGCAGTTGCATCGGTATTATAGATAGAACCATGTGTTCAAGCTCGCTAAGCCGTTTCTCCTAAGCCATAATTGGAAGATTAAAACTTGTATACCTACGTATTTCCTAACTAAAACTAAATTGAGAACTTGAAGAGAAATAAAGAACTAAAAAGACATATGATACAGTTTGATATTTAAATAGCGATATTTGACTTGAGTTTAAATTGATTTTAAGTCAAATTTAATTCAAGACACGTGAAAATTAAATTAAGTAGTTAGTCCTTTGTCATTTTTATTTTCTTTTACTACTTTATAGTAAAGGAAGTATTGTAATCGGGTCGAATTAGGGATCATAGCCTTACTAGATTGGAGCCACCTTAAACCTACCTGAAAACATGGCCAACTACCTTGTTGGCCATAGTATAAAACTTGCTTATAAATTACGGATGTAACGTTGAATTTTCTTATTTTCAACAATAACTCAAAAATTCTTATACTTGAATATAAGGATATGAATTATGAAAATGTGGGGAATTTTAAGGAGAATTTTTAGATTTCTATTATTTCAGTTTTTTCTGAAACTTCTAATGGCCGGTGTGGCTGGTATACTCTTTATATAGGCTGCATACATAATACTTTGTGTTTCTACTATATAGCAAAGCGGATGTGCTAAGCTTTCCAACATCCAACGCATCCAATCATTCCAATCCAAAGGGCTCCTTCGAATTCTCAATGCCCCTATTACGTAAATAATCGAACATTCCATAACGACCTTAAAACGTTTCCTAAAATTCCACTCCAATCTACGCGATCATCCCCAGCGCTTTAACACTCACCTCGGAAGTACATCCCTTAAATCCACCGCGTCGTATAAAAAGGCATTTGACCCGTGACCTCTTAACAAATCTCTAGAATCCCAGCATTGGCTAGGTTCTCTTCAGGATTTTTTTTCTCTCACCCATGGATTGAACTTTAACTTCAGCTCCAGGGTGAAGTTTTTAACATTATGTATAATCACACTGCTAAACATAATTTTGTATAGAAAGCAATATTCTGAAATAATAAAAAAAACTAGATACATAGTAAAAGAAGAATTGTAATTAGGTCGAATTTTCGACAGAAATACACGTTTTGAGGTCCCCTAAATCCATAAAAGGGCTTTTAGAAACATTTCTATGTGTATGTGTGTCTGTGTGTGACAGCAATACCATATCGAAAACTTTATCCAAATTTCACCAAACTTGGAATTTAAGCTGCATGTGACATCAAGTTGTACTGCGAAGCTTTTGGTTCAAATTGGTTAACCAAACGCTCGGCTTTATTCTAATGGGCTCCACACACGTTGAGATTTGTATCGCGATACTGATGCATAAGATAAGTGGCGATGCAGATCTCAACGTGTGTGGAGCCCATACGAGTTTTTAAGCTTTTTCAATTTTTTTCGAAAACGGCTCCAATGATTTTCTTTAAACTTGCTGCAGTTCTGAAACGTATTAATGCCTAAAACTTTTATTTGAAACTTTTTCCTGGGTAAATTAAAAGGTTCAGAACATAAGTGGAAATAGGACCATAGACATTTTATTTGCAGCCATTTAAATTTCTTAAAATAAAGCCTTTTAAATTTAACCAATTGTTACAACGACGATTGATAAAGAAAAAATTTTGATTTTATTTAAAAAACCATCAACAACAGTTTCTATTAGTTATTTTATTAAGAAAAATAACGATCACATGTGGTTTCTCATTTATTAAAAAAAATTATAACTGGAGGTCGCATGTTTAGTAGGACGTTACATATTTTTAGATGATATCAAATAAATTACAATACTATTAAATATTCCATTAGTAATTGTGAAGTGTAGAACGAAACAATTATAATTTTTCTGCTTTCAATGAAATGATAAATGAAATAAATCATAAAAGTACCTTCCGGAAAATGACATACAGCGATAGCAAACCTGTGGTGCGACTGTATATGAGTTGGGAGCTCGTATATGCGAGTAAAGAGCGAGTTGTCGACAGATATCATAAAACACATTTATCATCAACTTTTATTTCTTCTCTCGTTATAAAATATTTCAAGAGATTGTCGAAAGATCAAAGCTGCTTTTTCTCCACTTTGAAAATAAAAATTTTGTCAACAAATTTATACTTAGAGGCTTTTTTCATTAAATAAATTTTACGAAAAATAAATAAACACCAATTTCAATATGAAAACTATAAAAAATTTAGAAAATAAAACATTTTTATAGTTAAAATATTAGAATATAATAAAAATTAACTTCATTTTTAATGATTTTTTGTTTTATGATTACTTTATTTTAAATGATTTATTGTTACCGAAGGACCTCCTGTTATATATTCTAAATTGATCAGAATTCAAAGTTAAATCTATCTTTCAGACTGTTGGATTGTTCATACAAAGGATATGTTTATACTTGTAAAATATGAAAACAATTCTTCATATATACTCGCGATATGACCACTGTTGTTGAAAGCGACAAAAATTTTAATGAAAAAAAATCATCAAGTTTGATAAAAATTCAACAAAATTTTAGTAATTTTCGAATAAAAATATTTCCTTTGGAGTTAAAGATTTGATGAAAATTGAAGTTGAAAATTATTTTCATACTTTGCAAGTATTCTAAGGGATTCACTGGTTCACTTGATTTCATAGTTACTTGCAGTGATTTTCAATTTGATATAAAAATTGAAATCAAACTCTGTTCAAAGATTATTTTAAAATCAAATCAAATCAAGCGTTAACTTCACAGGTTATTGTTTTATATTTATATATATACATTAATTTCACTAACAAGTCAAAATTTCAAGCATATAATTTATTTCAAAAATTGTTCAACTATTTGACCTAATGACTCCCTAAGTATAATGCCCGTTTTTATGAATGCGAACCATTATATAATCTTACCACCAAGCACTCCATTTTAGAAAAATTGATACAAAGCTTAGTTACATTAATTGGTCGGTTAGTTTTAGTAATTAACATTTTCAAAATTAACCAAGTTTAGCATCTAAGAAAAATAAAAATGAAATTTTTACGACAAATTCCTTTAGAACAAATTATTCAAAAGTACCTATACGTACGCAAAGTACGTAAATGGTTTCATTGTATTTAAATTTATGGGTGAAAAATTTGATCGTAAAATTCCATTTTACTGGTACGCGGATAGAAACCAAATGTCAGAATTAAGAAAATTATTTTAAATACGCGGGCCAATTGGCCAATTAATGAAACTATCTAGTAAGGTAGTTATGACCGATAAGTGACCAATAAATCTCACTTGTTACAAACTGATTTGTTTCCGGTATACTAGGTAGGGTCGGTAGGGTTATGAACACGAAATCCAAACCACGAAATTAATTCTTGCAATGATCTTGAAAATGATTGAAAATTCATTTTATTCGTCACTTATATAAAACAATAGATGAACGATAGATATACGGAAGCTAGAAGGATAAAAGGAATAAAGAATATTCTAATATAATAATAGTATCCTTATTGTCAACTACTTAACATAATTACTAATTTGATTATCAAGCATTGAGCAACATAAAATAAATCTTTTAAAGGGGGTTTCAATTAAAGGATACTATATTATTTTACCTCGGGTAGCGGGTAGATACTGGATACTAGATCTATTATAAGATGATATTAGATGATTTACTTCAGGGATTTAGGTCGTCCCTGCCCTATGCGAGCCTTGGTTTATCTCCCAATACCTTTTCGGAAGAAACCATTGTTCCTTCCTTAGCTTTCTTTCTTGTCCAGAACTAGAAATTTCCTTATGGAGAAAGGCAACCAGAAACCAGCTCCTGTATTTAATATTCCCAAGAAAATCACATAAACCACTAGGAAAAAAAGCATTTTACTCAAAATTAAAAAATGGTTTAAATCGTTCTCCAATTGGAACTCCGGGAGGAACCAAGTACTGTCAGAGCTCAAAATTTAACTATATTGAAGGTTGTGGAGTAATTGAATTTTGAGCTGTGACGGAAGCAAAATATTTGACGATACCTTGGCGATAAAATAAAGAATATTTTACTATTTAACAGTGCCTTTATTGTCTTCTACTTAACACAATTACTAAATATTGAAAGACAACATGATTTTGATAGTACAAGTTTTTAAAATTTAATTGCTGTTTCCAGTCAAATTCTTTTGTAGTTTATCTTTTCATCAATATAAATTATACCTTTTTTTGGCAAATTTTACATGAATGAATCCCTGGGATATTAATTTGTCATAAAATCTGACTGATTGCTAACTAATTGCTTGACTCTTTTGACCAATTGTGACCAACTAATGACCAATTTATATGTAGTTAAGTTGCATAATATTTTGTTATAGATAAATGGCTACCTAACTATTTATAGTTGGTTTATACTTTTTTTAACTACTATATAAAAATAGAAGTATTGTAATCGAAGGTTTATCCGAATTTCACCAAACTTGGAATTTTGCCTTTATAATACATCTAGTTGTGCCGCGAAGTTTTTGGTTGAAATTGGTTGACTGGAAGCTCCACTTTATTATATGTGTTTTTGAGCTAAGTATTTCAAATTTTTTCGAAAACGGCTACAACGATTTTCTTTAAGCTTGCTATACTATACCTAGTTGTTAAACTCATTAATGCCTACAACTTTTATTTGAAATTTTTTCCTGGAATAATTCAAATATAAAGAGGGTTCTAGAGTAACGGGTGGGTGTTCCGTTATCCATAAAGACTACACAATAGTTTTTTTTCACATATAAGTAGATATTAATATATTACTAGAGGTCGCCCAGTGGTCGAAATTCGACCATAATTTGTTACAATTCTTACATACCTAAGGGTACACTTCACTTGTAACTGCCTCAAAAACTTTAGTTACTAAGCTTACTACAGCAGATAATGAATTGCATTTGCGAATGTTTGGAAAATAATTTCTTGACTAATTTTTTCTTCAAGGTTCATTTAAAGAAAGTGCATCATATAATGATTAAAAATATTTATTTTAAGTTAAGGAAGGAAATAGGTGTAGAGGTTTCAAAATATTTATTTTTTTTCTTCCATAAATCTTTTACAAAATTATTTCAGAATATTCTCTAAAAATTTCAAAACTAAATATCAATTCGTTCATATCATACATGTTTTGAGGTCCCCTGAGTCCAAAAAAGTAGTTTTTAGAAACATGTCTGTGTATGCCTGTGTGTGACAGCCATATCGTATCGAATGCTTTTCCGAATTTCACCAAACTTGAAAATTTTCCTTCATATTATATCTTGTTTTGCCGCGGAGCTTTTGGTTGAAATCGGTTAACCCAAAGCTCCACTATATTCTCGGAGTTTTTGAGCTTTTTCAAATTTTTTCGAAAACGGCTGCAAAGATTTTCTTTAAACTTACGATAGTTCTTAAAATTATTAATGGCTACAACTTTTATTTGAAACTATTTCTTGGGAAAATTCGATTAAGGACGGTTCTGGGGTGAAGGTTGGGAATTCATAAATACATATATGTTGTATACTTGTATGCATATAGTTCTGCTATGTATAGTTATAAGGTGCTTATATATTTCTTTTAACCAACAGCGAATTTTATAAATGAAAGTAAAAGAAAGTACTGTGACGCCACGCAGCAGATATTTTTCTTTTTATAATGTTGTATGTCAATTCAAATTACAGTATTCTGAAATATTTTTTTGACAAACAAAAAAAAAATATCACTATGAAACATCAGAAGTAATTTCAAGTGAGTTTCCTACGTTCAAAAGTAAAACAAAAGTAAATTTATGTTTAGATTTTTTTATTTAAAAGCCAAAGATAAAAAAATGGAAATAGGCTGCATAAGTCCTGTTTAAAACTTTGAATTAAGCTAAGCTTTTTTTTTTCAAATAGTATCTACCTACCTAAATTAATTTTTTGTGTAATTTATTTGAATGATTTTGCCAAAAGAATATAGTATGAATTATTTATACGTTATATAATAATCAAGAAACACCTGATGAAGACCAAATAAAATAGTTAAAACGTTGTGTATTTGAAGTTATACGTATTTTTTAAATATATTTTCAATAATATTACTCAATAATCAAATAATCGGTTAAGTTTGTTTCCTTCAATTTCAATAATTACATTTTCAAAATTTAAATTCCTCTCACAATATTTTGTTTAAATAATGACATTTGGAATATGGTTGAAGTCTGTGGTCAAACTGAACAACTGAGATTTAAAAATCTACATATTTGTGTGTATTGTGTGTCTGTGTGTGTCAAACGCGTGGTAGTGTGTGTGGCGTCTTTTTCATTAATTTAAGGTATTTTGAAGCATTATTATAAAAAAATATTATCTCATAACGCAACTTCCCTATATAAGCTTCAATTGTGCCAAATTTCATACACCTCCGTTCGTATAATATTCGGTAAAAGGGGTTTAAAATTTTTGCTTCACGTATTAATATATAGATTCTATTTATATTTCTTTAACAATCATAAGGTTTATTTATGTTTTCTTAATCACCTGCGAGTTTCATGTAAAAGAAAGTACTCTGACGCCTCGCTACAGATATTTGATAGTTGTAAAGAAATCATTGAGATGAAGAAGCATTGAAGGAAGCCTCGATTTTTCATTTTTTTTTGTGTGTCGAAAACACCACACATATTTGAATAGTTTTTTCACGTTTAACGTCGATGTTATTTCAATTAGTCGTTTATAAATAAACAATTAAAGGACTAATTATATTTCAATATAGTCGGATCAAATAGCATATGTAAAAAGAATGTGAGCCGTTGAGAGTTTTATCGATTCATATAGATATAACGTATATATGTAAAGACTTGCTTAGCGAGAATGGTGAACCCGTTATTATACCCGTAAAAGAAAACATTTAGCCAATAATTAGAGGTGGTTAGTGGATCGTTTGCAGAGCGATCAAAGGCCCCAATTTTGTATCGGGTTTTTCGATGAAGAAGTTGTCGACGAATTGCATATACCAACCATTCTGCAGTTCTTCTTGCAGAATGGCTCATTATTTGTGGGTGGAGTTGACTCGGTGCCATGATCATATAACACTTAGTTCCACTATTATTAACATCCCATTTAATTTGTATTTTTCTTGGCTGATGCATTTTTTTGTTTGTTTGCCTTTGAATGGTCGATCTTTGTCACACTATTATAATAATATGTGTATTGAGTGAAACAATTCTTGCACAACGTTTCGTCACTTCATTTTTGACGATCAACAAAATCGTCAATCATGATATTATAATAATATAACTTATATTTTCATGGTACGCTATGTAAAGAGTATCAAAGATTCTCGCTGTTTCTCTCAAACCAGAATTTATAATTAAATCAAGAAATTATTTTTGTTATGTCTACGTGTACCTACATATAAAAAAAATTATTTTCGTTTGCTTTATAAACTGTTGAATGCCACTGAAAGCTTTGTTTGTGTTTTTTCTCTTAAAAAAAAGAAACAAACAGGTTTAGGGGAATTAAATTGCGGAATTGTTGGACGATGAAAATCGTTCAATCACAAAAAATTTTTTTTTTCAAATGTTCAATACCTGTCACATTAAATGGTTTATTGGTTTTTTGTTAATTTGACGCCATTCGGAAGCAAAAAAATCTTTAGCGCCAAGGGTGGCATGCAATTTATGAGAGTCATAAGGGCAAGCTCTCACTCATTCTCTTTGTGTTTGTGTGTGGTCAATTTGTCAAAATTATTTTCGTATCCAATAAATCAAAAGTTTCATTTCATATTGTCTTAAAAGGAAAAAAATTATCCAAATCACGTTTTCGTCTTGTCTTTCACACTTTCAAACACACACAAAATGCTTGTTATTTATTACTTAATTGTTTAATTGTTCCTCGAACACAAACACAAAAGAAACAATCTAAAATTTAATAATTAGAAAGATAGCAAAACTGACATAGACCGGGTGTTTTAATTGAATAGACGAGATCTCTTCAGGATCTCCATATAGTATTTAGGTGTAATTAAAAGCAAGCAAAATAAATAAAACTGCATCATATTTTAAAGGTTTTCAGCGGATGTTATTAGCAATAACGTGGCTAGTTCTCTTGAGTCAATTTATATGACTTAAACGCGTCATAAAACTGAAGTATTTAACTTTTTTTTTTTTTTTTGATTTTAATGATTGACAATTTACTTTTAATTAGATAAGGAATTTAAAAGTTATGTTGCATTTATTACGTTTTAAGGTATTATTGGTTATAACTGTTAAAAGTTTAATGAAATTTAGTATGTTAAAAGATTACTTAAGTATACTTAAAATAGAGTTTAAAGGGGTAAAATAATTAGTGAAGAAATATCAAAAATGAGTTTTATATCAAAACTCATTAAAATATGATAAGATCATGTAAAATTTATCTATCATAAGTTAAGTTGTAAAAATGATACGAACTCGTTTCACACTCTGTGGAATATAAGTACAATCAACAGATCAGTATGGTATTGTATATGTTTCTCTCGGCTGGCATGCAAAATTTCATTAGTCTCAAATTTCGAAAATCCTGATAAATCTTTAGTCTCAAAAAAAATAATAATAAAACTTTTCAATGACGTGAACTAAAAAGAAAAACTTCCTGATGTTATTTAAATCTTGATGTGTAATTAACTCGATCATTTGGCGCATATAAAATTGCAGTTGACCCTATTACTTAAAGAGTTACGATTTGTTATTAATTAATAGGTATAGTAACATTAAAATGTTTATTTCGTTTGAAAAAGGGTATAATATAAAACATCATATTATATTTTTGAATTAGTAGGCTATAGTAAGAATCCGGAAATGTTAAACTTACGATATAAAAGTTAAAAGTTTTTCTGCGTGATGTCCTCAATTGGGTACCATAAGGTTTGGGTGATCGTAGCCTTGGAAGATAGCAAAGGTGTATAAAATTGGTACCAAAAATCGTCAAAATATAAAGCATAATTTACACTTTTTTTTTTGGAAAAATATTAACAGAAAAAATCACAGCATTCACTACCATCAGACATTTAATAACGTGGCTACCTCTTGCCAGATACCCTTTTAAATACATTATAATTTAACTTACTAATTCAGCCAAAAATGATATAGTCTGAATTCTTTTGGAAAATGATAAAAAATTTCTTTCTTGTACGACATGCTAAAAGTCTTCACCTATCATGTGTGAGCAATAGGGAGTGAATTAAATAGTGTACCTACTTTTTTTTCTTATTTTTAAAATATTTCAATGCGACCAAAAGCAATATTGTCAAGTACTTATTTGGGGGTATATTTCGACAGAAGATAGTCCTGGTTTCATCATATAAAAGCGAAACTAAGAGATACAAATATTAGGTTGACTCAATTATATCTAATATTAAACACAATATCAAAACTAGGTTGAGTGCTTTCTAATGTTATAAATTATAATGCTATACAAATCTAAAATCAGACCAATAATTGCTTACTTTTTCTGCTGAACATCCCCAAAAGTAATCATTACAAGTTCCAGGCGCTCCTATATATATATCATACGTGCTAAATATACCATACCTGGAGGACCATTGTCTTTTTTGCTGAGATGATAAAAGTAGAATCCTTGAGGTAGAGTATTTCATTTTTTCTTTAGGATAATATTTAACCTGAAAAAGAGGATGGAAATTTCAACAAATCACAATTAAAACTTATTCATGTTTAACGATGTCTAATTGCCGCGACATTAAGAGTATGTTCTAATATACACCGCAACCACTGTACAGTATTACTTCAATTCAGTTTAATACGAAACCGCTCTTTTATAGCCATTTATTTGGTCACTATTTAATACAGAACGTAGTGCTGTATACTGCCGTTTTTCGACGCCGTAAGCTCTTGGTACTGTTTTGACCAAGCCGTGAGTACCAGGACAGTCGTTTTGATTTGGCTGACCACGTGATTAAAGCTCACAGTGCTCATAGTAGAAATGGTGGTGATTTATGACGTCATATACACCCATACCTCACAAAACTTGGCCGTAAAGCGAAAAGCCGTATAAGGAATCAATTATTGCGCTTGCGCAAGATTGACAACTGATAGAGATAAATAAGTCGTTCTCTTTTAGTTGCTTCTTTTATATCAGCTTAGATTTTTATAAAAATTTTTTGTTAGTTCCTACTTAATTATGCTACATTCCAATTATATATATTTGACTTTTTTAGTCCTGACATTGATATTGATATAGACAAATTGATGAAGTTGAAATTTCAATAGTGATTTTTTAAAGTTTCTTGAAGTAACGGCAAATTCTTCCAATATGATACATTAATTGATCATCTCATCAATGTGGTTTAGAATTTTCATAATTAACAAAATTTGATTGTATAAATATTTCATTAATTAAGAATCTGATTTTAAGTAAGTCCAAACCCGTTGTTGAAATTTTCAAAGTTTTCCGAACATTGTTAAACACATGTAACATTTCCCAGGGATTTTATTTCTTTAAAAAAATATACTAAAATATGTATTTTAAAACGTAACGTTGCTAAACTGGAGCCTTATACGTTAATGTTGCTAATGCACCGTTTGGACGAAAAACATTGTTAAGGAATTTCTATTAGCGATTAGCGAACAGATTGTTAAATATTTTAAATATCATCGCTGGCTTTTTGGCTTTATCTTTAGATTTTCAAAGAGACAAAGAAAGTGATATGATGACCCTTCAAATGTAAGTCCTACATTACGTAGCAAGCCATAAAAATGCAATGTCTCCACTATAATTCTCCTAAATAAGAGTTTAAATAATTCAAAACTTCTCATTCATCTGCAATTATCGTATATTATTTTCATAGTTAAGTTGAAACTTGTATAGAAATTAGAGAAATTACACTCCAATAAATTGTCGGTTAATGCCGTTTTTATAGTTGATAATTGGATTAGATCGTAAGAAATTGACTATTAAACCATAAATTTTTTTTTATATAATTTTTAGATGGATTCTGCCCTGGTATCGAAATCCTGTATCAAATCGAATGATGCAATTGTCGCTCGAATGAAATGGAGGTTACTAAACCAAAAAATTTTTCACGTTTCTGAATGAATGTGTGGCCCCCATTTTCGCTAAATGCTGAGGCACACAGCGTGGAAGGGGGTCGCACCCCCTCTGTGTGTAAAGTGGGGCCCCAATCGAGCCATAATATGCATGTGTCTGTGGAACTGTCTGTGGAAGCGCCCGAACGAACGTCCAAGCGTCCAGCCAACAAACCGAAACTCGCACACAGTCTGCGTTTGGACGGCACTCAACAACCAACCACCCGAAAAGCCAAAACCAAACACCGAACCTTTGATCCTTAAAAAAAACACACACATTTTCAGTGCGAACGTAGACCAGTTTCAAAAAGAAAAACGAAATGAAAACCGCGCCAAGTTACGTTTGCAACCCTCGTTAGTCGATTTAGTCGGAAAAGCGTAAGTTCCATTATGTGAACCATGTGTTGTAAAAATTAGCCAGAAATTTCTGTTTAGTGTTACGAGGAAAATTATATCGCTTATTATCTTTCGTTTTTTACTATTTGTGATTGAATTAATTGGTGAGCGGCAGTGTGTCGTCTGTTTTAAGAAGTGCGTCGTCAAAACGACGAAAAACACCGTTGGAGATTCTCAAGACAGATCAAAGATTCGATCATCCACGTTCTTGTTTTCTTTTTCGGATTTTTAAATTTTCGGTGAGTCAAAATATATATAAAAAAAATAAATAGTTAATTTAAATTAGCCACACACACACGCATTTATCAAAAATTGGTAGTCCATTTATTCACTTCGTCGTCGTTGCGACCGCGTCGTTGTGATTGAAATCAACAGATAAAACGAAATTTATTAACGGTAGTCGTTTTTTGGAATTATTTTATTTCGTTCGTTTCCAATTTTTCGAGTCTTAGATATTTTAATTATTCCATCCCAAAGAACTAAAAAAAAATACAGAGATAGAGATGCCAACCAGACGATAAGAGATTAGAAAGAGATTTTTTTCTTTTTTAGTCTTCGGATTCATTGACTTACACATTAACATTTCTCAAAATAATGCAAATCTCACATTTTTACTTTTAACATTTTTTCTCGTTTTGGTGGACTTAAAAGCGACCGTTTTAATCTCTTTCAAGTAAATACTTCCACGTTATTTTTAACAACGAAAGAGTACCTAGAAATTTTTCTAAATGGTATTGTTACGGTCGGTTATTGAAAGATTTCATTAAGCCTTGTATTGAACGCTAAAACATGAATTTTTTGCACCAATGGATTTGTTATATTGGCACATTAAGAGAAAATCTTTGCAGTCCATTTGACAAAATAGGAAAACACGTGGCTTGATTCGATCAATTAAAAAGACATTGAACACGTTTTGTTATCGTGCTCTTGACAAAAATCAAACGAGCCGAACTAAAAAACGTACAGTATATAGGTGTTTTCACGTATAAATTACATTTTTATTTTAATTATTTTTTTTTTCGTCGAGAATGTATCGTATATTGGTGAGTTTCGAGATAAAAACCAGAACGAAATGGCAAAGTTATTAAATTGAAATTTTGCCGTTTTCGTTTTGGACGTACTGAAGTTAGTTGAACTCACAATCAGTGCATTGGATTGGCGCGGCCACGTTTTTGCAATTTCCATTCGATTCGTTCAAATCAAGTCCTTGGAAAATATTAAATATTCGATAGTGTATGAATTATTTTTTCCTAGAATTACATTTTTATTTGTAAGGACATTTTTTTTTTCACTTAAAATTTTTTTCCTGGAAAATTGAATGTTTTAATTGAAATATTTATAGCGGTTAAGTGTCACATGCAATAATTACTGGCAGAATTCCCAAAAAGAAATAGTTACTATTTACATTTTATATTTGATTTACGATGATT
This sequence comes from Sisyra nigra, assembly GCA_958496155.1. Taxonomy (NCBI): domain Eukaryota; kingdom Metazoa; phylum Arthropoda; class Insecta; order Neuroptera; family Sisyridae; genus Sisyra; species Sisyra nigra. Next base: position 31,642,463 of record OY292316.1, on the reverse strand, counting down.
TGCTTTTACTTAGTTTTATCTGTAAAATAAAATATTAAGAACTTTACACAATGAATTGGTATAGTGTCGGAAAAAGCCAAATAAATTATTCAAAATATATTCAACCATTCGTAATCACGTAGTTTTTACACCAGAAAATGTAGATATTTCAGTTTTAAATTATTTTTACTTGGTTTATGTTTATTGAAATATTAAATTATTTAAAACTTAAATATCTGATGCGACGCGTCACAGAACTTTCTTTTACATGAAACTCCTTGTTGGTTATAAGAACATAAAGCTCACCTACGATATGAAAAATTGTAAATAGAATAATACTTAAATATCTATATAAACACAACTATATGCATACAGCTTTTATGTATATATGCGGTAGACACATCGTGAAATTAGTCATTTCATACTCATTTTCCAAAAAAAAAAAAAACCACGTTTCGCCCATCTCAAATACCACCCACCCACTCCCGTAGTTTCACACAAAAAATACAATTCTCCCATTCCAATCTCCCATCTAACCCCCAGATCTATATTCAGTTGGTAAACTGCATGAAATTCTTAAAAGTATCGTGAACTTTATCTACACATTTCATTAACTGCATACAGATTGGGAAGGGTGGGTGGTGGTCTGGAAGGAAAAAAGTGTTTTTTTGTGTGTAAAACTACAAGGAGGGTAGGGGATGGTTGAGAGGGTAGTAGTGTGGTTTTTTGGGAAATGTGTATGAAATGACTAATTTCACGATGTGTCTACGACATAACATATATATATACAAGTTTTCACCCTCTACTCCAGAACTCCCTTGATTTAAATTTTCTCAGGAAAAAGTTTCAAATAAAAGTTGTAAGCTTTGATGAGTATAATAACTATAGCAAGTTTAACGATAATCGTTAGTGCTAATTTGGAATTAAATTGAAAAAAATAAACAAATTCAAAAACTTATTGAATAAAGTGAGGTTTTCTTTCAACCGATTTCAACCAAAAGCTTCGCGACACACCTTGATGATATAGGAATAAATATGAATAAAATGTTTATTTAATCCATCTGGAGTATTGTAACTTTCAAACAGTGAAAACAACTTTTGAAATCTGAGTAGTAAATTTTGAAAGTACCCCAACATTATAAAAGAACAAAACCTTTTTTAATTGTCTATAAAAACTTTCTCTGTATATTTTTCATTGGTAAACTTGGATAAGCTTAAGTGAGCTACAATTAAAAAATCGTAAGGTTTTCCCCAAAATTTTTGAACGAAATTTACAAGAAAAATTAGAAATTTATCAATTCAGATATCTGACGATCCTGATGTAACGTAACTATGACTAAATATGAATCCTGAATTAATATAAAATATAGTCATTTGGCTTGAGTTTTACTTGTATAAATAAATTAAACAATGATAAATTTAACAATGGTAAGTGCTAGCTTTTTTTAAAAACCTGATGCTCCCTAGATAAAATAGAGAGTCACATCATAGTAAACCTCTTTGGTCTTGGTGACAAAGAGAAAGAAAAATCCCTTGACCCAAAACACAAAAATAAAATTGATAAAAAGTCAAATAGGTTAGAAATCCTTAAAGTAAACTGAGAGTATGTTTTCTTGGACCCTTTTGCTAGTACAAAATGTTGAACTAGGGCGGGCTACCGGCTATCCTTAGAGTTTTCAAATAAGGCATAATTTACGAAACATAACGTACTACCAGGAAAATTTTGCATTACTTTCTGTTTTATATCCCAGCAAGATTATGTTTAGTTAATAGTAAAAAGTAACTGAACAGGTTTTATATTTAACTTTTAAAATTTTATTACAACTTAAAAATTAATAAGTAGTATTAATGGGAAATGTAGATTTACTACAACATTTATGAAAAATAAAGTTTTGAAATTTGTTTTTTTTTTTAAATGAGAATAAACTGTGCTAAAATTTTGAATGATTGTAGCTTTTATAAAAATAATGTCAATTTAATGAAATTTTTCATAGATAGTAACTTAGACTTTTCAACAAATTTTTGCTGTCAACTAATGTTAATGTTAACAAATTTCCAATATGTTTATTTTTTACGACAAATGCGCTAAAGATATTCTTATTTATGACTATTTTAAGATTATTATAAGGTTTGTTCTCACAGTAGTTCAAATTTATGAATTTGAACTGCTAAAAACAAATTCTAAAACTGTCTAGGCCCTAGAACATTGTTCTTCTTTTATACACTTCATATGAAATTCACTGCATGGAACACCGGATTTTAATTTCAAATTCGAAATTCAGCTGTGTGCACATTCAGCAGTTCAAAAGTAGTTCAAATCCAATCCAGGTTACTGCGAGAACAAAGCTATAATAAAAAAAATTTTCAAAAAATAGTTTGTAAAAAGCCGTATATTAAACCAACTTAAAATGTTGGCCATATTTTTGATTTACATGTTTCATTTATTCTATTAAATACCTTTTAAAATAACTATTAATTAAATAGAATTTAATCGGTATATGAGACAATTTGTTTTATCCAAAAAATAAAATAAAAAATGCGAATAGAATAATATGTTGACCTTGGTCAGAATCTTAGATAAGATTATGTATTTTATCGTTAATTGAACTTAAACTTCACTAAGCTTTTCTTGAAACAGCTTTTCTTGATTAATTTCTTCAGTTACATATTATAGCATACGTTTTCCTTAAAGAAAATCGTAAATATGAAATTTTAATAAGTATAACAATTTCAAAAATTTTGACTTTGAATTAAAATGAATTCCAACAAGACCATGTAGAAAGAAATTATCAGAATTAAAATTTCGATAATATTACTCAAATTATATCACATTTAGTTCAATTAAAGCTTTATGACGCATTAATAAAATACGTAGCATACTGCCTTTAAAGTTATGCAGTCGGTTAAGAAACATTGATCAGAATTTGATGACATTGGCACAATTTGGCACGTTAGTAGATTATGATAAGATATTAATCTAATAAAATTTTTAAAGTACATGTCTGCAGGGAGCTAATCAAAAGATACTAAGGTAGTACTTGAACTTTCATGCTATTAACATTGAGTCTTATGAGAAATCCCCGTTTTTGTAATTTTTACGATAAAATTAGAGAAAGCAGAAGGTATACAAAAACATTTCGGACATCTAATACTTGAAATATGAAACATAAGGTGTACCTATTAGTAACTAGTGAAAAATATAAAAAATTACGTTTTATTTCGGAGTTTATTTGGCGTGATAGCCATAAAAAGTCCGTCTAGAATTTGTCTAGGGATTTTGACTTGTGAATGAAACAACTTACGAAGTCAATGCTTTACTTAAATTGATATTTTAATAATCATTTCTGATTTGATTTCAAATCAAATATAAATCAAGTAGCTTGAAAATCATCTTTTACTTTTTTGATTAATCGTGGGCTTCATTTATTTGTTCTTTCAACTAACAACTGCTTTAATGTCAAAGAAAGTTCTGTGACGCGTCGCAGCAGATATTTTTGTATAGGATTAGGGTCAAATATCGCACTTACTATTTTTATAAATATAATAACAGATTTTTCTATAATAAAAGTTTTTCGAAGAGTATTTCATTATATTAGAAACATTCATGGCCCCTGGATAATAATAAATAAACAAAAATATGTTAACTGGATGTTGCGAATAAAATCGACTTTTGTTTTCTTAAGATAAGAAAACAAGGAGATTGTAAAAGGTACTTTTTATCCCGAAAATATCGGTGGTACCGCAAGTTACATTTGACAACTTCAAGCATAGCAATGACAGGTCTAATAGTTATTATATAAAAGCTGAGCGTTCGTTTCTACGGAGTGTTTCCCTTTCACGTTCAATGATACTATGTTTTGAATTTGTATTTATTTAAAAATTATTAGTTAAAGTTTATAGTTCATTGTCAGTTTAAAATTCAAAGGTTCAAACACAAAAGTTTTCCATTCAAATCTATGTAAAACTAAAAAGTTTTAAAAGCAAGAATTTTCGAGCCTTTAAATTCTCAGGCTCTTAGTTAAATCAGCCAATAAATCTAGATTTGAAATCAAATAACTCAACGTACTAAATTATAAAGAGTTTAAATATCTTTGATATTTATTTTTTTTATTAATAAAATATAAATACTTACTTACTAACTGATAAAATTTCTGTCTGTTCTATTTATAAATAATTTAACGAATCTTTCTCTGTCCCATTGATACCGTCTCATCAATAATTTAAATTTAAACTTCACACAAAATCCAAAGCGAAAATATATCTACGCGATTATACACCCACGTCGTTTCAATTTTCCGTAGTGTCATAATTTTCGATAATAAACCGATAATTTACGATTAGATCCTGTCTCTGCTTCATTTAAATCTCAAAGATTTGGAAACATTATAATATACATCTATTAGCTAAATGAAATCCGTAGCTTCGCGACATATACACATCCATAAAGATAGATATAAAATAAAATTAGCAAAATTCACGTTATATTTTTTTATCCTCAATAAATAACAGATATTTAATTAAAATGATATTTAAAAAGTCATAATTATTAATTTTATGAGCAAAGATTTAGATAAAGAAAGCTGGTTTTTACAAATGCGCGAGACGCATTTAAACATATAATATTATATTTCAACAGATGTCTTCGCCTCTCTATTATATAGGCTATGTCCTACCTAGATTTGCACAAAATCACCTTCTAGATTTTGGCTCCACGTGATTATAAGTTTTTTTTTTTTTAGAATTAGATTAAATTAATTGGCAACTTTCGCGTGTGTGCGTTAAATCTGTGATGTTAACGCCAAATTGTCACCAAAACGAGTAAGGAAAAAAAAACCGGTGTCATGTCGCTGGAGAGACAAATCCATTCGCCTCATAAATCAATCACAAACAGTGGGGACAAGAGACAAACAAATTTAAAGAAACAGAAGCTCATGCGACAAATACAGATCAAAAACTCAAATTCTTAGAATTATTTCATCAGTTTGTTGGTTGAGTGAAGTTGAGGGCCGAGAGACGTTGGGAGGCGCATGTAAATCATTCGATTTAAGTCTGATTGAAATCGATTAGAGCTAAACTAAAACCCGATTATGTCGTGTCTCTCTATGTATCAGTAGGGAATATGTATTAAATGTTGTATGTGTATAGATCGTAAAAGCCAGAAAATAAACACGGTTTTTATTAAACGGATTACGTTACGTAGAACATTTTAAAATTAATTCGATCGTTTTATTTGATTTAAATATACAAGATTTCTCTTGGGTGTTTAATAAACAGTACATTTATAAGAAGCTGCAACCAGTTTTGCGCCCTCTTCATACAAAAAAATCCTTTTTTTTTGTTTCTAAAGAGAAATTCAATGCGGACAAAACGATTGAAGAAAATCAGGCAGCTTAAACGGATTATACAATAAAAAATGTATCTTCCAAATGCTATTTTTTATTTTATCTTCTTCAATTTACACGGTAATTTATGCGGAATGAAAATTTCATAATCTCTTTTAGGAGTGGATTGAGAAAAGTTTGTTTGGGTATAAAATGTTTCTTTTTTCGGTGTTCTTGTACTTACAGGTGCATTTAATGTTGCACTATGTGAAGTGGTTCACCTCTGAACTTGTATTGAAACGTTATCTTTAAGTAGTTAATTTGCTTGAAAAGTAGCATAATATATTTTTGTGTTGGTAATGTAAATATGTTAACGGGAATTTGTTTAATTCCGTATGGAAAAAGTTAAAGTTTTGAAATGGCTTTGGTCGCGAGTCGCGACATAACAGAAATTATAATTTTTAGACGCGCGTCCACAATTTTCAAGGCTTTAACGATGACAAGGACGCTTTGGAAACAATAAATTTCATTTATAATAATTTTTGAGTTAAATCGAGAATAATTTCGATGATAGCGATCTAATTCATTATTATCAAATTTATCCAACACTTCTAAAACATGACATTTAACAATTAACTTTAATCTTTTTTTTAGTTACTTAATAAAAGATTAAAAAAATTACTTCAATTTTTAAATGTACAATCGTAATTATTTAGATTTTTCAAAATTTGAACAGAATATATTATATCAAGGCTGAACAACAAGTTGGGTTAATTGGATTAAAAATGACATTGAATATGAAATGCATTGAGTAGGTAAACTTTTTTGAATATAAAATAAAGGATAGTAGAAATTAAAATAATCTTGTATTTTATCTATTTGATGAGTTAGGTTTTTTGTGATTTTTTTTGGAGATATTTTGAGGTTTCAAAAATGAAGAAACGTGGTCGTATTGAAATAGAAGTATTTAAAGATTTAGTCGTTTTTAATTTGACTTAGATTAAAGTTGTTTACGGTTTTTAGTACAATATTTAAATTAACGGAAAAATATCTTTTATTTGAAAAATCTTATTAAGTATCAATGTGAACGAACAATGATTGAAAAGTTGATTTAAAAGCAATAACATTGCCTGCCAAATATTCATTGTATACTTATGATACATTGTAACCATTGTATAACTATAGTTTCTTTCTTTTAGAAGAAAACTTTTTCATCAAATTTTTTCATATCCGTTGTGACTATAGTTTATGACTAATTATGCTCACTTAGTGGCGTAGCGGTTAGATCTCTTACATATCCCCTACATACGTCAGTGGTCTTCGGTTCGATTCTTGTTGGTTGTGGATTCAATTGGTGAATTGTCTGATTTTTTTTGTGTTTGAAAAATCATTAAATATTTATGAATAATAGGTATAAAAGAAAAATCTGTAAACACCCGACCTATGTCATATTATATAAAACTAAAGTCACTCTGGACAATGCAAAATTACAAAATACAGATTACATTTCAGAACGAATTTTGGTGGCAATTTTTCCACAACCAGAAAACACGCGCTCTGATTTGACGCTGGTAGGTGGTATTGATTTAAGGCTATTGTATAGCACTTACTCAGATTCTTTCTACGATTACCCTCAACTTCGAATCCCTAGTTGTCGTTCCTGTCGAATATCGCTCCATAGGTACGTCAGTAACTTTAGGGTCGAATTCCAATGAAATCTGAAAATTTCTCCTAGGTTTTCGGATTCACTAGTCACTAATGATCATTGCAGTTGAAGCGATGTTAAATAGCAAAAAAGTAAAAACAAATTTATTACGCTTTATACTTTGACGATTTCGAATTTGACATCTTATGTAGACACTTTTGCTACTTGTGACTAGGGATTCACTACTTGACTTGATTTTTAAGCTACTTGTCGTTAATTCGACTTGAAATCAAATTAAAATTTATTAACATTTATATTTAAATATTAAATCAATTCAATCATTTATTGCGCAAGTTACGAGCATTTCAAGTACAAGAAAAAAGTCAGGTACAATTAATTTAAAATAAATACCCAACTAAGTACTTGACTTAATGAATTCCTATCTGTTACGTGGAAAAGGCATGATGATTGATGGCCCAAACTTCCCAGTAACTTACTTATTCCATCGTTCCCTACTTCTGTTGGAAACATAGCAGAAACTTTAAGTTTTTATACTATAACGTCGATATGGTGTTCTTAAGCTTTTAGTAACTACTTGTTGTCTCTTAAGCTTGTGTTGTTGCTGAAGCTTTGATGTACACTTTATATTTAACGTAAATAGCTTCAAAGAGAAGAGAGAAGAGTCTACTGCTGTTTAAATTGCATGTGAATGATGGTCATTATGAGGCTATTACTCTAACAATAAAAAATTTTGTGCACAATAGTAAAAGCAAAATGTTGTAAAATTTAATGATCCGCAGTGACGTTTCTACGTTAGGCTTTCGATAGATTTTCATTTAATTTAACTGATCTGACTAGAATTTAAATTTTTACGACATTATTGCTTAGTAATATTATAGTGCATTTAATAAGAAATTAAAAATGACACATCGTGATGAAAGCTTTATTGATTGATTTTGAATATCTTACATTAATGAGTTTGCTATCTGAAGTACCATTTATTTTACCTACTTTAATAATATATAATGCTAATTATTAGAAAATCAAATGTAACTTTTTTAGATTTTGCTAAATTTTTTTGGGTATAATTCTATAGCATGTAATTTTGTAGCGATATTTGTAATTTGATGGCAAAATACTAACCGAACCGTAGTCTTTGTAATCGGATCAAAGCTTTCATGTTTTCTAGTCATTTAAAGCTCACTCTTCCTAAAATTACAATTAAAATTCAATGACGAGTCGCAACATTTTTTATTTAAAAAAAAATCTACACCGTCCGGGAATTAACCTTGGCATAAATCACGCAATAATTATTATTAGTGTTTATTAGATTCGTTGATAGATTTATGCAAAAAAAAAAATCAAAGAATTTAAAACATTTTTTTCTTGGTAAAATATTTATGATATGTATATTTGTAATAAATAAAGTTGACGTTCGTAGACACCGAAATGAAGACGAGTAATTTGAGATCTATCAAATAATTTAATTTGAACGGTTATGTAATAATTTTAATGTGGCAGAGACTATTTTTATTGAAAATTATTTGTAAATTCATGCAAAGATAAAGGAAAAAGAAGCATTTTTATCTTTTTAAGTAACCTGATATTTATTTGATGATTCAATCAACTAATATCTTTTAATTTTGTATTTTTGATCTTTCAGATTTTCATCGAATGCGAGATTGAAGTTCGTGAACTGAGTGATACTTTTAACAAAGTTTTTATTTTAAGTGTCAATTTCTCAAGTGTTGTGTTTAGCAGTTATTATGATTTCAGTTTATATTTTTAATGTGAAAATTTGCGTGTTTCGTGTTTATTGCGTTTGTTTCACCAAGTTTTTCATTGCTGTTTCGAGTTGATTGCGGTTACTGTATCTGTATAGCTCATCGATCAACAAGTTTTAATCGGTGAGTTTTCTTTGATTTTTTCTTTATTTTATTCGATTGCTTCATGTTGTGACCATTAAATGTATCTTTTTGAGGAAAATTTATTGTCACGCACCCGCCAGACATTTATTGCGCCCGTTAATTATATTGGAAGACCGCGTTATTATAGTCTGTCCTGTGACGAAACGTACACAATTTTCTTATAGTAAAAGTCGCGAGTTTCCCGTTATTTATTAGATGAACATGTGTGAAAATATCGCCGTTTTTCATTCAGATGTATTTTTTAAAATTTTTTTTTTGGTTTCCCAATAATAAATATTCACACACACATATACTGATTTGAAGATCGCCGTGAAACTAATTTTTTTTTCCGTCAAGTTCACAACTAAAAATAGGCGTTGGGACGCCTCTTTTTCATTCATTTAAGTAATAAAACATTTAATTAATCGATTATTAGAAAATATAAAAGTTTGTGTTGACAGCATCAGATTAAGAAATTATCGTTTCTACGTGCTGTATAAAACATATTCTTATAATCAAGAGACAACTAATTTTAACGTCTTTAAAACAAAATGATTTATGTACCTGTGAAATTAATAAGACGAAAAAAGGACAGTCACTCTAAATTAAGTTGTTTATGACTAATTTTTTGTTTATTAGTTTAAAAATTATTAATTGTAAAATTAACTTCAAGTAACTGCAAAACAATTTAATTTAGTTATGGTGTATAATGATTAACGATTTAAAAGCAAGTTTTTATTTGAAACTTTTATGGGATTTAATATAATTAATAGGTACGATGCAACTTCAAAGCTTACCTATAAGACATTGCAAATACTCGTATTACACAAACGCTTATTATTTTATGATTTGTATAAAATTATATTAGATTTTCTTCGCGGGTCTCATTCTGAACTAATTACAAACCAGTTTAAGATAGATTTAGGATTGTCGCCAAGCGCATGTACAGTTATGAACTGATTCAGGATTTTGTTTTTGCGAACGACCTCAAAATTAACCGAGAACCAACGTTAAATTACGTTGGATAACGTTGACAGCAGAACTGGACTTAATCACAATCTTTCAAACTCCGCATGATTAAGAAAATCGAATTTTTAGTCCTAACAAAAATTCGAGAATTAGTAGAATCAATTTTGAATCGGTATCGAATGAAATTTGCGTAAACCGCGAACGCAAAACTATTACTAAAAATTCAGAATTTACTGACTCGCGAATGCTCTTTTTAAGAATGGTCAGAATCGCACCCGCGAACAAAGCTAATAGTATTAGCTTTGTTCGCAGGTGCTATTCGTATGCGAATTCTTAAAAGGTTGTTTGCGGTTCTGTGAACTCTAAATTTTTAGTAACGGTCCAATATTCTTGGATTTTTGTTAGGACGAAAAATTCGATTCTCTTATTCATGTGCAATTTGATAAATCGTGGCAAGTTCAAAGTCCAGTCAACGTTCAATCCACTTAACAATTTTCGTGGGTTCTCGTTAATTCTCGTCTAGTTCGGAACAAATCTAAAGTCGTTCGGGGAAAAAAAATCCTGAATCGGTTCATAACCGTACATGCGCTTGAAAATAATCCTATCTGTCTTGAACTGATTCGTAGTCAGTTTTAGAATGAGACCCGCGTACGAGCGAGTCGATTGGGGTTCCCTGGTTTTAACATTAATAAAAATTCATTAATCTTGATGTAAATAAGAGAAAATGTATCAAACAAAATATGATTGTCTGTAAAGTTGGTTTACGGACGATAGTTTTATGTGATAACGTCATAAAGAAACATTGATGAAAAATTGCACACTTTTATGAATTGAATTGAATTATTATCACTGGATTATTAATATTTTGTATAATACAAAGAAGGAGTTAATTGAAAATTAACAATTTTTTCAAAATGAAATCAGATTGAAAATTATGAAGGAAATCAATAAGGTAAATCGTATTAAGTTAATTATAGAAAAAAACACAAAACTCGTTGTCTAGGATTCAACAATTATTGAATACTGCATAGCTTATTGTAAAAGTTCTCGAAGAAGCTCGCGTGGCGGCGTTCCAGTAACAGAACTCTATCGTGCCTCTCTATCGCTTGTATTGCGTTCTCGCTTGCACGCACAGTCTCAAACGGAACGTGACACTTTTTCGTACAGGCTGTTGATGTTCAGCAATTTATAAGACGTTATCACGTCAAAAAGTCTTCTTACTTTTGACATTGAATATACCTCAATTTACACTATGTTTTAACTAGTAAAATCAGGTTTTTTATTTGTTTTAAATATTATCTCAACAAATTCTTACTAAATATTAATCAAAATCAAAACTATTTTTAAAGCGCAAATGACATGGCCTGAAATTTTGTGACATTTGCCATTTTTTGTTTACTTTATTGTTAGTTTAAATAAATTATTTAATCTAATGAGTGAATAAAACTTCATAAGAATAAATTTTAAAGGAGAGTATTTTTTAAAAATTTTTATAACCTTTGAACGGTGATGTTAACAGTTTTGAAACTTTTGAGATTTAAGATTAACCGAGACAGAATATTCGTTCGGTTATTATCGTTTTGATTTACTTCTCAAACATCTTTATGATAGAAGTTTGAGCTAAGCACTTTATATGAATTTGTACGTGGTCATTAGTTGTGTTGAACTTTAATTGATTTTAAGTACTTACTGATATAAAATTTTTAATTTTTACTAAATTTTGTTAAGATATTAGGTTACTTTTGGAGTAGCGGCCGCTCGGACCGGGGCCCTAACCCTCGTGGGGCCCGTGGTATTTTGCCAGTCCTGCCACCCTATAGTTACGCTACTGGCTAAGCAGGTTTTGAAAATTTTTAAAGAAAATCATTTTTTTTTTTGCTAAAAATGTGAAAATGTCCAGGGTTTTTTCCGTTTTATTTTATGTTTATTAACTTAAAATACTTATAAAAGTACAGATATCCAACGATTAAAAAATAAATAAAAGCCTCTATACAATTTGAAACGGTTGCGATTGTGAGCTTTGAAAGTGATGTAGTGCCAATAAAATTCAAAACTTTTTCACGAACCAATAGACATTGAACATGCTTTAAATTGCTTAATTTTTAATATTTAACAAAAACAGAAACTAGATTAAGAACAAGGAATTTATAGACATTTTTTTCAATCGTAATCTTTTTTTAAACAGAGATCATAAAGATAGAAGAAATAATTTCATTTTTTAAATGTTATTTAATCTCTACATTGTGTGTGTGTGGTTTATGTTTATTATGTAATTTTAAGAATTTTGATATTATGTTTATCTTAAAAAAAGTTTTTTTTCAACTTCATTCACAAATGCCAACTTGGAATTTTTTATCGGAATTGTATGAGTAATTGGTCGCGTATTTATTATGATTAGATCTACAATAATTTTCAATATTTACAATATTACAATGTTCATTTTGATAGACTTGATTTAAAATAAAGTACTTTACGTTTTATAAAAATCTTCTTTTTGTCATTTATATAATCGTTTCTCTTCTTATCAATTCATTAAAAGCTGTTCAACGATTTTTTATCCACATTCGATTCATTGATTAACACCACGTTTCTCTTCATTCACATATCTGTTTTTGCCTGTTTTTTTTTTCCATTTTTCATTATAATAATTCTATCTTTCTACATATAAAGTGCTTCATTTTTACCACAATATGCTAATCTCGATCTCATTAGAATTTTTACAAGGCAAATATGCAAGCGGTGACATTTTCATTTCCAACCAACAAAAATGAAACAATACTTCAAATTTATTTATCTACAACATTTCTTTTAGTATCCACATAAAAAAGTAGATCAATTTTTTGTTCTAAGAATGATTTTTTCGATGTTTTACATTGAACAAAAAAAAAAGAAAATCTTGTATAATACAACTAAATGACGTATATCTAGTGTTTCTTATCGTTATTATGTGGCTAATTAAATATGAAATTTATCACTATAACGTGAATAGATACCTTTTATACAATAATAAAAGGCATTTGAAATACTGGAAAACATGTTACAATGTTTCTGGGGAAAAAAAAAATAAATATCCACAATATGGCTGAGGCGTTGTCGTTTGTTGTTCGTAATGCGATGCCTAATCGATTTTGCGTAGGCTTTTGAATGTTCCGTGAAAAATTTATATTTTGTACGTTTTACTTGTTAAGTAGATAGGTATTGGGTACACGTTGACTTAATGTCTTTATTTCAGAGGCCAATTATTTGGATGCGCTTAATCAAGATGGAAACGTTAACATACAGTGATTGTATTCTTAAAGACGCGCAAAAAACTGTTGAATGAAAACTCGTTTTGTTGTGTGATATTTGTACAAATACTTTCAATGATTTCCATTTACAAATTGTTTCATTAACTTCTTCTTCTTCATCGACGACAATTTCTTTCGTCTCTCTGATTGGATGCGGGAACGGAGAAAAAAAAGTAGCCGTCCATCATGCACTATCGATATATTATGTGGTTACTTAAAAGACGATGATGTACCTGAAAATAGAATACAAAACTTGTACAAAATTCGGAGATGTGTCACCGAATGAATTTTATGTGGAAACAACTTTCACGGTATCGTTTGAAGTGGACATCTTTTTTTTTTTGTAAAAAAAAAAACATAAAAATTCAAATGAAACAACACGCTTAGATATTCTCACAATATAGAGAAATGAAATTTCTTAGTTGTGAAGAAAAAGCGATGATAAGATGCACACTACGATGGCTTCTTAATAAAACACAAAAAATCGTATATATGATGAGTTTTTGATATTAACAAGCGAATGCCTATATAACATGTAGAGTTAGTCTCTCTTGGAAAGGTCAACTTGCAGATTACATTTAAATATTGCAAGGCACTGTGTTTTTTTTTTTGGTTTTTTGAAAATGGATACTTTACTTGTATGTACCGAATGTCTATCGTAATAAAATGAATGGTTATAAAGAACAAACGAGACAAATTAAAGCCTATTAAATATTTTTTCTAATGTGAAATTTGATTTCAAAAGTAGGTATATGAAATTGCATTGCAAAAGGCATAAAAATTGAAAAATATCCAGTTTGCAATACTGAAGTATAAATATAAGAGAGATTTCTTTAATTTTTCGAGGACCAATATTTCACCAGGTGCAAACTACTTTTAATTCATAGTTTGTTGGTTATTTGTATATGTATTTCTCATATCGAATAAAATATTAATACTAGAAAATTTAATGAGAAAAATTGTTGAACAACAGTTTTAATTAACATATTACATTGTAATTAATTAATACTCAGCCATATTTTCTATCAGAAAGTGCAGTTTTGATATTTTAAGAAAAAAAAAAAGTATTGTAACTTGTAACATGTTATGCATTTTGATGTAGGAGATATGAGAATCGACCGTGCCGCCACAAATGTCGACAGGTGTATTCATTGATAGTTTCTTTATTAGTTATTGAAAGGGATAAACTTTTATTTCCAATGATATACAATTGTAAACTAGTAGCTTCCCGTGAAATATTCACGACCATAAGTTTAAAATACCGAATGTATAATTAAAAACAAAAAAATATCGATAATGGCATTCGATTCGTAGATTTCTCGCATGAGAGACTTACACTCTAATCGCTGGGCCACAAATACAATACTAATTGGCATAACAAAGCATTAATACAAACCATCTCTTACTGTCAACATACAAATTTTAGCCTGTTTTTATTATGATTGAAGTCTCAAATTGTGCAAAAATGTTCCCTATTATATTTTCTACTACTTTACTTAATTAATTCGGTTTTAAGGAAAAACTGATAGTTGACTCTAAAATTCGGAAAGAATACAAAAATATTCTCCCTACTTTGTAATCATCTGTATGGTTTGGTAAACGAGTTTGATAATATTCTGATATAATTTAAAATGTTTAATTATAATAAGAGGAGAAAAATTTAAAATAGTCATATAACATTTCTCTATATTTGAACGTTGGAACTTACTTTCCTATCCTTTCTATGCTAAGATGCTGTCAATTATACCTTGGGTAGCATTAATTTATATTTACGAAGCGAATAGTGGTATATTTCAAAGGATAGATATTGCAATTTACCTTAGAAATATTACAATTTAGGAAATTTTGTAAAAATCTGTTTAAGATAACCGTGTTTCAAATGTTTTTGCTTATAATATGCTTAAAATCGTATTGTTTAAGTAATAGTTTTAGTCTAAGATCCGAACTTACATCGACCTTCATCGAGTTGATAATAAAATATTAAACATATTTTATCATTAATTTAGTATTTTAGAAAATATATTAAAAATGGGTTGCCTAAAAAAATCCTGGACAGATTATTTTTAATTATTTAAAAAAAATGATTTTTAATAAAATATTGCAACATTAATAGATAATAGAAAAATTTTTTATAACAACATAAGCGTTGTTTTATTGCGAATGACATAGGTTTGTCAGAAAAATGTTCGGTCCTATTAGGAGTTTGCCAATTTTAAAGACTTGAATTTTAATGCATGTGGAAATGTGGGACAGAAAGATCCAAGGTAAGTATACCACTGTGTAATAATAAAGGACTATACATTTTTTTCTATTATCTATTGGTATTGAAATATTTTATTAAAAATCATTTTTTTCAAAATACTTAGTCTGTCCAGGATTTTTTTAGGCAACTTATTTTTAATATATATGTTCTAAAATACTAAATTCATGATAAAATATGTTTCATTCTATTATCAACTCGGTGAAAGTCGATGTAGGTTCGGATCTTCTACTATTTATGATTTCATATTTATAGTCATTTTACTCTCATCAACTTTACGGGCAATATTTTTTTATATAAGTAATGTACCGTATCAATTAAGGATTCATCAAGTCAAATTGCTACGCTGAACATTTATGACATGAATTGTTGACATTTGGGCTTGTAAATGAAATAATTTGTGAAAGCAGTGCTTGATGTAGTTTGATATTTAAATATTAATCTTTGACTCCAGTTTGACTTGATTTCAAGTCACATTTAGGTTAAGTGCCTTGAAAATCAAGGCAAATAATGAATCTTTAGTATCAATATAAACATTATTAGTACATACATGTTTGTTCCATTTTCCAACAGGACGAAGTTTAAAAATATTGTGGTACAGTGGTTGAAAATCGCTGGTCTACATAGATGCTATGAATCTTTGTATAGTTTTTTTTTCGTATAACCCTGAATGTTCTTCACCAAAAAGTGCATGTACGAGTATGTATCTTATATTTTTCCTTGTTTTGTTAGTAGTTTAAAAACTTGTTAAATATACTAGGGTCATTCTACTTTTTAGTGCAGGTTTTTGGCACTAAAAAAATGGATTTTAAAAATTTAATCATTAAAGATAAATGAAGTAATTTAATTGTATTTATGTGTAATTTTACCTACACAATTGCAATTAACTGCCAGCAGTGAATTTTGCACATATTTTTTTCTGATAATAATGGTTTTGTCAACAAAGGTAAAAAAATCATACCACTTTGTTACCAACTAAAATATTTTTATTGAGTACCTTAAGTCACTCATTACAAACAAACAATTAACAAAACCTATTTTAGAAACATAAATATTTCTCTTTCATAACTAAAATTAGATATTATTTTTTATTAAGTCTGCTAAATCACATTTAAAAGACAACTATGTTACTGTTGTGCACTTTTATCTACAAAAAGTTGACATAAAATGTATATTATGTGTAAATATCTGGTGCGAGACGTCATACTACTTTCTTTTACTTTCATTAATGAAAATACTCGCTGTTAGTTAAAAGAAATATAAGCACTTTGTAACAATACATATAAACAGAACTATATGCATACAACCTATAGGGCTATATGTATATACGAATTCTCAACCTTCACCCCAAAACCGCCATTATTCGAATTTTTCCAGGAAAAAGTTTCAAATAAAAGTTGTAGCCACTAATGAGTCTAAGAACTATAGAAAGTTTAAAGAAAATCGTTGGAGCCGTTTTCGAAAAAATTGAAAAAGCTCAAAAACGCCAAGAGTAAAGTAGAGCTTTTGGTTACCCGATTTCAACCAAAAGCTTCGCGGCACAACTAGGTATAATAAGGAGGTCAAATGCCAATTTTTGTGAAATTCGGATAAAGCTTTCGATACGATATGGCTGTCATACACAGACACACACACACACTCAAAACATGTATTTCCGGTGAAAGCTCGAATTCGAAAATTTGACCCGATTACAATACTTTCTTTACTATATAGTAGTAAAAGAAAGTAAAAATAATACTATATAACAGTTGGAGAGTAAATTTTAACTAACAACCTAACAACAAAATTATTATTATAAAGCTTCGCGGCACAACTAGTTATAATAAGGAGGTCAAATACCAAGTTTGGTGAAATTCGGATAAAGCTTTCGATACGATATGGCTGTCACACACACACACACACACATTTTTAAAAACCACTTTTTTGGACTCAGGGGATCTGAAAACATGTATTTCCGGTGAAAGCTCGAATTCGAAAATTGGACCCGATTACAATACTTCCTTTACTATCTATATAGTAGTAAAAGAAAGTAAAAAAAATCTTAGTAACGTATTTAACATTGATAAAAAATTTTCTTGCTTCTCATATAATACCTGTAATGTAATTAATAAGCCAATTGTACAAGTCAAGTTGAAAAACCTTTACTTAGAATTAGGAACATAATGGTAACACAGTTGTTTAACAGTAGCAAAGTTGATTAAATTGACAATTATTTTCTCAAATATGAAAGAATTCTTTCTTGCTTCCTCTTCTTTAACAGAACAGGGTCTAATTTTCGTTTATTTCGGTACCGAGGTTGTTTTTCGGCTGGGGTTAGCGGTATGATGTTCTGTAAAAGATAAAAACATCGCATTATTGTACTAATTTTACCTTCAGTAATTAGAGCAAGCCAGTTAATAAATGTAAAACTGTTGAAATACAAACCTATAGGTCGATAGGAACAAATCAAGTTAAATAAAATTGGAAAAAAATCATTGACAGAGTATATTTACAACTGTGTTACTACTGCGTTACCACAGCAAAGTAACGAAGTGGACCGGTAACACAGTTGTAAAATAACATAATTCTACCTGATATTTACGAAATGACCATGTAATTTGCAAATCTAACAATAGAATACTATTAAGTGACATAAATACCACGTCTCAATGGTTAAAACATAACGTAAAATTTCAGAAACTTACCTTTTCGCCGGGTAACAAAGTGGACACCAAATAAACACACGAGTCGTGATTTACAACATAGTAGCGATTAAGTAGCGTCGCGCGACTTCCTACATTTTCCTCCCCCGCTCTTTTCATGCAGAACCAACCGATCAAGCAACCGACCGAGTGGTGATTTCTAACGGTTTTCGGTAAAAAAGTGGTAACATAGTGGTACTGTATTTATCATGTTCATTAGGGACAAAATCCAATTAATTATTTAAAAAAAACTAAGCTGTTTAAAAATATATGATACAAACATAAAAAACGCCCACAAATTAAATAATCTTACCAATTTTTTTCAACAGGATTGCACTGCAAAAAGCATTTTTTTTTTGATTAAGTTGCCCGCGTATTAGATTGGGGACACATTGCAATACTATGGAAAACAACTATGTTACCATAAAACTCCACTTTGTTACTATACATATCTTAAACTAGGTAAAACATTCAAATGTAAATGCTAATTGAAGGTAAGCAAATAATGAGGCAGTTTCATGTATTGTGCAAGTTTTTTTTATTTTCTTAGTAAAATGGCAGATACAGATGTTTTTGTCCAGGGGGACACAAAAACCTGCACTAAAAAGTTGAATGACCCACTAGACAGAAAATATTTTCCGTTAAATATCTTTCCTTTATGTCTACTAAATATCTAGTTATATAATTTATATAACATATATAAATATTTTGCTATAAAATAACTCTTCTTATTGTTACGTTTATGAGTAATTACTATTTTTTTACATTTTTTTTTTATTCACGTTCACTTCCAATGATAAAATCATGATGATTTTTTAACATGCATTCGTTGGTATTCGATTTCCATGCATGTCATTCCCCTGCAACATAGAAGTACTAATTTTAAGTAACTCACTCATTCATTGCATTCGCTTTCATCGATGAAGAAACCATAGACATTGATTAAATAACTGGCTTCATTTTGACTAAAAATTTATTAAGTTCTCACTACACTCATGCATAATTATTATTAAACGAATGAGAGGCCATTTATGATAAGATTGGCCTATTTTTACCTTTCTTGATTGAATCTATCAGTTTTATAAAATTGATTGTAAAACCGGTCTGCATGGTTAGATCGCACAAAAAAAAAAACCAAGTGGCAATTCAAATGTACCTCCCTCCTTCATTACCTTATCTAAGAGACTATATACCATGTAAATGGAAGAAGATTCATCTCACTAATTGATATTTAAACACACGCAACCGATAATTAGATCAAATTCACGCCATTTTCCTGATCAAATCTGTAATTAACTCGCCGATTGAAAGTTTGTGAAATCATATAGGTATAGAAAAGGGATTTTTTGTGACACCCTTCATAAAATGAATGACGTTAGTTCTTCGTGACTAAGAAACTGTCCAGTAGCAGGTGATCATTAGACTGTTCCGGATTAATATAAGTATTTACGTCTACGTTGTGTGATATTTAAAATATTTAATTCCACTATTTATGACTTGCTATTTATGTTATACGATACGTAATAAAGGCGCCATATAAGATATTCAAACACCCTTCTATTAATTATTCTAGCTCTAATATTTAATTGTGTGTATTTATATACATCATAATTTTCCACTTGAAATCCCCAGAGGCTGATTGCTTTATTACATTAAATTAAATCCATCTAATTTGAATGAAATTTAAATATTTTAAGGAGTCGAGTATAAAAAGTATGATTTATTAGGGATGTTTTTGTGAGGGCTTTAATCATCAATCATTTAAGAAAAAAACATCTTTTAGTTCGTTGTATGATTTTTCGACTTTCGAATGTCCTTGAAACTGAGCCACATTTTCCATCTGAGTATTGCATCAATTTTCTTTACTTAAAACGTTATATTTGCTTAGTGTTAAGAGAATATTTATTCCAACTAATAGCTATTAGGTATCTATTTATCTAAGTGTTTAATTACTCATAATTCAAGTATAGATCATAAACGATTTGAATTAATTTATATTGGTATATTAATTGTTTGTACTTCTAAATATAAAAATTGTTGTATATTTATGAGTTAATAGCTTAGTTCATGTACGATGCAACGATGCAATTTCTAGGAAATATTGTAACTAATCAGTCACGTCTTTTACAAGGTAACAACATTTAATGCGTGTTAATGCTTTGTGTTCTAAATATTTTTTTTAACTTTATTGGTTGGAAAAAATAGAGCTAGTTTTTTGTAATGAAAATTTTAAAATAGAGAAGACAACCTTCGTTTTGGATTTAATAATGTTTCTGGGTTTTCTAAGAAACGTAATTAGTGACATAATATAGTCGATTTTACTCTAAATTTTGAGGAGAAAAAATCAATTAACTCTTACAGTTTGTTAACTGAGTCCTAATACTAGTCTAGTCATTTGGTAGTTTTATCTGTAAAGTTTTTTGGGAGTTTTGAAAATCGGTAATTTTATAGATTTCGATGTGCTTTTTTCGAATTTTAAATTTGCTACCTCGAACCTTTGCCGCTCGCGTCGCTATGTTGGAAAATGTCGTTTATAACACTGTTTTTTGACAATATCTCCTTTCCGACTCATTTTACAGCAAAAAGATTTCAATGCAAAATAAGAGTAGAGAAAATTTCCTACAATTTATGTAATAACTTTTTTTTTTTCGTAAAATCAACAGAGCTATA
This sequence comes from Sisyra nigra, assembly GCA_958496155.1. NCBI lineage: Eukaryota > Metazoa > Arthropoda > Insecta > Neuroptera > Sisyridae > Sisyra > Sisyra nigra. The sequence goes on along the minus strand of OY292316.1, from coordinate 31,621,744 downwards.
TTTGAAAGTTCTCAGGAAAAAGTTTCAAACAAAAGTTACAGATCTTGGTGAGTATAAATAATTTTTGGCAAGTTTAGGAAAAATCGTTGAAGTCGTTTCTTAAAAAATTGAAAAACCCATATAATAAAGCGGAGCTTCTTGCTACTTGATTTCAATTAAAAGCTTCGCGGTACAACTAGATGAAATATGAAAGCAAAATCCCGAGCTAGGAGAATTTTGGATAAAGCTTTCGATACGATACTGCTGTCACGCTCAACTAGAAATCGAAAATTTAAGCCGATTACCAAAGGGACCATTATTATGTAGTAGATAGTAGAAAAAAATCATTGCAATGAATTGAGCCTGATATATTCAAACTTTAAAAGTGAAATAAATGCAAATTTAATGATTGGACTTTATATTTAGGGGAAGTGAGCCCAAAACGGGTAAGCGGTCTTACGCTCCTGTATGAAGCATTAGAATTTGGTGCGCGTGCGCGAAGATTTGTCTAACCCAGACGAGCTTTGATCAGCTAAGCTCGAGCGCCAAAATTGTTTACGAACATAGAAATTTTAAACAAAAGTTTTTTGTTAATTATACTAATTATACTAGATAGATATAAAAAATTTAACATTAAAAATACGCAGAAAAAACGAATATATATATATATATATATATATATATATGCCTCGTTTTTGGCAATCCGTATGAACTTAAAAAAAACGTTAAAAAATTACCCGTAAACCACCAATTTTGTTTATTAATTTTTTCTCATTGATTGAAAAAAAAATGCACTTAGATTTATGATGGTCATTTTTAATATTAACCTTTTTCGATGATCGACAATAACAAAGGTACCTATGTATAATATATTAAATGTGATGCCTCAAAGATATCTTATTCATTCATAATTTCATATATTATATAGTAATACATAGTTAAGAAGTTACTTTTATTTTTATTATTTTCGAGTGAAACGATAAAACATTTTTTTTTGACATCAATGAAGTATTTAATAGAGTCGCGCCGTTTAACTGTTCACAGAACAGAAGAGGAAAAAAGTGGTCTTTCGTATGGCAATCGTAAAATTTGTGAACGTTTAAAATAAAACACGTGTGACTAATGTTTTCACCCACACCATGCATGACACGTGGGTATTATCTTATTTTCTCGACGATTTATCGATCGAAAATTTAATTTTTTCGTCACGAAACACTCATTCACTTTATTATACTTAGATAGGTTATAAAAGTATGCTCCTTACCAATTATTTAGGTATTTGATTATCGAAATTTGATGCATAAATCTTAAGAACATTTTTTTTTTTAACTATCAGACTCGACTAGTTTAATTTGCCTCAAACCATATACAATTTTTTTTTGACGCAATAATTGCGAAATTTATTTGAAAGAGAGTAAAAAAATGACCACTAATTTATTCGATTGATAAATCTTGAGGAAACGGCCACTTTATTGCTCTTTGAAAGTTGACTAAAAATAAATTCGAAAAAATTATCTTTCAAAAAATTTAAACGAAGAAATTTTATCGTTGATTATTATAAATCTGTTGATAATTTCTTCTTTTTAGTTAGACACATACATTATACATATAATGTTTGAATTTGCTAAAATAGCAATGAAATATTGTAGTTGATTATTGTTTTAGTTATAAACTTGATACTGATGAAATTTGGACAGTTATAAACTAATTGACTGTTTTGAAAGACCACCTGTTAGGAATTTCTATATGATATAAATTTCACAATCATTACTACGTGTGTGATCCCTGGATCACCAAATGATTTATTTGAATCCCATAAAAGACTTTTATCATAGTTTGGTGTTCATAGAACTCATTTCAAAGAAATAGGTAACGTTTACAATTGCCCAAAATCTCTGTATTAAAATAAGAAATACAAGTTTATTCCCAAAATTTCCGTTTTCCTGTTTAAAGTTTTTGGATTTTGTTTAAGGAGTAGTACTAAAAATAAGAAAAGATGACCTCGAGTCAGTCTTGAATCTGCTTTCTTTGGCTAGTCGTGAAAATATTTCCGTAAAGTAATGAATGAAATTTACTTTCTTTGGCTGTAGTGGCAGAAAGGTAGTAGCTATTTTTTTTTATATAAACTTCAGAAATTATACTTTGAAAAAATACCTAAATTAGAAAATATTCTGAGGAAAATTCAATTCTTGATATTTTCGAACAATTAATTAGGAAGTAAAAACCCAAAAATCTTAAGGATCAAGTCAAATAACTAAACATTTTGTGCAACGAGTATTTTAGCTTTGAAATGAAATAATTTGCAAATTCAGTACTTGACTTGATATTTGTATGTTAATATGTTACTTAAGTCTGAATTAACTAAGCCAAATTTAAATCAAGTGGGTGCCTTAATAATAATCAAGTCAAGTTGTAAATCTCTACAAAAATCAACTTTAAGCAATATTAGGTTACAATCATTGATATTAATTTTTATTTTAAACAATAATTGACGAGGTTGCCTTTCTTTTTGTTATTTCCACTAGATAGTTTGGTAATGCACCAAACGTGTCAAAAGCTACATGCACAATAAATACATAATATACCCTCATATTGTGTTAAAAGGACTAAATGTCCTACCCGTAAGTTTTGTTCGGATTGTGTTTTTTTATTTTTTATTTGTAAGCCAATATTAACAATATTGAAGCTTTGAAACCAATTAAACAAAGCTCACGGTGTTTTTCTTCGACTAATTGGTGCTAACCAAATTAAAGAGTTTTAAAAGAAAAATGGTGAAGTATAAAAATCAATTTGCATGTAAATGTGATTTATGAGCTGCAAAGAGCCATCTAATTCTGACACCTGTCCAACTGATCGAGATACGATCCATGAAATCTCTCGTCGAATAAATTCCCATATTGCATACAGCGCTCATTTAAAATTCAAAAAATGAATTATGTGATTAAGGCAAATTTTTTCGAGTTTTTTTTTTCTGATGGAGTTGTCTGTCGGGACGCGGTGCCAACTATATATATACAGTTGGTGCCCGGCGGTTGTTTCCAAGAAGATTGGTACAAGTGTAAGCTCCCAAAAATCTAATCTATGTACCTACTACACAAAAGCCGCCGAAAAAGGAGATAAACCATTGACAGACGGATGGAGAGACGCGTATATATTATGTGCAACAATTTCGCACAAACGCCTCCAACAAGAACCGCAAAGGCAATCTCGCGATCCGATCACAACACGTCCTGTCCTCGTCCGTGTTAATGGGACGTGGACCGCGTACAAATTACCGGCACGCAACATCCGACTAATAACAATAATAGATTGCATTTTACATATTATATAGTAGGTAGTGCAATGAAAACGAAAAGGTATTTAATAAAATGGACCTCCCTCCCCTACGTTGCACTCCTCTTCTCTTTCCAAACCACGACAACTTGTTTACGCGTATTATTTTCTTCAATGAAAAGTATTGGCGTTTTTTGCTTCTCTATATATTACAGTGAATTCTCGATAAATCGAACAGGTTTTCCTCTCTCAATTTATCCCTCTATAATCCTATGTATTTGTATATCAATAAAGCGAACATTTTTTTTGAGACGTGCATGTCTAATAAATGAGTTAAACTGCTTAAAGGGGTCTTTTGGGAAACTTTAAAAGTGGAACTCCCTACTTGAAAGGCTTTAGTGTTGTCAACAGAGCAAAAAGAACCCAAAAGAGAAGAATTTTCTTATAATTTTGGTATCGTTAGAGTTTGGGAAGCTCACTCTTCTATTGGATTTAAAGCATGAAATATGAACCAATAATTTGAACTATGTTGAGACTAGTTGCCATTATTGCCTCTCTCCAGGAAATATAAAGGGATAAGTCAATTACAACCACTAACCGACATCACGTGTATAGACTAGGGTAAATAATTTTTGAACAGAAAAAAAATTATAGTTGGATGAAACCCATTAGAAAACAAAGAGAATATAAACAAAAATTAAAGGAAAAATAAATTACGGTCGATCTGAGGTGGGGAAGTGGAAAAGGGGGGTGATTTTAAGGGTAGAAACGGTTTATCTCGATTTCCGACAAAGCAACGACATTAAAAGGTAAGTTTCACCAAATTTCGTGGATTTTTTTTTTAAAAGATAAAAATTAAAAACCAAAAAATTGGTAATTTGAATTTTTCAAATAAATTTTGAGGTTATGTGAAAAAAGTGTTAGTACAAAAAGTGTAGAACTACTTATTATCTACAACTTTGCCTTTTAGCTTTTTTCTATGGGAGTTGTAGTTTTGTCGAAAATAGAGATAAACCGCTTCTACCCCCCCCCCTTTCCACTTCCCCACCACAGATCGACCGTTATTTATTTTTCCTTTAATTTTTGTTATATTCTCTTCCTTTTCCAATGGGTTTCATCCTACTATAATTTTTTTCACTTTTTACCATTTTCAAAGGCTAAAAGCACTAGTCTAGTATAAACTATTTGGTTATTTATTCTGATAGATGATATCTGGAATCCTGGTGTTTATTATTTTGACGAATGAAATCAAATTCCCTACTGACGATTTCCTAATAATTCGAATTTTTTCTCTCAATGAGTCCAACAATGGCTAAGCTGGGCTTCTTCCTCAATAACTTGAACGTTTAGTGAGGTTAACTACCCTCTAAACATAAACTAATGATTTTTAACTAATTAAAAGTTCATATTCATTTTTTGTCAAAACTAAAACGGAACCACCTGGAATAAATGAATATTCATAATTTCAATTTTGTGAATCGGAGAATTTACCGATTTATGAAAGGTTAAGTGAAAAATAACGAATTATTTAGAGTAAATCAAAAGTCCAGAATAATTGGTGAAATTTCTTTAATTTGAATGAAAAATATTGATTAATAAGTGAATAAATCTTCACTTAATCAATTAATGAAAGTTTCACCGATTCATGTTTAGGGAGTACAGACAAAGGGAACAGTTTGACGGAAGTTTGACTTATCGAGAATTCACTGTATATTCTTGGTCATTCTTTGGGAATTTGTTGATTTTTCTTTTTTAGATCAAGGCGTCATAATTCTAGGCGCCAGCTCAAAACGTGACCGATTATCTACATTGGATTTGCCTATTATTGAGTTTTTTTCTTTTTGAAAAATTTTCATACGTGACAACATAATTTAATTTAATAAAAGTAAAAATTAGAGAACCATTGCATGAAATATAGATGGAGGCATCTCATTCATTCATTCATTCATTGCCATCAGAGACAGAAAAAAAACAAATCGGCCTCTTGCTGGATCGTTTGCATAATTTCCAATAAATTATTTATCGAGTAATTTTAACTAAGCAAATACCTGGCAGGGATTCTCGCCAATATAATGAAACGTTGATTGAAAAAATATCGGGTGGAATGTGAAGGAGTTGATTCGAATGGAATGGAATGGTGTTGTGGTGGTTTGAGTTTGTCGAAGAGCTGCATACATATTACAAACAAGAGTGCTTCAACAAATATCTTAGCAGTTGGCAAACGAAAAGAAAAAAGAAAGTAAAAACGTTAAAGCGTTGTTTGCTCCCGGGACTCTTGTCGTTAATATATTTATGTTGGACATGTCATAATGAAAATTGCATACATGAAAAAATTTCAATTGCCTCCATATACAAATAGAGACAAATTCTTCGGCTTCTTCATTACATTTTAGCAATAGGTAGTTGTTGATTTTTCTCTGAAATTTCCTCGTTTTTTTCGCAGATCCTTATATAAGTTTTGTCTATGATCGATTAAGTTTTTTCAAACAATTTTTTTCTGAAACTGACGATTTGATTATCTCTGTGAAATATTTGTAACCTATTTTCGATTTTTAATAACAAAATGGGATTAAAAAATATCATCTTTTTGGTTTATTTTTTCCAAACCAATAATTCTTACTTTTATTTATTAAAAATTTAATATACATATACCTAGCAGTAAATAAGGTCATTACGTTATATAGAATATTTTAAACAATATATTGCAAGAGGTTTAGCTTAAAAAAACTACAGAGCTTATATTTCACATATAAAATGACTTCAAATGTGAACAATAGGTGTTTAAATAGGTTTCACAAAAAGTTCATACTCTATCAATCGATAGATTTTTAAAGGAAAATATTTTTAAATCATTATAGATATCTTAGAAAACTTTGTTTAAATCTGTATGGATCCTTTGGAAATAAGAATATTGCTTTGTGAAGTTATGATTTTTAATATTCAAGGTAAACTCTCACAGGACTTGAAATTATGGAGTCATTTACATTGGATACTCGACAACGTTTTTTCAGTCCGATTGCAATATATTCTTTAATCTTCTGAAACAACCAGAAACTTTTTGTTTGTTTTAAGTGTGTTATACTTTTAAAGCGTTGTATTTTGTTATACGAAAACTTAAATTATTCTGCAGTTTTGTTTTTTATCTACGTATTGTAGGTGTTTATATAATTAGGAATTCGTTAGTTGATTTAATTTTTAAGTTATTTGAGTGGATTTTCAAAGTATTACTTGACTTAATGTGGCTTAAATTTAAGTCAAACTCAAAAAAAAAATGTTAATATTTAAATATCAAGTTACAAGAAGTATTTTTTCAAATTATTTCATCTCAAAGTTTGAATATTTAACTCAATTTATGGCGCAAAGTGGATTTGGCTTGCTGAATTCCTATGTATACCGGTTTAATATACCCAAAGTACCATTAAGACGAGGATATTTTTAGGTGTTTTAAGTCGCTTTTACATCTATGGTTATACAACGACTGTCTTACACACAGAAATTTGTCATTTTAATCTTAGAACGTAAATCTTACATCAAGGGATTCAACGGGGATCGAACTTGGATCGCTGACGCATGGAGTGGAGAACAACTGTTCTAACCGCTGCGCCAGTAAGTGAACTTAGGACTTTTCAATCACTGAATTTTCCTTATAAATATAGAAGCTAAAATACCCACAATAATAACCATTTTGGATGTACAATATGATATTGCCTACTTTTTTCGTCTCTGGACAATTTAAAACATAATTTTTTATAAAACTTCTGATTTTAATTTCTTAGTCTATTCCTGTAGTATTTTTGCAAATACTTTACAGATTTTTAGAATGAGAGGTTTTATTGAAAGATAGTCAATGAATCTTATATTATCAATATCTTGAAACATAATCTTTCATCCGGCCTACTAACTAAATATCATTCATTAGCTATTTCTGAAAAAAGGACCTACTTTTCTGTCCTATCAAACAGGCTTAAAAATGTAAACATTTGGAAATTTGGAATCAAATTGTTCACCTTATCGCTTCACTTAACTCTTTGGGGTAGTAAAACGGAACTAAAAGTATCCCACATTTTTGTTTATTAAATTTTGATCTTTTCTACACCACCTCTAAAAATTAAATTGTTAGCGAACAGAGTTTTCAATCCCTCTAAGTAATAATTTGACCAAGAGATGGAATTCAGTAATCGTTTTTTTGTAGTGTTATTTATTTATTAATAAGAGTAAACCAAATTTGTGAAAATCTTAATAAAAAAAACTATGCAACATGGGCTTTTTTATTTGCGAAAAATCCCTGCCTCTAAGAGTTAAGGGGTTACGTACAGTTAAGTACAATATTAAAAAAAAAAATGCAAAATCTGTTTGATTTTTCATTTCAAATGGTCCAGTCCAGAAGTATCATGGTCACCCCAAGATACTCTTTTTGAGAGGGTTTTGAAGATCAGCTCTAGCAGCTTTCAATATTGTTATTTTTACAGGTACCAAGTGTTCAAATACAGTTTAAAGTTACTTTTATATATTATGTGTACAAATTTTTATATTAAGTAGTAGTAATAAATTATTCAAAAGTCTTCTTAGGAAAAATCTCTTGAAAAATCGTTTTTTTAGGCTTCCTCACTATATATATAATCCCATTGAAAATAAAACCGTAGAAACATTGTACCGTGTAAATCATGGGCAATATAAAATTATGGAATACTAGATTCGTTCCTTATGAAATTTTTTGTATCTTAACGTGACGATAAAAGAACTGTATGTACCTACTTTGAGCGTATGTCTATCTTTAGCTTAATTTGGACATTTTTGAATGATAGCCAGATTTCGAGATCCAGTACTGGCATTATTGTTTCAGATTCGTACAAAACAAAATTACAAGGTTATTTGCTACACAAATTAACCCGCGCAGAAACAGTCACAGAGCATTTGGAACACTATTTTTATACTAAATCCTAATTTCTGCCGTTCATGTACGGTTTGTCTGTTATCTGAAACAAACCTATTATATAATATGATTTTTCAATCCAGTTAATTTCAACACTTAAAGGTATTTCCATTGAAAAAATAGCAAAGAATTTTCAACGGGTCGAAAGATCTAGTTTATTCAACAGGTTAAAATTGAATCGTTAAATTTAAGTCGTTGTAAACAACTAATTGAATTGTTGTTCAGAATGTTTTAGTTAGATTTATTATAGTTCTTAGCTTAAGTAAGATTAAAAATACCTCAAAATATTTAAAAATTAAGGAAATCACTTTTATTTTTTATTATCTAATGAATTAGTTAAATAGTTTATTAATTTGCTTTGGACAATTTGATTTTTATTTAAAACCTTAGATTTTTATGTATTATAAAATCAATCAATAAATAAAATTCAAAGTCATCTACGTTGCACTCTAGAAAAAAATTAGCTAAAAGTAGCTACTTTCTCTTAACGTTTTTTATTTTTCGTTAACCGATAGTTAATTGATAAATATTTGCATTAATTATATTTTATTGACATAATCAATAATTGTCAAGTCAACAATCACCAACGACTTGTCTCGCTAATTAAAAAAAAATCCACCTGAATGAATGGGAGAAAAAAAATCGTTGCTGTCTTATCTATAATTCTCATCTCATCTATATCTACATATGTATATATGCAAGTACCTGCATACACAATATTTATTTCTCTGTCATAAAACGTGAATTTCTCAATTTGAAAAATTCCTAATTAACTGAATGTATCATAAATTGTGAACCCAAAAAAAAATCAATGTTACATGAAATTTTTATTCAAATTTCGAGGGTCGCCCATTTATTATATGAATATTACAATTTTATTATAATATTCAAAGGTATTTTATTAATGTAACGTCTAAATTATATATTATATATTTATTTTTTTGGGGTTATTCAAATTAGAGGTTCCATTTATGAAGTGATAATTTTCTATAATATGTTATCGTTTAATTTAGGTTTTAGACTTGGGTGGGCTTCTTTCTTCATAAGTGCAAGATTTATTTAAAAAAAAGGATTTTTTGTTGCAAGATTGGTTATAATTAGATGCAAATAATGTAATTAAGTTGTGAATGAATTATACAATGTAAATTTAGCTAAATATGTGAAGTGTCAAAAATCAAAAGTTTCAAGGAAAATCTTTCTATAAACCTAATAAAAAACTGACAGATTCTTTCTATAGGAATAGAGACAGCAAGCAGCCTTCAACATAGTCTTCCGTAAAATTCTGTTTTAAATTTTTATCAAATAAGTGCCTTACCTTTTGATTTTCTCGTGATAAAATGAAGCTATTAGTGTCACATTTGAAATAACTTTTACTATACAATATGGGCATCAGTGATGATAACATTATCATGTTTAATTTGAAAAATTTCAACTGGAATTAATGTAGAATGTAAAATATACCTATTATATACTTAGATACACAATCATATGTATGTAAATGCACCAACCTGTTGATTTTAATCTGTTCAGGTATTTAAAAGTGAGCCATTGTTAAATTGAGCGTGAAATATTTTATATCATACTTATAGATAATAATAAATACGAGCAAATTGAAATGCGGAGTTTAAATTTTCCACAAAATTACTTTATTGATCATAAAGTCTCAAGAATGACTTATAGATTGGAAATTGAAAATAAAATTATGCAATTTTTGAATGATTTAGATTCTAGTGTGGTTTTCATGTGTTAGTTAATAAATTTGCATGGCTTTAGTCACGCTTTTAATAAATGATTCAGAGAATCTACTTATTGTTTGGTACGAGTAGGTAAGACTTTCTTCAACATCTCGAAACTCTTAACATATCTTTATAACTCAAATTAATTATCCATTCTTCGTCTAAAAAACACATTACAGAGCCACACAAAATCTTGAATTATAATAAATTGGTTTTAAGTAAATTATTATAATTATAATTATAATAAAACTAATAATTTATTTATAACTTATAATAATATTGTTCTGTAAATTATTCCAGCACGTATGGCAGAGCTATTTGAGCAGCTTATAGGTTAACAATATTGCATTTATTTAAAGGGTAATTATATAAGCTTTTGACGATATTGTAAAATATTTCTTTGCCAGTTGTAGAAAGTCTGAAGCAAAGTCTGTTTAAGTTGTTTTTACAGAATTATTATCTTTTTTAAAATAACAATACAATGGCAAAAATGGTGGCTAGAAATGAACAAAAACTCAAATTTACATTATTACATGTGGTTGCTTATATCAAATGTATAGTGTTAAGTATTAAAAGAATATGCCTAAGGAATGGAAACTCATTAAACATATTACCAATTTTTGATTTATTTTTATTGTAACGTTTTTACGGGTTCGAGGATTTGTGTTTAACTACAACAGATTTATTTTTAACAATCGTTTATTGATTTATCTTACACTTTTGTCACTTATAAACTACACGTTAACAATGAGTTAGTTTTCACATTCACTTATTCACTAATTATCACTCACTATTGCACTGTTCACTTTAATTACAATTTATTTCTCACTGTTCACTTTCACGAGAGATTGTTCACGTTCACGATTTATATTCCTACTTTTCACGCGCACAATTTATTTTCAGACTGTCAAAGATTTATATTACACTGTCGAAGATTTATATCACACTGTTGAAGATTTATTTCAATATTCTCGAAGATTTATTTGAATACTCCCCCGCCTTATGCTTGTCCGAGGCTTATATAGGATTTCAAAATCTTTCACCCCTTCTAAATTCACCGAGTAATGCTTTTCGTCAAACCCTCTCGATGGGTAGTTGCTTACCCACCTCCATCTCATAACCAGACCGCTTCCTCATTAGCCGGTTGATGAGATAGGTAGTACTCCCAGACTCTGAAAAGGGCGACGCTTCTCCATCTTGAGTTTGTGACATTATGTTAGGAATTAAATCTTCTTTATAACCTTTCATCATTTTTAATTTTAGAAACAAGGAAAATGCTGGTGAAGTTATTCAGGTATTAAAAGAATGAAATTTTTTTTTGACTTATTCTTTTAGAACTAAAACTTTAGAAATATAGTCATAAAGTAAATACCCAAATTGCCACTTTATATGGCAGTGGTTCTCGATCGAGTCCTACAGTAGGTCCAGGTTTATTATTTGGGGGTTTCGACTGTATTGATTCCTAATGATCGTAGAAGTTGAAGCTTAAAATAGGATTTTTGTTTGAGTTTCACCTCTAACTAACTCCCAAGAAAATGGTTAACTGAATCAACAAAAAACTTAAAAAGTTTTTATTTTGTCAATAACATCGGAGCAAGTATTCGGAGTCTATATTTTTACTAAATTATCTAAACCGTATCTATCTGATGGTTGCTCTGTTTTTTGCGATGATTTAAAAACCCTAAAAAATTTGAAGCTTTTATTGAGATTTGACCCTAGTGAACAGAGCGAAAATCTTATTACCGCGCCACTAGCGACCTTGCGTTCATTTAAACTCTAGAAAACTCCAATTTTAACTTATTGGCGGAATAACAACCCCTCAACTAAGCTCTTTGTTCATTGAAACGAATTTTTTTTAAAACTTCCAATTTACATTCTCATACCTAAAATTACAAATTTTTCAACATATGAATGAATGACCATTAAATCAAAATATAGATCCAAGATTAAAAATGCTAGGAGTAATAAAATTTAAATTAGAAAGTATCAAACTTGTTAGTTATCTGTTTCGACTGTTTATTTAAGTTTGAATCATAGATAATATTTAAAATGTAGTTATATCAATGTAATAGCAACTTAGTTAAACAAAAATAATATGATTAAAATTGTTTTTAGTTGTAGTATAAATTAAAAAATTTTTTGCTTGGTTTCACAAATTTCCTGTGCCTCTCATACAAGGAAATGCAGATGCAGTGATCAAATCAATCAATCAATATAATTTTATAAAACTGCATCTAAAAACCTAAGACGTTACTTTTCATTCACTCCCTATAGATTTAATTGTTTGTCGCCAATTCATCCGTCGTCTCTACTTACTTATACTGCAAGTCTAGACAAACATTTTTTTTTCTTTTCATCCGACACTTTGTAAATTCAACAGGCGCAAAAACTTTTTTCTCCCGATTGTCTTGCGTTTGACAAATTGACAATATATATTGGAAATTTAATATGAAAATTAAATACTTTACGATTTTAGTGACCAGCGAAGCATAGGTAAATGGCGGCGCCAAATTCATTAGCATAATGAGCTGAGTCGAGTTGAGTTTAGCCGAGAGTTGGTGGCTTTCAAATTAACGCATCTCGTTTTCAATGCTAGACAAATCAGCGACATGCAAAATTGTTTTAAACAAAGTTTTGCTCATTTTTTTTGGTGCTAACATCTCTAATTAATTTGCCACACGTCTCGGCACGATCTTTCAAAGTGCCTGTTTTTTTTCTAAAGAATATATTGATACTAATTAAAAATAAAAAAGCTAGAGGTAAGGGAATCGATCGATTTGCCAGAGGCAAATTCGATAAATAATATCTCTATTATTTACGTGAAATCGTCCAACATATAATTATCAGATAAGTCTAGGTAAATGTAAGATGGTTCCTTGCCAAATAAAACTAATAATAAGTCGATTGGAAACGAAAATAGCTGCAAGGCGGACTTGTTTTGCATTTTAATTGTGTTTATATTTGCGATTTTTCGTTCGATGGAATTTTGGGATTGATATTATACTTACTATAGGTATAATCACATTATAATTAACTGCATTTTTATTTTAAATTTTGGAGCCAATTTTATGAGTTAGATAGTTGATTATTTATCCTGTCTTTGAGTTAGGTGTCTGTGGATTTGTAAGCGTTATGCAGTTGGTTATAGCATTTTCTGAGAAACGTTTAATAAAATCATTCAAAAGTAAAACCTATACGCGACAAGAGTTTTTTACAATTTCTTTTCTATTTACATTAGATAAATATGCCCTGAAACTTTATGCCTCATGCGATATAGTTTGGTTATGGGTAGACCCTTTGCTTTTTTAATAATAGTTCTTAACTAACTCATCATTTTTTATCAAATATCATGTCTTGTAACGTTTTTATTTCATTGATAGTTTTATTACTGCCATGTTTCATATAATCATAAGTTTTTATACTCGAAGAAAGTATTAAGTATCCAAGTACTATTTGTGTATGTGAGTTTTTCCGAAATTAAACTCACGACTAACTTAATCTTCTGGGAGCAAACTGCGAGGACGAATTAAGGTATTCCTAGTCTAATATAAAACGCAGTTGTCACAATACCATCAATCAGAGACCTCCTAAAGCAGCGGTTGAGGAACTTTTTTTACCATTACCCTAAAAAATTTTGCCTAAGTTGATATTAACCCCTCATTTTTAAAAGTAGGCAATCAATGTAAATGTAAATTAAACATTATTTATTGCATTAATTTACACGGAAAATAAAAAGTTGTATGAAAAGAGTAAGTACTTTCATATGCAATAGACAAATAAAAGAAAATTTTTATATTGGAACAAACAAAACAAAAATTAATTGAATACTTTCTCCTTCAGGTTTTGAAGAAATGATGTTGCTTCATATTTGACACAATGACTTCAAAATGGGGGCTTTTTGATATAAGTTTAAAAAATGGGTTGTAAAAATACTACTTAAAACGTTTATAAAATAGAAAAGTAGAAAAAATTCCCTTGTTGCCCTTAAACATTTCATTTTTACCCCATTTGGGATTTTTTTTTTATAAGCAGAGAACCAGGTTAGGACACGTTCCCCCGTGCATTGCAGCCTAAGGCTTATTGTACTCCTGTTCTGCTCATTCATCCCTGCTATGCAAGGATCCTTGCTTATTCCAGGTTCAGCATTCTACCTAGAAGAAGCAGTCCCTGTACTAAGCTCGCGCGATTTGAGCCTGTTTGGGCGTCATCTATCCCATACAGGTGTCGCCACTTTGTGAGGGCTTTGCAGTCAAAAATGACATGGGTCGTGTTTTCCTCCCCATCCCCACACAATCTGCAATTGAGGTCTCGTTGAGACACCCCAATAGTCTGCAGATGCTTCCTCAGTCCACAGTGTCCGGTTACCAGTTTTGTTATTGTCCTGAGTTGGTTCCTTCCCAGCCGTAATACCTCAGCTGTGAGCGAGGGGCAGATTCTCCTCATCATTCTCTTGCTGTGCTTCTAGCCGGGAATTTCTTGCCAGTATTTGTTTTGCTGCCGTCTCAGCCGACTTTTCATCGCCCTTTTGACAGCAGATTTGGTGATCCCCACTCCAGGCTCCGGGCCCATGAGAGGGGTCATCGAACCAGCCCTTGCGCAAGCATCAGCTTCTTCATTTCCCTCAACTCCTTTATGTCCCGGCACCCAACCAAGTTTGACTCGGTTGTGCTTTGCCAGGTCCTCCAGGAATTGCCGACACTCCAGCACCAGCTTTGAGCTGATCATTGTATTGGCAATCGCTTTTAGCGCTGCCTGACTGTCAGAGAGAATACGTATGTTCCTATTCCGATAGCCCATATCTAGATTCTCTCTAGCACATATGGCAATGGCCGTGATCTCTGCTTGAAAAATAGTGGCCGAGCCCCCAAGCGGCACTGAGATGGGCCCCCATGGTTCTCCGCCCAGTACTCCCGCGCCAGATCCTCCGTCCATAACCGATCCATCTGTGAATCACATTAGTTCATTTGGTTTCCGATTCTCCCCCCATATATGGCGTTAAGGTTATCATGTAGGGGCACTTGAACCTGTATACAGTGGGCATCCAGTCGCTTACCATCCTCATGAGGGGGCCGGCGATGACATCCACTATCCTTGCATGCCCGTGCGGAGTTGACCGCCAGGCATTATTTAGTTCCAGCCTGTATGAACTCAGCCTGGCCTCCACTCCCACCTACAAGTGAAGTGGGGGGAGATCCAGCAGAGTCTCCATGGCCGCCGTAGGTGTGCTTTTCATTGCCCCTGTGATGCAAAGACAGGCCAGTCGCTGGACCTTGGTCAGGTCCCCCCTGGCCCCGCTTTGCTCACACCTGGGCCACCAGACCACATATCAATATGTCACGGACGGCCTTATTATATTTGGGATAATTTACCCCGGTTCCCCGACCGCTGTCCTAAAGGATTCTGCAAGCTATGTGAATTGCGTAAAAACATAAAAACTAACACACTAACTACAAGAATAATGTCTGCAGCAGTTGGGGTACCATTACTATCATGTGCCAGAGTTGCATTTTAAACAATGAAGAAAACTGATATATACATACTTATCCTCCTGTTTTATCAAATAGCTGTAAAATTATTATAAACTAGTTGCCATTATGAAATATTTTGCTACCATTTGAAGTGTTCTCATTTCAATAAGAAATGCATTAAAAAGTTCTTTTATTTCTATCAAATAATAAATATATTATTGTTTACCTACTTGCAGGTGTGTTCTTACACCCTACATTCAATACTACGGTGCTAAGCACAAAGGTAGTAACTGCAATAAACTTAAATTCGAAAAATTCTGTCATTTCAATGTGTATTCAAAGATACTATTACTAGATATGTATATAAAATATATTAATTATTAATTATCATGTTATTTTTAAAGATCTATTATATTTAAATCAAATATTGGCGTATAATGCTTAATATAATAACATGATAAAAATGTTGAAAAATTAATATATTAATGTTCGATAGATTTTTCAAAAGTACCCCCCCTAAACCAGTGATTCCCATCAGGGGTGCGGGAAGGCCTTCTGATTAAATTTAAACATTTCTTCACTCACTCTTGTCTCTTGATCAGTGTGCCTTGCTTTTTGTCTTACGTAGACGTGTTTAGCTTCAACTTCTGGAACAAACCTTATGTGGAACGCAGTTTTGCCGTCATGTACGGAAATGTACAGTTTTGTCTGTTAACTTGAACGAACCTTTTTTTGCATCATTACAATCGTCGTTAAAAATTCTATAAACGTAATTCATGAAAACACCTCTATAGGTTCCCATATCGACCAATTGATGTTGATTGAATCATATGTTAGACTATTAAATTAAGTCTTACCTATTCTACCATAAAAAATTTATCACTTCTTATAGAAAATAGGTTCGTTTTTTCGATGTAATAAATCAGTATTTATCTAGGTATTTGTTAGTTTTTTTTTTTGGATTAGATAACTAATTTATTAATTAAGAAAAAAAATCTGTTTTAAATAATTTACTATCTTGTAGAGCTATAAGAGAAAATTTTTATTTTGGGTCTATCAAGTTATTGAATAATTTAGAAATTACATTTTTTCAAAAACGTTTTACTTACTGATAGTTTTAAATTTTTACCTCATCGTTTTCTGTCGATTAATTTAATTTAAATATTTTTATTTTGAAGCAGCAGGTCTCGATTGCATGTGATTTATGATACAATTTGGACAATTTATATGCCAAGTATTGGTGATATGAGTGTATAAATAAAAAATGCATTTATTTATACGAAAGGAGAAAAAAACGTGCATTTAATTTCTTCTTCGTTATCACAGCCTGTGTGTTTCTTTTTTGTAGTGGAAGTTTCCGAATAAAGAACAGTTTTTCGGATGGATGAGACGTTTTGGTCGTAAATCTAAGCCGAAGAATGAGCGAAAGAGAGAGGAGACGGGAGGTCGTAATAGAATGAGAAATGAGCGTTTCGAGTGATTAATGGCTCACTTATTTCTCAACACTTTTCGGGAGTCGTTCCTCTCGCGTATGTGTGGTTTTTTTTTCAAGGCTCCCGATTTTATTTAATAAAAAAGTTATCTTATCAGTTTTCTTCAGTTTTTTTTTTAACTCAGCTTAATTCAGCAAAATTCCTCAATTTTTTTCAAAGTTAATTATGTGCTTATGTTGGTAGGATATATGATATGGAAGGTATTTTTTTTAATTTCAAAAAAATTAAAAGCCTTGGTCAGCGTTTATGAAACGTTACATGTGAGATTTTTAAATGGAAGAAATTTTAATCAAAGCGGTCATTGGAAATTCTAATGTTTCAACGAATCGTAGTGCGTTGATTTATGCATCGACCAATAGACATGAAGCGCAAATTATAGACTACTTGATTGTTGATTTTGAACCAAATTTATTGCCTATATTTTTTCATGCGTCTTAGTCAATATTTACAATGACTTCCATTTCGATTTTTTTCGTCAAGAAGATTTCAACTCGATCCCTCTACATAAACAAATCGTTAAATTCGAAACGGTTTCTTATTTAGTCGGCATTTCATATTCGTGCGACATTTCTCACATCGGTAGACAAACATTTCGATCGTTATAATAAAAATCTTCATTTTTCCTAGTACCTGCAGTGAACTCTCAATAAGTCAAACTTTCAAAGAAAACTGCTCGACGTATACAGTTCGGATTACTAAACGTTCGAGCTATTCGATGTTCGATTTATCCATTACTCGACTCATTGAAGGAAAAAGATCTAGTTATTAGGAAATCATCGGTAGTGAATTTGATTTCACTTGTTAGAATAAAAGATACTAGAAGAGATATAAACGACTGATCGATATTGAAACCTAAAAAATATAGTTTTTTATGTAGGTACGACATTTTAACGTCAATATTTGATTATTAGAATACAGAAATTTTAATATACAATGATTAACTCGATCAGCTACACGTACCTAGGTATATGGATTTATCTATTTCGTATCTCGCCTTGCTTACGATTTATAACATGTTCCAATTTATAAGTGAAAAATTGAAAAAAAGTTGTTTATTTTAGTTAAAATTGTTGTACCTAGGTATTAATTATTGATTGATTCAGCAATTTATATACTTATTATAAGTATAATATAATTAAGTTATGTTAGGTAGGTGTCCGATTCAGAAGCAATACCTGAGGAAATTAACATTTGATAATAATTATATATTATATTAAATTATATTATATTATTAGAAGATAAATATAGTTATTAATTTCTAAAATTATTTTTTCCAAAAATTTTTGTGTTTTTGAGATACCTATGTTAAATCTCCTTTGGCTGCAGCTTGAAAGTTAAATAATGTGGTGTGGTGATCATATTGTTCTCCTATACGACCGTCGCCGGATCGTTCTGGGGTCGAATCCTAATAAAAGTCTCAACATTTTGTTTGGGTGTTCGATTTCATTGTAATAACAAAAAAAAATATTATATAATAATATTTTATACTAGCTGCACCCGCGACTACGTTTACGTGAGCTTTGGAACATTTTTAGATCTCTATAAACTTAACGAAATTCATAGGTAAAAAAATATAACAATGAGGATAACACTGCTAATGTAAATTTAAAAAGCTGTCAGTGAAAATTCAAAATTGCGTGCTTCTATCTTAACTATTAATAACTCACTCAAATCAACGCGTAGTGCTTGGAAAAATTGTAGTTTCCTAAAACTTCAATAGCTTTGTATTATATTAAATCAATATATCGTGTTATTTCTTTATTTTTAGTTAAGGGTCAAGTGTTAACGAAATAAAAAAAAATAGATCGAAATCTATCTTGTAGTTTTTACGTTATTAGCGCACAATGACAGACCGCCATCATTTTATTTATATAGATAAAGCTTGTTCCAATTAATCTATATTATAAAATCTGGGGTGTTGGGACAATAAAAATTAAAGACGTTATATTTTAAAAATTGCAAAGTTTCGTCGACTTTATTTAGACTACGTCAGGCAAACTATATCAATTATAACATCAATAGTACTTAGTTCCAATTAATATTTTTGGTACGTTAATGTAACGATAACAGAACTGTATTTACTTATTTTGAGCGCATGCCTACTATCCTTAGCTTAGTTTTTGGCATTTTTAAACGATATTTGCTCGAGGCTAAGTATTGGTTTACTAGTTCAGATTCGTAGAGTATAAAATTACAAGTTCATCTGGTAGACAAACTAACCCATTCAGAAACAGCCGCAGACTATCTGGAACACTATTTTTCCATTCATGTACGGAAATCTACGGTTTGTCTGTTATCTGAAATGAACCTATAGTAACATTGTTTTGTTTTATTGTTTCAAACCGACGCTACGATATAATATTTAGGCATCAAATAAAATTTAATAATAATATTGCGTTTTGCCTAAATCTGATTTGAAATCAAATCAAGCTTAAGTCAAATGTAAATGTTTTAATATCAGGACAAGTCTATAGCATTGACTTTGCAAAGTATTTCATTTCAAAACCATAACATCAACCTTAACTCACTTGAAAACTTAACAAAATACTTGGCTTGATGAATTTTTAGTCGTAGTAAAATTTAGTCAATCTATATTTTGAAACAAAATATTGATGTTTAATATTGATACCTATTTAATTTTTTAAAATCGATATTACAATACTAACATTTGTTGTATAGTGTATATACCAGTGGCGAGCGGTCCATACATGCTGTAGATGCGCCGCATGCCTTGGGATTGTAGGACAATTTAAAAAATTAAATATTTTTTATGATTCATTCATTTTTTAATTTACGTAATTGCATGTATTGTAAAATGATTCTAAAAATACCAAATACAAAATATTTTTATCATTTATATACATTTTTTGCTCTCGGCGTGAGTCTGTAACGGGCTTTAGGATAAGAACTATTTTCGTGGTTTTTAAATATGTACATTATATGATGCGGTTATTGATGATTTTTGTAAGAAGGAGCGTTGAATAAGGCTAATTTTTAAAAATAAATACACATAATACCATGTTTATCAAATAAAAATTCAAATTTAAAAAATTGGTTTACCCCCCCCCCCCCTTCTGACCGCATGCTCTGTTTCAAAAGTCACCGCACGCCACCGGTATATACCTATATGTTTTATCACTTTATACTAGACCAGGGTGGTCAACCCGCGGTCGATCCTGTAAACTTTTCTGGACCGTAATAGTATATAGGTTTTTAATTTAAAATGGCCAAAGTATTGGCTAATAGTGGATAAAGAATTAATTATATTATACTATGTATTATAATATGTGGGTACTAAGTATCTATTTTACATGTAAGTAAAATACTAAATAATAACTCATAATGCTTCAATTTTGGAGTCAAAAAATGTCTATGAGAATACATAACCTTTTATATAATCCGCAAAGATATGATGCATTTACAAAGTGGCCCAAAAGATCTTTTGGGTTGACTACTCCTATGTAGTTACTAGCCAGACAAGTCTTTAGAAATATGTTCAACTTACTAAGGTAAATAGGTCTAGATAGGGATGAATTGACACCGAAAAAACTTTTTGACTTACCGAGAGGTACTGTATAATGTACTAAGTTAAAACATAGATGCATTTCAACGAAGAGATGAATCTGTGAATGTTCACCTATCTCTAGGTGGACTAACAGTGCAAATGTAGAATTCCATTGGAAAACAAGTTTAACATATTATAAAGTACCTCTTGTCTAGATACGGGTATAGATAGGTGGATATTATATTGAATATTCGTCGACGATGGCGACGAACCGAACCAAACGGTGCAATAAAAACTAATGCTATACCTATCGCGAGAGGCGACTCGCGAGCCTTTTGACTATGCTGCGAGTAATGCGAGTCCAACCAAAGAGAGACCCAGAGAGGCGGCCTTCCTTTACAGAGACAAGCAGTTGCAGCATAAAATTAATATAAATATCACATGTAATTGCTACGAGAGCCAGAGGTTGGCTATTTCTTGGTCTCACTCGTTCTCTATCTTTCCATTTGTGCATATTTACTTTCAACTTGTATCAATTGACATCAGCCTCATTGCGACAAATTCATCAAATTTTTCCGCTTCGCACCACCTGTTAATGAATTTATTTTAAGAATAAAATTGAATTAACTTCGTGAGGTTGTGACTTAAAAAGAGATGATGAGACGCAAATGAGGTTGATTGCAATGGGCGAAATATCAAAAACATTTAATTAATAAAACATGTTTTAATCCAATCAGGTAAATAAGGAAATATTAAAGAAACGAGCAAGTCTTTACGTTTAATGACTTTGTCATCGTATAAAATGTTGTATATAGCACTTGGCTGGATAACATTTTTTTAAAAATTTGGATAAAATAAAATTTAATACTTAACTGGTTTGTGAATTAAATCCAGACATACAGGGTAGGATTTTAAAGTTTGGGAAAATTACGACAAACAAAACAAAAATACTTTTTTAATTTCCTATTTTAAGCGCTAAAAACGTACTTTTTGGAGATTTTTTGTGGAACACATTTTCTCAATATATCTTTTTCGAGATAATTATATCTATTAAGGTAATTAAAAACATTTATTGACTATAAATATTAGTGATAAAAGTTATTTTATAAACTTTTTAAACTATTACTATAAAAAGAAGCAAATTTCTAAAGAGCATTCAGAAGTACACACATCAGTTTTTTTCATTCTTTTTCTGATTTAACTTCTTTAAAACCTGTAAATATTCATTCACATATAACTTTAAAAAAATTAACCCGCATAAAAACAAAGTTTTGAACGCTCTCTCTTTAAGTTAAAAGTGTAAATTTCAAAAGTTAAGCAGCATTTTTCCATAGGGATTTTTAAAAAAAAAAGTTAGTTATAGTACATTGCCCTGAGCTGAAATTTTAATAAAATGCATTGCCATCGACAACAAATTTACTTGCTAAATTTCAGCTCGATCCGATCACGGAGAATGGGTTAATTAAAATTGGGAGAGTAATAACTTTAAAATGAGGTTTGAATTTATGTCCTTGCTAAGTCGATAATTAAAAATTGTTATTTCCACCAAGAAATGAATACAACTTTTTGAAATTAAGGCCATAAGAAATACCTAAACTATAATATGTAAAACAAATTGTGTGTACCAAAATTGAAGAAAGTTGCATTTTCTACATACAAAATTTATCCTTTTACAAATTTTTCTTCGTAGTTTTCAACAGTCTGAATAATTTATATTTTACTTAGCCATTCCGCAATAGGCATCTATAGCAATTTAATTTTGTTTGTGTTAAAAGAAACACGTAAAATATAGATATACACAGTCGACTCTCGAAAATTTGAAGTTGTAAGGACCAATCCAAATGTTTTATTATCAAGTGCCAGAATTATCGAGAATTATGTAAGATAACTTAAAATTAATAACTGAAATAGTTTCATTAGTCACAAAGTTTATTGCAAACTATATTGAGTGTACCAAAATTTGTTTTAATTTGAAATATTAAAAGTTCTTTTTTTAGGCTCAATACCTACCTAAGTAAATATTTTGAATTATCGAGAGGATCGTATAAAAGGTGGTACTAGACCAATGTAACGCGCATGTTTTTAATTTTCGTGAATTTCTATGGAAAAGAAAATAAAATGTGGTCATTCTGTAGTTAACATATTATGTCGTAATTGCTATTTTAAAGTGTAGAAAAAAAAAATGTTATTTACAATTTTACAGTTTTTTTTTTAAATATTTTACGCGGCTGAACTTAACTCTTCCAAAAAGGCGTAGGTTGGCGGGAAGCACCCCCCGTGGGTTGGGGGGTTGTGGTGATCTGAAAGCAAGAAATCAAAGTTGTCGTTATTCTGTTGAATTATCATGATTACACTAACCAATAATATGTATATTTTCACGTAATAAATAAAATGACAGGCTTTTGAAAAAAAAAAGTTTTAGGTAAATCATATTTTTTAAAGCTGAAATTATTTTCAAAAATTCGATATTTTTTTTAGTTATTGTAATATAGTCTTCCATGTTTAGAATAACTGGTCAAAAGTTGAAGTCGATCGGTCGGATAATTTTTTGTCAGTACTTTCCCTGCAATCAAAAAAAGTAGTTTTGTGGAAAACGCGTTTAAAGTTGTGACAAGAAATAACCTACCTATAAGAGCGCTCATTTATCTATACTAATATATAAAATTGAAGAGTTTGTTTGTTTGTTTGTTTGTTTGTTTGTTTGTTTGTTTGTTTGTTTGTTTGTTTGTTTGTTTGTTTGTTTGTTTGTTTGTTTGTTTGATTGGTTAAACGGGCTAATCTCAGGAACTACTGGTTCGAATTGAAAAATTCTTTTAATGTTGGATAGCCTAATTATCGGAGAAGGCTTTAGGCTATATAATCATACGGCTACATCACGCTACGACCAATAGGAGCAGAGCATCGATGGAAAATGTTGCAAAAATCAGGAAAAATTTTTCCTTTTGAGAGCGTTCGTGGCCTGCCCTGCGTAAACGGTTAAAGTTACGCAAAATTTATGTTCAGCAAAATTGTTCCTCTTAAAAAGTTCTACAAAAAAGTCCGCGACGGCATATGTCTATCTTTTACGGTTAGCCCGCTATAACCTTTTTAATGGTTGTTAAGGTTGTTTCAAAAATAATTCATTATTTGCGAAATTGTTTTTAGAAACATATTATTAATTCTTACCCAAATAAATATGACTTTTAATAAAATTTGTGGTGATAATAAATGACAATCTGAGTCATTAAATAGAATTCATTTTATTAAGGGAAAATGTCTCATTTACCCGGGAAATTGAAAAACGGGTTGGAGAAAAAAATTATGCATAAACTCTATTTTTAGTTGAAAATGGATTTTGGTGATATTTAAGTATGATAAATATGCAAATCATTATCTAAAACACGTTTTATTTCGGAAAAATTTCTCATTTCATCGGGAAAATAGAGAAAAACTGGTTCGAAGAAAAATCATGCTGAAGCCAAACATTTTAATAACTCATTTATTAGCTAAGAGTTAAGTAATAACTCATAAGGTCCTCAAGGGAAAATCATAATTTTTCTTTTCATACAGTTCACTTTTTATCTAGGAAAATGTATGTTCCCGTAGGATAGATACGTTTTTGTTTTTCACAGAACAAAATATTACCATAATTTCTTGCAATATGGTGGTTTAAGAGACAGTGAATGATATGGGTTACTTTTTATGTTAGAATATTGTACGGTTCCCGTAGGATAGGCTAAAAATAGAATCTTTCAGGAACTGAGTATTTCAAAAGAGTTTTCTAAAAGTTCATGAATAAGAGTTTTAACGAATTTTCCTCAGGAAAGCTTGATCTCTTTTTTATCCAGGAAAAATTTTCTACTCCCGTAGGATAGATATGTTTTTGTTTTTCACAGAGTAAAAGATAGACATGATTTTTTGCAAAATGATAGTTGAGGGATCAGATAATAATATAGATTATTTCTTATGCCAGAATAATGCACGGTGCTCAAAGGATAGCATGATAATTGTCTCCTGCGGGAACCGTGTGTTAAAAAAAAGGTCGTGGAATAGATTTTTAAAGTTCGTGAAATAGCGTTATAACACATTTTCTCTTTAGGATTAAAATAAAAATTACAATTTTCACTTGAAGATATGATTTTTTATTTAACATCCGAAAAATAATGAAAAGTTTTGAAACGTTGAAATTTCTTTCATTGTTAATTTTCGAATACATATTTAGAATTTAGCGTGTTAAATTACATTAAAAAAATTAACAATTAAATTTTTAACTTTTCTTTTCAAAACTCCCCACTCTTCAAAATATATTAGGCCTCCTATGTGAGCGCTTGCGCTTTTCCTTCTCAATATTTGTGTACTTCTAACTTTTTTTCAGTAGTCAGTACTGAGCTGATTCATAGATCATTAGACATTCAGGCATTCAGCTCCTTGCAATATATTATATCAGATACAAAAGTACAAGTTTAAAATATATTATTTGTTACAACGGTTACAGGCGTTGCAATAATCAAATAACATTTCAATTTTTTTTACGTTACTCTTTGTTTAAGTTTCATATATTCTTTTTTCTTCATTATATTTTAAGGTTACATACGTAAATTTTATCAATAAAACACCCCAGTAGTGTTATGCAGCGTTCCTTTATTATTCCCGTTCCCGTGACATTTTCTACTATAGTTCCACTCTTACTGATCATAGTGTGATGTACCTAAGATAGCTCATGAGGCATGTTATACTTTTAACGTTACAGACATACAATGTTTTTCTTGGTTTCGTCCGCGTGGTTTTAAATTAGCATTATAAGTACCAAATTTTATCTCTTCAATGGTTCTTAAGTGATTTGTAGATAAAACAAAGAAAGTTTCAACTCCTTTAGAATTGTGCCATAGGTTCCCCACTTTTAACCCTCTCTCACTCTTATCTGACGCAGACGGAGTTGCGCGAGTCAGCTAGTTTTCTCTATAACTTTAAAACTGTTGAGAATTCTGGATTGGAAATTTTCCACAGTAGATATTTTTAAAATATAATACAATCGAAAAATTAGAAAACTGAACTTGGAATTTTGCCTTCATATTTCATCTACAGTTATGCTGCGAAGCTTTTGGTTGAACTCGTTTGGCCGGAAGGTTCAATTTATTCTATGTGTTTTTGAGATTTTTAAATTTTTTTCGAAAACGGCGCCAACGATTTTCTTTCAACTTGCTATAGTTTTTAAACTCATAAATGCCTACAACTTTTATTTGAAACTTTTTCTTGGGAAAATTCAAATAAGGAGAGTTGTAAAGTAAAGGGTGGGAGTTCGTATATGTATAGGAGATGTATACCTTTATATAGTTCTGTTTATATATATTATATTTATATATTATTCTATTTATATTTTTTTTAATCAATCGTGGGTTTTATTAATGCACTTTTAACCAACAGAAAGTTTTATGTACAAGAAAGTACTGTGATGCCTCGCAGCAGATATTATATATAAATTACGCGGGCGTTATCTATCGAAAAATATGGTATAAGTATATTGTAGTCTATTCTAATTCTGGTGAAAATCGTATGAACAGGGGTCGAGAGAAAAATGGAGTTGTTTTCTTTGAAAACCGGAAAAAGGTGAGGTGTCTTTCAACAATTGTCTCCTCTAATCTAATTTCCGGGAAATGCAATTGAGATGCTCGTGTGCATAACACTCGTATGTTAAACATAAGAAAAAAAAATCCACACATAAATACTACGTGATTTTTATCACACACCCTCTGCTAAATAAACTCAACAGAAAACGAAGAACGACAGGATTTATGTTCAAAAAATTATTTCCTACAGCCCGTAAATAAATAAATAATATTAATTCACATTCTTTATAAAGCACAAATATGCAATTGGCTATATGTGCAAGGAATTCACGTTAGTTGGGGCCGTGCGAGAGAGTGAAAGTAGAAGTGATAATTATTTTAGTGGCGCAAAAAATGTCCAGAGGTTTTCAACAGGTAAAACGTTACGCTTCGATTGTAGATATGAGGTAATTATTTTTTTCACGTGTCATTCAGTCGTCATAAATCGTTGCCCAGAAAAATATATTTTACAATCAAAGCCGTTCAAATATTTTCTCGATGACACACTTGGCCTAAATAAACATCAGGAGTCGGAACCATAAAGAGTTGAAGCCTTTTTTTAAACAATCTATCGAATACAATACAGACTTTCACTTCGATTCATCGACAGATCATCAACTAGTAATCAGAATATTTTTTCTCAATGTCGAGCGACTAGTATATTTTGATAATAAAGTCGACGATACTATCTCATAATTATGTCACTTTTATCGATTAGATTGTATCATAAAATCTGGGTGTGGAAAAATTCAGGGTTTGATCTTATAGAACAGTCTTAAGAGACGGTTTTTGAAAATAATAAACTAAAATCATATTTTAATAAATTCATTAATTTAATACCATTTCCATACGATCTTAACCACCCTAACCACCTTAAGTTTATAGATACTTTCAATATGAACATTATAAAATTTGATTGGGTGATTTCTGAAAAAAATACGTAGATATTAAATAAGCAAAGGGAAACGGGTATATGAAAACGAAGAGATTTTCGAAGGTGTATAAAATACATTTTATTGTAATAGTATATTTGAATGTTATGGGAAAATTTTGATTTATTTTTTTTTTGTTTTAGGTGAGTTTATTAACCATTTGCCTGAAAATAGAGAACAGTTTAAGGTAAAAATATTTTTTAAATATTAATTTATTTGCATTTTTTTATAATTTGCTATTAGACTATTTATTTTGAAAAATACAGAGCGTTAGCGTGTGCATGTTAGAGATTATGAAAAGAGGTAAGATTTAGAAATGGGAAAGGTTAGAATTAGTAGAGCGGGAAAGTCAGGGATAGTATGATTAAATAAGGTCGATCGATTTCTAATCATCAGTCAGTCACTGAAGATCATCAATTAAGGAGAACTGTCCTTTGAAATTTTAATTCAGGTCGTTGGGTCATGTTCTTTTCAATCTTCTACCGGTAACCGGATCAGTTAATAGGTTGGTTATCAGGGCGTTTAAATGACTGTCGCGCCGGTTCCTCTAACTTCGGGACTTCTCCGCGATTACCTCCTGAAAGAATGGCACTTGCAAGTGTGTTTGAGTGTTTTAGACTAGATTGTGTTGATCATCTTGATATATATTGAATATTTTAATACATCCCTACAACTCTATTTCGTATGTAATTGAGTATAGTTGACAATTACTATGTTTAAGGACTCATTACGTCAAGTAACTGGATATTTTGTGCAATGAATTGAGCATGACTTTTAACATTGACATTAAGCTTAAAATTTTCATTTTAAAATGATTAACTTGCAACTTCAATACGTGACTTGAATTTATATTTAAATATTGCTATTGGACTTAAGTTTCACATTGGACTTAATTTTAAACCAAGTCAAGTATCTTGAAAATCAAATCAGTGAGCTTAAAAATCAAGTCAAGTAGTGAATCTTTAGTTTTGTTGTAGACTGTAGAGGATAATTTGATAAAAGTTAATGGTATCATAAATTATTATCCAAGGACAAAATAACCATTGATAAAAATATTCATCGACAATGTTAACATATTTACCATACACAAATAACGTAACCCTTCTTGAAAAAGAGCTGAAGCGTTGTTAATTTCCTTGGACTTAGAAGTTCTTGATTTTCAAGTAAATGAAACAAAAACTAAGTTTTTCTGTACATATATGTATCGTCTGGTGGTATATAGCATAAAGGAATTATGGAGAACGTTCAAGTGCCATGGATCACTCACCACTAATCGACATATAGAAGGAAATTAATGACTAATTCTCTGACAAAATGAATGAGATCTATATCAAAGACACTATCCTATAGTTTCAAATAATACTTAATGACAATGTCTTTAAAACAAGACCAGGTGAAGTTTGGAATGTAGATGTTACGAATATTCACATTCTCATATGTGAATAATTTGCATTATCTTAAACATTCACATTCATATAAAACGATGCGAATGCCATGCAGATCACGACAAGTAAAATAGTCTTATGTATTAATCATCGAATGCTCGGCTTATGGGGGGAAAATCAGAGTATTATTTTTGTAATTGTTATTTCTAATTCTTCAAATTTGATTCCAAACTAAAAATATGTTCAATTTGATTTAAACCAACTTAACCTAGATGATTCCAATATAAACAGTTTTGTCTTTCTTAATATTATCAACCGCATTCGTAATTACCTAAATTATGGTATTCTAAATAATCCCGATCGGAATTCCTTTAGGATAGACTTATGAGAATAGAAAAAGTCACAAAGCTCTTAGTGTAGAGGAGAACAAACCTTAGAGAATGTATTCTTTGTACATAAAATTGTAAATTTGAATCTCTTTATTTTGTTATCACATAGTTAAAAGGTCTCATTATCGTTATCGGATTATCGCCCGGAATAACCTAAGAATTATACTTCATTTACATAAATACGTACAGCATTATTTGGGTAGGTATACAAATAAATAAATGTTAGTCGTGGGCCAGAGGAGCTCCCCCCCGTATGTATACATATGGAAAGGACTAAAATATAGTAATGTGCAAATGTGTGTGTTACCAATGTTCTTAAAGTTTTTGCCATTTTTTATTAAAAAATCCAGGATTTGTTGCGTCACTTATAAGTTATGACGCATATCACAGAATAGGATGAATCGGATACACTGGGAACGGTTGAGAAATCTCTAACGGTGTTTGGAAAAGCTCGAAAGAAATACCTATGCGTAGTTTTTGAATATGAAATTTACGTAGACAATCTGTATATCAATGAAAATGGAGATTATTAGTGGGGCTGTAGCACTAACGATTACTAGTTGCAACATGTGGACAGTTTCAGAAAAACCTCAAAGTTTTCAGACTAATGCTGTGCATTTATTAAAACGGCCAAAAGCAAACATAATTAAAAATTTCTACAATGAGTTCATTTACTTAAGAGATTTTTTGAGATTTAACTTTATTTTGATATTTTCACTAAAATGTTTTATTTTTCGAAATTTTTGCTGTAAATATTTTGTGTTTGGATTACTAATTATAATTTGACTAAGTATACAAATAAAATAAAATAATATATTGGATATTACCTATTAAGTACCAAAATTTATTTTTTTTGCCCCTTTTACATAATCTCATCTCTATTTGATATAAATATCTACAACAAGCCATTTTTATAATGTTTTTTTTAGTACCTACTGCATACTTATTAGTAAAATAGATTTCTTACGCGGAAATCAGAAAAGCCTTTTTTTTCATCAGAAATGTCCTTTTTTGGACCAGAACTAATAAATTGAACTAACACTTACTTTTCATCCCTTTAATGACTACTCTCCTCCCTCCTCAATGATTTATTGGTCATTATGTCGTACTAAACGTTCAATAACTTTTACAAGCTTTCCTATTTCACACTCACTTTTTCAGCTGTCCAACAAAAACAAAAAAAAAAAAATTCTCGAGGTTAACTTTAACGGGTCTTGTTTGGTAAAAAAAAGGTTGTAATAAATATGAAAAAAGAATAGGCGCCAGTTTAAGCCCTTAAAAATAAATCCTTTACAGTGATTGTTTAAACAGTAAACTGTAAACCTCAAAAC
The DNA here is from genome assembly GCA_958496155.1 of Sisyra nigra. Lineage (NCBI taxonomy): Eukaryota > Metazoa > Arthropoda > Insecta > Neuroptera > Sisyridae > Sisyra > Sisyra nigra. Next base: position 31,591,735 of record OY292316.1, on the reverse strand, counting down.
TTGGTCTGAATTGCGTGAGGTCTATGTTTCAAGTTCATGTTTTGTATGGTTAAATGGAGGCCTCCTGGTGCGTCGTCGTATTGTTCAAGTGACAAAGTGGTTGAAAAGATTTTGCCAGGAATTGAACAAAGATCTGATATACGAGTAATAAGAAGAAAAAAATGTGAACAGAAAAAAGTAAATAAGAAATAAGAAATAAGAAATATATTGGCCATCGAAGTCGCAGTGCAAGGTATATTATGTTTGCATTGAATAGGTGCGTCTTGTTGACGTTTTTTCCCAAGTGTTTATGGACACCAATATACTATGTCCATTACATATGTACCTCTTCTTTATTATCGCCAACCACCAGCATCGTCATCATCTGTATGTGTTTTTTACATACCAATCAATCCAATTCCAAGCTTAAAAATTTTTCAACAAATCTTGTTGTAACAATCCCAGAGTTATTCCAAGTCGGATTTTTCAATTTGTCTAAATTTTTTCGTTTAAAAACAAACAGCAAACGATGGAACTGAAAAACGATGTGTTCGATATGTTGTGATTGAATGACTCGGTTTGCTATACCTATAGGAATGTGTGGTGTTCGCATGCAGAAATTCTCTTCGTGTGTTTCTCTGTCGTCTGTCGAAGACTGAGCACATTTCATTGAGAGCAAATTCAAATTAAATGTCTCACCGCATTCCCGTTTCGTGTTCGCCTAATGAAGAGCCAATAAATTATTTTACGCGCGACTCGACGACAACGACAAACGGGCGGCGGCACTCACACGGTTTATGACGCGGAAAACCACCGAAACGCTGATTAGAGTCATTCACAGCATATTTTCCAACGGGAATCGACGCAACAATTCTTGATTAAGTTTCTAACATGGATTTGCCATTACGTTCTTATTTTATTTTTTGGCTCAGGAATGATTAGTTGAGAAACGTCGACAAACATATGAATGAAAACTGCATTAACTTCTGGTTAGTGGCTTTTTACGGCTTTTCAAGCAAGAATCGTTAATAATAGAGCAGGTCAGGACTGGTCATAAAACAGTCTGATAGGGCAACTGTTCGATGAGTCGATTTAGTCAATGGTCAAAAAGCCGTTAAAAGTATGAATTTTACGTTTAACTTTATATATTATACTTTACAGTATTATAGATTACAGACATAGTTATAATATGGACTGGGTAACCGGTATAGGGCAGAATTATTGATTCTTAACGGAAAAAGACTTGTCAATGTTAAAACTTTTACTTGAAAAAGATACATATTTTATAATTAGAATACTTGGATACGTTGGCGTTTCTAACTTTGCTAATTAATAATTAAATTAAGAATATCGACTTTAAATTGTCAACTTTCAATTGACTCAAAGAAACTTCGTAAGTTATCAAGCAATGTAATTTTTTTCTAATGGCTTGGATGTCTTAATAGGTTTGTTCCAATCAGCCCCCTGTCCGTTTGTGTCGCATGTTTTAGTACCTTTGGGTGGCGCTGGTAGAGTAGTTGAACAACAGCTGTTAACTATTTATGTTGTTATTTATCAGTTCTTTCTGCTATTATCATCGTTACTGTCACCAATGACAACTTCATAATTAATCTCATATAATAACAATAATAATGATAACAATAAATATAATATAACTGACTTGAAGTTTAAAAAAAACTTATTTCTAATCTCGATAAAATGTCGTCGTTTTACTGTACAACTAGCGCTATCTGCAAGCAGTGACAAAATAGAGTCATTTCTGTAACATGGAATTGTAGGGGTTGGTTCCAATCATCCTCTATTTTTAAATTTAATTTAAACAAAATTTGTAAATAACTATTGAAATATCTTGCCTATAGATTTATCAAGTCAAGTATAGTTGAACATTGTAGGTATACATGAACTATGCTTGATATTTGTTACATATAAATGAAATAACTTCGAAAATTATTGTTTGACTGGATTTGGCATATAAATATGTGACTCGAATTTGACTCAATTTCAAGTCAAGTTTCCAATAAACACCCAAAATAAAAATCCTACAAGTCGGAATATTTACTCCCATTGTTAAAAATGTGTCTTTACTTTTCTTTAGATTCAAAAGATATTCCAGCCTTTGAACGATTTTGCAGACGGGATTAGTAAAGGTACTTAACCACTTTTTGCTACACTTAAATTTATGCTGCTCGGGGCCATAACTCCCTCTGTTCACTATAGCTTCTCTTCCTGTTATAATTTGACTGTTTCTCTCTGAAATTGGCCAATATTTGATTAGCAGTTTACCGAAGATTTGGATAAAAAAAACTTTCTTTACCACTTGCAATAATCATTTTCAGATGATTTGATTGTTGAAAAAATATACTTAAGACACAAAAAAAATCCTTCAAGCCTAGTTTTTTTTTCCTGAACATCTTGTAGTAACGGAAATAAATAAACCGTAAAGCTGAGTATACATTTTTTTATATCTGATAACTTTTTAATTGATAATTTTTAACGAAATTAATTCATACTTATTCCTAACTTTCAATCATGGAAAATGTTACTTCATTTAAATACCATATTTTTAAGATAGAACCATAGCGTAAAATAACATATCTAGAATGTAAATTAACGAAAAAATATTTAACCCCTCCAGTTCTGAATTATTAGTTACAGTAAAAATTTTTTTATACTGAATATTGGTAACAGGGAAATTATTGAGCAAAATTTGTAATTTTTAAAATATTTATAAATGTTCCCCATTTTCCATCATGTGCATGATTGTACACATTAGGATTAAAGTGTCTCAAACATATTCAAATAACAATTTTATAAGGATTCAAATGTTATGTGCATAATTCTGATGGGGTTATTTTTCTCTAACCAACCATAGTTTCCTTGATAACTGATAAGTAGTTAAATTTAAAAAAAAAAAAAACTACCCCAAATTTTGGTTTTGTCACCTTTGCAAAGCGGCACTGATCTTTAGAACGTTTTCTAAAGTCTGTGAGGGCAAAATGTAACATATTTTATTAGCAAAAGCAACAATAAAATCTTGTCAAAACAAATTGTTCATCGTTTTATTGCTACATACAGAAAAGGCCTTTTTTGCTCAAATCGAATAGCGACAAGAGAAATACCTACATATAGGTAATAAAACAGGTCGTTGTCGTTGTTGTTACAACACCATTTAAATTTTATTGTCTGTTTTTGTTAAGATAAAAATGCACACTGTCCAGTTTACGCACTTATTGTTATATATTGTAGATGTGCTGATTTTTTTTCTCTATAATATATTGTATAAACACAGTAAAATTGAATAGTTGAGACCAGTTGAGATGCATCTTAGCATCTTAGGGCAGGTCATAAGATTTTTTTTTCTTTCTCCGTTCTGTTTGTTGATCTTTTCGGGTTTCGACGCACTTAACATACACACACTATCTTTTAATAAATGGACGTTCCAATCAGTCTTAAGACAGATTTCAATGCGGACAGACTTAAATAATGAAAAATGAAATAGTGTTGATTGAAGAAAAATTCGTTTCACCCAAAGTGTATTATGTGCGTTTGAGTGAATTTAACTGTGTTTTGGTTGAGGTAGAAAAAAACCAAGAACAATTTTTGCTCGACGTCGAGCCTAAAAGCTTTTTTGAGTCGCACGTGCAAAACGTGTCAAGTGCAGCATCATTCGCATTGTTAGTTATTTTCAAAGTGTGTCGCACCACCGAAATGATTTACAACAATTTTGAGTGAATGTAACGTCGCAGAGTCGAAAATGGAACTCTCAGCCAACAAAAGCAACAACAAACAGACAAAACATTTATGGTAATTATATTTTTAATGTCGCTCTTAAAACAAACTCATTTCACTTGAAAATGACGTGCTGAAAGATGGGCAAATTTCTTTCGCAAAAAAACTTGCCTTTGTCTTTTCGTAGGAAAAAATTTATAACAATTCCTTATTTTATGGTTTCGATGAATTCTTGGCATTTTTGAGACAAAAAAACTTGGGATTTGAGACGCATCTCTTGTTTCCTTTCAAAATTTCTGCGTTTTATCACTCAACAGTCTTCCTTTTAACACACCAAAAAAAGTTGAAATAAATTGGCCTATTTAAGATAAATAAGATGTCTCGCGTCCCCCATTAAACGGGGTAGCGTATGTTGGTTGTTTGTGTCTCCGAAACACGTTACGTATACATCATACTGTCAATAAAGGCATTGAAGCGTGTGCTTCATTATGATGACATCTAACAATCAAAGAACAATGAAAACGACACGAGAAAGCCACCGAAGGCGCCACCCGTTTATAACTCGTTTGCTTTCCTGGCTGTTTATTTATTTTTTTTCGTTCGCTCATCCAGTGGCTCGCGTCCACGTCCTTTTAACTCTAATCAAGCCAGACTAATTCACACATGACCTAGTCGATAAATTTTTTTGACGTAAAACAAGTTATTTGCAATTGAAAAAATGTTCCGATAAAATCTATAATAAAATTAAATTAAATAACGTTGGTACGTTTCGTCCACCCCCCGTTGCGATACATGGCGGATGCAACAACATATTCAGGTTTTGCAAACAAGAAACTTAAAAAAAAACGACACTTCATTACATGTTATGTTTGCATTAAATCGGTTTGGTAATTGAAAAGATCTGGTCGATATGAATGAATTGTTTTTGTGTACTACGGCTTCGTCAAAAAGGTGATGGCAACTGCCTACGAAAATATTCGGATAACAATAGTCGATGGGAGGATTTTTTTTGATTAGCTCTTAGTGATAAGACACTTGCAAAAAGGAGGATGAAACTGTGAGAAAAAAAATATCACGTTACCATATTACCTTCTCAAGTTAAAATCGACAAAATTGAAGAGATGCATTGTTCTCTTATCGAAAAAAAAGGCTGGAGAAAATTTAAGTGTAGTTTACAACACTTTTTTAAGTCTAAAGGGAATGTTTTTAAGGAGATTTGATATGAATCCATTGAGTTGAACCTGCACAAATATGCTTTTAGTACTCTCGAAATTGATAACTTGAATAAAGTATTATATTGTGATTTGAGGAGAAATTGACGCAATATAGAAGGACGAAAAGAGAAAAAATAAATAAATGCATTTTCAATCACTTATTTTATTTAAATGGATCGATTACATTAAATTTTGCGTAAGTACTTATTTGAAACGGAAAGAACAGAAAATCATATGATTTATTATTTGCTTGCTGAAATACCCGGTGTTCTCCAAATTGAAATGTGTTGAATATAGATTGTAACACTTTTATTATCAATGTCTGTCAGATGTACAATATTTTTTTTATACCACGGCCGAAATTTGAACTCATTTTATATCGGTGAAGTAAAAACAAATGATTTAGTCAAGAATTTTAAGGTTCAGATCTTTTCATTAATGCTATACTCTTTCAAGCTTAGTAAAATTATTAATAATGTATCTTTATTAGGGATGTTACGGAGGTGGTTTTATCGGAAATAAGTATTTGTAAAGTCTGGATTTGATTTTAATTCTTAATAAATCAGCATAATTTTTTTGGTTTATTTAAGGTTGTATAAACTACTATGGTCATTAGCGATCGGGGAATCCGAAAACTCATGAAAATAATCTTGGGCTTTCATTGGGAATCGACTAGGACCACTGGCGTATAGGGCGACAATCTATAGTCAACCACACCACTAAGTGGCCTATAAATAATCAATCATGATTCATTTGAAAAAAATCCATAAATCCTTTTTGATACATCTAAGAAAACCCAAAAAATTGTTCTTTCCAAGAATGCTTATATCTAACTATTTTGCTCAATGAAACTTACTATAAATATTTGTAGCAAATTAAAAAAAAAAAAAAACAGTCGACAAGTTTCCAAATGTGTGGTCTCAAATTACACGTGGTATTAATAACCGATTATTAACTATCTATATTTGTTAATATATATGTTTTGACATCATTATATCATAATATGGTATATTATGTAGTAGACAAACCTACAAAACAGACAGAAACACATTCAAATATTAATAATAATTTATTCAAATCGTTAAATCAAAAAAAAAAAAAAAAACACTACAGAAATGTTTGAGGAGAGTCAAATTTCAAAGACAGCCGTGTTAATAATTAATTGATAACGCTTATAAAAAGTGACTAGTAGCCTATAATACATCAATAACAGTTAAGCAAATAGGTACCTTCTTAACAGTTGTATTAAGTACAGAACTGTTCAAAAGTTTTAGATCACGTACAAAAAATGTTTGCTCTTTTTTGCACGTTAATATAATTTCACTTTTTTAATTTTTTTTTTGTATTTTTTTTTTATTACTTTACAAGCAGTTTATAAAAATATTATATCTTTAAATTATTATTATCAAAATATTCAATATAATAAATAATACATTTGTAACTATTGACCATCTATATGGTCTGGTGGTGGTGGTGGAAGATAGATTCTCTTGTAAACCCTTTCTATCTGTGAAACTAAATTTTCTGTTTCACCAATCATAACGACGAGTATATTTAGTATGACGCGCCCAATAAAATGTAAAATTGCCCACTTAGTGGCGCAGTGGTTAGAACAGGTTGCTCTCACCGCTAAATGCGTCAGTGGTACTGGGTTCGATTTCCGTCGTATCCCTAGATATAAGAATGAAGATCTAAGATTTACATGTCCTATAGAAATTTTCTGTGTGTATAGACAGTCGTGATATGACCTAAGATAAAGCGACTTTAAACACCTAAAAAAAATTTAAAATTTGATCGCTCGACAATTTAGACAGCTTATAACTGTTAATGAACTGGAACAATGACTGAGGTAGTATTATAAGATGTAATTTAAAACAAATATTCTGGAACCTACTGAATTTTTAAGGACATCACTTTTGACTTTTGTTTTATCTATATTATATCTATGTGAATAAAGATATAGATTTAAGAAATTTTCGGATCTCGTAGCCCAAATTAATGTATATATATATATAGTTAGCACATCATCTAAAAAAAAATTAATTTAAAACCCAGCTAGATTAATTAGGTAGATAAATTCGGAAACCGATTAAGTAGCCTTATTTAGGCCTAGCTCTACACTAGACACCTTGCCCACAAGCGACGAAATACTTTAAAATAGTTTCTCATCAGTTGTCGAAAGCAACTAGGTATCTCGCATTGGATCAACTAATTAGTTCGTGTATATATAGTATATATAGTATATAAGTATATATACTTCTGTATATTTTTCTTCTCTAAGAAAAAAATCTGTTGAGTTCCGTTCCGTTAGTGAAGTTCAGTTCCGAGAGGATTTAGTATCAAAATAATTGGTGTTATAATAAAGTTCAGAGTTATCATTTATCGCAGAATATAAATACTACCTTAAAGTTTCACTTAGGGTTTTTGAGGTTTTTGAACAAGAAGAGAACCATCTGGATATTCCATATTTATATCTTGTTACAGTTTGAGTGTCTACTTTAGTTTGTGTATGAGCAAACTAATATGTTCATACACAAACATAATATTTTCCGACTCATAAAACTACGTGGTATTTTCCGGGTTAAAAAACTACGCGGTGTAAACATAATAATATAATATTTAGTTTGCACACGTACACTAAGTGGACACTCAAACTGTAACATATATACTCTATGGAATAATCTTATGGTTCGTTGTTTAAATCTCTGTGAAGTTGGCACCGCCAAATGAGAAATTAAAAAAAAAAAACATATATTTTATTTGTTTACTCACCGTGTGCCCACATTTGCCCAGAAAAATGTTTCGTTTGCCCACCCTTAATGGAATACTTATTTAAAAAAGAAAAAATATCTGGTGCGAGGCGTCACACAACTTTCTTTTACTTTCATTCATGAAAATACTCGCTGTTAGTTAAAAGAAATATAAGCACTTTGTAACATATAACATATACATATAAACAGTACTATATGCATACAACTTATAGGGCTATATGTATATACACAAATTCCCAACCTTCATCCCAGAACCGCCCTTATTCAAATTTTTGCAGGAAAAAGTTTCAAATAAAAGTTGTAGCCATTAATGAGTCTAAAAACGATAGAAAGTTTAAAGAAAATCGTTAGAGCCGTTTTCGAAAAAAATTGAAAAAGCTCAAAACGCCTAGAGTAAAGTAGAGCTTTCGGTTAACCGATTTCAACCAAAAGCTTCGCGGCACAACTTGGTATAATATGGAGGCCAGATTTCAAGTTTGGTGAAATTCGGATAAAGTTTTCGATAAGATATGGCTGTCACACACAGACATGTTTCTAAAAACCACTTTTTTGGACTCAGGGGACCTCAAAACATATATTTCCGGTGAAAGCTCGAATTCGAAAATTCGATTCGATTACAATACCTACTTCCTTTAAGTACTATAAAGTAGTAAAAGAAAGTGAAAATTGAGGTCTTAAAAAATGATAAAAATTGAGCATGTCCCAAATAGAATGGTTTTATGATTTTCGTAAGAATACCTCTTAAACTATTGTATACCTAATACAATATGTGTTTGAAAAAAATTATAAAAACGGAATTTATAACTCCAAATATAACGAATATCATATCTGTATTGTAATTAAAAAAAATATAGTAATGAAAACAATACAAGTACAACAATAAAAATTCAAAATTGCGAAATAAAATTAATTATAATTGTAGGTTTTCAAACAATACATGGTAAACTTTTTATCACGAAAAAAATGCTCGGGTGGTAAGTGATACTTGTATAATGTAAACTTTTTTCATTGATTTGGGCCCCTTTTGCGTAAGAAAAGAGTGATAAATAAACGTAAATTTTCATTTTAAGATAATTTATAAGACATTGGACTCTTAAAAATTCTATATCCTAGAATGGTCAACGGTTCTGTGAGGTAAATTACTTTTTCTAGCATAAACTATGGAAAGAATTTTAATGAAATATTGTGAAAAATAAAATCTAGTGATGTGAAAAATAAAATTAATAAAAATAATTAAATCTTATCTTGTTAAATAATGTTTGGCGGGTAGAAGATGCAATGAAAAATTTCTTTAACTTATAAAAACGTTTTCCGTGTAATAAAATATAATTATCTTTTCTGAAAAAATGATTGAAAGAAAGTTCTTGGACTAAATATAACATTTAGTTTAGATATATTCGAAAAGTTATTTGCGACAATTTGCATCCCAATTTTTTTTTTAACCTGAGCCCTCATTGGTATCGGTAAAGGTTTCTGTAATTATGATTCAGTTAATTTAGATACGTTTAGCGAAGCGGGTGAGTATCATCTAGATCCCAGTCATTGTATAAAAGTAGCGATCTACTCAAACATTTTTAAACTGTAGTGTATTAGTTTAAAGTGTTGAGATTACTTTTTGATTAATGGTCGTTCAAATTTGAATTGATTTAGGTAGTTGAGTTTAAAACGCCATTAATTTCGTTTCTTATTTATTTATTCATTTTTTTTTGGGACTCATGATTTGTATGGCGACATAGTCTCGATTTATAGCATTCAAATTGAAAATTGTTACATTTAAATTTTGCGATCACGACGACCACGTGAATTTCATTTGTTTATTGGTTGTTGGTGTCATTAAATTAATTAATGCCATCATAAAATTAACTCAACTAAATCTTTTTATCGATATTATTATTTTTATTGTAAAAATAACTGCAGTATTTCATAGAAGAAATAAATATACGCTAATTTGTTTTCATTGACAAAAGTCTTGAACACAGAATAAAAATCATGGCAATAAAATCAAATAAATTTATTTGAAAATGCAAATTTTTACAGTGGAATTTTTGTTTTGTACTTATTTATATAGATAAGATTTTAGAAATCTTAACGAGACTTGAGATGTGTTTTTTGTTTCAAACAACACGATGATGAAGAAGAAACGAAAAGAAGTTCGAGTCAAATAATTTATTAATTAGTTATCAATTACCGAGATAAGCATCTATTGACTATTTAATTAATTAATTGATTATTATTATTTAATAATAGATTAACCTCTTATATATTGCAACTAAACTCGAAGGTTTTTTCTTCTTCTTCTCTGGAAATACCTGTTGGATTTTTAATGTATAAATGTATTCAGTTAACCGGAATTAATTATTAAAAAAAAAGTTGTGACGCCAAATATATAGAGCTTTTCTTTATTTGCATTTGTATAAGCAATAAGCATCTTTGTGTCCTGGACGGTTATCTATATTTATTAGGCTTGTACACGCGTTGTTATTTTATTTTATCATAAAATATAAAGGAAGAGGACAACAAATGGATCAGAAGTAGATTTTCTCTCGCCATTTGAATGCAATATCGATTACAACCAGTAAATGTAAGCAGTAACGATGGAAGTCTTCTCGATCGATCGCACGCCCACCATTTACAGTCCTCCACTTCGAAATCGATATACTATACGAGAATCGTATTTATGCTAATTTATCCACTTACTATGAGCATATTATAATTTCCATCTCCACGATCTTCCAGTTTACGAAAAAAAAAAACTTGTCGTTTAATTACACTATTATTAATGCAAATCTAATTGGCTAGTGATTGAGTAAAATTTTTTTTTCCACTCTGGTCGTCGACTCAATTTAAAATCAATTCATAACATACACACTGAGAAGACGTACAGTGTATGTGATGTTGTGATTAAAATGTTGAGACTACGAAGCGGCGCAAGTTCACACCTAGTTAAAACTAATTAAAACAAACACGTAATTATTTATGAATTATTGCATAATTGCGACGAGTTTTCCATTGCATCCCTCTAGCGAAATGCGAGCGTTTCATTCCACGTCCAAAAGGACAGCGCAAAATGCTTTTGCTGCTCCACTGCACGTGTGTGACACAATATATATGTGTATGAAGAGCGACACAAACAAGTTTTCTTCGGTGTCCTTCCGAGAATTATCGCAGTGATTTATGGGTAATTTTAATAAATCAGAATAAATTATGGACACACGAAACGACTTACTAGCACTCGGCAGCGTCTGAAAAAATTTTCTCTCGCTCTAGGAAAATACATTTTTTATCTCAAGTGGCTGATAAAATGCAAACACTTAAGTGTTAGTTTGGAAAAAATTCCATCGTTTATCTAGTTGAGGAGGTGCGGAGGTGTTAATCATATTATAGACATAGTTTAATCGGTCCAATTTATGCACACGCCTAATATATTCTTAATTTGCAGTCATTTTTAGGTTTGTTTTACTTTTTCGTTGTTGAAAAATGGTGCACCCCAGTGGCGATTTGTGGTATATTGAGATGGGGGTGCTGTGTTAAAAAAAAAATAAAAAACATAATGTCCCAATTAAATTTATGTATTTTTTGTTTCATTTGTATACAAAATCTATTCTACGATTTTTAGCGTTTAGCTGGATAAAGGAGTTAATCGGTCTTGATCCATATTATCCCCTAGCAATGACTCATTTCGTTTTAGCTAAGCGTACTATTGTCTAAATGCATTTGTAAAGTAGAGTCGAAAGTAGCGACAAAATTAATTCGCTCTTTAAAAACACCAGGATTTTGCAACGAACTTCTCTCATCGTGGCCACGAACGTACTGACACTGCCGATACCACAGTGTCAGTTTTGCTTGTTACATGCACAGAATGGAATACACGAACTGAAGCGTTAATAGACAAAGCTGAACGAAGCCGGCTGAATTGACACTATAAGAACCACAGTTTCAGGCTTCATATTTCAACGTATTCTAAATAAGATTTAAATAGTTCGTTTACATAACAATTGAATTGATTATGTTTAACGATTTTATTATATTATTACTATAATTCCATCAATATTTTTTTTGGTTATTAATAGTCGCTTGGAACGTCCAAGGTCATCAGCGCCTCAATATTATTGTCATTTAATAATATGAATGTAAACACTAAACAGTATTTTTACATAATTTGTTTGAGGTTGCTGCAGTACCGCAGTGGATATGGACGAGCCGCCACTGGTACACCCTAAAATTTGTTGTTTTGAATAAAACGCATCTAAAATTTTCATACGCTTTAATTTCGTTTATTTTTTACCTACGAGTATATACCTTGGCTCCCTCCCAGTTATATGCCAGTACTAAATCAAAAACCCAAATTTTGGGATGAATTTTCATTATTTTCATTATTCAACGACGGATGGGTTTTTTCGTTGATTTTAGGAACCTCTTGTGACTGAGCTGCTTAGTGGTACTCACCAAGAATGTTGTGAATATGAAATTTCGGGTCTGTACACCGATATGATAATAATTTAACACCGGTTTCAGATACGGTTATGCTTATTAATTATTTCGGATTATCCGTTAGTTTCAAATAGTTTTGGTTACAGATACAGAGGAACCTCAGTTAACGAGCTTAATTTGTTCCCAAAACCTACTTGAAACTATCCGAAACATTTATATTGGAATCGGTTACGGGTAGATTTTTATTTCGGATTACGGAGCTCCTGAACATTCCAGTTCTCACTAAATGGTGTAGTGGTTCAATTGCCGCTCCATGAATCAAGGGTCTTCTTGTCAATTCCCACTGTGACTCCAGAATTTTTATGTTTTGGTCTTCGAATCCAATGCATCTTATTCAGTGTAGTAGTTGGTAACATTTGATACATTTTTTTTTTATTTTTCGATTATGTTCTATGCTTGCCCAAAATAACCCAAGATATTGCTTCTTACATCTTACATCTTAGTCCACTATATGTAATACTGGAAATGTACTTTACACACTCAAATCGAAGTAAAAGTTTGCCTTACTTTTATTTTTAAACCGTGTTTAAGTTTAACAGCGTTTAAGGAATGGCTGAAGCAAAAAATATTTTCTATAAAATTAATTTTCATTTAAGTTATTCTGCAATTACTTAAAAAAAATAAAACACCCAATGTTTGTAATTTCGTAGTCGTTAATTTGTTGAAAAATTAAGATAAAAACCTGTTCATGTTATTTACAAACATTTAGATCGATCGAGTCAGGATACAGAATAAAAATTTCCTCTTATGTTAATTAAAGATTTACGAGCAAATAACTCAGCCTTTAAAACGAGTGACCGTAAAAGTAAATTGTCTTAACGCATATTTCAAATAAAACCGTTTCAATTTTACAGTATCACGTCTGTTATGTTAAGAATTTCCTCGTTTTTCGATGGCTTGCCATACGCTCTGATGTTTTGGCAGGTTATGTCCAATCGAAATGAAGAGATCATCTCGGTTTGAAAAATTCGAATCGAAAAAGTAGACGGTTTTTATCTGAACTGTGTGATCAAATAATAATAGGGCGGCTTCAGAGGATGCTGGCTTGCGAATGCATCCTTTGTGAAAGATATCTCAATGACATTGCAGTTAAACGCCGATGCCGCAGTCAAAGTCCATTAGGATTTACAGTCTTAATATTTTAATGACAATCTTTAATTATACGAATAGAGGAAAATCGTTTCGAATCGATTCGATTCTAAGTTACAACATAAATATTTATAATGCTAGTGAAGTAATGTTGAGACATGAAAGATTATGACATGGACATTAAATCGTTGCATTTTTTTGCAATTAATTGCATTTGTCTTTTTTTTTTTCGTTGATTTGTTCAAGTGTTCGAGTGAGGAATTTTCTATTTTCGTTGTCCTAAGTTGTTTGATTTATCGCTATAAAATGAACAGTTTATTATCGAACATTTTCTTGTGAACGAAAAAAAGAGATTTAGCCAATTTTTGATTTGTGTTTTAAGACCACTGATTAAATTGTTGACGGCCAAGAAATAAACAATTTTGTTAAAATTTGTCACCAAAAATTTATGAATGACCTTTTCCTTTCTATGAAAGCGTGTGTGTATGGTTTTTTTATCAGTTCATTATCATTTTTTGATTTATATCCTAACGAAAATCGGTCTCCTGCAGAGCCACGACTACTAAAAAGTTTATGTTATTTTTTTTATTTAGGTACATTGACAAAAATCTTTTTGTCTCTAAATAAAGTCTAGAGATTAAGAATCGTCAGAAAACCATTAAAAAATTTCATCCCATTTCACACGTTTTTTCAGCTTCATTACTAAAGCTCATTTTGTCTATATAAAACACCAATTATAAATCCTGTTTTTTTTTTTAAATTTGGTCAAAAATCCCATAAACCGTCAAATTCTTTTGTAACAATTAACAAACCGACCTCCAATATAACATGATCATTAAGTCGAGGAATTGAGTCGGAGGCGAGATAAATACACGATGATATCATTTAAGTATGGTCTGTTCATTTCTACCACTTGACTCGTACTATCTTGCTTTGGAGATCTACGAATCAAAAATATATATATATTATATATTTCATGCACCTCAATTTATAATTACAGATTATTTATTTGAATCCGACAAATGGTCGCTAAAGATGCCTTAAATACATATTATGCATGTAGGTAGATATCATCATCAGAAAGCTTTTAAAAATAAACCAGAGGCGTGTAGTCTATGCTTTCCTATAAATTATGGAAAAAGTAGTAAATTATGTTATTTTATTCAATTTATGGTACATATGTTTATCGTTCTTTATGTAGTTAAAAATTCATCCATTTTAAATTATACAGCGCTTGGATAGAGTTTCATATTCCCACCAATATTCTCTGTCAAAATTTCAAGTTTGATGAAATTCGGATTAAGCCTTCAATACAGTATTGGTGTTACACATACAGGTAGACATTTTTCTAAAAATCATTTTTTTTATTAAGAGGACCTCAAAACGTATATTTCCGGTGAAAACTTAAAATCGATAATTTGACCCAATTACAATAAGTACCTAATTCTTATAATTCTAATTCTTAATTTTACTTTAGAGTTGCCAAGAAAGAAAAAATTGTACAGCACCGAGCACGTGATAAAAATTAAACTTCTTAAGAAACAAAGAAATGAGAGATTAAGCGTTAAGGTTAGGGAGGGGGGGGGGGTAGTACAGTAAATATTCTGTTTATTCAATATTTACGCTGTCATCTTATTCTATCGCTGTTTGTACATCATTCTGCTGTTTAACTTTTGTGCATCAGAATATATTGTTCTCATTCTTTTTCTGTATACGTCGTATCTTCCTTCTATCTCGTGTAACGAAAGGAAGCGTCCTTTCTAATTTTCATCCATTTATCAATTATCGAATCGCCGCTTAGGAAGTTTCATTTCGGAAATAGACATTGTGGCTTAGAATTTTATGGATTTGGGATTTACAGCTGAACACGTTTAGTTTGAATGGTTTTACAGAAGATAACTCCTCGTAAGTAGAACAATGACCAAGTTACTTTAAAAAAAATTAATAACTAAAATAAATTTTTTTATTAAAACTAAATTATTTTACTTTGTATAGAGAATGTTCTGAAGTTTTTAAAACTTTGCTTACATTTTCAATACGATTATTATTTTAACAGTAATTTATTGCCTTTAACCTCTATAGTCGCTTAAATGAAATAGTTTTAACCTATCTAACCCTGCAGCTACACTAGACATAAATTTAGTCAAACTTATAGTCTGACTGATATTTTTGTCGGTTCCAAAAAACCACACTTGCGATACTCAGTCAGACTTTGTGCCAGACTTTTCATTCGTAAAATTGTTTAAAGTTGTTAAAATCGAAATTTTGTTTCAAAAATGATTGAAAATTCAGTAAAAATAATTTTTCGTCACAAATGCTTTGTTTTTACATATAAAATTCACTTTCAGCCATTTGCAAAATATAATTTGATAGATAAATCTTCATATCAGTCCAAGTTTAAATCGACACAAAAATCTAAAAAATTCAGTCAGGGTATAAGTTCAGTCAGGTTTACACCCGATTTTTGATGGACTGGACATAAATTTAGTTCAAGAAAAAGTCTAGTGTAACCCGTAAGTAAGAGACTGTCGCTGAAATAATAAAAAAAGAATTGTGCTTCTTAGATCTTTTTCAAAGCAAGCAAAATTTTAGATTTTTTTCGTTGATCTTTTTGTGGTTACTTAAAAACTATTACAATTGAAATTATTTAGGCGTCAGCTCCAAAAACTAAGTTTACAGTTATAGCTATCTGAAAATCAAAATTTCAATTAATTCTTAGTTAAAATCTATTAAATTTTGTCCTAAGTATAGGTATAAAAGTGCAACAACCAATTTTTTTATATATATATATTGATGTGAAAATCCGTCGCCCGCTACTGAAAAAGGCTGTATTTGAATTGAGTCTTCCCAAGAGAGGCTTTTGCTCGAGCTCTTGAGGCGTTGAAGTTTCAGAAGTTTCATATCAATGGTAACAAATTGATCCACTTTGCATACAAAAGCATCGAACTAAGTCTTAACATATGTCTTCATCCAAGTGTTAACAAAGATATTTTGATAAAAATAATGTGATCATTTTACCTCTTACATCGATTTTAAAATCATTCAATTTTTTTAACTAATCAAACCTTTTAGGTGATGGTTTGATGGTTGTTAGTTTGATGGTTTGATCTATTGGGTCGTTCACATTATAAATTAGATATTTTAAGGAAAATTCAATGCTTTTTACTAAGTATGCTAGATTTTTACTGGTAAAATTCCGTATCACAGGTATTTTTTTCATCTTGAATTTTGACCCAAATTCATTCATCAAAACCAAGTAATAAATCTTCTAATTATACAATGATTTCATGGCTTTAACAAATAAATTTTTTGTGTCCGAGAGAAACAGACCAAGAAAAAAACAAATTTATTTACGATGAGCCCATTTTTTTCTTCTAAATGGAAAATTTATGTTTTATATCGTCGAAAACAAGATCCGTTTTTCCACCCGTTTGAAGCCACCGAAGAAATGTCGAACAAAACATTCACGTGATGTGATAAAAGTCGAGTAGGTATCTTATGATGATAGTGTAATAAACCAAAATTCGAGGGGTTTTTTTTTGTGTTTGTCAAGCCGCTGGCTCTATGTATGTGAAGATTGGTAAGAGTTGAAAGAAAGTCGGAGTAAATCATTTTGATTCCCAAGAGTAAGTTCAATTTTATTCTGTTGAGAAGATCTCGTTGAATTTGAATGTTCGACGGGTCATAATTTCGTTTTTGAAATTTTATTGCCGCAGACACACGCGCGACTCTCAATAAAATCATCATGAAAATTTTTAATGTTGCCATGAATCATTCGACCAATCGTAAGTGTCGCGATCGCTTAGCATAAAAAATCTACGTCTTTGATAGAATGTTCAACAATTTGTCTCTGCGTGGCGATTTTATAGCCTAAACATTGCCATTATTCGAAGCGACAATAACAGTGTGAAGAAGAAGAAAAAGAATCACAAGGCATTCTATCTCCCGCAAATCTCTTATGTGTTGTCCTACTCAGATCGTAAAAGAAAAAGACTTAATTAAAACGTCGTTAAATTTCAACCACATTGAATTATGTCTTCGGTTAAAAGCAAATTAATTTTACGACACAATTTTTTTCTCTTCTCGATCGTTTTGCGTTTGAACACAACATATTTGCAATTAATTAATAATTTGCATAAATAACAAAGCGCATAGACACACATCACCTTTTAAAATGCACACATTATAACGTGACAGGGTCTTTTGGGTCAAGTAATGACCCAAAGCAATTGGCATCTATTTAAGTTGAACGCATCTCGCTTTATCTAACGCGAATGAAAGTCTGCATGATTTAATCATAGAGAGATAATCTCTCTTAAATCAAGGGATTTAATTAAAATGTTAACAATTTCAAAATTTATTTTTCAAGTTGCGGCGGAAATTTAATTCAAATTTTTATGTTTATGAGGAAATTTTAAAATAATAAATGTATACAAAAAGGTCTTCGAAGACTTGTTTTAGTGGGGCTTGAATGAATTACAATAGTTGTCTTTCAATGAGGATGGTTCTAGTCAATACAAACTGATCAAGTGCATGTCGGACCATGAACATATTGTGATCATGTATACGTTTAGTTTTGAAAATATTTTAATAGATAGTCACTATATTATAAGGATAGAAATGTTGTAATGACTCAAAATAAAATTAAAAAAGTTTTTATGTATAATGTTTTATTGGACTTCTTAATCAACTCTAGTTAATAAAGAAATAATATTTTTGACATAATTATATATAGGTATTATAAACTAAATCACAATATCCACGCCGATCGGTTTATGCCATTTATTTACATTAGAAAACATTATTGTAATAGATTTTTAATAATAACTTTTTGATAATATATCAAAAACTCCACGACGTTTCTTAATAAAACTATTATAGTTAAAGTACAACGCTTATTTTGGCAATTTTTATCAGGTAATAAAAAACTGGAAGAAGGCTTATTACTTCGAAATATCTATAAAATTTTGAAGACCTACCCTACAGTACTACAACTACTATATATTTGTTTCTCTTTAGTTAAATGAAGGTAGAGCTACCTCAATTCATGATTTTATTTGTATCTAGCTATTATCATAACCAAATTTATCAACAGATAACGTAATAACTGGGTAGAGTAACAAATTTTCGAGGGGTGGTAAATAATAACAAATTATTCAGAAGAGATTATTATTCAGAAAATATTTTCATTTTATTTTTAGCTGTAGTTATTTTTAGAGCTATGTTCAATTTTTATATTAAAAAACATTAAAAAATGTATACATTAGTTTTTTTTCATATGCCATTATATTAGTAATTAGTAATGGCTCCGGTGGTCACTTTATTAAGGGGTTATTTAGGTTTCTGAAGTTCAAAAAAAAGGTTTTTTTTTAAATATAAGTATACAATCATATATTTTATTTAAACAATTCAACGAATCAAAGATATATATTTAAACAGTATTTTGTGAAATTTTTATTAAAAATTCGGAAAACTCAGCCGTTGGTACCTCATTTTCCTTGACGTCTCAAAAAAAAAATGCTCTTACCGTGGACAGCATAACTCATTATTGTTTCATCTAAAATCAAAAAACCAAAAATATTTCGTTAGTACATAAATAATACTCGTTGATCGAAGGAAAAGAAAAAAAAATAATTTGAATTTTTTACAGACTTTGAACAAAAAAAGAACACATTTTTTTGTCAAATTTTCGCCATGTATTGGCTCGAAAAAATTTAGTTGTAAAAAATATTCTTCATTCAATAACTAGATAATGTTATCTCAAAGATGTGTGCAAAATTTGAACAAAACCGCTTAATACCTTTCCAGAAATCATATCCACCGACTTAACAAATTGAGTTTTGAGATAAACGCGTTTAAAGTTTTAAATTGAAATAACATGCAAAAAAATATTTTTTAACTTACATAGACTTATCGATTCCGGCACCATACAGAATAGTACTTGCTGCTCTGACAATATCCAGGGCATATCCAGCAATTCTTTTGCTCTTAGCTACGCAATAATATCTAAAATAGCTACGCACTGACGTGGCCTGATGAGCGGAACTTCCGAAGGGTATATCTCTTAGAATTTTATTCGCATCGATTTGAAATTTTAGGATAATATTTTTAAGATATTGTATTATTTAATAAGACAATAAGAAAAAAATCGATGTTTTGAAATTTTAAAACCCACCTAACCCCTTAATATACAATATTGAGGTTCTTAGTAGATATCTTTCATCTTTAGATCAGATTCAGAATACCAAAAGCTTCCTTAAAACTGACTGTGACATTTACACGTATGAATAAATAGAGGTTAAAATTATATTTGTTTTGATTTTTCTGTTTTACATAGTATAGGGAAACTAAAACCCTAAAAGATTTTTACTATATATATAAAGTTGTAATCCAAAGCTTACACATGAACATAGTGTAACACATAATTTATAAAAATAATAAATTATGGCTTTATTTCATTTTTCAGTTTTAAATTTTGGTTGTGCAGTGATATGAAATTCTAATAAGTAAATGATTCATCATATAGTACATAATCGTAATTTTATATTTTGTATTTATTTTGACGTACCTATGTACGTATAGAAGCATTATATACTTTACTTGATTTTTAAGCTAGTTGGTTTGGTTTTCAGGCTACTTAAATTTGATATGAAATCAAGTCAAAATGATAAACTCGATTTATTTTATAAAATGTCCAGCCACTTGAGTTGAGCACTAGGTAAGAGCGAGATATAGGGGAGTAATTTATCTATTTAAAAATACGCTGTTTTCTCATTTTCAAATATTTTAATACTAACATTTAAAAACCCTTTCTGTTGTTATACTACTTCTTAATTTGACACATGCATTACAAATTAATTGCAACCGTTTGACTTATAATTTTAAGCAAAAAATAAAAATAATATTCTCCAAAATATTCACACATTGTTTTTTATAGAATCATTTTTTCCATACTACAGTAGAATTATAAAAATTCACTACTTGACTTGTTTTAAATTTGGCTTAAAATCAAGTCGAACTTAAGTCAAATGTTAATATTTAAATTCAAATCAAAGGAAGCAAATTTACAAGCTATTTCATTTCAATTTCACAGTTAAAATATTAAGTAGTTACAAAATATGTCCAGATACTTGCCTGATAAATCTTTTATTGTTAGTAGAATACGCTTATAACGACATCGAAGAGAAGTAACAAAAACGTTTTATACTAAATGGACATCATACAAAGTATATTTTTATAAATTAAAAAAATTTCCAATTATTATAAACTTTGCGCTGTAATTACGCCATATTAAGCGGTTGGTTACTATTAGTGGAGTCGCATGAGAAATAGATTTTAAAATACTGTATTAGATGTAGCGAGTAGATACATGCGAATAATTTAAAATCTTTATCTATAACAAGCATTAACGATGTTAAGTCGATGGTTTCAATTTTCGATAATTTCTTATAGTTCATATGAAAAAAATCTATTCCAACGTTTGTCTTACAGAAGACTTTTAGGGGTGTTTATTCGTGATAAATCATCGGTGTTTTGGATCTTAAATAAAATGTATGTTATGATTAAAAGATGTGTTGGCATTTACAATACATACATACATACAGATCGGGTAGTCTGAAGCAAAAGATGTTGATGGTGTTAAATCTTCGCTCACAGTTGGAGTCGGGAAATGACAGACGCTTGTCTACACACACGTCAAAACACTTAATCAAAATGTTACATTTTCTCAGAAAAATTTTATGATGTTCCATGCGATTTTATGACACTATAACAGATTAATTAGTCGTTTTGGTTTCAGAGTCGAAATTCTTCTTCATGGTTCAAATGTGCAGCGATATTTCGTGGTCGATTAAAAAAGTAAGTGGTTTCCGAAATTTTCCATTTACATGAAGTTCGTTAAAGCTTGAGTATCCCTCGTTTATATTTTTTAAGTTTGTGAATTAGTAATAAATTTAATTTGAATATTCAAAGAGACGTCACAGAAAAGAGAGAGCCAGTAACTTTAGTAAGTAGATTCTTTTTTTAAAGAGAGAAAAATACAGTTAGGTGGAAAAGAGGTCCAAGTAACGACCACACATGCGTTTTTTCATTAACAAATCGTTTTTATCTCTCGTCCCCCAAAAATCGATCTTCCTTTTGGCTTCTTGTCCAGTTGATATTTGGTGACAGTGGTACGTTGCTTGGTGTCTTCCAACGCCAAACCGAAACACAAATCAGTAAATTTTACGAGTGCCCCGCGGCGCCGCATCACCTGCCTTGTTTCACCTAAAAAAAAAAAGAAAATATTTCAGCTGAAAGATTTTTATCTCGATTTTCAGAGGGATACAAATTTGCATGAATGAAAAATCTCGAATGAATGAATTAAAATTAAAAAAAAAAATAAGTAGTTTAAATTAATTACTTATGATTATATGTCGTTTAGTTGGTAATTTTCTAGGTGTTAAGAAATTGGAAGAAGTTCAGCGTCATTTTTAAGTCAATTTCTCACACTTATTAAGTAACAATTAGCGGCCTGTGAAACACACCTAAAAATTTAGGTGGCAAGCGGCGGCCGCTTCAAGAATCCTATTGTTTGTATTTCGCACGAAATTCCCACAAAATACTGCATTCAAA
Source organism: Sisyra nigra (assembly GCA_958496155.1). NCBI lineage: Eukaryota > Metazoa > Arthropoda > Insecta > Neuroptera > Sisyridae > Sisyra > Sisyra nigra. The sequence continues at coordinate 31,569,849 of OY292316.1, read as the reverse complement.
TGGAAAAGTCGGAGCCCGTGCCAACGTTCATATATAATAATGCAACCACTGAAGATGTTAGTCAAATATCGGAAGCGAGGCTCTAAAACAAAACAAAGTAATAACAAATTTTCTATGGAATAAAAAAAGGAAGCAGCTTGTAGGTGCTTGGGTTAGAATTTTTTTTATTGAACCAAATAATTTAATTGCCTTGTCCAATTAAAAAATAATAGTTCCTAATATTTTTTGCATCTTGGTAATCATATTCAAATAAATATTATTTAGGAATTGTTTTCAGAAATTTGGAAATTTTTTTTTCAATTTAATTAAACGATGATTAATTTACAACGTTTCTTCTGTATATTATATGAAAATAATTTTAAACATTATATTAATTACTGAGCTTCCATTGGGATTCAAAACTAGAACCATTGAAATATGTTTTTACCAATAAAGCAACACATTGGTGACAATTCCACTAAGTGGATCATCTATAAGTAATAATATTGTTAATAATTTTTGTTAATAAATATTTTTAAAAAAATTCAACGTTGAGTTAAGAAATGTAAAATTTCATATGTTGTAAGGACGTGATTAAAATGATATTTCATTTTAAAATAATATATAAAATTGCTATAAAATTACTATATGAAGGGAAATTTGATTTTGTTGATGTGAGCACACAATTTACGTTTTTCGTTAAATAATCTTTTCCTAGGGTCGTGAATTCTTAATGCGTTCCTTTATTGATTTACGTAGATAGGTACAAGCTAAATCCTTTTCCCTCAAAGTTTTGAAAATTTTAGTACCTACAATGTTTTTTTTTAAACAAGCTTTAATTTCAATGTTCTAAAACGAAAAAAAAAATAGCTTTGAATTAAGTCAAACCTAGCAATTTATTACATTTTACATTTTATTTGATATAAAAGCTTGTCACGAAATTTGCGTAAGTATATTTTTTTTAAATTTTCTAATAAAATTCACCCTTCAATTTTTAACCTGATCTATTATTTATCAAGATTTTTTCAACAATATTGTAACCGCTTACTGTTGGAATGAAAATACAAATGATTAAAGAAGAGCAGAGGAAATATGATACAATAATTGAGAATTATAGTTCAAGCCAATAATAATACGTATATAAAGATAACTCAATTTTTGAGTATTTGTCTTACGAAGAGGTGAACATGACTTTTTTTCAAATGATATAATTTTTGATTTGAAATGCTATTTAAAAATAGTAATCCCAACTGTGCTTTTCAAAAAAAAAAAAAAAACCAAAGCAAGCATTACTTAAATGAATATACTTTTTTTTTTTAAATTTATGAAAAAACAAAGAGCTTGGGTTCATTTCCAATCAGTATGAAATAATGATTAAGATTTTAACTAAAAAAAAGTGCTATAACGGTGCAGATGAAAACAATAAAAAATTTGAAGATTATAAACATAGGTATCGTAATATTGCATTGTCATTAAAACTGAGCCAACATGGAAAATCTAAACTCTGTAAGTTACGAAGAAGAGGTTCTTATTAAATTTAAAGGATTATATCTAAACAAAGAAACATTGCAAGTTAAATAAAAGCTTGTAAGAAAAACTGGATTTAATAAATGACGTTTGATGTATTTCGATACTATTAAAATTTAAATAAGAGCGGTAAATATTTTTTATTTACCTAACAACCTAATTCTATTAATAATATAATAAAAAATAAATTATATAATTTCTAATCCTGAGTGTGGATTTTAGGCTATAAGTACTTAGTTATTATGAAAATGAAACATCGTTGAAACTAAATCTCCATGTAAAATATAAACTTTGTAAGTGAAGAGGAAGTGGTTCTTATTAAATTTAAATGCTTTGATTTAAACAAACAAACATTGCAAGTTAAATAAAAGCTTGTAAAAATAGTTAGTGATCATCTATTTTAAGTTGTCATTCCAGTAATCGTAAAAATTTAGTTAATAAATCTTTCACATTTTGTAGGCAATAACTGATGACAAATATTGCCTGTTTTATTAATGTCTTAACGATATAATTTTTTTAAATTTATTTTAAGTATGATATATTTGTTTACAATTTGTGTATAGTATCATAAGGTTTGTTCCCGATGAAAATAAAACTGTACAATGAACGATACAAGTCATGCCCAATACAATAACTACCATTATTTTATACGATATTACGCAAGCCTTGTGCTATATAAATAATCCCGTATGGTATTATCTTTATCGGAAACAAACCAACTATATCATTATTAAGGGCCACGGTAGTGGCCTAGCCGAGTTGCACGAATGGCCGTAGCCGTATACTCGTATACTTTTCTCGAAGCAACTCAAATCTCTTTTCAACCTTCAATATCTCTGTTTTAAATACTTACAAGAAAAATCTGAAAGTTATCCAGGAGATTGTACCTAGTATGCTCAGCCAAAGTCCTAATCTAAAAGTTTTTTTTAATCAATATACTAATTTAGAAAAAATCTGCTACCAAAGTTTCGCTGTTTTGTCACACACTCATGTATCATCAAAAATGTAAAGTATTTAAGCAGACCTATTAACTTAAAATGTGTAATATAGATAGTGTTCATGAATAAAAGAAAGAAAAATTATCGCAATATTAAGATTGCTATGTGCTTTAAATTTTGGATTTTAACAATTTTATGATAAAATTATTGCGAAACTTGGCACAATTTTAACACACATGCTTTTGATGATGTACGATTACATCTAACAACAATAGTAACAAAAAATAAGTACTTATTACGTTCGAAATCACTTCAAAGATATCTCTATATTGGATCTAAATCTAAAATGATGATATATAGCTGTAATGGAGTTATAATGCATTTCAAAAGTAACCTGCAAGATCATTTGGGTTGACAACCCCTGTTTTAAAGTATCTAAAAACATTTTATAAAGTAAGACTTGGTCACTGAATTAGTACTTGAATCATGAGTACTTCCTGACAGGCCTGAATTTTCCATTGAAATGGAATTTGTTTTTATTGATGAGTGAACCATTCGGGTTCATGGTTTTTTCATTAACTACTTATTTCCCTCGGAATTAATTCAAATTTTATTATTTTTATTTATGAATCTTTGAAGGTTTGTAATCTTACTTCCTTTTATATTTTCCTTTTGACATCTTTTTTCTTTTGATTATTTTTGGATTTGTTGAAATTTAAAAAACGTATTTTAAAGCATTTATTTTACGAGCTATTAGTTACTTTTATCTGTAATACATAGTTTCTGACTAAAAGATTAATCATATTAAGTCTCATAAATTTGGATATTGATTAAATCAGTTAAGTTAATTAATTTAATAATTATTTAATTGATATACCTAATAAATATCCAATTTCCGGAGACTTCATAATAATTATGTTGTTTTTTTTTATTTGGATGTGGCAATCATGATAAATGACTGACTAATTTTACTGGTTATAAAGTGCAACTTTTAATTAATGGGGGTGAGCACAGACCATATTGAGTGGATCAATCTAATTGAATGCTAAATATCATCATAATTATACAAAGATTGGCAAGGCGCCATGAATTTTTAATAATGGCATCGTTTAAAAAGCAGAACCTACCTATCTACCTACTTGTAAAAGAGTAAGATATATAATTATTTATTATTTTTAATTAAGTAGTAACTATTTTTTAAGGAATATCCCGGATTTTTCTAAGCTTTGTACAGACTTTTCGATGGATTCCAATCACAGTCTTGTCAGTTGTTCATCTTATCAAAACCGTGACAATTGGCTTTGAATGTGACTTATCTTAAGAATTTCTTTGACTTGTATTGTTCATGACGAGTGCAACTAAACAGATTAGCGCCCATTTATCCGTTCGAGCGACACATAAATGCCCATACGTCGTGGACTGCATTGCATAGATATACTAACATAATATATAGATTGCAAAAGTAATAGTTTCTTACATTCGGCCATTGTGTTTGAATTAATACGCCCGCCTTTTATATACGACACACAGACTCCTAATCTGATCCATTTAATAATCCTATTAGTAACACCTTGTCATTTTACTTAGATAGATTTTTTTTTAGAAGTAGGTATTTAATTTAATAGATTTACGGTTTTCTTTTTTAACTTTTGGCTTCCAATCGAGCCGAAAAAATAGACGATAATTGATCAAAGCGCCGTGTTGATATGTAAATCCCAATTTTATGCATCTTATACTTGGCTTATAGGAAATAGTAGATATAAGAAATTTAAATCTATGATGTAGGTGATAAAGTTGTTGTGACATTAATTCCTGTATATTGTGTGTGTGTAAATATCTACATATGTATGCATACATATAAAAGGCATTTACTGATATCTTAAATTTATTGTATCAAGTTTTGGCAGATGAAGAAGTGTATGGAAGGGCCAACGACCATCGCACGCATTTTACAAACACAACTCGATTAATAAATTGCAATTTGTATGTGACATTTCAGAACAGTAATTATGATGATTTTGTCTCCAAATAATTTGATGTATTGTCCACTGGTCGTAAAACCAATGGAAGAGCATTGTGAAAGTGTATTGCATTTGTTGCACTCTTTGTCTTCCTTACTACACATTGGTACATAATATACATAGATCATACAATGTATTTATTCATAACTCGTACGGCGTATTTCGTTTTGTGTCGCGTTGCAAAATTATTATTGTTTTTGACATCAAAAATAGAAAATTCGTTGGTTCGGACGAGTCGTAATTCAATTTTATTGTGACCGAATGAGGACAGGAATATAATGGTTGGTCTACACTCTACTGGATAGTTATTTTTAGTTTTAGCGACTCGCAATCGCCTCTAAATTTAATCAATCGACCAAAATATCACATAAATTATTCTCAATATTTTTTGCCAAGTTCATAGCAAACCTTGAAAATGTTAAAGTTTTAGCCATTTTTAATATCTTCTTCAGCCAATAAGACTTCATGTCAGTCATCGATTACTTAATCATAATTTTTTGAATATGTTATTATTAACGTAGCGGTTGAAAATTCTGATCTTTTAATTGTCTAGATCAGTAGTTACCAAACTTTATTGACCCCTGGACCCCGTTTTGAAGTCAAAGCTTGCTCACGGACCCTCAAGAAGTGAGAGTGACTCTCAATAAAGAAATGTAATAAGAAACACGCGGTCCATTGTTATCTCGCTTAGATGTTGTCCCTATGAGTTGTTACAATGACAGTGTTTTCAAATGTTTGTCTTTGAATGTTTGAAAAAATGTTAAAACCTTATCTTTTTTGTCACTAAGGATTATTATTAAATGTACTTTAAACTTGGAAGGTTGCATTGAATACGTTGACATAATTTTATTACATAAAAGACACTTAAATAAAGTACTTTACTATTACCTCCTGACATTGTTCAGAGAACAAGAATCCTCAAATCAATTTTGATTTTCTACGGACCTTCTGAATCATACCGAGAACCCCTGGGGGTCTGTAGGAACCACTTTGAGAACCACTGGTAAGGGACCATCTATAAGCCACGTAACTCACTTTACCGGGGGAAGAGGAGGGGTATGTTCTTATGTTATGTACGATTACGTTATGTACGATTAAAAGATATATGTTATATATCACATGTTATTTCATTTCCAAATCACAATACCAAGCTCAATTTATTTAAAAAAATGTCTAAATGTTGATGAACTCCTGAGCTCAAGAATCGAAATTCATTATATCTTGGAATTACCCATTGAATTATAGAAAATTAGCGGTTAACCGCGACTTCTTCCACCTAAAATTTAATAAAATAAGTTAACAAAGTAAACTTGAAAAAATAAAGTTTAGGACAGGAAAAGAGGAAGACCAAAATCACCGTATTGGTATATAAAAACACAATATTTTTCAGAATTTTAGGTAATATAAAAATTTAACAATTAAAATACACCAAGTATAAGAATAATTAAAAAATAATCGTACCTATAATAATATTAATATAAGTGATCAGAAAGGTCATTTCTTTGAGTATTTTCATGAAAATTTTTAAAAATCATTTTCAACTCTTATTAGAACGAATTAAGAATACAACAAAAGCAGACATTTATTTATATTTACTTACGTATATAGATTGATAATTGCAAGAAAAGAGTTTAATAAAAATTACATTTTAGGAGAAAGACTTAAAAAATGGAAAACCCCCAACCCCCTATTTGAGCTACTTACATTCAGAATTTCAAAAAATCTTTCTTTAGTAAGTATAGGTACCACAGTCTCCTCAAGAATAAAATTTTAAGTTTTTATTCTCAATTGATTAATCTGCTAACTATTTTTTTTTTGTAGAGAAGATAATATATTCTGTTGAAGTATCTATATAATTTTTATTCTGTGGAAACTGTATTTTTGCAAATAGTTGTAGGAAAATGTTTTATTTAGGATTCGTTAATATTAATTAGCATTATGTGGCAATTAACTGCAGTTCTCGAAATACATGTTGATTTTAACACTGATCAAGACCCTAACTCCCGAACAGACAAATTGATTAAGTTGTTAACTGTTAACGGTTTATTATTTATAATTCAGTAAAAGCCTAATTAAATTGCATAAAGAAAATTAACACATTAAAATTAACTTTTTATCTTTACTTTTTCGTCCACTTTTTGGGATTTATTAGAATAATTGACAAATTTGTGGTTGACAGTTTCGTAAATTTTATTGAAACGTACCTAAATCTAACGAGTTATAGATGAAAAAATTTAGTTAAATAAGGAAAAAGGTTTTGAGAAGCTTCAAGTCTAAATCTATTTCGTAAAAAATTTTATTATAGTTAATGTTCATGAACTAATAGTGTTTCGAAATTTTCGTTTTAAGTTATAAACTAATCATTAATTTTATCGGAAATTTTTCCAAAAGAGGAGAAGAGAATTTACGAATCAAGCTTTATTTGTCAGAAATCAAACCGGGAAGAAAACAACCTAAATTCATTTTCAAATGTACTTAAATGATTTACTAAGGAACCACAAAATCGTTTTGTGGTTAAAAATGCTATATCATCACGGAGGAAATGAAGGAGCAAAAATAACTTAAGTCAAGTTTTAAAGGAATTTTTTAATATAGTTTTTTCCGTTATAAATATATTTAAAAGCTATTTTTACGATCGGATTAACTGAAATTTAAAGGTTGACCATTAGTGAAAACTTCAGGTACTAAGCTTAAACGTTTAGTGAAACATTGACTATGTTCTTGATTGTTGATAAATTTTAAAAAGTAAACTTTGTCATTGGAAAAATGACTTGCTTAAATGTTGTGTTTGTGGGTTTGAATGTTAATCTGTCCATAAGAAAAAAAATTTAAAGCCTTGTATCATAAAGCGGTGATTGCAGGTTGACTACCGTAAAAATAAAACAAATATAGCTCTCTTTATTTTTCACCAAAAATTTACATAATTTTTATAGGTGTGTACATACGAAGTGATTACATCTTTGTAACTTTGCATCTCTGTTATTTTTATTGGAGAAAAGTCAATCACTTAGTGTTTTTTTTTTTAATCGAGACATTCGTCGTCACGCACATACTATGTGGTATGTACACGGATTGAAGGTATTTGTTTCACACATTTTCATGATCGTATCTGTGTGTATTTATCAAGTACATAATCTGCATACCAAATTATGCATCTGTTGCAGTTTTGAGTCTTAGCACATTGCCTCGGCAAAAGACGAAAACTGTGCGTTTCACTCGATACGGCGGTGTTAAAAACAAACATTCGAAAATTGATCAAATTATCGCATGCAATTATTCGAGATCAAATCTGAAAAAAATGAAGCGAAAAAAAAACTGGTCTGAGACTTCAACTTCCAAGGCGTGACATTATTATAAGAAGTGGAAATTTTCTTCGATTCAAAACCAACAAGAAAATAATAAGGCATTAATCAGGTAAATGTCACCGTGGAAAAATTGAAAATCCCTGCAGTGCCCTACTGGATGCAATCTCATAAATTCACCATCCACGGTGATATTTCGCATAAATTTCATCTATGTTATATTACAAGCGTATTTTGTTAAGGTTTGGCCGGTAGAGAACGACTTTCTTACGGTAGATAACGACTTAATATAACAATTATATTTAACACAGATGTTTCCTTTCCCTATTCTTCTATATTATCTCACGTGACACAGATGAAAAATTTAACTGGAACAAATAAATCCCGATTGTAAAACATTTTAATATGAGAATCGAACGACAAGCGATTTAATCGCTCTGGGCCACGTTTAAATGATCAAATCTCCCACAACTACACGTTATTTTTACATTTTGTTTTTCTTCCCGATTTCCAGCCGTGTTTATTTCCACTCCCACATCCGTTTCCAGAGTTGCTAATAGCATGTTCCAAAACAAAAATAACTGAAAAAAAGGAAGCTAAATGTTAATTAAGGGAAAAATACTTCATCAAGTCTTGCCTTCGGCTAATTTCTTCGAATTGATAAACATTTTAATGCAATAATTAATTCAACTTTTTTTCTTGAGTAGGTTTTTTTGGCGCCACATTTAAATGATGTTAACAGGAAATAATTTGACTGATAAGTGGGTTTTATAATTTTTTTCTTTTTGTTATTAATATTTTCTTAGGCTCAAGTCAAAAAAATTAAATTGAAAAATAAGTACTTATTCGGCTGCTTTGGTTTCTCAATCAGTTCGAGGCGCCCGAAAAAAACTAACAGACCGAAAAAGTGTTTATTTAGGCATTAAATACGTTGTAATTATAAAAATAAATAATATCAATTGAAAGATTTTCTGTATGGTAAAGAGTAAAAGGGAATGAGAGAGAGTTGGTTGTTGTTTTAACCTGTGAGAATTGAGACGTTTTATGTGATTAAATAAGATATTAAAGTCTAGTCTTATGGCATATTATTATATATTATAGTATATGCATATATGGTAGATTTTTTCGATTCGACTGTATGCCAATAACGATTTACGCCAAACGAAACGCCATTTCGATAAATCACTTAGTATACCGGGTGTTTATAAGAAATTGAATGCATGCCAAGTCTACGTGATGTTTTTACTTAAAATGTAAGTTTTAAGGAAAATATAGAAGTTGGATGAAAAACTGTATTTTGGATCAACACACGTATATCTACGCTTTGGGAGATTCTTAATAAAAATTTTGGAATGTGGTCACTATTTCAAAACATATACCTCTAACCATAGAATATTTAACGGTTGTGTTTTTATTATTAATCTTTAGTATTTTTTTCATTAACCTAAATTTTTTAAAAATAATTTGATTGAATAGTTTTGTTCAAATTTTAAAGTTGTTTTATTCATAACGGATTTACTAGTTTGTTGAAGTAATTCATCAGATCTTCGTAGGAAATAATAATTGTTAAAGAGGTGGTTATAATTTCATTTAAATGAAAAACTTGGACCTTAAGAAGAGCAAGTAAAAAAAGCATGTAGAAAAGTATTTCAGAAGAGTTATAAAGTTGGTGAAACTTATACTTCCGACAAATTTTGTCCAAACCATTTTATTTGATGTGAGGAAAGTCCGAAGACGGGACGTTTTGGCGCAGGATGTTTTGACGCCACTGAACCACTGAATTTTTAAAGCAAAATATAATTTTAATTTTGAATACATATATGGTTCCTTTAAGAGAGTTATAAAAAAGAGCGTCTTTACCTACTGACTAAAATAAAGTGTTTAGAAGAACGGAGTGGTGATTCGAAGTAATTCTTCCTTTAGAGTTAGTGTATAGGTCGAAAACTGTATATATGTTGATAATAATTCTTTCGAATTGTATGGCTTCTGCAGGATATGAAATATGAAATAATTGGATTCTCTTTAAAAAGAACTAAACAATAAATTTACGTAACTTTTTATAAAACTAGCTTGTAGGGGGAAAGTTTCACATACGTTTTTATCCTTGAAAATGTTATGTTTCCTGCAGGCTAGCTACAAAAAACAAATCGTGTTTATTGCTTCTTATAAACAAGCGCAATAAGGAAGCAAGTTACTTTTGTTAAGCCCGCGTGAAACAGGGGCAGATTTACTATTGATTTCTTAAAATCGAATCTACCCCAAAAATGCCTAATTAAAAACAGTCGAAGAAAAATACTAGATACTTATACCAAATATACCCTATCAATTATAGATTACTATAAGAATGTTCTTACAGAACATTTACTTTAATATTGATGAGATGCTAGTTTATGGCTACCAACTAAAATATTGAACTGCTTGTTGTGTTTCAGTGACTTGTAGGTCTGTTCTAGTTGAAAATAAAACCGTACAGTTAAGATACAGAAGAAATATATAGATATAGAAGTACTTCACAGTATGCAATTATGGCCACTTTTTGTATATTGAGATTAGAGATTTCATATACTTATATCTCTATAGTGCGCAATGCCATTTAAATTGGTTTAGTCATTTTTCAGGAAACATATTTTTAACTTTATCTTGATTTTTTTTGATTTATTCTAAAAGCTAAAATTGATAATTTTGCACTTATAGAATCGTCATTATTTATTAATATACTTGCATTTAAATAATGATTTAAATATTCATTGCCGCAAAGTGGTTCGAGTAGTGATCAATTGCAGAGGGCATATACCTTTTATAGGAGTAAAAAGACCAGAACCAAGTTAGGTGAATGAGCTCTGGATATTTTTCAACAACATAGTTATAGAAGCTCAGGCTGGGTATATAAAAAACTAACTACGGCACTGCAGAACTTTCTTCTGGAACCAATTCACGTTTTATTGTTATCGTCCTGTTTATACGTCAGTTACTCCTCAGAGCTGACACCCACTGTATATTTTAGATCGAGAATTGTCGTTTTATTTCAAAGTTAATGGTGTTCGATTTTCATGAAAGGATTCAACTGGATTTCCTCAAATATTTTACCATAAATCTCTGATACACTCGAATGAAAACAAACAATTTTAAGTGCCACCAAATGGGTTAAATGAATATGCTTCGCGTATGAGGCGGAAGAGTTCACGATCCTGATTATTTCTATGATTTAACTGATCGATCATGTACCCAGCAAGTGATAAAAACGGAGCAAAAAAAACTAGTTACGGAACTACAGATATTCTGCGTGGAACCTCCTTCTGTATCTAGTCCACTTTTAATTTTTATCATCCTATAGTCATTTAGGATAAGATACAGTGGCGGCTCGTCCATATGCACTGCGGTACTGCACACCCCCAAACAAATTATGTAAAAATACTGTTTACATTCATATTGTTAAATGACAATAATATTGATGGAGTCCTAGTAATAATATAATAAAATTGTTAAACATAACCAATCACACCTCCGTCTCATTTCCACAACGAAACTTCCACAAGACCGTCCCACAATCAATCTCCTCAAATTTCCTCCCCTCAACCTTCATATTCACAAGTTCTCCAACAGTACCACCAAAACCCCCCTACAGAAAGCACCCCCATGCTTGAACTTTTGAGGAAACTCGATAATCTCACCCAACTCATCCAACCCCTGATCCAACTTCTTACCCAAATCCTTCCCAAGCTAATAAAATAAATACCCACAAAAACATTCATCTGGTCACATGGAACTGTCGCAGCTTACAACAAAAGTTCCACGAGATCGACCTCTTCATAAAGACGCGGGACGTGGATATATTCTTACTAACAGAAACAAAATTAACTCCAAACCGTTACTTCAATATCAGTGGTTACAACACCTACAGAGCGGATCATCCATCCCAAAACCCACAGGGAGGATCTGCAATACTGATCAAGAAAAATATTGACCACATTGAACTGCCAGCCATTACAACAAACGAAATTCAAGTAGCGATGGTAAAAATGAAAATTAAAAACCAAACGTATCAAATTGGCGCATTCTACTCAGCGGGCAGATATCCGACAACTCAAACCATGTATGCTGATCTCTTTCGGCACCTCGGATCCAAATTTATCATTGGAGGTGATTTTAATGCTAAACACCCACGTTGGGGGTCTGCAACGACAAATCCAAGAGGTCGACTACTACACAACACTATCATCAGGTTTCAACTTGAAGTCATACACCCAATCGAACCAACACACTACCCGGATATCACACATCATACTCCCGACATATTGGACATATTCATAGGAAAAAGAATTCCATCACATATTCAAACTGCAAAAGTCTACCATGAATTGTCCTCAGACCACTATCCTACTGGTATAACACTCGGTTCCGCTCCCCACTCAAACACATCAAATTTTTCCCTAATACGTCACCCATTCGACTGGGAACAATACTTCACCACACTGAGCAGTAACACAAATGCTAATCTTCCGTTGAAAACTACCAAGGAAGTAGATAAGGCCATTTCCCATCTTGTGCAAAATATAACATTTGCTGCTACCGAAAGTAGCTGGGAAAACCACAAATTCACACCAACTAAGAATAAACAATGGATTCCACAGTATATCCTAGACCTGCTTAGAGCGAAAAGAAAATCGAGAAGACTTTGGGAGCACACCCATTATATCCCTTGGAAGACCAGGTACAACCGTGCAACAAGAGAACTGCGTGATGCACTTATAACCCACAGAAGAGAGGAGAAAAGAAACCAGCTGGCGTCGCTCTCTTTTCAAGATGGCTCGCTATGGCATAAAGCCAACTCACTCACAAAGACATACGAGAGAGTACCACCACTTCAAGTAAACGGTGTATGGTATTCGACGCCCCACGAAAAAGCTAACCTGTTCTCAGAGATGCTAGTCAAACAATTCTCTCCTAACCCAATTCAAGCACCTCAATTCAATCAAAATATCTTAGATACAATAGAACAACCGCTACAACTGTCTCCTCTCAAGGAATTTATAACTCCCGCCCAAGTAAAAAACACCATAAGTCGCTTAAAGACCAAAAAAAGTCCAGGACCCGATCTCATCACCCAACCCCTCTTAAAAAACCTCCCTCGCAAAACTCTTGTCCTCCTTACATCCATTTACAACGCCATGATACGCCTTTCCTATTTCCCGAAAACATGGAAACACGCGGAAATCATCCTAATAAAGAAACCTAGCAAACCCGCAAATGACCCCAAAAGTTATCGTCCGATTAGTCTTCTCTCCATACTGTCCAAGATCTTCGAAAAATTACTATTACCAAAGCTGTTGACTTACCTAGACCCAATTGTACCAAACTATCAATTTGGATTCCGTTCGGGTCACTCATGCCCACAACAATTGCATAGAGTGACTGACGAAATACTGAGGGCCTACGAAGAAAAGCAGTTTTGCCTTGGCCTATTCATCGACACACAGCAGGCTTTCGACAGGGTCTGGCACGCTGGACTCCTCTCCAAACTGAAACCTATCTTACCTGATACCTATTATAGAATTCTTCAATCCTACCTTTCCAACAGAACCTTCAGCGTCAAATACGCGAACACCAGATCACTGGCAAAACAAATTAATGCTGGTGTCCCACAGGGAAGCGTTTTGGGTCCGCTCCTGTATCTGATATATACAAGCGATCTTCCTACATTTCCAGACAATACAGCGGCTATGTTTGCAGACGATCTAGTCATCCTAAACCGAGCTGAAGAATACCAAACAGCAGCAGGGCACATACAAAACCACGCAAAAGCACTCGAGACGTGGAACAAAAACTGGAGGATAGCTATAAATGCCCAAAAATCAGCAATAGTAGAATTCAGCTACCGCAAAAAGACTGATAACATCCCAATCCACTTAAACACAGTCCCAGTCCCGCAATCAAATTCAACGCGATACCTTGGAGTAGTCCTTGATAAACGCTTAACATACTCCAAGCACCTCAACGAACTGCTCCAACGACTTCGCTCACGACTGCACCGGTTGAAACCACTATTAGATCATAAGTCTCCACTTGCCCTAAACGACAAGTGCCAGCTGTATACCTCAATGATTCGCCCTATTTGGCAATACGCATCAGGACTATGGGGAGCTGCATGTCACACAAATGTAAATCGTGTCCAGGTATTCCAAAACCGGGCTTTAAGATTAATCACGGGCGCACCATGGTATGTCCGAAATTCAAACATCCACAAAGATACAAGGATGCCCACCGTAAAGGAAACAATCAGAAAGTCCTATAAAAAGCTACACCAGTCAATGGAAGAGCACAGAAATCCAACCATGATGGAAGCAATTAAATCCCTTCCTCCACCAAAGGAACGCAGACGCCTGAAAAGGAACCATCACGGTGACCTGAGGGACTAGGATGCAGATAGAAATCAACAAGTGCGAGTAAAACGCAATCGCGATGGGACTACTGTTGAGTAGCGCCCCGAACCAAGTGCCACGTCAATGTTATAGATACAATTGAACAAAACTGAAATGCAATTAATATTTGCAAAAAAGTATAAAATAGTGAAAAAAGAAAAAAAAAAAAAAAGTGAAAAAAAAAAAAAATAATCAATTCAATTGTTATGTAAACGAACTATTTAAATCTTACTTATTGTTAGAATTCGTTGAAATATGAAGCCTGGAACTGTGATGTTCGCAGTGTTAATTTAACCGACTTCATTCAGCTTCGTTTATTTACGTTTAAGTTTGTGTATTTCATTCTGCGCATGTAACAAGCGAAACTGATACTATGATATCGGCAGTGCCAGTACGTACGTGGCCACGTTGAGAGAAGTTCGTCGCAAAATCCTGATGTTTTAAAGGGTCAATTAATTTTTTCGCTACTTTTGACTCTACAAATACATTTAGACAATAGTACGCTACACTAAAACGAATTGAGTCATTGCTAAGGAATAATATGGATCAAGACCGATTAGCTCCTTTATCCAGCTAAACGCTAAAAATCGTAGATTGGATGGTAGATGGATTTTGTATACAAATGATACAAAAAATACATAAATTGAATAGGTTCATTATGTTTTTTATTTTTTGTAACACAGCACCCCCATGTCAAAATGTCACGAGCCACGACTGATAAGATACCTAATGATAGATACCTTCTTATCTCAAATGATAGTTGTAAAATAGTTTTTTAAAATTGATTATAAAATTGATAAGGATATACAAGAAGTTACCTTTATTTGTGAATCTGTATTTTGGCATGTTTTGACCTAATTGTAAACCAGTGTTTAAGAAAAATTTTTGTAGAATTCTTTGTTTGAGCATACTGTATATTAAGTCGAACATACTTTGATGTTTTTCTTTATTGAAACGAGACGTCGAAGACGAGAACAATAAATGTCGCCAATCCTACGTATTAACGATAAATTAAAAAATCAAACGATTGTTGCATATCGTAAATATACAAAAGACACTCGACACTGAGACTGCGTTATTGTTATTACTATTTTTTATGAGTTTTATTCGGTTACTATAACGATTATTGCAACGAATAACCAGTCAAATACAGCCAGCCTCTTTCTCTTCTCTTTAATGACTTCATTACTATAGAAAAAAATATACATAATATATGAAACAACAAAAAATGAATATTATATAGATTTACATAAATTGTAGCCACTGGAAAAGAAATACGCAAATTGAGTTATTGTAAATCGAATTGCGACTACACTTGTAGCCATCATCAGATCAATGAGCTAAGTTCGTTTTTTCAAGTCTTGGGATTGTGAAATTTATGATTTTTTTTTTGACAAAGATTTTTGTCTTTACAAACAGGTGGTGAGGACGTGACATGAAAATTTACGATTTGAAATAAATTTTCAAGAGGCGAGAGATACAAAAAAAAGAAGTTAAAATAAATGTTTTTCTAGTTGATGAGAAAAATTATTATTGGAGTGGCCACCATTGAAATTGTCAAATTAAATAGAAAAAGTAAATAAAAATAAATAAATCGAGACCAATAAATTTAAAAAAAAAAAACTAGCGTTTGTGTATTGGTACCACATAGATAGATATGGGCTGACTAAATGCTTGTAAGTTGAGAGTTTTAGAATTATTGATTTCCCTCGTGTTTAACGTCAAATTTACCTATCGTCGTTTCAAGTTACATATCGTATATACATTTTTTGGTCCTTTTTTTTTATACGTTCCCGTCGAAAAATCAAAGGTGACACAGAACATGCATCGTTTACACACTCGATCGATGGGGTTGACGATAAAAGCCTTGCTCTCGTAGAAAAATCCCGATCGTAGTCAAATATTTATAAAAAATATATTAATCACGTGTTCCTATTTTTTTTTAATCTTTGATTTTATTTTTAAATTTGGAAAAGGAAAAAAAACCTGAACATTTCTCGTTAAATTGAGGGTTGTGAAACCATGGATTTTATATATCAACACCTTCTCACTGTGTTTTTTTTTCTTTCTTTTCGTAAGAGACCTTATATTTTAAGGGATATCAGATTTATTTTTTCAAATTAAAACATGAACGATTAGCTGCATAAAAACACCTGTTAAATGTTTGATCTCATAAAATTGCCTATAATTGTTTTCAATGGCATTTTAACAAGTTTCTGATTCTCTATGATGCGTGATAATTGCTGCCTGGCCAACAACAGTGAATAGAGCAAAAAAGAGAAACTGTTAAATTTTTAAATGTGTGAAATTTCATTTTATTTAAGAACGTAAAATCTTAATATTAACATTACCTTGCATTCGGAACGAATTTGTTTCTGTGAATCAAGTTCAAGATTTCAATTATATACTTCACTTCATTTTTATGGGTTTTTAATGTTGTTCAGTAAATTTGTTATACCCATAGCTTTTATGCGAAAATGAGTAATCTTAATTTTTTCTTGAGACTGCAAAAACTGGATATTTCAATAAAAAAAAATATTTCTAGTTTTAGAATCTAAATGTTACAAGCTGTTACTATCTCGTGATTTTGATGTTAAGTGCAATTAATATTCAAATATACAGGGTATTATGAGGAAGAGTGTTGATGATTTGTAACTGGGTAAGACTTGTTTCGACTCTAGAGAAATATATTTTCCTAAGTATGTACCCTATAATCCCTATAAATGATTTTAATTTAATAACTAAATAAGTATGATAAATAGCTATAGTTTATGTTGCTTATAATATATTACATATATTTACATGTATTTTAGCTTGAAATTAAAATATCACAACAATGGTAACAACAATAATAATTCTGTAATGCTTATAGGATTATATATATACCATTATTTAAGTAACTTAATTTAATATGAAATTAATCTGACTAATTTCAAATCATGTATTAAGAAAGCATGTCATCAAAAAACTATCGTGAAAATATTGCACTATGTGTTATTACGCTACTAGTCTGGTAACTATCTACTTAGGTTATTGTAGTAAATACAATTTTTGGATGCAGAAGTGGTGCGGAAAATATTAACAAAGTTATAAATTACAATATGTTATAATACAAATATGTAAAGGACGTATAAAACTAGTTTTTGTTTTGTCTTAAATAAGTTTGGCTTGTGTGCTGTTTGTGAATGTTTTTGTATGCCACGATTTTCCCTAATAAGTATCATTTTTTTTTGGAACTAAGTTTATGAGACTTAGAGTAAGACCATGGAGAGCATAACGTAACGAAATAGCTACCAGGCATTCCTCCCTCTCTTTCTCTTTAATTCTAATTTTTCACTTTTTTCTTTGTATCTTTTAAGCTTGCTGCTTGTCATTAGAGTAATTGGTGTGCCGAGTGAGAGAAGGGAAATAGAAAGAGAAAAAACATTTAAAAAACTGATTCAACTGACTGCTAGACGTCTGTTGACATTACTAAATTATAAAAAATGTAAAAATCTAAATTCTATAATTCAAAATTTAATAATTGAAATCCAAATACGTAATTACTTAAATATGTAAATGTTTTTTTACCAGGAAAACTCAAATTTTCATTGTTTAAATCAAAAAATTTTAAGAAAAATTGTAAACTTTTAATTTTTATTTTTATTTTGGAAACTAAAAAGTATTTTGAGTTGAAAAAAATAATGTGAAAACAACGTTCGTAGCTCATAACGGGGTTCCCCCGACCACACTAGTTTTTTGTTTTTATTTCAATTACTGATGTAAACTGGACGTATCTTTACTTAGAAATGCTAGTCCTTCACGTTTAGTAGTTTTACCTACGATAACGCAGGTACCGAACTATATATGTAGTAAAACTAGTAAACTTATATGGACTAGTTTTAGCCACCTGTTAATTATCTCAACTCTTCGCTTTCTTATCTTTATTTTCTATTATTTTCACCATAGGCCAGCGGGTTGCCACTTTTTCCCTCTCCACTTTTTTATTTTATCATCAGTTCAGTGTTAATACTACAACAACAAAATTTTAAATTAAACTGGTTTATTATTGGTTAAATCAGGTTAAATTTAAAATTAATTGATTTACTTGTCAATAAAGTGCGCTGCATAATAACAAGGTTTCCATCAAATGTGGTGGAAAACTAAAAATATCTATTGAAATTTGAAGATTTTACGGCTAAAGTGAACTAAGTTAGTATTGTTTCAGAACTGATAGGCCAAATAGGCTCCCTATCCTTTAGCATTGAGTGGCAACCCGCTGCCATAGGCATCAAACCTACTAATTCTGCCTAGAAGAAAAAAACTAAACTCTTATAGTTTTTAAAGATTTTTGTAAAGATTAATATATACATTTTTAAATGTAAGAAATATAAAACTTCTTATTTCTATGATATGTAATTAAATAAAATGAAGAAAAAAATCTTTCAATCTTTTTAAATCTTTACGTGTGTTGGCGTGAATATTGTTCATTTGTAATTCACTGCACTGAAGAAATTTAAACATTCCGAAAGAAGATTCTTATTCATACAAACTTAAAACTATGTCACGAAACAATAATATTTAAAAGGTATACTTTTTATTTTTAGTCGCTTTTTCCAGTTTTAAAAATTCAAATTACCTAAAAGCATTCTTTTGTGATATAGATACAGCTATACATATTTGCGATTATTACTTTAAAATCTTGATATCTCATTTTAGTGTAGGTACCATTATTATATCCAATCAGGTACTATTCGCTTAGCTTAACTCAATAGATATTATAATGTTTTTCTATTTATTATCTTATTAATTTTGTATAGCTGAGTAATTTTGTACCATTGTCAATTTCTAACTCTAATTTTGTTTAAAAGCGGTTTTTATAATTTTCCAGTTAATTATCACTGTTTTTCTGAAAAATGTTCCATTGCATTTGAAAGCAAAAACTTAAATTGTATTAAAAAGTAAAACTTTTTAATACAATTTCATTAAGGTTGACTTTTTTTGGTTTATCAGGAAAGTTTTATTAAGTGTCTGAAATAGATAATAAAAATTATTACTTTCCAAAAATGTTGACAGTTATATTAATGTCTTAATTATCTTAATGTCTGAGCTCTTAATTTGCTGAAACAACTCATGTTTTTTACTTGGAAAACTTAGAATTTTCTACTTGACTAGGTTTCAATCTACTTGACTTGAAATTACAAAACCATAATTTGGTTGAAATAAAATCAAATTCAATTCAATTGAACCACCTATTGACGCAAGAGTTGACGTTAGAGCAATTTTTTTTTCCGCTTCATGCGTCATGTGGTTCTGGGTTCGATTCCCGTTGAATCCTAGACCTAAGATATAATTGACCAACAGAAATTCTCTGTGTTTAGACAGACGTGATATGACCTTAGATGTTAAAGCGATTTAAAACACAAAAAAAAATAAATTCAATTGTAATTAGGTATTTAAATATCACGCCAATAGAATGTGTAAGTTATTCCATTCAAAATTAAAATGTTAAGCTCAATTCCAAGAGCTTTTGTAGAGTTAAAATATCTTTTGTTTTCGTTTTCATTTTTATACTTCCTATCTAATCTATATTTTCAACTAAAAATACTTACTTCAACTATATTTAGGGATTCATTTCTTAGCTTGATTTTAAACCTACTTGACTGAAATTTCAAACTGCTTGGCCTACATTTGACTTAAAATCAAGTAAAACTAGTTATATATTAATCCTAGTAGGTATATAACCGTCGAATCAAATCAAATATTTACTTTACTTGTTATTTCATTTACAAATCAACATATGAAGCACAATTCAAAAAATATCCAAATACTTATGTACTTGGCTGGATTAATTACTCAATGTAATAATCCTTTATTTTCAAACTTTTTATAGCTTGATTTGTATTTATAATTATATATTAGAGCCAATAACACCATCACCACGAAATTTACTATCCTAGTCTTCTATCCAAATCCTGCTATCTATCGTCTTGTGGAGGGCAAATCTAGTAAATGATCGGCTAGTGAAGTAACTGTTTCTGTCTTATTTCATTACATTTTTTTTGAATGTGGTTCAGTTTCACTTATTATTAATAATTTTTTTAACATTCACATCTGTGGTAGAAGGTATCGCGTAGTAAACTGTAATGCAATACTATAGCATTTTTTCTAACCATTAACCAGTATAAACCATTCAAGTTTATTTCAAGCCAAAATTGTAAGCCAAAATAGACATTGGGAATAAATAGCTTGCTATCCTAGTTTGAAAAACTAGCCTCGTATATTCCGGACAGAAGCTATTAAAAGCCCGCCAGAAGTCGGTTTGATATTTATGACTAGATTAATTTAATTTTTATTTGATAGCATTGCCACACAAAAATATAAAGAGTATTTGGGCCAGAGATGGGTTTCAGTGTATTTTTGAATGCTGAGCACAAACCAGTGATCAGTTTTTTTCCAGCATCCTTCAATTTTCAGAAAATCTTTGGATCAGACTCTTATTTTGAGTTGTATCAAAGTTCTTAGCGATTTTCTGAAATTTGAGAAGTGGTGGAGAAAAAATTATCACGGATTCGTGTTCAGCGTGAAAAAATACACTATAAAACCACAATTCGCATTCCTAGATCAAATAAACATTTTCCTTTTTTTGTGCCAGTGTATGTATGTATATGTGTAATATATACCTAACGATCTTATGATCGTCAAAAAATTGGAAAATATAGTTTCCCAAATGGAATTTTTATCAGAATTTATATCATGTTAATTTTTCCTAGTATTCAAACACTATATAAGCATATTGGTTAAGGAAAATCGTTTGTGTCTCGTTCAAACGCTAAAAGATATTTTTCCAAAAAAAATAATAATAATAAAAAAGCATTAACCACCATTTATCGATATAAAATCTGTCAATAAGTCATATTTCTTATGATTTATATTCATGTGGCTATGCTTGCATCAATTACACGGTAGATTTGGTGTGAAATTTGAGGAAAAATTAAAGAATATCACCGTCACATAGTCACAAAGGTACATTAAAATTGATTGTATTGTGCCCAAAATTTCCTTGAAATCTCACTTCCCAAATAAGGCACATAGAGAGTCGGAGCTCTGTCAATTATCATGTAGTTGTGATTGTTAATAAGCGACTGATTCTTCGCTCTCATTACTATGCCACTAATTTTATATTTAAATTTTCAAAATTATTCATTGAATCTTTGGAAGGTTTATATATATCGAATAATTGCCTCGTTTATCTGTTTGTCGAGAGGTGAAATTTTGGTTGTTGGTCGTTAAATAACGGTATAGTTACTCTCTGTTATAGTTGGTTGAAAGCACGTGGATACAATGAGGAGAGCTAAGAAGAAGAAGAAACGCGTTAAAAGTTGCCTTCTGCCAATTGAATCAGAGGAAAATATGGATAATGCATTTTGTTTGTCGGCTCTTGTCCAGATTCTCACCGCATCACCACAAAACTCATTACTATTTTCCTTCCTCTAAAATCATTGAGACCGAAAAAAATACAATCAGGTTTATTGCGATTCAATGTCTTTCACGTGTCTATTATTATTATTAGTTTGTCGCTCTTTTCATTTAATTGTAGGCAAATTTATTCGCGTTAAATGCTAATATTAAGTGCACGCAACACACAGTGGGTGGGCGAAACAAGCAATTCTCAAAAAAAAATATGTAGGTATATAACCAAGCCGAACGAATTTAACAGTAGCCTTTGGGGATGTAAAAATTGCCCGTGGAAACTTTTTTTGCGCATCTTGTAAATCGAACGAAGGAAACACCTATTAAATGAGATGTGTTCTTTGTCGTTCGTCCCATTTTATTAAGCGTCATAAAAGCCTCGAGCTTGATTTAAAAGTGGGTCAGTTTGGTGACTTGCGCGAGGCTTTGTGTGGTCCTCTGTTGCGGCTTTTTGGCCAGGGAATGAATCATTTGAGTTATTAAACCTCTTTTCTGGGGTTTCGAGAGGGCGAAGAACCGCTGGTGGGTTTGTTGTGATGCGTGTCTGCAAATCCAATGAGTTATAATATTAGTTTTTTTATTTCGTGTGTTTGAAAGTGTGGGCGAACTTTGGCGTAAATATTCGACAATTTTAGGACGTGGGATGATGGATTCAGATTTTTTAAGCATGGTTTTCGTCGATTTTGAAGAGAAAGAGTTTTAGTCTTTTAAAATTATAATAATAAAGCACATCAATTTTTGACATCTTTAAAAATGTACTAGACAAGTGAACATTTTTGGAACTTTTTAGAAGGAATTTTTCATAAATTATTTGGAACAAGTTTTTGAATTATATGAATACTTAGTGAAAAGAAAAAATAAAATTGTATCATATAAAAATTAGTACTGACCTGTTGGCGCAGTGGATAGAGCAATTGCTCTCTCCGCTTCATGCGTCTAGTGGTACTGGGTTCGATTAAAAAAAAATTTATTACTCTTCTTACGTTACCACTAAAAAAAATAATTTCATATCTGTTATTTATCACTAAATCATTTTTTTTTTCAAAAAGGGTTTTCATTAGGAACAATTTTATTAACTAGCTGATACTATAAAAATATAAAAAAATATAATATAAATAACCGGAAAGAATTAACGTAGAACGTTTTTAACTATATGCCCAAAAATTGGTCCTAAATTGCTCCTTCAGAATCCGCTATTGCTTCAAGTGTATAGTTATTAGTTAATTAATAATTAATTTTTCAACAATTTGTAAATTCAAAAATAAAAATGGCTTTATAATCCAAATGTTCCTTAAATGCTCTTTCCGGATTCGCAATTGCTCCAGGTGTATAGTTAATTAGTAATTCAATTTTTAAACTATTCATGTTTATAAGATCCAACGGTAGTTGAACCGTCATAGTACAACAATACATGTATAAATAGTTACAAAAAATTAATTATAAAAAATATTGCAAAAATTTGATTCATTATTTGCGTAATGAAAAGAGCAGATAGAGAGCTTAAAAAGAAAAATTCCATTAAAAATTATTTTGTGTTTTATAGCGATTTTAATTCTTGAGTTTAATTAACTATTAACTATACACCTAGAGCAATTGCTGATCCGGAAAGAGCATTTAAGGAGCAATTTTTATAAACAAAATCTCAAAAAAAGGGACGTTTTTGTATTTTACAGCAATTTTAATTTTTAGTTTGCAAATTTGTGAAAAATTAGTTGTTAATCAATTAAAAACTATACACTTGGAGAAATTGCGGATTCTGAAGGAGAAATTTTTGGGCATATAATTTAAATAAAAAAATAAATGTTTCAAAATAAATAATCAGTTGGCAGTGGAAGGACAAACATATTCTCTCCAGTCCATGCGCATTAGATCGTTTGCCCCACTCTATCAAAGCGACGAAAAATCCACCGCTTAACGCGTTTTGCTTGTAAAAATCGCGTTTTTTAAAACTTTAATTACTTTGCTTTTAATAAAGATATCGTGATAATTCTTTTTTTAGATAAGGAGCAAGTATATAAGAAGTAAAACAAACAAAAAAATGATCGAAATCTATCCAGTAGTTTTTGAGTAAAAAGCGAACATTAAAAAACAGCTATTATTTTATTTATATAGATATAATTTAAAATTATAATAGCTTTGTTCGCGGGTCTCATTTCGAACCAATTACGAATCAGTTCAAAACACATTTAGGACCATCAACAAGCGCATGCACGGTTATGAACCGATTTAGGATTTTTTTTCCGCGAACGACTTTAAAATTAACCAATGACTACTAACGTTGGATAACGTATTTTTTTAAATCAAGCAAAGCAGAGGCAGATTTACTAGTACCTACTTGGTGAAAATGTGCTCTACTTCTTTCGGATGCGTACTCGCGTTACTGGCACAAAGGTAAAATTTGTCCCTCAAACATAGAGTATCCTGAAAGGATGGTTATTTTAATTAGTATTTTTTACTATCTTTAGCAGTACACGTTTAAACGAAAGTTCTTCTTAAATTGAAGAAGTGTATGTTTCTTTATTTGAATATAATTTCTTATGTCTGAGACAAACTATCTCACATCCATTTTGTCATGTCATGTCTTCACGGCAAACCGCTATTGATCTCGGTTTGATTTTATAAAACCTCCAAAATAAAAAAGAATATAACTGATGTTTATGAGTAGTAAGAAAATATCCAGCATGACCTGGTTGTTTATCAGTAATTCATTATAATTTTTTTGATATTTAAATAGGGTGGATATGGACGTGTATGAACCGACCTCGATCATTTATTGAAACTAAGACATCATATTTAGTATTTTTTAAATTCATATTTTTTCTTCTCGATATTGATAAATAATACGTGGCATGAAGGTAATTAATAATGGTGTTTAAAAACTTGAAAAGGTTGCGTTGAGTTTCTTCTCGTATCACATACACGCGACAGGCTTTTGTGAAGCGCCCACACTTTTCCAAAGAGGCTTTTCTCTGCGCGCCACACTCAGTTTTATATCCCGTTGTTGTCATTTATTAAAATATATATATATAAACGTACAGTTTTTTTTTAATTTTTTCTTTTTAGTGGTGGTAAGCGTTATTTATAGGACGACAATAACTTATCATTACTGTCGTCGACGAGCCTCTAACGACTTATATAATTTTTTTATTTTATGTGTACGTCGAAAAAATCAAAGAAAGAACAGAGGTTGACCGAAACGTAACATTACCAATGTATATAATTTTTTTGTTTGTTTGGTGAAATGAACTATGGTCGCCTATGCCAATTTCTTCTTGGAATTCAATGTTGCTTTAATTGGAAAATTCAAGGTTAACAAACCCATTTAAGTGTTTTTCCTTTAAAAAACGTATAATTAAAAAACTGCAGTGCGATTAACATGGAGAGAAAGAGAGAAAAAACAACTACAACTAAACTATCAGGATTTGAAGAGTAAGTGAGAGTTTAACTGAAGTGAAGAACTCCCAAGTTAAATAAACAGAGTTTAAGTCGAAATGTAAATAAATTTCAGACGCAATCGTATCAACGTAACGATGTCGTTAAAACTAATTGATCGGCAGACGGACAAAATGTTAAGAGAGGAAAAGAAAACAAAAGTGGCGAGAATCAATAAAATTTCTTCTTTTTAAATCACTTATTCGGTCGTGTTTCATGTTTTATGGATAATCTCTACGCCAAGAAAAAATCATTGCAAATTTAATATAACTATAGAGATATAATTTTTCAATTCTTAGATTTTAAGTGCAGATTAATAGACGAATTGATTTTCCTTACTCTTCCTTCAGTTTGCAGTTTTCAAATACACAAAAGTTTGGGAGTCTTTTAGAAGTTGTCTTTGAAGATGCGACATCAGAAGTTGTAAATCAACGTTCCAATGCTTGAACGTATAATAATCTTAGCATAATACCATACTAGCGGTTACCCGTGAATTTGTTCACGTAATATTTGACAAAATAAATTAACAGAGCCTTGTCTTCTAAAATAGAAACCAACTAAATTGCTCTGCTGCAAAGTCCTAAAAATTCCGTTATAAAAATAAAACGATGGCTCCATGATTATCTTCCGTATCTAAAAATTTAAAATGTGCTAAAGTAGACTCAAGAAATGTTAAGACGTCAACCTCATGTTTGAACTACTTAGGGGTGGAATTACGAAAAATCCTTAGTGGGAACGAGAATTAAGACTTTTTTCAATTTTTTTAACTTTATTGTGGCTTAACTGTCAGCGTACCTCAGCCAATCATCTTACAATAGTCCTTTATATATGGAGAAAAGTCCTATTCGGGTTATCCGATAAATTTTGGATTTCATTATTGGATTAAGAAGTCACCATACCAAATTTGGAAAATGTAGACATTTATTGCCCCAGAAAATATCTGAACGCCAAATAGGTGACCGGAGACTGAAATACAGCTAAATGGATTTTTATTTTCAAAATCGGATTCTATACCTTTTCAAACGTAATAATATACAAATTTTCAAGAAAGATTCAAAATTATTCCCAACCAATTACGCATAGGCTCATTATTATAAAAATAATGAAACTCTAAATCTCTCCAATTTTAATTTTTAGTTTATCCATTTTTTTTTTTTTTGAAACAAGCGTATATATAAAGAAAATAACTCGAATTTTCCAAAGTTAAAATATATTTCTATGGCTATTCATAACAACAAACATCATTAATGTCAAACTATTCGTTGCTCATCTTTTGGTTCCTTTTGCTACCGTTGGTAGTTCAATCAAAAAATGAAGAAAATGAAATCAAAGAAATACCTAAAGTTATCTTAGATTCAGGTGGTGAACGCAATTTTACTACCAACCCCATTTCTGAAACCAAAAATCAAACTCCTACTTACGAATGGATGCACGATGCCATCATCGACATCGCCTACTACCTTCGATCCCATAAGTTTAATGAATATGATCGTCGCTACGAGCGGTTTTCCACGAACGCCTCCCGAACATACTTCCAAAAGTTTCCAAATCCACCACTTCGAGCCCTCCACTGGGAGGTTCGTAAGAACTGCGAACAAGACCTACCGCAATGTCTGCTATACGTATGGCGCAAAATCAAAAAAACCATTCTACAACGAAACAGTGATACCAGTATTCTAATGGACAACTATAACTGGACCACTGAAAAAAACCAAAAAGAAATCACCTCAGTTGAAGTAGAATGCCAAAAGGGACGGGAACTCGATTTTAAAGTAGCCGAACCGTTTGAAGGTCCTTTAGAACGATTTCAATGGCGCACAACCGTCTCTTATTACTTCTGCTGGTTCACGTTGCTTCAACTGCCTCAGTTTAAGCACTTCGGGTTGCGATGTGACAACTTTGCAGCTTGTCTCGATCCCAATTACGGACCTTATAATCGGGATCCTCGAGCTAATGACTCTAAACCATTTCAATGCGCTTTATATAGCTTTTGTCCCGATCCGTGTTGTCCAATTAAACATATCACCTCCTTCGAAACTTGTTGGAACCACAAACTCAATCCGTGCAAACGTGAAAGTCCATCGAAAGAACGCCAATGCCACTTTTCGTTCGAAACAAATCAAGATTTTTCAAATTTGATTTTAAATCACTGGAATGTAAGCTGTAAATGTCCACAATCGGGTTATGAATGGAGTTCAACCTACGGAATCTGTATCGACATTGACGAATGTGCAAGAAATATGGACGAAAATTGCGATCACGAACGGGAAGCTTGTGTAAATCTTCCTGGTAAATATTTTTGTGCGTGCAAAAATGAATTTGAATGGAATGATCAGAGTGGATCATGTGAAAAAAGCGTACTTTGGGATCAGCTTTGCAATGAAGAACTTCAGATGCAAGCATTCCATGAAAAACAGACCAGAAAAAATACTAAAGCTACTTCTATTTTTAGTTTGATTAAAAAATGGTTTACATAATCAGAAAAAGTTTGTTAAGTCTTAGCTTTAAGAATTCCATTTTTGGTAAAAACAGGTGGTTGGTACTTAATTTTATCGTAGATCTCAATTCTCGTATTGTCGAAATCTGTAAAATTTGAAATTAGGTTTTTAAACGAACTAATTGATACGTTGGTGGATATGTACATTCTTTATGGTATAGAAATCGATTGGCAAAATCAAAAATCCATTGTCGAAAAGGGCTGATATTTACGTAGACTCCAGGAAATTTAGGACTACCACATCTAATGCCGTATGAAGTGATTCCAATTAGGGTGCCGTTCATTAAGTAAGGACCCCCTGAATCACCTACGCACGTATCAACACCAGTTTTATTACGAAATCCAGCACAGAACATTCGATAGTCAATTATTACACTCTTAATTCGATAGTTGAATTGGCATTCTTCCCGTTTTATAATTGGTAGGTCAACTGCTTGTAGTGACTTGGCTTCTGATTGATAATCCTAGGCGAGAAATATGTATAGGTACTCTTTTACAAGTTACAGTTAGTACTTAAGTATAAGTACTGTAAGTACTTACAGTTTTTCCAAAACCAATAGCTACACCAACATCGCCAACTCGAAACCGAAAATGTTCGTTTGGAAGTGGTGCGGGCCAAAATTTCTTGTTGAACCCCCAATTTTTTTTCACCTACATCAAAAGTTATTTTCTCTAGAAATCATTTTACTGATTCAGATATTAACCGTGACTAAGGCAATGTCGTTTTCCATGGTCGATAAGTTGAACTCTTCATGTTTTTGGCATCTGAAAATGTTTCGCCATTTGACAGCGTCGTAGCTTCGAACTCGATTCGAGTAGCGTCCCATTGGTTCGCAGCAATGTGCCGCTGTTATCACTGTATTCGAAAATATTATGGCACCGCCACAAGTAAAAATTTCATCTATAATGATTTTAACGTAAAACGGAAATTGCCTAACATCGGCTTGATAACCTCCCACAATTCTTAAAGAGTGTTCTAAAAAAGAATTTCGTCAATAGAAAAATTAAAATATTGACGGAACAATTTTCCAAAAATTACCGTTGAAATGATGACCAAAAGTTAGTAAAAACAATGTGCATAGTAAAAATGGCACATTCCATAATTGCATTTTAGTCTGAATAAAAAAATCAAATTTTCTAAAAATTAATAATGTTATTAAATTGTTGAATGGAAAATATAAGAATTTAGCCGAGTCTAATTTAATCAATTTTTATACTATAAGTTAAGGTACAATGTGGGTAAATTTTATTGGTTCTTGATTTCAAATTTAATAATCGTACCTACATACTTTAAATTTTATGCCATATTCTCCGTAAAAATCAATTTGGCTAATAGTAGATAAGTAAACTACACAAATAAAAGAAATATCGATGTTTCCAATAATGAAAAAACAGTTTTTAGTTTTATTATATTTGAGCAGGTTTACTTTCTATCATTATTTGATTAATAAGAACATTTAGAACGTAGAAATATTTTTCTCAATATTTTTCACGTTATGTACGCAGCATTGCACCATGAATAATGACTATAAAAAGTAAATGTCTCAATGTGAAATATTGTAAATACTGCAATAAGTTACTTGAAAATATTATAGATTTGTTTATATACAATAATATTATACTTATAAGAATTTTATAGAACACATTTTGTTACAGATATGACGAAATAAAGAATTATTATTATTATATTGTTATAGAACGTAAAAGGCGAAGTGAAAATTGAATGAACAAAACTGCCGTGCTAAGCACAGAGGTGGTAACGGTAAAGGACACAATAAGCAAAGGCACGATATTTTTGATGGTCGGTAGGCGTGAATTCCTGTGTTAACCAAACTTTAAAAGTCTTAAGAGCTAAGTCTTTCTCAATAATTCGGTGTTATGTCGATCGTGGAATCCCCAATTCCAAAGATCGACGAGATATGGACAAATCTGGATTTTTCTTGACTATGGGCTATAAGCAATCACATCACTAAGTTGTCCCAACAGCTCAAATTTTTTACCAGTTTTACAATAGCTGACCGAGAAGGTGCTTCACGACAACCCAAAAAAGCTTTAGTTTTACGAACCGTGACTGCAAAATTTTCAACATTTAAGTAATGAATTTTGAAAATTTTAGTGCATTGTTGAAGCCATATAGTTCTATTTTTATTAAAGACTTAGTTTTTACTTGTCATCTGCTAAGTAGTGATAGCTTATCATAAAAACTGTCAAAATGGCGGGCTATTCAAAATAAAACCTCTTATTGGAAGACCCTACATTTTATATATTAATAATTACCATCAAAACTAGTTTTTTTAAGTCACTTACCACCTTAATGCTTAGCACGGCAGAATAGTAGCAAGAGTATCTATCTTTTCGAGTGTTTATTATCTACGAGCTATTTATTAATAGCACATAATTTTAGTTTGATTTATTTTAGTATAGACTTATAAAGCTTATTTGATAATAACACATCAATAGGTATCTACCTATAATAAGTAATTGTAAATTCTTTCTTATAAAATAAACTATCACTATACTCAAGGAGATGAGCTTTGCAGCAGAGAAAGCTCCAGGGCGTTCTTTGTAGATATATATTAATATTCAGAAAATAACGACTTGCAGCGACAAAAATGTTATATGCTAAAATGAAATGAATCAAATTCTCAAAAAAAGCTTTGTTAAATTTTTAGGGTTATAATTATTTTATAAAATAAGAAGAGGATAATTAAAATATGACTTTATATTTTAACATGTTTTGGAAATTAGTTAAAATCTTTTTCTATTTTAGCTTCTGTTCAAACTTCATAAAGTAGTTTAAAAAAAATGGGTTCACTATGGAAAAAAAATTCTTATTAAGTTTTGTAGCTACTCTTTTTATTTGCTTGGAGATTTTCTTGTGTTTAGAGAGGTATAAGTTTAGCGCTTTATTCAGGATACTCGAAGTATTTTTCAAAAAAACTTTCGATTGAAGTTTTATGTTTCTTACGATAGTCCAATTTTTTTAACTTAGCTTTGTTGCTGTAGATTATGTTAAAACTGATGGGATGCTTTCAGTTTTGAAAATTTCCTTAAATAAGGCTTTTCTACAAGCATAACTCAAGAGTATTGGAATATCAATTTTACTTCGAATACCTAAAAATTAGTTATTGAAAATCTTAAGTAAAAACAAAAAAATGTTATTTAACCAAAGTTCGCTTGAAATATAGGATTACACAATTTGTGTGTTCTTAATTTTACGTTTGATTTAAATGCAAGTTTAATGTTAATATTTATATACCAAATCAAGTCAAGCATTGAATTTCAAAGTTATTTCATCTCAAAGTTAAGTAACTAAAGACAATTCACTGCACAAAATTCGATAGATACTTGACTGGATGTATCCTTACAATGCACTTCGCATGAATTATTAGAGCTAAGACGTTTTTTAACCGTAAATTAGAAACATAATAAAGATTCAAAAAATAGTTGTAATGTGTTTATTGTTAGTTAATCGCCAAATTTTTATGAAAAATTCTTGCAGAAGAGGTCATAAAACTTCTTTTTAAACAAGCCCCTAACATAATACTCTCGAAAATATTAATATCACACTGAACTTTTTTACTCCTCAAAGTTCTTTTGAGATAGAAGCTTTACTTCAGTTACTTTCAATTTTTATTTTCTGTCTATATATTTAAGAAAGTATGAGTCTCAGCAAATTTCTTGTAATTTTGTATTAGGAATTTATCATGTCAAATAAGTAATTAAATAGGTAATGAAATAAATTGAGCTTGATATTATGGGAAATGACCGAACTTATTTTGGAAATCAATGCTTTATGACTTGCTTTGAAATTGAAACTTTAACATTTTATTTAAGTTTGATTTGGTTTCAAGTAAAATTTAAATCAAAAAGCATGAAATTCAAGTTAGGTAGGTAGCTTGAAACTCAACCCAAGAAGTGAATTCTTTTTTTTCGTACATAAAAGTTGAAATTGTACATAGAATCAGAATTTTTGAATTGAGTTAGTATACCTATCCCAAAAAAATATTTGGTTTATTACACAAAAACAATAAATAAAAACCTACATTAAAGAACCTTAAATTTTCTATAAAATGTTGAAAAATCACTTCTTACATATTTTTTCAAGTGGTATTTATTCGGTTATCCTATAATTTATTCATCGATAGTATAGTCGAGGAAGAGTTAGGTATATATGTAAATAATATATAAAGGCTCTTTCCTTTTTAAAGTAAAAAGGAGATTTCCTTTTTAGATTTAGGTCTAAAAATATCGTGGTATATACCGTTATTTTATTTAAGAAAGAAATGGAAACTTAATTTTTAAGGCAAAATAGAAAATGACACCACCATATGGAAATTACTGATGAAAAATCTAAAGGTACATTTTACAAACTTCTGTAGGTAGTTTTGTATCGTGATAATTTAATAGAGAGAATGGAACAAGAAATCGATCAATTAATCATCTTATCTATGTGCTAGAAGTTGCAATTTGCAAGTGCGACTGTACGATCGATCGATTCGCTGGTCATATAATGTTTAAGATTTGATAAAACATTCAATTGAAAAAGGAAAAATATGTCGCTGTCTTTTATATATAAATAAAGACGTTTATATGCAAATGTGACAATGTGCATTACCTCACCTCTTGCATTAACTACCTAACGACATCCCCTCCGCAAGTCTTTTCCGTAATTGTGTGATGTTTGATTTGCATAATAAATGCAATATAAAATGTTTATTAATGTACACTCGCAATTGTTATTAATGAAGCGACTCACAAATGGCGCCACAAATATCAAACTGCAACAATTATACAATTATAATGAGAGGAATAAGGAAGAAAAAGTAAAAGTCCTCTTTCTACTTGATTGCAAAATATGAGATTTTTCCATGTGGGAAAATTGTAGGTGGTCCTATTAAAAGGACGTCCTTTTGAGTGGAAAATTTTCACATAGACCAATTAGAAGTTAGGAAAATTGACGCGCATGTTTAGGGGTTGTTCTTGGGGATATGTTTCCCGCGACTATAAAAATGAGGGATGCTGTGAGCTAAAAGCCACTTGTTGCTTGGTAAAAAATCGGTGCTAATTGTGATTTGATCTCTTGTTGGTTTTGTGCTTTTAGTTGATTGATGTTCTGGATGGTTTCGGGAGACACCTCGTCGTAAACACGGAAAATTGTGTTGTCGTTGGTGTTATTGTTGTTGTGGCGGTTTCGGTGGATCTAGGAAAAGACGAAAAGGAAGAAGGACGTGAAGAAGACGGTGGCGTAACGACAAGGAAGAAGGACATGACGCCGAATTGGCCACGTGGCCGCTAGCGGTGGGACCCGTTGGTCGTCTCCCCCGCACACATTCCTGCCACCCTATCCTGCTGGATACTATGCGCATTGCACACTCTCTTCAAGCCCTCGTCGCGGTAAGTAAAGAAAAATTTTTCTTTTAAATTTCTTGTAACTCTGATAAACTTAATTCTTAAAAGAACTACAGAATTGTAAATAAGTGAAACCTATAAAAAGAGTAAACCAAAAAAAGTGGAAGTAAATGAAAAGATATATACATTTTGGCATAAAAACTTTGGTTATCCTACATCAGGTCCTGATACATTTATGCAGGAGTGCTATATCAAATATCTTCATTCATTTTTGGTCACTTTTAGATGTGGCGTGCTTCATTGAAATCTAAATGACCCATTTTTATCAGTAAAAACCCATTGAAGGGAATGAAAAACCTTCTTCAAATGAGTCTTTCACACTATAGTTTTACAAGAATGGGATTTATTAAGAAAAAAAGCAAAAAAAAATTAAGAAAAACGGCTTATTCTTTTTTCGAAAATCTATTATAACGGTTGAAATATCCATTTTTAAAATTCATCCGTAATCGCTAATTGAAATATATAAAAAAGGTCTTCCCTGATAGAATATGCATATCTGTAAAATTTTGCATTATTTTCTTTGTAAAAATTAGTTCAGTAGTTTTTTTGATTGGATGTTTTAAGTAAGAAATAACTACGTTAAGAGTGTGTCATATGAAAATATTTAACAAATTTTGGTCTCGTAATTTCATTCTTCACGTTTCTGCTTGAAAATAATTGGTTGTTAATTGTCAAATAAAATTTGAAGCAAGATAAATTTGTCATTAAAAATGTTCTGTATGAAATTTTAATGTCATCAATAATTTGGTCATTAGAGGTGATTGAAATTGCTTTATTAGGCTTTATTGAGTACTTTTCTAAGACTATTGTAAGGCTTAGTTATAATGCTATGAATTGTTTGTTTTGGTTGGTACAAAAATGCATAAGATCACAAATGTTACGAAGCTTCAACTCCGACTCCGATAAGTCGAAATTGATTAAGTTTGCTAAATATAAATATTTCTTCTGCCTACACCTGTGCAACCACCTCCGACTGCGACTCTCTGGTTACGACTCCGATAAACTAAATTCAAAAACTCCGACTACGACTTCGGTTCCGATAAAATCACCTCCGTAACATCCCTAGTGGAAATAGTCTTAATTTTTTCGTTTGACCTTAGAGAAACATATTTTCGATGGTAGCACTCTGGAAAATGGTGAGTTTGTGAAAACGTATTCCTATTTCTATCACAATCGCTGGAGCTACGAAAAAAATGCTTAGATAAAAAATGTGGCTATATACAATAGATTTTGGATCAAAAGATTATTATGTAGTACTTTTTATGTAGGAGCAAACATTTTTACAAAAGAAGCTATTTTAGGTTTTTCAAAACCAAGGGATATTTTTCAGTTAGTTCAATCAATAACCAATGAAATTTTGATCTGGCAAAATACAGATTTTTTTTTTGTTAATTCATTCTAAATGTTTTTTTGGCAGCACTGAATCTGGTTTTTAACTTTTAATTTCGCTACTTCCTACAGTCCTACAATCCTACAAATCGCGAAAAACGTGCCCAAAGTTATAATATTTTATACTTTTTGAGTTAAACTTTCAAACACAAAATTAAAATACATTAAATTTTCTTAAAAAAAAAAACAACGTACACCAATTTTGTTTAGTTCATTTGTTTGGCCGCTAATAGTAAGTGTAAGTACTGAATACTGGGCAAGACATAAAGAAATAAGTTTAAATTAAAATTCAAGTAAGTAAGTCGTAAGTCGCTGTAATGATTTAACTATTGTGAAAATCAGAACTTTATCAGAACCATTTCAATAATAAATTTAATTGTCTACAAATTTTACTTGAAGTTTTTTTTTTCGTATTGTCGTTAATTTTCATGATATGTCTTGAAACGTGTTAAAAGTGCAAATACATGAATTTATTTTAATTCTCGTCGTAATTGCTCTATTAAATTAAAATTATGGACCATTTATCCGTCGTTTCGAGTGCTCTTTGTGACCATCATATTTTCCTCGAAACTTCGTAAATAGCTGAAATACTTGTATTAAAAAGGCGAAAAATAATTTCGCCTGTCAAAAATATAAATTGTTTAATGCGTCGCTGCATGCAAAGACAAATGTCGTGACTCGGCTGGTTGTCTTTGGGTCGACGACAAACACTTTAGTACATTTAATAAACTAATAAGTAGACGTCGTCGTAATGAAATATGATGAATTAGTCGTGATTTGTTTGCTGCTTTGGCTCGGTCTCGGTCGGCTCGTTGCCATTCCCTTACAGGCTAACGCTGATCCCGAATGAATGAGTCAAGTGAAGCGGAGGCTCGAGGACCAGCGTGATTAATGATGTGTGGCGCACCCGTTTCGCTTTGTCCTCTCCTTCAGGGGCTGTCACTAAATCATTTTATTATCGATTTGTTAATTGGCGCTCCGACGCATACAATTGATACGATAATTAATAATTATCGCCTTATATAAATAAACAATGATGAATCGTCAATGAAGAGATGGAAAAAAATCAAAGACCACCACGACGACTCGATTGTGCCTATAGCATTACAATTATTACTTTCTTTGAGATTTTTTGTTTAAATCCGCATTATTTCCAATTTACTGTTGCAAACTATAAAATTTACAATTACTATTTCGATATGCCTATATAGATACTTTTACAATAAACTATTCAACAACTTAAAGTGATTCGTTTATTAAAATCTCCACAGTACACAAATGGAAAACGATTCAGGTGTTCCCATTATATGAACCTTTATATTATTTTGCATCCCTTACCAGTAGCACAACGACTGTTTTCATCACAATTTTTTAATTCAATGCTCGCAATTTATGAAACTGTTGATATTAAAATAATCTATAACATAATAAGTCGAAAAATGTTTTTCCTTCATCTTCATCAAGAATAAAATTTGATGAAAATCGTTAGTTTGTGAGATAAAATCAAAAAATGATCAGGTTATTGTGGATTGAATGGAATCTTATAAGGGGGAACTTTAAAAGCTCTAGAGCTGTAGTCGAGCTTTCTACCAATAAAAATCTGTAGTTTGGTTCATTGACCAACAGAGGTAGACTTAAACATGGACTGCTTGATTAATCTTAAAATTGTGATTAGCTTCCAGTGGGAAATTTTATTAAGCGGCCATGAAGTAATTTGCAAGCAAATCGAGCAAAATCAAGCGGAATATATATTCAAATTTAATGTGCATCGTTCAGTCGTGTGTCGCCACGGTTTCACCATCTTTAATGACGCGGTGTCACACAGACGAAGCAGATTGATGAAATACGAGAGGATTAATGTCGAGCCAACTTTCAAAAACTATGAATTTTAATTGACTTTTTTTTTTTGATTTGATGATGAGAAAATTTCAAGGCAATTAATAAGATTCTAATGATCCCGTGCGTTTATTACGCTTTTCGATATTAAATTTGTCACAGTTTTAGAATTTTGATTGAAAATTGAAATAAATCGATGAGTTATCCATTACGAATTTATTAGTTTTTGGTTTTTAGTAAAAATTCAAAAATCTCTTAAGTCGCCAGCGAGATGAATTATTATTGATAATAAATATTATATTTTTACTCACCAAAACTATTCATGACTTAGTCCTTTAAGGACGTTGGAAGTCAGGCTAGGAATTGCTCCGATCCTAGATTTGCTTTTAGTGCTCACTGATCCAGGTTCTTAATCATATAGTTTCTTCTTACCTTTATTCATATTTTCTTCAAGATAACATTGCTAGAATAAATAGTTAGCAAAAAAATTAGGGAAATACTGAATCTAACAATGTTAAAGATTGGAAAACATTAAGTCAAAGTTTTAATTTCTTATACGTTTACTTTCATGGTGACAACAAAGGGCGGCTTATCTAAAGGTGCATTTAGTGCAGTGCACCGTCTTATTTAATGTAAATACAGAAGTTATGATATAAGTGGAGCACCAAATATTTTGGCCACGAACCGTCACTGGTGACAACATTCATTGCTTTAGTAATTAATAATTAATTGAATAATCATTTTCATAACTGGCCAATATTGTTTAGATAACTAATAAACAAAGGATATGCCTTCAACTGTACTGTTTTCAAGAGCATCAGTAGACAGTATCTATATTTTAAAAAAAAGTCCCACAAAGTTGCTAACTTTAATGGTCTATGTTCTCGACATAGATGGGCCTACCCTCGTCAAATTTCCAAACTATTACTTATTTATTATTTAGTTTTATAAAAATATATAATCATTTAAGATGATAAAACTACGCTTAGTTACTGTTTATTAAGTGTTTTATAACGTATTTAAAAAGCGTATGAATGGCTCTAAGTTTTTAAATCTTAAATGAATAAATAAAACTTTAGTTGAGACAATTTTAAGCTCATTTTTGTAGTAAAAAAGATAAGAGAATGAATAAATATTTAATTATCAATGAATTACTGAAACTAATTCTTTATACTTAATAAAATAACAATTCCAATTACTAGTCAATTATTAACTAAGAAAAATTTCTCTTAGATGTTATTAGGGCCACTGCAGCTCAAAAGCGAAATGTTATTTTCCCCTTTGTGACTAAACCACAAAAAAAATCGTACTAAAAAAGCAGAAGAATATGAACAATGGAATAACGAAAACTTTTTAATTTATATTTTTAAACTTTTCAAACTTTAAAATTTATTTTTCAATTCTTCTCATCCAACTATGCAAGCCTCTATTAAAATTAGAGATTCACTACTCGACCCGATTTTAAGCTAGTTGGCTTGATTTTAGTCTTTTAGTTACTTGACTAAAATTTGATTTAAAATCATTTACTTAATTAAAAATCGTGAAAACGTCAAGATCTGATGAAAACTTAATTTTTTAAAAAATGGATGATAAGCAATATATTATTTACAAATTTTTAAATTTTCATGGCGAGAAGTTGACAAAGTATTAATTGAAAGAATTGTCAATTAAAGATTTTTAATTTAATTTTTAATTAAATAAAAAAAGAGTTGAAAAGCATTCATTTTTGACAACCGTGGAAGGATAAGAAAATATGAGAAATAGTGATCTGTAAAAACCGCGGAGAATGTTTTTGAAACATTTTCAATAACGCGAAGAAATTTTTTTTCCCTTTGAATTTTGGAAAATTATAGTAAACTTTCTTTTAGTAAGATTCCTTTTATTTTAATTTAAAATCAGTTTTTTTTTATCTTTTTTTTATGACTTTTGGTTTCCTTTTTTAGCAAACATTGATCGAAATAAAGTTATTTAAAGCTAACAGAATAAAAAAAGATTGAATTTTTATTTTTTTTCTTGCAGGTGCTTTTCCTGGCCGCCATTTTCTTCCCAGTTAGTGCTATCGTCTCGAAAGATAACTCAACGATCGTGGTAGTGCAACGTTCACGGCGTAACGTTCGAGATCCACTCAGCAATCCTTGGTAGGTTTACGAGATAACAATTTTGTAGGAGTGAAGTTTTGATTAATATTTTTCTCTTTGAAGGCTTCATTCGAAACAAGACTTGCAGCAGTTGCTGTGGAAGAAAAGCGGTGAGACCGGTGATCCAATTGACTGTTGTCCGTCCGTGTTGGAGATGGTGGAACCGAACGGTGGCACGAATCGTTACGGCATGTACGTCGAACTGTACCAGAACGGAGACGTGAAGCAACGCTTCTACGAGTTGTCGTGCGACAAGAGCGTCGAGGGACGGCCGTGTCGCTTCATGGATCGCAAGTTGCACAACATGTCCAAGTGCGTGCAAAAGTGGAGCTTTTCGTATGCGTTGGTGCGTGAGCAACAAGTCGCCAACTTCGACGTCGTCCCCGACGACACACCGTTGGACGATTCTGAGCTAGGAGAAATCGCGGCGGCCAACGCCCGCCACCATCATCATCAACCACCACACGGTCACCACCATCATCATCACCACGGCGGCAACGCGTTTCCGCTACCATCGGCCGCTGGACCGGGCGGCTCCGGATGGATGCTCGATTATATCAAAGTGCGCAGCGGATGCAGTTGCGAAGTGACACCGAAGCCGAAGAAAAAACGGGCGCCAATGCATAAAATTAAAAAGTCCAAAACGAAAAAATATCTCTATCTGGAGGATGATGATATCAGTAGTATATGAAATAGACTCTTTATGTAATATTAAAAATAATCAAATTAACAAATCAAAAATTACCAGTGTACGTTAAATACCAAAGGAGAATATATTTAATTAAATAGATTGTATTAAGTATAAGGAAGCGAGGAAGAGAAAAGATAAAAAATATAAGCCAAGTGCAGTTTTTTGTTAAAACTTTTTGGGGGAGATAATTTTTTACTTAATTGAGAATTGTGAGTTGCTATTGCGCTTTCTACCAAGTTCTTTTACAAATTAATTTATTCCTGGAACGCTTTGACTTTTATTTTTATAAGATATATTTTTTCTTGTACAAACATAATACGCTCAGTATATCTTTCTAAATACTATAGTATATATACTTATATATATAATATTAAAAAATAATAAGTAAAAATTCAATTTTCATTTATATATTTTTATAATTATTAATTCCCTACTTATACTATTTATGTTAAGAAAATGTTGTATTATAAATTATTTCTGAAGATCTGCCGCTTAACTTATTTCTATAAATTTTTCTTAATTGTATAATTTTCTAAGATTAATATCTTTCTAATATATTATTACAATACTATGTAGAGATATAATATAATTTAGAAGAAGTTGACTTAACGATGCAGTTATTGTATAAATGAATAACGAGACGAGGATTACTTGTAAATGTTTATAGATGTACCTATATAAAAAAAGAAATAAATTACCAAAATAATTTTATTGTGTCGCATGAGATATTGTTTTATATTAAATTAATTTTTTTTTATTTTAAAAATAAATGTAAATAAAAAGAGTCAAATGTCTACGTTCTTTCTTACCATAGTTCTTGAATGAAAAAGTCACGTTTTGCTAAGGAATACAAATTTGGTTTCTCGTTTTTTGAATATTTTGTCGACGATTGAGTGATTGGTACATAGATATTAATGCTATTCGAAAAGTTGGTAAAAAATTGCCTGCCTTGCCGTATTCCATTAATTTCAATGACTATGACTACAACTACTTTCAATTTTTGATAATTATATTCTAAGTTTTCATTTGCAAATTTCAAAAACTTATATTGCTAAGATAGCTTATTTTTATTGAGCTCTGATATAACATACTTAACATTTTTTAAAATTATTATTTATTTCGCAATCTGTCCCAAGACAATATGCGAATCTGGTGAACGTGTATGGTGGGACAGGTCATCCTAGAAGAAGTGGTTGCTGTACTGGTACCTGTAGGTTTCAGTCTGACGGAATCCTCATTGAACATAACATTTTACATTAATCATTTTTAAATCCTCGATAGTATTTTCTTTAGTGATATTAATTACTCATGCGTAAAATGGAATGCATATACTATTCAATAAGTAATCGTTAGTTGTGGCTCTTAATATTACTAATAGTTTAGTATCTGCAACCACATTAAAATATAAGTAATTTCAATTGTTTACTAAAGAAAATTACAAACGTTACAAAGGACAAAACAAAGTAACATACCTTGACAAAGGCAGGGCTGGTAAGGGATAACCCGTGCGAAGCATATGAGTGACCTATTTAGGAAGCGGACTGGCTTAGATAACACTCTCGTTGTTTTATAAAATGGTAAATAAATATAAGAAAAGCGGCGAAAAGTGGGTCGGCACAAACAAATGCCCAGAACCAGCATTGTTCAAAACTTTACTTTTACTGAACTAATAAACAAGATCAATAGAAATAATCATTACCATAAACCATAGAAGTTAAAAAATAATTTCAAACTATTTTACTTAAGTACAAGCAAGTCCAGGCTGGGGCCTAAAAGCAGCTCGGAAATTTAAGAGTTGTTGACTTTCAAAACACTTTACACAAAAACCTTACAATCAGCCAGTGCTACGAGATAAACAGGCATCTACCAAATCGACCCATGGGGTATTTGCCCGATCTACCCTATTTTCTACCCTAATTTCTCAATTACGTATACTTACTTATTTCTGTATGCAACCCGTTTATCTAGTATGTATAATAGTTTAGTCTATACTCCGTAACGTAACGTTGTAAAAAGTATAAATGGAAAATTTTGTGAAGAATAAATATTTTTTTGTTGTGTTTTGCGTTTTAGCAGCTTTTAGGATTCACCTTCTTCTAATTGGGTTTTAGTATTTTTTGGATACTGGCATTATAACAAAGTGATGCATATTACATTTTCGAAATTTGCATATTGAAACTTAGGATAAGTTTATTAACATTTTGAGAAATGAGACATAAACTGGATAGAATTGGCTCATTTGTAAATTCCGTAAGTCAGATGCAAACAATTGAAAACTGTGTTTTTCAATCGGTATCCAGCAGATCTTTACTAGCTTATTGTAGTAATTCTGAAAAACTATAGATCACAATTCTCAGGAGGGTTACAAACATCTTTAAAGGGTTATTGAATCAAAATATTACCGAAAACTCGAGATCAATTTTTTTTAGTTTTACATTTTTATTCCCAATCTTATAGTTATAATATGGTAATAGTATATCTTTACGATTTATGTTTATCACAAAATTAAACGACTATTTTAAACTAAAATTCTAATTTTTTCTAACTTTATACAGGTAAGAGAAATCTTAACTTTGAGATATTTAGAAATTTAAGCAGACTCTAATGGCCATTTATGTTGATGTGACAATAAATAACTAAATGAAAAAAAATTATTGTGATTATTGTGTGGTTTTACGAAACCACGATGCAAGTGAAACTATTTTTCAGATTTTAGGCACTTAAGTAACTGAAAATTTTTGGAAAGTTATTCGATTTAGGGTATGAAAATAGAATAGAAAGAAAGGGATGTGGCACGAATTCAATGTCTGACGTGACGCGCACCGTTGCAACTATTTTTGAATTTCCATTATTGATGTTAATACTCGAATGTTATTTTCATTATTGAATTTGTTGATTATTATTAAATCAATCATCTGCCTGTTGTTATCTACGAGTATTGTAACATCATCGTCGGATATTTTTGCACTATTCTCACTAGCTGTATCTTTGTCTATTATGATCAAGTGAACACTAACATTTATATCAATACACTGATCAAAATACAAATACCAATACAAATATGATTGACAGTTAATGACAACTTATAATATAATAAAACGTTGTCATGGAGAGGAAAATAGCTCATTACATTCAGTAACAGCTTCCACAACAGGCCTGGGAAAACGACATGGTATATAGCTAACAATGTGTTTACAAGCTCTGCCGAACACTTGCCGATTCCCTGCCGAGAATGTGTTACATTTAGCGACATGCTAAAGACAGGCCAAAAAATTTGAGACGATTTATAAAAAGGTTCACTTTAAAAAAAAAAGGAAATATATCATATAACCAAAAGGGACGTAAAATTGTTTATTTAAAGGTATTTTATTTACTTACATATTTATTTATTATTTATTTTGATTTAACAGCTATTTAATGTGTATTCCAAGCTTTCCAGCTTATTCCAAGTTTTGGTCATTGGTGAAAGAAAAATATCTGCTACGAGGCGTCACAGTTCTTTCTTTTACTTTTATTTATGAAACTCACTGTTGGTTAAAATAAGTATAAGTACTTTATAAATATACATATAAACAGAACTATAGTATAATCAGTGTAGCCAGATCGTGGGATTTCTTTACCCCTACTTAGTAGCACAAACGCCGACAAATTGAGGAGAATAATGTCCCTTCCATATGACACAGATAGGTAAAACTATGGGTAAAACTACACCCATACAACGCTTTGTAAGTGTGTTACCTATCCGTGTCATATGGAAGGTACATTATTCTCTTCAATTTGTCGGCTTTTGTGCTAGTAAGTAGGGGTAAAAAAATCCCACGATCTGGCTTCACTGAGTATAATGTATATGCATACAGCCTATATACAATATACATATATGGATATACGAATTTCCAAATTTTATCCCAGAACCGCCCTTATTCGAATTTTCCTAGGAAAAAGTTTCAAATAAAAGTTGTGGGTATCAATCAGTCTAAAAACTATAGAAAGTTTAAAAAAATCGATGGAACCATATTCGAAAAAAATGATAAAGCTCAAAAATTTTAGGAATAAAGTGGAGCTTTCGGTTAACCGATTTCAACCAAAAGCTTCGCGGTACAACTAGAAATAATATGAAGGAAAATTACCAAGTTTGGTGAAATTCGGATAACGCTTTTGATACGATATGGCTGTCACACACAGACACACAGACATGTTTCTAAAAACGACTTTTTTGGACTCAGGGGACCTCAAAACATTTATTTCCGGTGAAAGCTTGAATTCGAAAATTCGACTCTATTACAATACTTCCTTTACTATATACTTAGTAGTAAAAGAAAGTAAAAAAAATTATTACAAAAGTGTTCCTATCATATTCAATAAATAATCGAGTTAACGTCGAATTTTTCACCTATAGTATTGAATATTTGTATCAAATTTCAGATTAGTTAATATCCACATTTACCGCTAGTAGACTATTCAAATTTTTCCTGCCCTCCCCCACGTGTATCTACAATTGGATACCATTGAACACAATCATATTAACTACAATTTTGTAACAATAAAATTATTGTTTTATTATTTATTTTTAAAATATTGGTCCCAAATTTATCGGCCTAAAAGCTGCCACTATAGACACTATATTCAGGTGAAATTCACAACCGTAGGTTCAAAATACCCAATGTACAATTAAAATAAAAAAATAAAAATAACGACAACGGGATTCGCTTCTTAGAACTCTCTCATATCGTGAGACCGTCCCTTTAATCGCTGGATCACGAAAATAACGTTATGATGACGTCTCCACGTTGTCGACATACATACATTTGCCTTTTATTATTATGTTGATGTTGATGATTTTATGATAGTAAAAACGGTAAAAACTATATTGTCATTGTATTACGTTAGGCAATCCATTTTACTTAACTATAGCAGGGTTAGATATAACAATCAATGTTATATAATACTAGCAATGTTTTTCCTTTCCGAAAAAAAAAATAATTCTTTCTCTGTACTAAGCTCTTGAACAAATTTTTGCACTGTCTGCTTAATACTGTTAGTGGATTCAAATACTAACATAAGATAATTTATAGCTAAGCTATTAAACGCGATTTTTACCTATGTTAATTTCCTTTAAGATATTTCCCTATATATTAATCACAGTTACGACTTGTTAAATTAACAAAATCTTATTTCTTATAACGACCATCATATTTTATAAATGAATCTTAATAGTTTCTTATTAATTAAGAAAATAGCCAAGGTGATAAAAACTTTAATTAAGACCCGACGTAACCCTTATGTGCAGTTTTACAATTATAAATAATTTCTATTTCCTCGATAAGTTCTTTTATGATGAAACTGTGGCTCCCCGTATCTTCGTTCATGCAATATTTGATAAAAATGAAAGGACTGCTGTTCTTAATCAAGAAAATGTCTTTATTTAAGAGGAAGAAAAGTACAAGTTCACTTTACTATAACGAGCAGGATAACTTTTGAGAATGTTATTATTAAAATTGAGAAATTATTATACACCATATAGAAGGAATAACTTATTTAAAGATACTGGGTTTAAAAATTTTTATCTCCTTCCTCAATGTATCAATTACCGATAAAGGGTTTTTAAAGCATAAAATAAAATAAGTGAAATTAGCTATCTATAGACTATGTAATATCGGTACTTAAACCAGTGAAGCTATTTCTATAGGGATTTTCTTGAGATTGA
The DNA here is from genome assembly GCA_958496155.1 of Sisyra nigra. NCBI lineage: Eukaryota > Metazoa > Arthropoda > Insecta > Neuroptera > Sisyridae > Sisyra > Sisyra nigra. The sequence goes on along the minus strand of OY292316.1, from coordinate 31,525,112 downwards.
TCACATCAAGTATTATAGTTATAAGCGACAGGAAAATCCGAAAGCTCAATGAAAAAATTAATTGGGATTCGAGCCTAGAACTACTGGCGTATAAAGCAATAATCTATTTAGTTAACAATTACTTACTTACATAACTAAAGGATTAATTACTAATAAATTATTGTTTCTCTAGCCTGTGCAATTTTAAGATTTCTTCAAGCAGTTGACTAATTTGATAGTTAAAGGTAAGTTAAACTTATAGAATTGGTCTATTTCTGGACCTCACCTTTTATCTTTCTGGACTTTTTACGGTAAAAGTATAGCACAATTTTTACAGAAATGTTTCTGATTGGATCTCATTTATTTTTGTAGTATAACGACATTTATGTATTTATTTCACAATTATAATTAATAAATTATTTAAAAGGTAATTGATTTTATATAATATCAAAAGCTGAATGCTGATACCCACCCGTTTCGTTGAGCATAGCTAAATTAAACCGATTGGTTAATTGGTTGATTGGTTAATAGAACCTTCATAAAAAAATTAAAAAAATCCTTTCAGCAATTTTGACATAAAAGGTGATAGTTATTCCCCAGGAACCGCACATTTTCCAGAGTAACAAATATCTTACAATTAGTATAAGAGACAGTATAGTTAGTTCAAAACTATATAAATATTTAGTTCAATATAGCTAGTTCAGTTTTATAGTTACTTAGTTTATCAAAATCAGTGATATTTTTAGAGAAGTAAAAAACACTATCTAGTTGAAATATAAAAATAGTACGAAGCTTATTAAATTACTCATTAATAAATTTAGATGCTTGATGAAGAGTTCTATAAAATATTCTTAAATTTTACAAAATTTATCAATTGTTCAAATAATCAATGCATTTGACCGAGTTTTAATGTCGTTTTTAATTTGATTAAGGAGATAATTTAATTTTCAACACCCTTGACATTTTTTTTTGTTTTTTGTTTATTTAAGGCCGCATCAACAACTATGGTCATTAGCGACAGTTAAATCCGAAAACTCATGAAAAAAATCTTTGGCTTTCATTGGGATTCGAACCCAGAACCACTGGCATATATAGAGCAACTATCTAGTCAAACCCCACTAAGTGACCTTTTCACATTTTGGATGTTGCATTTGATCGATATTTTTCCCATCAACTACAGAACAGTGAATAAAAATCATTGCTTTGGATAAGTATAAAATTTTCTCTGATCTTAAAGGTATTCAATCAAGTTTCCCCCCAAAAAAAATATTACAACTTTTTTTTCCTTGCTACATCCTTGTTTCTTTTAACACTAAAGGAAGAATATTAATACTACTAAGTACTACTAATAATAATTTTCATAATTTTAAAATGTTATCTTTCTTTTTTTTTGTGAACACTAATTTTATTCCAAATTTCAAGTTTGTAGGTCTGCTCAGTGCTGGATTTATGCCTAGGCCCGTGATGCCCTGGCTTAAGGCGCCATACATTAAGGGGCGGCAAAAATTTACAAAAGACAACAAGTCGAAGGCGTAAAAATATAAAAATAAATTAAAAAAAAATTTGGGTTTGTTTTGTATTGATAAAAAATATCAGGTAAGTTAAATTTAAATGTCTTACTTATAATTGAAATACTTTTAACTCTATGTAGCGAACTTCTAAACAAAACTTCATTTTTAAAATGCTTCTTCTCATTCGCTTTCTGTTGTTGATCGCTAATCTATTACCCAATTTTTTAATCTCTTCCTGCTATACAATTTTTTTTCAAAATTTGTACACGAGCTTAATTTTGATGAAGAGTGATGGAAATAACGTTTTTGAAACTATAAAATCTCTAGATTTATTTTAATAAAATAATTTCGATTTATATTATAAAAAAAAAACAATAAAAATTTACATTAAACATTTACATTAAACATTTACATTTACACTAAAATGATAATGTTTGTCAAATTAAATAAATTAAATGCAATCTTTATAAAAAAAAAAAAAACGTTAACGCAATAAATTCCCTATTTCCTTCATTTTCGCTTTATAGAGTTTACACTGTAGGTATATGTCAACCAACAAAGAAGTTTGAAAATGATATTTGATAAGTAAAAGTTTATAACTAAGTACACCCATACCTCACTTTGCGTCGTGGTTACGTCCCAAAAAAAACACGACGCAAAGTGAATTACCAATATCTCGCTTTGCGTCGTTTTGTTTTGCATTTTTTCGAAGTTGCGTCGCTGCTGAATTAGTACTAATTTTCACTGTGCGTCGTTAGATTTTCGAAGTTACGTTGTTTTGGGTTTGAGTCTTGTTTGAAAAAATGCATGCTATAGAAAAATCTAACGACGCACAGTGAAAATTAGTACTAATTCAGCAGCGACGCAACTTCGAAAAAATGCAAAACGAAACGACGCAAAGCGAGATATTGGTGTATATTATTTTTAAGATAACTTTTATGTAGAAGTAGGGCGGCATAAAATATAAATCCGCTACTGGATCTGCTAAAAGTAGAACTTACTTTAGATTTTTGATGATAGATAAGTGAGTGAGTGAATGTGTGACAAAATATTTTAAGAAATATTTTCGAAATTATATTGATTAAAAACTTCTTTGGAATTTAAGTTAAGTACACCAGGTACAATATTGTTGATAATTTTCAGATTTTTTCTTACATTTAACACACGGCTATGAAAATTTTCTGAACTAGGCTGGGCCACTATCCCTGATTAAATTTAGCATTTTTATTTTCAATAGTTAAGGGCTCAGCATGCCTGGCAGTCAATCACAGTGCTGTTTTATATATAGAGCTTATTCCTTTCCGTTTCCAATAATACAGACTCGTAATTTGATTTTCGTTGAAAAATTCGAGCACCACCACCTGCGACATGCAATACGACTATTTGTTACAATTGAAAATTGGATGCTGGACGCGACACATTTAAACTCAAAGAGACGTCATCCGTTCGAAATGGTTTCTCCAAGCAGCGAGAGATAATCTCCCGAACTCGTCGAAAAGCCCTGCTGATATAAGCGGGCGCTCGCTCTCAGGTGCTTCTGACACACAATATCCGATGATTAGACGCGTCGAGTTCTCAAGTTCCGCGTTCGTCAGTCGTTTGTTGAACGTCGAGTAGTTAACGTCGAGCGTTACAAAGCCCATAGATAAGTGAAAGATTTCGCACGTGTTTTGCATTTTTTTTTTTGAACTGATATCATTCGTGTTTGTTTACATAAAGAGATAATAGACAGATCAGTACATAATCTTCTTATCATTTTCTTGACTTAGACATAAATTTCAATAAATGTAAGAATTTAATTTTTATCGAGTTGTGTTTGTGTGGTTTTAATATGAGGGCACTATTGTTGTTAATTGTGACAATTTTATTGAGAAATCAATCGATGGAATGTCGCACGTCTGTCGGGAACAACAGCGAGCGTCAAACAATGGTTGTGCGGCGTGTTTTCGAACAATTGTTCGACTTGAAAGCTCCCACGACCTCTGGCCCGCCGACGTCCGGCGATTTTTCGCCCGTGATTCCCTCGTACATGACGGCATTGTATCAACGCTATTTGAAATCGCGGCGTAGCACCGGCGAAACTGTGCGGAGCATTCTACCAATTAAAGGTGGGTCGGTCACTATATGAAAAGATCCTCGTGAAAATTGGAAATTTATATTCGATTTGTTGGTGGAAAATTTATGATGGTTGCGAGGGACGCATTCGTATTGTTGTATTATAGTTAATTGTCGTAAATTTGCACAAAAACAATGTAAAGTTTATTGCGGTCGTTAAATAGAAATGTGGATGTATATAAAACAAAGGATGTTGGAGCAAACGTTTCCTATGTTATACGACAAGCGTTTAAACGTTCAAATGTCGCTTTTCAACAACAATAATAATAATGATATTTGTGTTATTATATGGGATTTTAAGCGTTTGGGATTTGATTAAATGGAAATGTTCGAGGAATTTCCTAGCGAGGTGTGGCTGAAATATTTAAATTATTTCAGTCATATGTTTAGTCCATGTAAAAACAGATTTTCTAAATACTTCAATGCATTTATCAGATTATATTTGACATTCATTAAACTGCAAAATATTTTGATGAGACAACGTTTCTAAGAAGCGCTTTGAAAAATTACAGTAAATATTCATTTATTTCACAGTTAAACAATAGGGAAACTAAATATTATTGACATTTAATGTTACTATGGAAACTATTAAATAAAAGTAGCTACGGTTTATTATATTATCATAATATGCAATTCGTGTATATAATAGAGGAGCTATCCATTAAATACGCCACATATAAGGAGGGGGTGTTCAATGAGGTGTGACATTGTGTGACAAGAGAAAGAATAAACCATAAGTTTCATGACGTCAAATATCAAAATCTAAAGTATTAAAACGCAAAGCTTCTATGAAAACAAAAAATCGAAAAACATTACCAACTATGTAAACTACAAAATATCTGAAGTTACAACATATAGAACAGGGTCGATAATTTTTGAACCCAAAAAAATTATAGTAGGATGAAACCCATTAGAAAAGGAAGATAATATAACAAAAAAGAAAGGATAAATAAATTACGGTCGATCTGAGGTTGGGAAGTGGAAAAGGGGGTGTTTTTAAGGGTAGAAACGGTTTATCTCGATTTTTGACAAAACTAAAAGTCCCATGGAAAAAAGTTAAACGACAAAGTTGTAGGTAATAAGAAGATCTAAAACTTTTGTACTAACACTCTTTTCACATAACCTTAAAATTTATGTGAAAAAGAAATACAATTTTTAGCAATTTATTAAAAAACTTACACTTTAATTATTGCATTTTTTGGGAACATTAAACATTGTAATGTATTTTTTTTTTGCACCACCAGAAAGTAGAGATTTCAACAAACAAAAAACCCACCGACTTTTTTTAAAAAAAAGTAGATATTTTGACGTGAAAATTTTCTATTGAAAAAAAATATATTTATATTTATAAAAATAAAAATATTTTAAATCAAAAAAATTACAGTGTGTTTGGGATATTAAAAAGTAAGTCTTTACCAAATTTCATTTTAATTTTTTTTTTTTGTAAAAGATAAAAAAAACAGACTTGGTTATTGGAATTTTTCACATAAATTTTGAGGTTATGTGAAAAAAGTGTACGCACAAAAGTTGTAGATCTTCTTATTTCCTATAACTTTGCCATTTAACTTTTTTCCATGGGACTTTTAGTTTTGTCAAAAATCAAGATAAAGCGTCTCTACCCTTACAACCCCCCCCCCCCCCCTTCCTTAAAACTGAAAACTTCACACTTCTATTAGTTTAGAGAAAAGAAGGACAGAACCATATCTTATTTAATATAAAAGAACCTCTTAGTAAACCTTTATAATAAGAACTAATTTACAGACTACATCTCTTATTATTAAATAAAAATATTGATGAAATTGTTTATTTTACAAAAAGAAAGTCAAAAACAGTAATTGTTTGTTTTAATTCAATGCATTTAACGAGGAATTCTATATTCACTACTTGACTTGATTTTCAAACAATTTGACTTGATTTTGAAGCTACTTGACTTATTGACTTAAATATTTTAATGGCCAGACAAGTGAAGCAATGTATTTGCAAATTATTTCATTCCAAATTCAATTATTAAGGTCAATACATTGCACAAAACTGTCCATATACTTGATTGATGAATCATTAAGGAGGAATTAATTTTAGTATTTTAGAGCCCGTTTGTAAATGTCAACCGCAAACTTTTATAATTTAATGATCACATTTTAATACTTTATTGGCACTATAATAAATCAAAAGCCCTAACTAATTGTTTGAGAGTAGCTTGTGTACAAACATTTGTCAATAGTAGTACTATTATAGATGTTACTGCAATTAGCCAGGCCACAGCATTGCATAGAGTAGTCTGTAATAAGGATGTTTCGAATGTAACCATTCGTATTCCTACTGACAGGGTCGTAATTTGACAAGAGTAACAGAGACACTTAACCAGAACCTAATCGAAAGGTGGTCCAGAAAGACTTCTCTTACTTATTTTGGTACATACAAGTTCGTAAGCTCACACGTTAGCAGCTATTCATTTTATTGCTAATTGGTATAAATGCTGTTTCACTTAAAATCCCATAACTTCCGCTTGAAAGTCTTGCCCATAGTCCATAAAAATTAATTAAGGTCTTGCGGCCTGTGTGCAAATTCTTGAAATAATTCATACTTACATGAAATGAAGCAAATGTATTTTTGATACGGTTCTAGGTAAAGACTGTCTTGTAAATGGAGGCGTATCAGAAGACATTTAAAAACGAGGATCAAATAGGAAAATATTTAATTGAAGTTTAAATATTTAAAACTGATCTTTTTTAAGAGTTGAAAAATGAAAATAAAAGGTATTACGTTTCACCGGCTTTTTCTTTTTGTTTCCTTCGCTTTAAGTTGAAAAGACTCCGCCAAAGTTTTTCATAAATTAAAAGTTTTGACAACAAAGTTTATCTATCTGAGATACTTAATAATTTATAATCTTCAAGGTGTACCACTATACGTTCACCTCTATTAGAATACGCATTTCTTAAAATTTTAAAATAAAAATTAAGAGATTTATTGAAAGTTTATTTTATAAGCTTCTTTCAAAAAATCAAATGACACTGGGTAAGTATTTTATTTGATTTTGATAGGAAATTGAATTCTCAGACGACAATTTTACGGATAAGCTTCTTTTTTTGGTAAAACTTGGGGTCTTAAGTGAAGCATAAAACTAAGTTTTGCCTGCTATTCATTGGGGTTGCTTCAATGGGTTTTCAAGTAGTTATTGTCTCAGTTATTGAAATTGTTAACGAAAAATTTCAGATCTAGAAGCCAAATGTAAATTTAGGGTGGTTGTTGGGAAATGTTTTTGTATCTATTTTCTTACAATATATTAATAAATGCATTAAAAAATTTTTAAAACTGAAAATTAAAGCACTACAGGTAAAGTTGGGGGTTAAAAAAAGTTCTCCTTCCCGACATAATTACAACTCTTGTAGTAATCTGAGACAAAATTTAAAAAGTATTCTTAATTAGTAAGGATGTTATTAGAATCCCTAACTATAAGAGAAAATTTTTAAAAATTGCAGAAGGGTGACTATCTTAATAAAGTCATTTGTTGATTTTTAGTTTCAAATCAGATGAAATATTTTTTATCTATCTATTTATAAATAAACTACCGCATTTACATTTTTTCTCCACAATAGTAATTTGCGTCAGATCGATATCGCTCTTCTCTCATGATGTTGGTGTCAGTTTTTGTAGAATTAGCCTTCTTGTCTAAATAGACTTTATTTTGTTGTTCTAATAAAGACCTATCCATCTACATGTAAATCCTTTTGGTACCTTCTTTTTATCATCTCCTTTCGGGACTATACCCTAATCGGAGAGAGATTTCGTTAGGACAACTAGTTAGTCTCGAACACTCTAATTGTCGGAATATTAAATTATTTGTGTAGCTGGTTGTTTCATACAAACCATTAAGCCCTTGCTGTCATTTTTGTTTTTAAAAGGGCCGCTTCTGCCTAGACCGAACTAGCACACAGCAGTAAAAATCTAACCAAATTATTCTGTTAATGTACATCACTTGAAAGTTAGGAGTGAACAGTGGCCGATTCAGGGGAGGGATCACGGGGGTCATAACCCCCCAGCAAGCTTTTCTTGTATTAAAAAAGATAAATAAATTACGTTTATTATTCAATTGTCTAATAAATACTAAACCTAATAGAAATTTGGTTGTTTGACTCGCTGTCCTTTCCTTCCCTTAGCGTGAATACTGACCTTAGTATGAATTGTTTTATACATTCAAATGAAAATTTTCTTTTCTCTATAATACCAATTTTTTATTTTAAAATGTACATATGTTGGCCTACGACTTTGCGTGTAAGACACATAGCAAATAATTATCAATGTAAGATTTACTAGATTTTAAAATATATAGGCCTAAGTCAATTTTCATTGTGTTAAATTCCAGGCTAGTTATGACTTATGACCTATGGTAAAATTTCTTTTTATTTCTAGATCCATGGGCCATGGTCCATTCGTTGATTGTATTATATTAACTATTAAGTTATCAGTTGTATATATTAAAATTTTCTGTACGAGTTTTTAATACAAACCTACACCAAATAAAGTTTATTTGGTATTTCTTTTCTTGAGTTCTTTAGTTAACGTCTTCTGTCTCTCTTAGCTTAAGTACCCCTTGTTTTAAGCAAGGTAACAAAAATGAATTTTAGGCCAATTCGTAATAACTTCTTTGTTTCATGAGGTATATTATATAAAGTTATCTTTTATTATCCTTTCTTTAATTTACAACATTAAGTATCGTTGAATTTCTTACATTTATAACATTGTTATAGGTTGTTTGCTAAATAAATAATACAAAATACAAATCAATTAGTTATTGTTTTTAACCCAGAAACGCATAAAACACGTTTTTCAGATATATATTTTCAAAAAATTTCCGATGGACCCGGACCCTCCGTGTTAGGGCTGGTATTTTCACCAACATTCGAAATATATATTTTCAACTCTTTGCACACTGAATTGATTTAGTATTTGAATTAATCAGGCACCATGTTTGCCTGTATTCTCTCTTAGCCCAATTACGTCTCGATTTTTGTTTGAAATTCTCCAAAGTTCAACAAACATATTATCATTTCTTTTCAAATCCTGTTTAATAAAAAGTTAATATATAGACCTAAACATTATTAGATACTTAATATTATAGCATTCCCGAATCACTATTTTTACTTTTGTCAAGCTTTAAATAATCGTAATAAGTACATACTTAAAATTTTTAGTTGTAAATTATCATTTTGATATAAGAAAGCTTAGGGATTTCCTACTTCACTTAATTTTTAAGATACTCGACGCTAAAAGTCAAACTCAAGGTAAAAATTAATATTAAGAATTTAATTGAATCCTTAAAAAACTTGATAATTAGAACCATGAATCAGAATCATGTCATTGCAGTTACTTTACTAAACTCGAATGAAGTAGGATATTTCCAGTAGTTTTTTTTAATAAAAATAGTAGAAGCGATAAAGAAAAATGTAGGTACCAGTTGTATAGAACTTGCGATATCATGCCAATATTCAAATTGAAAAAACTAATTTTGAGAAAAAACCGTTTACAATCTCGAACATATCAACTACTGTGTAGTGAGCCTTGTTCCTGTTATTAAATAAATAAAACTCCAAAAATTATCGAAATTCTGTAAAAATATCTTTAAATAATATACTCTCTTTAAGGTCTATATTTGGCAGAAAATGTGCTAACAATTATTTTTCTGTTACATTAGACTGAAATAGCCCTATAAAGTTTTTGAGAGGAGCCAATTGCAGTAGACGTACCACAAAAAGACTGTCAGTAAAATTCTCTCAAAACTCAACTTCCAATCAAAATTAACTGAAAAGCATACCAATTGTTATTTGAATTTTTAAATTATAAATCATCCAGAAAAAAAAACGAAAATAAGAAATTCTTTACAATCATCTTAAATAAACGTTCTTAAATCAAAAATAAATTCTTCGTTTTTTTTACATTTTTAGTTTCAGTTGGACATCTTGTATATAATAAATGAATAGATAAACTTTTAGATCATAGACGAGACACAAGAGTCACAATACTAATAACTATGAGGAAATTAATTTTTTGTTTGTTAAAACTACTTTCGTCAAAATATTAAATTTCCGTTTTAAATAATTCATAATATGTATGTACCTACGTTAATACGTATCAAGTCTGTTATAGCCGTATCATATAGTATACATGTCGTATATATAGATCATATTTAACCCACCCCGTGTCATAAATATTAAAAGGCTAGAAAAGGGAAGATCGAAATATCTGACGATATAAATAAATAAGATGGGATTGCGATCCTTCAAGCACGTATTTAGTTCAGTTTACCGTATTTACATATATACACCGACATGTAGCATGTAGATGTAATAATAAAACCGGCACATTTATAAATAAAAGAAAACATTTAGAGAACCGTTTAAAAAAACGGCACGTAAAAAGGCTCGTTACACTTGGTGCACATTTTGGCCTTTCCAGTCCAGGAAAAACTCGAATACCTTAACTATTTTAAGTACCTTAGTTTTATGTGATAACATCCATCTATAATAGAATGACTCAGTGACGACGGTCGAGTTTTTAAAAACCCAAGTGGAAAAGGCAAGCAAAGAGAGTGGCAAGAAAGAGATGTATTCGTGGTGCATATTGGTGGTGCATTTGAGTGAATATCGCCATTTGAACAGCCACTTATCGACCTCTAATGGTCTAATGGTCGTCTACAAATGGTTGAAGCTTTTAAGTGAAACGCTTCCATCATTCAGATAACGCTTCACTGGCTCACAGTGATTTTTCGGACAACACAAAAATAAAAAATCACTTAAGATAAAGAACCATAAGGAATAATAGACTTTTACTTCCAAAGAGTAAATCTCTTAATTGCCGTAATTGAGATTGAGGTAATCTTTGGGTGATCCGGAAAAATCGCCAAGTGAAAGAGAATTTATTTTCTTATTTCATTCTGTGGCTTTCTGGTTGTGTTTCTAATTGAAGTTCATAAAACGATTAAGCCCTTCGTTTCGATCAATTAAAATGGAAAACCTCGGTCATTAAAGTTAATATTTATGTAAATATTATAGTCATTAGCGTTTTCTTTATAATTGATATAATTAAGAACATACGAGACTTGGTTCTAGCTAGTAGTTTAGGAGCATCTTCATTCTTCATATTATCGTAACATTTGTACCCCCGATCGTTTAATGGGATAATAATTAATAATAACCTCGTGCAGTGTGAGTAATTTTAACCAAACAAAACTTAATTGGTTTCGTTTCTTCGCTGGATTCGTATACGGGAATTATATATTTAATTAGACGTGACGACGACTTGGAGGATTTAAAGCTGAATAAATGATAGGAGAGACAAGACGGAATTTTGATGTTTTCATAATGTTTTTTTTTTCGGGTTGTTAATGTGAAGGTTTTATGAACCCATGGTATCTTGTGAATCCTTGGGGGGTTAGCGTTTGATGAAAATAAATCAGTACCTAATGATGGACATTAAAGAGTATATGTAGAAAAAAAAAATTAATCACTTAACTTTGCCATGAGACATAAAAAACAACATTACTTTGAAATTTTTTGAAAATGTTGATAGAATAACTTTATTACCTAAAATTTTATAAATTAAAATAACTAAGAAAAAAAGGTATGTGGTTAAAAGTCATGCTTTTATTGGATTTGTTGAATTTTGATAAATTTTGCTTGATATTGTAAAATGCACTTAATGATGTTTTTTAAAATATTTTTCCAGTTTCTTTAATGTGACTTTCGTCTAAATTTTTTTCAAATCTAACAATAAGCTGAACATTAGACTTTGAAGAAGACTTTTTAACTTTTTGATTGAAAAAATGTATAATAAAACTAGTTACAATTAAACTGAAAAGTGAAATTACAAAAAATATTTTTTTTATTTTGCTCTAGTTTTTACTATCAAGACTCATGAAAAATGTTTAAACAAGTTGCTTTTTGACGCTACAAAAATTAATAAACTATCAATAGAATAATTAGGAACTGGTTTTTTATTTTTACTTTTCAAGAACTAAGAATACTATCATACAGTGGCGGCTCGTCCGTAAAGCTGCAGCCCTTTCAATATAAGTTCAAAATTTTTCTTTTAATATTTATTCATTTTATGATCTATAATAATACATTTGCTTCTATACGCTCCATAGTAAATTCACTGCATGGAACAGTGAATTTGAATTTCAAATTCTGCTGTGCGCACACTCAGCAGTTCATAAGTAGTTCAAATTCAATCAAGGTCACTGTGAAAAAAAGCTCATATAAATCCACATCATACCACTGAACTCAACTTAACAACGGTAGATCCACCAATACTAGAGTAGGTACCCACCCAAATGTGATTTTACCTTATATGTTTTTTTAAGATTTTGGGAGAACTACGAGATCTACAGACCCCGCTATACGCTTAATTTAAAGCTAATTAAATTGCCTAAAAATTATATTTAAAAAGTTCTGCTCGTAAGATCAATGGTTTTGACGCAACTTTGGTCTTAAACTTAAAATTTTCAATTTTTGAGAAAACTGACCTATTTTCAAAGTACCGTAACTCAGTAACCCATTGACGTGCAGAGCTCTAGTTGGGCTTAATTTCTAACAAATTAAATTCTCTTAAAAACGTGCTGAATAGCTATCGAAGAAAAATGCATGGATTAGGAGATACCGAGCAGAATCTGAAACAACTTCAAAAATTTCAAGGTTTTTTCTCTATAAAAATTTTTCTACAACTTTTTGAGAGTTGTAAACTTGAGAATACTAGCCCTAATGGGTCCAAACAACATACTAAAAAATTATAAATACATAATGTTTTGCGAATTTATTGTTGATTTTGACTGACCTTTTAAAATTTTACTTACTCAACTTAGAGTCTTTTTAGCTTTGGGCTCTTGTACCATTAGTGTGACTAATAAGGCGGTAGCTGCAATGATTACACCTGTACAGAGATACAAATGATTTTTTATTTTAGCAAACATAATTAGTAGAGATGCAACGAAAAGTGATTTAGCCGAATACAGAATATTCGGCCACACTCTCGGCCGAATAGCCGAATATTTGGTACCGAATATTTGGCCGTTTCATTTACGAATAAATTGTATCACGAGACGCATTATTTTTTATTAAAAATAAGAAAAATGTAACGGCAACCGAAATTGATTTTTATTTACAAAGGTATTCGCCTAAATCGGACACTAGATCCATATAAGTAGTGGTTTCTAAACTCAAAGCAGGTTCCTACTCGAAGAAACTTGACTTAAATACAGAAAAAATTGTTTTGATTCATAATAATTAATTTTCAATTTCAATTTGTAATTTAAATATATTTCATTTTGAATTAAACATTTATTTTGTTATGATTTAGTATTCGGCCGAATACCGAATATTAAAAAATGCAGCCGAATAGGCTGAATACCGAATAGTAGCCAAATATGCGTTGCATCTTTAATAATAATTAAAGACACGGTCGCTAATGACCAAAGTAGTTGAAGTGACCATAAATAAACCAAAAAAAAAAAAAAAATTAAAGACAACAACAGAATATTAAGATAAAATAAAATTTCCATTTTCATTGAATATTTGATATTTTTATTATTATATAATTTTTCCAGCGTCAATTACTAGTCGTATATTTTCATAAAGAAACAAATTCAATTAAAAATTAAGACCAGCATAAACTAGAAACTTAATACTCTTCAGAAACTTTTATTTTTTAGGATATAATTTTCAAAGATCAAACTTTCTGCTAGAAAATTCTTGCATTTATCTCCTTCACGTTCGTAACACACAATCATTAGTCATAATCCCCGTTGAAAGCTCTTCGAAAATCTCTCCCAACAAAAAAAGCCAAACCTTTCTATTTTAAAACTTGAGAGATCAAAGTTTAACTCGCACGGATTTAATAAAATATTTCCCTTCCAACAAGATTAACAAAACGAAGAGAAAAAAAAACGCTTTTCCATTAAAAACATGTACAAGATTTCTGAACATAATAGTAATTTTTTTTATTAGTAAAATCTTTTATTTTTTCCAAAGCCATTCGACAGTAGATTAACGAGCTCACTTTTCCACACCATCCTATATAGTATACGAGTATATTAGAACATAATACTTTTCAAATAGTTTCCGGAAAAAGTTGTCATCTTTGTTCTTTTTACGTGTTACACAATACATTCCATCACGTTTTTGGTTTGCTGTCTTGGCCAAATATATTCGTGTTAAATTCAACATCTGTTCACGTTTCTTTCACCACCCTCTCATCTCTCTTGAGATAATGCATATAAAACTGTATATGGATTGATGCGTGAACCTGTAATTTAATTCCTGATTTATTCTCCGTGTAACTTGACGTAATTCGATCTATTTTTATTTGGATTTACTCATAAAAAACACATCCAGCGAATGAATAAATAACTCGATATTTCCATCATCCAATTTTCTAATGCTCGTTTTAAATATATTATAATCTTTCAGTTCAAGATGTTGGCTTTTTGAACGTACATCTTTACTAGCATAGGGGATAAGTGGAATGTGACCAATAGGTCGAGTCGATTCATTTTCGTAATGAAAAATCGTGGAGTGAATGGAATGAATGGGAGAGGAGTAATTGATTTTTATGGGGCAAAGGTCCACGTTTTGTTCGGGAATCAGGTGCGGATAAGAAACGGGAATTGAAAGGATAAGTCGTTTGTCAAACGCACATTTGGATATGAAAATAGTTGAAGACGAAAAAATAGGGGAGTTTTTATTTGGAAGGCATCGTAGAGAGTTTTTCTTTTGAATAGCCTGAGAATATCTTTCATATACTTATAAGATTTTGTCTCGTGGTTAACCATTTTTTTGTAAATATTTTAACACGTTCGTATTATTAAATATTTAAATTTAAGGTTTTCTCATTCAATTTATTTAGCGTTTAATGCATGCAAATTTTCACCGTCTGTCGTTTGCTCAGTGTGAATTGTCAAGGCTTCGGCTCAAAATTGTGTCGTTGAAACTCAAATATAACTGAAAATTTATGGAAGTGGGACACCACGAAGTGGCCGAAAGGGTCGAATAAAAAGACAAAGTGTGTCAAGCTAAGGGAAAAGTAGTTTTAAGTTTTTTTTCTAGTTATGAAATATTAACCACAAAGATGGTAAGCTGGAGCAACTTTAGGTAAAGTTGATTAAACTACAGGCCCCAAACTGATCGTTTGGTCGACCACTTTTGTCGTTAACAGAAACCTCTCTTTGTATAATATTAGTATAAGCATAAATTTTGACAAACAAAAAACTGAGAGAAAAAAATCTTTGATTTCATTGAATTCGAGACTGAAAGCTGTATTTTTTATTGAAAATTTAGAGATGTCACTTTGTTGTTCCCAGTGGATTTTGACGTGATGTCTCCAATCATTCCATATACATAGCACATATATGCACATTTCCTTGAAACGAGAAATAAAAAAGCGTGTCGTAGAAAACAAAGTTCGTTCGTTGTCACCGGCGACCAAGGAATTTGAGAGTACAGTGTTGAAATTCTTTTTGTCATTCCCATTCGAGAGCAACTCGGGATGATCTAACAAAAGAAAGCCATATGCATACATTTATATATTATTTAAATTGTATCACAATTGCGGCAAATTGTAAAACGAAACCCCATCCGTACAACACATACACTCAACCCTTCGTGCTCCACGCGCCCAACCCCCGAGCGCTGACAATAAATAATTCTCAATGGGCCGATGGGGCGCGGTCCTTAACAAGAAAGCGTTAATGAATACAAAATCACACATTGATTTTAATTTCACTCCTGTACTTTACGATGCTATATTCTCACATTCAATTGCATCATATAACGCAATTTAATGGGGTTGTTGACATCCACAATTTCATGCCTTAAACACATTTTTTTTTCAATTTTAGTTTGGGTCCTGGAAGAATTTCAATTTATTTTATTATAATTAAACTATCCATATTTAATAAAATGGTTAGCTCATGAGAGCCATCAAAGCACAACACCCTTCACGTCCTGTTCAATCTACCTTAATTTGTATTTTTTTTTTTTACTGTACCCATCAAAGACTTATTTGTATGTTTGTTTATAATATGTTCTATCCTAAAAAATATTTGTTGAATTTATATGAAACCCTCTTTTAAAATATTCCTTCTGATGATCTAGTCCTATAAGTACAACTTAAGTTAGTTTCGTAACTCAACCTCGTTCTATCTTCTATGAAGATTTTCTCCTTGCATTGAAATGTTTAATCCTAAAAGAGACATTTCTATCCCTATTACAAGTTAGCTTACCTATATCGTCACTCGACAGTGTAACTAACTAACATCAGTTATATATGTATGTTTGATAATCTATTCAACTTCTTCAAAATCTATTTATATACTATACTGACTAAACTTTAGTTCGGACTTCGTTTTGTTTGATATCTGCAGTTGCTGGCACAAATAATTTGTTTTGAACATGCCATAAATAATTAATCGAAATACCTAATAATTTTTTTATAGAAAAAAATTTTTTTTTTGAGATTTTTAAAAATTCAAAAGCTTTTTGGATACTTAAAATGTCTCTTTTTATTAAATACATTAGTTATAAAGCAATATATTGCTTATATGATCATTACATTATTTTCAAAAAGTATACCTATATCCAACGTAGGTACAGCTATTTTTACTTTTGGTGATTATAGAAAACATATTTATACTTTAAACAATATGCCCTTACCACGCATGATCTATTATTCAAAACATCATCTTCCTAGAGATAGGAACAGCTACCATCATTTTTTAAACTTTAAGGAATAAAATTCGGTTCCTAAAATCTCTTAGGGCCTTCGTGATCTCATTATATTAAGTAGGGTTCTTCTTCTTATTTTGGTGCTATTTTTGTATCCGAACTTAGGTGATCATCTTGAGGATTTCCCCAAAATGTTCACAGCAACGGTCAGATTCGTCCAATTTATGATGTTATGCAATTATGACAAACTTTGTGGTCGAATCTCCTACTTCCATCAATTTTACCTTCTATTATGGTCCTCAAAAGCATTTATTTAATCCTAATAGCAATATATAATATATATTATATATATAATATATGTACAAAGTATTGAAACCTTTATCGTTTTACTTTTGTAAATAGTTGTTGATCCTTGTCGAAAACTCCAACACACTGACAACTGAAACCCAGTCAATCTAGGGTATCCGAAGGATTCTTTTCTAGCAACAATAAATAGGATTCATTTTGTTTAAATAGAGAATAGCAGTGTGTATAATGTATATGATTTGTTTCTTTTTGAGTATATTAGTTTAATATCTAATGTTTTAAAAGATCATTTAGTGGGATAATAAATAGATTGTCACCTTAGTGTAGCCTTAGGCCGCGTTCAGACGGATCAACTAAACTCGCCCGACTATTTTCAATCTTGTAGACTGTAGCAGGGTAAGCGACGCGAGAAGTGAAGTACAAGCGAGTTGAAAGGGAAGCAAATTGAAAGAAAACTGATCAACTAAACTCGTTCAACAAAAGATTGACTGAATCAAACTTTTGTTGAACGAGTTTTGTTGATCAGTTTTCTTTCAATTCTGCTCAATTTGCTTCCCTTTCAACTCGCTTGTACTTCACTTCTCGCGTCGCTTACCCTGCTACAGTCTACAAGATTGAAAATAGTCGGGCGAGTTTAGTTGATCCGTCTGAACGCGCCCTTAGAGTCGATTCCCAATGAAAGTCTGACGTTTTTCTTGGGTTTTTAGATGTATTGGCCACCAATGACCATAGCTGTTAATGCAGCCTGAAATAACCAAATAAAAATATTTTAAACTCATGAAAAATAATCAAATTTTAAATATTTTATCTAAATATTAAGCTTGAAATAGTAACACTCATATTAATTAAATATCTTACATGGAAATAGAGTAAGCAAAATACCGGTAATTAGACGCAAAAGATTTAAAAAATAAAAATTAGTTTTTTTTTTGTTGTTACTGGCCAAAAAAATTTTGTCCTGAATTAAAAAAATCATTTATCTGACATTGATAATAAAAGTGTTACCATTTCCTTACTCCTATACTTATATTAATTAAATTTTTTTTCGGGTTTTTTTTTGGGAAATTTTTTGTATAACGCAATGTATTTTAGCTAATGTTTTTTAAAAAATTAACATTTCAGAATCAATGAAGATGGGTGGAAAAATCGCAACTTCCTCTATGCTACTTTTTAACGTCTCTTGTTTTGGGATGGACGATGAAGTGACTCAAGCTCAACTACATTTGCATCGTAGACGTTCACCTCGACATTCTGGAACATTTCAGGCTCACCACCATCGCTCCCGGATGTTGGCTCCACCAGCTCGAGTCCGAGTTTTGAGTCTACACAAAGGAAAAAAGGGGAAAACCAAGATTGTTTCGCTGGCTTCAGTTCCTATAGCACAAGTAAGATTTTACGAAATCATAAAACAGTCGGGAATTTACTAAACTGTTGTTTTAGACATCTCGTGGTGGATGGGCAAGCTTAGATATTACCTCGGCAGTGCGTGAGCTTTTAGTAAATACTCCAGTGGAGCGATTACATGACAACTTAACACTTGCTATTCGTTTTGATTCACCACATGGTCGTATAATTCGGCCGTATAACTTTCTCGATTCCCGAACTAGTAACGAATCGTTTTCAGCTCTGCTAATAGTTTTCTCCCAAATCGAAACAGAAAATCAAGTTCCAGCCAAACCTTTTGAAATTGATCCGGTTCACAAACCGCTCATTGCTGACCTTCTATCAACGGGTGTCACAAAACCGACCAATAAACACCGCCACAAACCTAATAACCTGTTTAAAATAATTCCCGAAAACCATACAGGAGATATCAACGACTTTAACAGCATCTATAGTCAAAGGTTTGACACGGAGAAAAACATGATCGATGCAACCGAGAGAAAAACAATTTTGAAAAGGTCGATCGACGATAATGAACTACCCGTGCTCGATCAGGAAACAGATGTTCGCGACAACCGCAATGAGTTATCGTTCGACGAAACAACGGAACATATTGCCGGGGAAAATCGGCCGGAGCTTCTCATTCCGTATCCGACGCACGCGACTCGTAAACACAAGAAAAAGAAGCAGCAGCATCGTAGGAATCGTAAAGAGAAGAATCAACGAGGGAAGCATTTTCCAAGTGGATGGATTAAGGTAGTACAAGTTTGGCCATTTTAGTTCCATTTGCAAGCTATATTGAAGACTATTAGACTGTGTTAAGAAAGTTTTATTTCTTCTTGTCTAATTTTCGTGCAGAGATTTTACTTGGAAATTTATGGATTAAGTTTCTAATTTAGTTCTTGAATCAGTCGCTTAAAGCACAGTTTCTTAAATGTGTCTTGTAGCTTTAAAAAAAATCTTACCTTTAATAGTTTTCGCCGTTTTGTAGAGTACATTGTACATTAATATTACAATATTTTCTATATAGATTTGCAATATATATATATATATATATCAAAAGTTATTACCGAATGGTCTATCTAGTAGCTTCAAAGTGACTGATCTGTATTTAACAATTGAATTTAGTTTTCCTTAAGTACCTACCCATTAATTTATTTTTAATTATAAATATTACCAAAAGAATTAATTTCAGTTAGCGGCTTTATAAAATTTTTAGGTGTAAGTATAGGTATCCATAAATCCTAGGTAT
Source organism: Sisyra nigra (assembly GCA_958496155.1). Lineage (NCBI taxonomy): Eukaryota > Metazoa > Arthropoda > Insecta > Neuroptera > Sisyridae > Sisyra > Sisyra nigra. The sequence goes on along the minus strand of OY292316.1, from coordinate 31,505,853 downwards.
TTTGTAACACTATACTAAATCTTAATTTTTGTTAATATTTACTGTTTATAAATGGTATAACTGGTAAGGTTCTTTAGTGGTGAGGTAATATAGGTATAATTTCTATAAGCTTGTCGTTTTATATACACCAGTAGTTCAAATAGTCCAGTCATTTGGTAGTTTCACCTGGAAAGTTTTCCGGTAGTTTTGAAAATTGATAATTTTATAGATTTCGGTGAGCTCTTACCATCAAAATCAAACCATTAAAAATTTTTTTTCTTATACTTTATTTGCGTTTTTCTTCATATTCTTGAATAATAGTTGAAGAATCAAAACCACCTGCTCAAATTTCATTGAAAATTAATAATTTTAATATCAAAATTATTTTATTGAACGTTTCGTTATCAGTAATTAATTATAATATTATATCAATGGAAAAATTTATCACCTTTTTGCCTGTGGAAACTTCATCTCCGACCGATATACAGCAACCTAATAATAGAGAAATTATAATCATAATAGAGAATTATCATAATCGATTTTTCGTTAAAAGAGAAAAAAAATTTTAATAGCCTGGCTAATTTTTTGATAAGCTGGGATATTTTTTAATATCCCAGTTAAATCGTGTTCAAGGGTGCTAGTTTTGGGAAAACATTAGATAAGATTTTTCTCACTTGTTCTATGGGTTTTTTGAGGTCTCAAAGTCAAATTTAAACTTTTTTATTTCCCACGGATAAGGCTTTATAAAGAAAATCGAGAATAAAGTGAAAATTTTCGATCGTTTTTCCAAGAATTCATAATATTATGCAGTTTTCGAGGATGTTTATTTTGTACAAAATTAAGCCACGTTAATTTTTCTACAAAAACACTTACAAATATTTTTCTAGTTGAATGGTTTGGCCACCAAAGCGCATTGAAGAAAGCCTTTAAAGTGATACTATTTTGGGATATCAAATTTTTCATTTGTTGTTCGTTTGCAATTACAAAAATTCTTAAATTATGCTAAAGGCATATTGAATTGCATTCAAATGCATATTTCAATCACTTATTTTGACCAAACCGTGTAGTTTCCAAAGCACTTTAATTTTTATATCCTAGGACCTAATGCACTAATAGCTATTATTGAACTTGAACTATAGTTCAATCAAATGTTGTCTATACCAAAAAAAAGAACTACAGAACCACTTGATGGCGCAGTAGTTAGAACAGTTGCTTTCTCCGCTACATGCGCCGGTTGTACGTAAAAATTTTATGTGTAAGACAATCGTGATATGACCATAAATGTTGAAGCAACAAAACACCAAAAAAAAAAATAAATAAAAAATGAAAATAAAAAAAAACTACAGAAACTATTCATACTCATTCTTTATGTTTTTTGGAATGTTGACTCCAAATTTTAACTTTGCCACTTTCTACAGATATGGTTTCACAAAGAAAATCGTGAAAAATGTGTACAGATTTTACCTTTTTTTCATTTTTTAGCCAAAAAGTTATAAACTTTTACAATTTTCGAGATGTAGTATAAAAATAAAGAACAATAAATTTACTACAAAAAGGTTGTTTCTATAAAGGTAATTAATTTATTAATTTAGCCCAGTGGTGGTTTGTCCATAAGCACTGCGACACTGCAGCACCCCCAAACAGATTATGTAAAAGTACTGTTTACATTCATATTATTAAATGATAATAATATTGATGGAGTCATAATAATAATTCAATTGTTATGTAAACGAACTATTTAAATCTTGCTTAGAATACGTTGAAATATGAAGTTTGGAACTGTGATTTTGACAGTGTCAATTCAGCTTTTTAGCCAATTGCTAAGAAATAATATGGAGCAATACCGATTAACTGCTTTATTCATAATTTCTTATTTAAATAATTTTAATAAGAAAGTTATAGAAAAATTTTGTAAAGCAAAAAAACGTAGAATGGATTTTATATATACAAAAAATAATTTGAATAGTTCTGTTATGTTTTTTATTTATTTATTAATACAGCACCCCCATATAAATATGTCACGAGCAGTCACTGGTTTGGCCACTGTATGTTTGTAATTATGAACAGTTATATTTAGGTATAACTTTTTTGATATCCTGGAATGCGCACTTAAAGATTTAAAAAAATAAGTTTATAAATTCTAGATCAGCCTTCATCATTAAATTAATCATCACAATCATCAAATCACAAAGCAAAAGAAGTTTAATATTTTTAATCTTATCTTGAAAAGTATAGATTTAAAAAAAATTATTCTTGTCAAAATGAAAAATTTACAAACTTCATCCATAAATATTTTCGAAAGTTTAAAAACGTGTTTATTACTGACCGTTAACAAAGAGGTATATAGCGTTCAAGTATTTTTGATGCACCCAATTACAATAAACAAGCACTTTTCCCCTTACATGGGAAAAATGACATCCCTTAAAGCTTAAAGGGTTTACCTAAATTAGGTGATAAACATTTTTGTAGAAAAATGGAAGATAAGATTTTTCTAAATTAAATCTTACATCTCTTGAATTCTTAATTTTTTCAATCCGATTATCTACGTGTAGGTTTAATGATGAAGTTTATTCACTTAGTGTTTTAAAAACCTCAACAATCGAAGTAATTAAAAAATTTAAATTATAAGTCACATTTTGGAATAGGAGAGGTTAACAATTACTCATATAAAATCTAGGTAATTAGTGCAGTGTATGAACAGAAATGTATACATATAATATGTATATTACATACAATTCGACCTGACCAGACTTGAAATATCGTCACCAAGGGTTTGAGGTGCCAGGTTGTGAGGTATAAAGGGTGTGTGAATGTGTATTGCGACGGGACAATGGTCGTGTCCTGCATAGATTGGGGATTAATATAGATCTCTCTTCAGGGAATTAAGTGACACAGAAACTGCATTAGGCGAGTCGAGGCTGCGAGAGCGATAAGCACTTTTGTCCATTTGTGTCGTGCATGTCCAAAATTTCACGAATATATCGGTTTAGTTTACGACTTTTTTGTCTTTTCAAATAGATTAAAAGTAATTTTTACCTTTCCAGGACACGGATTTTAACTCGTACCAATCACCCGGAGACGAACAAAACATTGAAAATATTTGTCACCGTGAGCGTTTGGTCGTCAATTTCGCCGAAATCGGTTGGTCGAATTGGATTATCGCCCCGAAAAGTTTCGAGGCCCATTTCTGTGCCGGGTCGTGCCCCTTTCCACTTACCAAGGTGGGTCTTCTAACTCCGTTTCCCATGCATATAATTCAATTCACTTATGTATAGGTAAACATTCAAATATTTGAATAGGCATATAATTAATAATGTCAGAGCCCCGAAATCAGTTTTTTCAACGGCCATAAATTAAAATAATAATCAATTACCTATACGTCTCGTCTTCAACGTCGAATTATACACACGAAGCAGGTTTTCACTATCTTTTTTAAAAATTATTAATCATCATTTTAAACAAATTTATGGCTTGTTTTTTATTGAATTAAAATATAAATGTTATGCCCTAATCGTTTGTACCGCTTGATATTGTCTTTTGAAAAGCTTTAGTTATTCTTTTTCGAAAGACAAAAGTTGGGACGGTCCGTCAAATTTATTTCTTGTGAGTCATTAAAAAACCGATAAAGATATCAGGAAAAAAGAAAGGTTTTGACTCATAAAAAACGAGACCTCCTGCTAAGAAGTTGTAAAAGGATCAAAGTTTAAAAATATATATTATATGTATTTAAAAAAGAATAATTTAAATTGTAAAATATGGGATAGTTAATTACTTTGTTTAACATGCAATTAATAATGCGTTTTTGTTAATTAAAAGCATTCAAAGGAAAAGATATGTGTGAGTAATGTATACGCATGGTTGATGTTTTGGAGATGCACATTTTTATGAATGGATTTGATTTTTTTCGTGAATAGGAAATGAAGCCAACAAATCACGCGAGTGTGCAAAGTCTCGTGAATATGGTGGGTAGTTACAAGGAGGTGCCGCCGCCGTGTTGTGTACCGGATAGCCTGAGTCCTGTCACGCTGCTATACACCGACCAGGCTGGGAATGTGGTGCTCCGGAACTATCCGGGAATGACGGTCGACACGTGTGCGTGTCGATAAAATATTCACCTTAACGATTGAAGCAAAAATTTGCAAATCCCCACGTCCCTTTCAATCCTTGCCTTTTTGTAAGTATAACATCTTCCTCCTGTAATATTTCATTTTAATTAAAAATTCCCTTTTTTTTTCAATTTTCCTCTATTACATCTTTTACTACAAGTATATTTATGTGGGTGTACCTAATAATTTAAAACTAATATTAATAATCATAGTTTATATAGATGATACCAGTTCCAGTTGTTCGCTTAAAGTCATTAATTAAGTATATATAGTATGTAGTATCTAATATAGACAATTTCAATTACTATTTTTAAAATTTAAATTTTTCATGTATCAGAAATCGTGCAGAAAGAAAAATTTTTATTTGAAATGGCAGGGAAACAAGATTAGTTTTGGTAAAGAAATAATATCAAAGAAATAAATTTTTGGGATGATAACGTCGAGAAAACGTTTCGTTCGTTTAAAATTGAACTTACCTATACCTAGTAGTTGCAGCTATAAATGCGAAATGTGCACAAAAGATGAAAGAGTTTCTCATTTATGCCCTATTAGATCCTTTATGAGGAATTTTTCCTTTTCATATATAGGTTTATAAAGAGAAGATAATGATTCACTTTGTTCATTAAGCGGGCGCGCTTCAGCGTTTTTCCCCGTGCCGGAAATCGTTGTCTTATCAACGATAAGAGAACTGGAAATTTTTCTATTCGCAAGGAATCGGTTTTTTAAGCTGATCCTTGATTTGATTTTAAATAGCGACTTAATCTTAACGTAGAAATTTTAGGGTTTAAAATTCTTTCTATACACGATTTCGATACTGGCGACTTTTGTTATCTTTTACTAAAATTAGGTTAAATTTTGCATTTATGACAGTATAGAATTTTAAAGGCTGATAGTTTTAAGTTTCGTCCTCATTAATCATTACTTACCTTCTATAAATTGATGGAGAAATAGTGTGGGAGGTATCGAAAGTTGAGTTTTTTACAATTTTATACATAATCATTTTCATAAGTATTTAAAATTGTAGTTTAATATTTAATAATCAGTACCTACATTGAATATCAATCATAAAAGTATGCAACAGCATGTAAAAAAGTTCATCGAAAATTTTTTGGGATAATTTTTGAGATCGTTTTCATCTTATTCTTTTTCTTTAAGTTTAGTTATCCATTAAAATAGTACTTTAGTTTGATAATTTCCAATATTATTTCTTGCGATGATTAATATAATTATTTTAATATATTTATTAGCCTCGAAAAATTCTCGTAAAACTAGTAAAATTCAAAAGCGTTGTTTTTGAGAAAAGTTGGTGAGATACTTTCGAAGACCCTGCGGTTGGGCAAGTTTTTCGGAAAATTTTCTACTTTTTGAATGCAGATTTGGTAATAGTGGCAACATTATAATCAGTGATTTTAATTTTATGATCGGGTTTTTTACTATAGCCATCCCAAAAAATTATTTTCGATTGAAAGCTTTATTTGTAATCTCAATTGAAGTATGTAGTTGGTTCGTTATTGGTGCGATAAATAACTAAAAAGGACACGAGTTTTCAAGAAACGGAAAGTTTAAATAAATTGAATTCCAAAAAAGAAGTACTTACAAAAAACGAATCAAACTGAAAAAAATTCAAGTTTGTGTGATTTTAAAAACCATTTACAAAAAAAAAGTTTTGTAGGTACCTAGATATTTCCACATTACTTACACACAAGATAATTTTATCACTTTCTCTTATGGTAGTTCTTAATACCTATCACCTCTTTTGGTAACTCTTTAGCCCCAACTTAATATAAATCAAAATCAAATGTTATCAAATGTCGGGGTGTTCAATTGAAGTATATTGATCTGCCGCGTATTGTAGGTAATGTCGTTATGTTCAACGGTTGCATGTTGATCTGTCTGATTTTCTCGTGTCGAGGCACCAATTTATGCTACGAATAGGTACCTATAGTGAACAAAAGATAAGATACAAACAATTGTTAACATCTTTCTAAAATTATTATTATCTACATATTGTCCTTTCCATTAAAATTAACCGTCATAAAAGAGTTAGGAATTTCCAAATTAAGTAATCTTTAAATTGAAAACTAAAATAATTTTTTAAAATATTCTCTAAAATTATCATCCTGTTTTCAGAAGATCAGTATGATTCCGTCGTCAATTGAGTTTTTGAAAAAAAAATCTCTAGTAGAAATGGAAAGATTATACGTTTTATAACAAAAGTATTTTCAGTTTTTTTTTCGCTTTAATTAAAAAGTTTTATTGAATTAAAAATAAATTTTTGAACCAGTCCCGAAAACACGCAGACAATTCTAGAAAAAGAAGTAATAAAATAAGTATAGTACCTACATAAAAAAGTACTAATACTGAATTTTTTTTTTGCAAAACCTAATTCAAGTTAGGTGTAGATATTATGTTAAAATATAATCCTCTAAACCAGCGGTTCTCAAGTGGGAGTTGTAAAAACATATAAGGAGGATCGTAAAATAATGCTTAATTTATGTTACTGACTCCTCACTTTCCATAAATTTCTATATAAGCTAATTCGTCAGTAGACTTTTGGTTTTTTGTAAGTACGAAAGGTTATTGTACATACACCATACACCATCTACATTTATCTTTACTTAAAGATTATTTTTCTATTAAAAATAATTTGAAAAAATTATCTCACAAAATTTGATACAATAAAAGATTCCACGTTTTTTACCCTTTTCGTTTGCTTTTACTCTTTTTATCTTAAAAATGACTCAATATTTGATAATCGATCGAAAACAAAAAACAAAAAATGGGGAAAATATTTTTGAGTTAAAAAAAATAGTAATTTTAACACAAAATTACATTATTTGTTTTGTGAATTTGTTGGCTTATAATAAATTACCATAATTTTTAATTCAGAGAACGAGCATAGAACAGGGAAATGAGACAGTTACACTTGACAGTGTTTAAATGTAATAATTTTATAAATTTTATTGTTTAATGAAGTTTACTGTAATTTATGTTTAAATCTTTATTATTATATATAATCAAAAAAGCTCTTTAACTAAAAGAGATTATTTCCAAAAACATGCGAGATTAAATACTCGTTTAATTGGTTTTTGAGGTGAAGCTTCTTTAAGCGTGATACCTAATGAAAAAAATGTATCGTAGGATAAAAGTTTCAACATATTATTACTTTTTTTCCAGTCATTGCATTGTTTTGTGTACAAAACTAAATAAAATATTTTAAGAAACCTCCAGAAAAATTGGAAACACTATCGAAGTAACGGTACACAAAATTTCAATTCAATCGTATCTGTGAAAGTTAATAAGACCCTTTTGTCAAGTAGGAAATCAACTGATAATTATGAAACGCCTGAACAGATTTTCATAAATTATAGGTAAAAACCATCTGGATCACGTAAGCTCTCAAACCAAAAAAGAAAAAAAAATGCATTATAATCGGTCCATTTGTTAAGGAGCTACGATACTACATATAGATACACCAAACTTATAACACCCCTCTGTTTCCGTCGGGGCTTAAAAACCATAATTTCTTTTGTAAATAATATTTCAAAAAAACTTAAAAAAATTTCAAACGTCAAGAAATACAAATGGCATGTTAATAAAAGAAGTTTCACTTCTTACGGGTACTTGGCACTGATTACAGGCATGGTCAATTGGTCAATGAGATGCATAGATACATAATTCGTATTGATGAAAATGAAACCATATTGACAACATAGGTATAGGTTGTAAAATAATTAATAATTATTGAAAAACGCTTGCTTCTTTCCTAGATAAAATTTTATATTGAAAGTATAAAAAATGTTGAGATACCTGTTTCGACCGATTTTCAAATTTTGACTCCTTAATGATAACTAAAGCAATTATGTTGTTTATATTATAATATTAAGTATATATTGTAGAAGTTTTTCTTAAAAATTTTTTTTTTTCTAAGAAATTGTATTTACTAATATAGACTTGTCTAATTATAAGATTTATTTCTCGGTGAAGTTTTCCTGAGTTTAATGAAAAATTAACAAAATTGCCATTGTTCAGATTTTCATATATATATTTCTCATTTTTTATATACACATATCCATGCATACATATAGTATTTTAAAATATAAAATTTTTATAATAATTATAAATTATAAAGAAAAAATTAAAATTATGTGTGTCGTATCTCTCTATCTCTCTCTCTCTTTCTTCTTCATAATATCATCTTATTAGACTCGATGTTTGTTATTGTTTGTAAAATTTCAAATAAAACTTTAACTTAAAAAAAAAACTATTTATATAAATCAATACCTAAATTTCAGTTATATTAATCCTAGTATTTTCCTTTACTAACCCTCGCCAATAAAAAATGTATCATTCTATAATCAAAAAAAAATCGTTCAACTTAAATCAACCCTAATAATTGATGTATTTTTTATGTCGGCTCATTCTGAGACAATCGCTTAACTATCGTTCCAGACTCAAAAATCCTCGTAAATAGACTATCAAATTAATTTCTTTGACTACAACTTAATTAAAGATACATAAATGAAATGACTAAATTTAAAAAAATTTCGGTGTGAAATATAATAATTCTAATATTTTATTTTCAACTAGATGCCATTAGAGCCGGAACGAATAGAGATGGAAAGAACATTTTCGCTATCAACCACAAGATCAAGCCCATAAATACGTATTTGGTTATTTGATCGACCCACCACATTCTAAAAAAGAATAAAAAATTAGTCCTTCTTATTTACTCATAAATGAAACAAACAATGTTTAACTTACACTTTCATGTGTCTGAGGGCTGCAGGAATTGTATCGTCTTGTTCCTTAAGGATATAGAGTCGAGCCGCATGGATACAATTTAGAAAATATTCCTCTAAATCTACCCCGTCCCCATCTATTTTATACAGTTCCCGCTCACGTAGATTCAACTTTTGACGAATAATCTATCCAAAGAAAACAATTAGCAAAGATACTAAATAAAATAATATATTTTATTGTTACCTGGGCGTTATCGTTAGCAAAATCCCATTGGTTATTAGCGTAATATTCAAACACCTCAAAACCTTTACAGACGCGTTGTTGAACTCGCCATAGTCTAAGAATAAAGAATGATTTAAGGAGTTTTTGAAAATGTATTTAAAGTTTTACTTACACAGGTTTGTACCCTAAGATGAAGAGTAAGGTGTCGATTAACAAAGCTGGCACCAAGTGGAAGAAGAACATGGCAACGTTATGAACTAGACGAGAACTTTTCATAGATCCTCCCGGATACCTGTAGGTGTGTACATAGTAAATTGAATTATATAGTATATTTAATACTAGTTAACACGCTCCGGTTACGTTAAAAATAAAATAGGTTATCTTAGATCCTAAGACACATTTACATTCCATTTTATGTACATTCTGTTAATATAAATATGTACAACTTTTCCGTGGGACCTAAAATATCTTCAAACCAAATTTCATCAATATCCGTTTAAACGTTATAGCACGAACGTTTTAGCATACGATAAGTCTGCCTAGATAGTTTTGTACTTTTCGTGATAAAAAGTGATTTAGTACAATGGTCTATAAACCCTACCTTGCTACAAAAACCACGTTAGTACCGTTGTGTTAAAAATGAATAAGTACTCTAAGAATCTTTTACTTAGTTTAATACCTAGGCTAACTACCATTACACCAAATTTCATAAAAATTTGTTCAATCATAATAAAAAGAACAAAGTATACTTAGGAATTTATCAAATCAAGTACCTACATAATTAGACATTTTTGAAATAAATTGTCCTTGACATTTTGCTTGGTAAATGAAATAATTTGCAAAATCAATGCTTGACTTCATTTAACATTTAAATATCATTATTTGACTTGCCTTCAAGTCAAATGTAGACCAAGTGCCTTTAAAATAAAGTCAAGTAGGTAGTGATTTCCTAGTTATATTGCAGAAAATGCATTTTTATATATAAAAGGAATTTTTTAGGTTCTTTTATTCTCAATCTGCAATGTATGTTAACTATACAAAGAACATCGATTCGTTACTATGCTCTTGTGAGAAAATCAACAATCATTTTGTTTTTATAGTCATCCCACAGGTATCATGTATTTCTCCAGGGTAAAAAAAAAAAAAACTCCATCGTGTGATACCTAATCTATCCTTATACCAAGTGATCACGTTAATTTATAACTCATTCCTGGTTCAGAATCAAGAAACACACTTTTCTTTTTATAGACATCCTACAGTAGCGGTCGGGGAACCGGGGTAAATTACCCCAAATAGGGTAAGATTGAAATTTTTGGAGTTAATTAAGAGATGTTTTCCAATAGTTATTTTAAATAAATATATTAGTATGACCGTAAGATTGTATTCAAAGTTTTCTTACATCAAAGAGCCCCAATTTTGAAGTTATTGTATCAATTATGAAGCAAGATCATTTCTCCAAAATCTGAAGGAGAAAAGTTTTCAATTTATTTTCTTTGTTTCAGTATGAGAATTTAATTTTATCTGTCTATTACATAGGTACTTACTACTGGCACTTATAGCTTGCTTTTTCGGGTCTAACTCATTTTTTGTTTTTGACACTTAGCCCGTTATTGATGTCCAGTCTTCAAATAATGATTAATTAAAATTTACATTGATTGTCTCCTTTTCAAAATGAGGGGGTAGTTTCGACTTAGTCAAAAATATTTTGGGGTCAATATAAAAAAAGTTCCCCGACCGCTGTCCTCCAAAAACCATACATTTTTCAAAGACAAAAGTTAAGTTGAAGCGACTTTAAACGATAAAAGAAAGAAATGTTTAAGGTAATCTTGGTAAGGACATAATGGGCCATCTGCTTTACATTGTTGTTAGGTTCTTCATCTGATAATCTTGATTTTAACCTTATCAAGGTACAAGATTAACCTTACAATGTCTTTATCGCGTCTTACAACAAACTATAGCCGGATATAAACTCTAAACAATTTAAACGTAATAAAAATCAGATTAATACGGATCAAAAATTTTTATTATGTCAATCATCAAAATCATCAAAAAAAATTTTGATCCGTATTAATCTAATTTTTATTTCGTTCATAAACTGGGATCTGAATTACTTCGTATTATGGAATTTAAACGTACTTTATATATGATAATTGCAAAATTTTTGAACAAGAAAATAAATTGTAATGTAAAAATATTTTTATTTACAAAAGCTGGGAGTATAAACTTAAAATTGGAAGTGATCAAATCGGGAAAGGTGGCAACTCTAAATATATCCTCTGTCCCTACCTATAACTAATTAATAAATGATGTGATTAAAACACTTGTATGAAAATACCAACATATTATATACATAAATTATTATGGATAGACATATTATATAGATGTTGTAATTGTGGTTTTTCACAATAGAGATTAACATGAAAATTAAAAAATGAAGGACCCCTAGAGAATAAAATTTTTATTATCTGCAATGTTCTATGTTAATCTTTTATTTAATGTTATTATCGTACAAAAGTGAAACACTCAGTATACGTGTGTGTAAGATTGATTGCCTAAGCAGCCACAATTAATAACTCGATGCTTTCTTTTTTCGTACACCCAGCCTATAATCTCCATTTTAGAAATACAAGAATATATTAACTTAAAATGAACAAAACTCAAAAATATTTGTTTAAGATCAAATTTGCTATAAATTTTCTAATCATATATCAATATTTTCCCACCGCAATATAAAATTTTTCGTTTTCTTTTCAGAAACCTAATTAATCAGGAAAAAAAAAATAATGAACTCACCACACGACTCCATTCAATGGCATCTTTTCACGAATGATTTTCCGTCCCAATTCAATCACCTCGCGCCACGAAACTTTTATTTCCGATGAGCTCGTTAAGTGGAAAACTCGACGTTCATGGTCCCTAAAAAAGCACACCGAAAAGTTGGTAAAAGAAGCATTAACCTCAATCAACATCCTCTTACTTGTTTTCGATATAATTCCAAGTACCGACTAAAAGTCCGTTAGCAGCGATATCGACAGGCAAAAAATCAGCATAACCACTATCATCACACAACATGGTTCTAATAACCCCTTTACCGGCACCAATCAAAATTCCTGTCGGTCCGTTGATATTGTCAGTCCATCCAGGAAGTGGTTCTTTCCAAATTGGAATCACTTAAAAGCATATAAATTAGGCTTCTACGAAACAAGTATTTAATGTTGTCTTACCGACGGAAGGCCGGAAAATAATAGATGGAATCGTCTCCATTTGTTCAACCACAAGGGCTTCGCCCAAAGCTTTCGTAAAAGCATACGTATTCGGTAAATTTCCCAAAAGCCTTTTGAAAAAAACAAATTTTAAAGTTGTTTTTGTAAAAAAAAAAAAAATCTTAAAAATATCTTACTTGGGTGTTATACTTTCAATTATTTCCTCATCCATCCATTCGACGCACTTAATGATATTATGTGGATCTGCCGGAGGATCATAAGGTTTTTCTAACAAATATTTTTCCTAAAATTATATAATTAAAAAAATTAAAAATTATCTTTCTTTTTGTTAGCTTTATAGAAGTTACATGTAAGTGGCAGTAAGCTGTAGAAACATGTGCAAAAAGTAGTAGATGCTTAAATTCTTTGGCCCATTCGAGCATCAATTTGGTTCCTCGGGTGTTGAGCAAAACGGCTTTTTTGAGGCTCTCATCGAAACGAATCGTTGCCGCACAGTGATAAACGATATGAACATTATCGGCGACTTCTTTCCGATCAGCATCGCTCAAAGCCAAATCCGGTACGGAAACATCGCCCGCAATCGCTCGCACTTGGTGCAGAAAACCTTTCGTGCCACCACGTTCTGCTTTTAATTTATCAAACAACTAAAACAAACAAAAACGGGAAAATTTAATGATTGGAATCTAATTTGTTACGCCTCTCAAATCACACATTTTCCAACAATTATTATTATCCAATACAACCAGTATTTACGTCATCATAGCTTCATTAAGACAACTGATTAATTATCAATCGTTCGAACACCAAAAATCCACGCGATGTCAAACCAAATCACGTATTGTTTAAGTAGGTACGAAAAAAATTAATATTAATAGCCTCGATATAATTAACCTTTTTTTTTTCATTTATTAATTCCTGAATTCAATCGTCGTGATTTCATCACGAATATCTCATAAATAAATAATACTAATGTGCACATGGCGTGAACTTACACGATTTTCTCTTTACTCGAATTCACGTTACTTCATATAATTATATTATATTACCATATTTACAATAAACATCAAAAGAGTGATGCTTTATGGCTGTTATTGAAATTTATAATCATTGTGGAAAAATTATAATCAAAGACTATAGGACGTTTTTTATACCTCAATTTTTCAATATGGGAAAGAAGACTCGGCAGAATTTAAGATAAGATCATTGTAACATATAACATAATGTACGCACAGGTCGATGATTAAGCAATAAAGGAAATTTAATTAGTAAAAGACATATTGTTGCGCCTTAAAACAGCACATTATGTATATTTGAACTTTGACAAAAAAATTAGAGACTATTGTTTAAAAATCCTTGTCTATTAAATGCTAGAGTCTTAGAGCCTAAGGATTATTAGATAAACCAATATTTCTCAATACGTGACGTGACCCCCTACAAGCTAGATAAAAGTAAAAATCTAGGCTTACAGGTATTATCTGTTTTTTTTTTTTGTTTTTTTAAATTACATCAAAACAATCTTTTTTTTAGAACTATTTACAATAAGCGAAGTTGGTGAATTTACGGGTCACCTTAGAAGGGGTGGCTAATGTACTGTTACCTGTAGAGTACCTCCAGAAATGGCACGCTTTTTAGTGTGGCGGAATCCTCACTGCAGCTGGGGGACGGGGGGGGGTGTTAACAGCCAGGTGGCTAAGATACTCGTTTAGGTGCCTGGGGTATTTAGAACTGAACCTGGCTTCCTCCTCCCTGACAGTAGCCATACCCAGGTTCTTATGGATATTCCATAAGGATCCCTGTTGGTGATGTACCATAGGACATTGAGGATTAGTCGCAGCACCTTGGACTGAAACCTCTGTATGATGTCAATACTGGAGTTACTAGCAGTTGAAATCCATACTTCCAGACCGCTTTTAAGATGGCTTTATAGATGATTAAGTTACCTTCCAGGGACAGTTGCGATCCTCGCCGTAACAGACACCATAGTTCTCTCAGTCTGATTGCAAATTGATGACGTTTCATGGATATATTATTTCTCCGACATATGAGTCGTCGGTCTAATGAATTCCAAGATACTAGATCTCCGTCGCCTGGGGAATTTGTCTGTTGTTCATAAATACTAGAGGACAAGTATCTCTTCTGGTTATGAAAGTTACATGGGCTAACTTGGCATCATTGATCTTGATTTTCCATGTGTGAAAACACTCTTGTAGCGTATTTAATGTAACTTGGAGCTTTTCGGTGGCCGCCAGTGGACATCAAAACACTTGAAAAAATCTTGGACTTTCATGGAAATTTAATTATTATCTTAGTTAATCCTAGGACCCCTAGCATATAGGATAACAATCTAGGCAACCATGCTATTAAGTGAAAATTATGTACAAAGATATTAAGTTAAACTCATTGTTATAACGGGTTAAAAAGTCAAAAAAAAATTGAAATAAATCTTAAAAATCCATAATAGGCCGTTTCAGTGGCGGAACTACCATATCGCTAGACCCCACGACGCGAGGGGCCCGAAGCCTTGAAGGGCCCGAAAGTTTTGAAAAAATTAGTAATAGTGGTGCTGCAGAGAGGGTGCAATAAAAAAGAGAAATTGAAAAAGGAACAGGAACAGGAACAGGACCGTTTAGCAAAAATACCAAAATTATCCCGTTTTCTTAAATCGTTTGCTACGATCACAGTAAATCAAAGTACTTCTAAAGATGAACAGTGGTTTGAATAAGTTTATAGCAAAAAAATTATTCCAACTGACTAAAAACTAAAAAAAGCAAGGCAGTACACCTAGAGATGAAGGGCAATTTGTACATGTTGATAGCAGAAGCAGTACGGCAATTGATTTGAATAACGATGAAAATACCATGTATTTCGATCAAAATGTTACGAATAAGAATATTAAGAAACTGTCGTTATTCTCAATGGAGAATGCTAATTTTTAAAACAAAATATTGCACCTGGTATGAAAAAAATTATAATATCTGCTAACTCCTCTAGACCTCAAGGGCCTTTTAAGAACAGCCTTTCGCAAGAAAATTGGTGCTAAATTAAAATATGGGACGCTAGATACGAAAAGCAAAAATTCATTCATATTAGGTTGTAGGCCGATCTAATTTTTTGCGGGGGGGCCTAAAATTTGTAATTCAGCTACTGGACTGTTTCTGTACAATGATCACTAAAAAGGGGTGAACACTTACTTACATCGGTCGTGTAAGCTAGAAATTGGTCTCTACAAAATTATAAATCCCTATTTGTACCTAATTTTTACCTGACCGCAAAGCTATAACCAACTTGCAATTTTCTCAAATCTTCTTGAATCAAGTTTTAGTGTTATTAGGCGACGTGTAATAAATGTTCGGGTTTGTTTAACCCACCGGAAATGCATTTTTACTAATGTTCTCAAGACAGTTTAATTGAAACTTCATACTGTCGTTATGAATGTGATATCCTACAAAGTTTTATTTTAGAAACTTTATTATCTGAAAAGTCCTTAAAGGGTAGGTACTTCATTCTTTAAGCTGAAAATAGTACCGGTAATGGTTTGTTACCGTTTGAATCTTTCTTACGACCCAACCGATTAACTCGAACTATTAATTAATATTGTAGCTATTTTTCTTGCACAATACAACCATTAGAAAAATATTTACAAGAACAGCAAATTGTGTATTACGGTGTAAAGTGGTGAGGTATAAACGCACTCACACATTGAGACAAGCGCTCGGCTGGCAAAGGTTCGTTGCAGCCATTTGAGATCACTTTCACTATTGCCTCGAAATTCATACAGATCATTGGTGTGGTGTACCGATCGTTGGCAATGTGTGATGTTGGCACACAAAATACAAACGTCTAGAAAGTTACCAACAAGAATCACTCTCAGTTTCACCGAAGGCGCAGACACATTTAAATATCCATTTTTCTAGGTCTTGACCCAAAAACACACTCACTGTACGGTGAAATTGGCTTTCAGCAACCAGCTCGTTTCGATGTTATTATTCAATATTAAGAATAAAAACGTTGAATTACCCAAGTGAATTTCAGCTCTATGGTTTTAATGTCGACTTGGTCTTTATGTTTCAATCTGTAGGTCAACGAAATCGAAACTTGAAACGTCACGGTATGTTTTGGCCGATTGATTTCATTACCAAATTTCATGGGTCTCGCGTAGATTTCGGCGATTGCTTATGTAACAACCGTTTAAAATTTGATGAATAAACGATGGTCGTGAATTATTTCATCTCGAGAAAGAGAAAGTCGTGGTATTATGCAGAGAGAAATTCACTGTCAATTTCATTATCTAATATAATTCTATTCTTTGCATTATATCAAACCGAAAAAAATTCATGATCAATGTTACGTCTTTATACTTGCATAAAATTTCTATATGAAAAAATTTCATCGAAAAAAAAAACTTCGAGAAAAATCCCCTAATATTCCAAGGTGACACATTATGAAAATTTGTCAACGTTTTCATTAATTTAGTTTGAATCTAAATATTTCACTGCGACCTTGTTGTTTAATATGTATATTTGATTTGGTTGACTTTTTTTCTTTAAATTATCATGAAATACATAGTTGGGTAATTCCGTAAGACTTTCATTTTTTCCCTTTTTTTAATGGGTTTTATGTAGATCAGATGGCACGTGATTGATAGAACGCGACTCTAATAAAAAATTAACCTCTGACTCAAAATTTACTTACGGGACTTTGAAACATTTCCTCGAGCCGCTGTTTTGACTCCTTGCCTTTTTTGGTTCGAATTAACATGTAGATGGTACGCAGATTTGGACATGATCTGAAAAATTTACCAAAATTAAAAATCAAAACTTTCATTTCAAGCAGCTTTATTATTTAACGGTCTTGTCCTTAGATACAAATCCTGATGATTTTTTTTAACACAGACTTAAAAGAAGTAAGTTGAAAGAAGTGACGGAAAAGCGAAATTTGGCTGTTAATATTAATTAAGTTTATCACAGTAAAGGTCCCTTTTTTGTGTTGCAGATAAACGGTTATATCAAAACTAAACTTTTGCAATCGTTGAGTAAACATTTACGTTAATTTTTTGTGATGAAAGTAACAAAGTAATAAATCAAAATTACTTAGCTTTTGCTTAAAAATCACTACCTCCCTTATCTACAGAGACGACGCACCTATTGATACACCTTTCATTTCAAACTCATTTAAAGAGCTTGAAATTTGAACGTTACACTCTAGCTTCAACGTTTTCATATTAAATCCGCCATAGGTAAAAATTTAGTGTTAAATCAAAAGTTTATTTGAAGTTGGTAAAAATACTCTAAACCGTATAATCATTAAACATGTGAAAAAAATACCAATTAAGCACCCCTTGCAAACCAACCGAGTGTTAAACCATTTTCGCTTACTTCCTGGTATCAATATCAAGAAAATGTTTTAACTAATGGTACCAAAAAAACTAAGGCAAGCAAGCAAGTGTTAAAATGTATGTGTTGTAGTTGTAACCGCAAAAGTTGATTCACCCATTTTTTGCCAAAAAGCAGCGCATAGATTCGCTCAGTGTCAACGAGGTTTTAGAATTTATTTTTATATAGCGTATAAATGATAATTATTAAGAACAATCGATATATATGCGTGGAGCAAATTCAAATAAAGATCTCCATATTATGATCCGAGAGTACTATCAATCCAGCTCACCAATAGAAAAGCAAGGATACATCGATGATAAATCTGTATGCCAGAGTTATACCATCATATATGGTACAAGTTCCCGTTTTTCAGGAGAAAAAGAAGGAACAGCTGTTATATTTTATACCTCGATACTTTATAACTCTATTACTTCAAAAACCACCTTATTTTGTGGGATAGTTTTCTTTAATGAACATCCATCAAAAAAAAAACTACTTAAGATAAAAATTTGAAAAAAAAAATGTATATGAGGGTTTACCTTTAACATACAGAAATAAATTTTGAAAGATTTTTATATTGTTTTTAATTGAGTCAGTATTAGAAAAACGAGATTGAAAATGTATTAGTCTCTTTAAATATATTAAAACTGTTGAATAAGCTAGATCTTGTTTGTTGGGATTTTTTTCAGCAATCAGCTTGGTTTTTAAACTTAAAAAGCTTAAAGACTTCTAATGTAAAACTGTGCAATTTAAGTTCTAAAAGTAAAAAAGTTTAATTCTTAAGGTAAAAATGTTGATTGGGATTTAAATAGTTATTATCTATAAGCTACTTTTAGTAAGAGTAAAAAAAATTTTTTTTGCCTTACCGTAAAAGTTTTTCAAGTAAAACTTTTCCCATGAAACCAGTTGCTCCTGTAATCAAAATGTTTTTGTCTCGGAACATATCGCTGATTCGGTCGGGTATCTCGTCCATATTTTCGTTTTTTTCTATGATCTCGGTCATTTCTGGAATAAAAACGAAAGAATTGAATTTTATGTATGTTCGTTGAAATTATCTAATAGCTAATAGGTGGAATTTAAAAAAAAAATAACTGTGTTACTTATGGTCTAGTAATAGTCAAATTATAATTAACTAATAGCGGTCCGCGAAATATTCACGACTGTAAGTTTAAAATACCGCGAATATATCAACAGTTAATAAAATCGATAGCGGGATTTGATCCCGCATCCTGTAGACTTCTCGCATGAGAGACTGTCACTCTAATCGCTGGGCCACAACCACAACAATTACAAAGTACTAGGTAATACACACCGTCTTTAACTGTCGACATACAAATTTTTGCCTATTATTATTATGATTATCCTGAAGGTAAATACATAATATTAAGCCACAATTCATATTCTTACAGGAGGCAAATACAATTTTTTGAGTTTTTTTTTGCATTTATCTACCTACTTACATTTGTAAGAATCAAGTTATTACAACTACGTATACCTACATACTAAGTAAAATATCTCCCGTAAACTTAAAAATAATTTTTTAAAAAACTGTAGAAATAGTACGTTTTGGTTAACTCTCCTTTAACAATATCGACAAGAGGCTCTTTGTTATAGAATCGCTGTTCAAGTGCATATAGAGACGTTGACTAATTAAGTACTTATATGGATACTAAAACTAAAAATCAGAACAATTTTTCATGTTTGTCAGTTTAGACTTTAGAAATTCACCAAGTACACTTAATTCAATATTCGGAAAGCCCATGACCCATTTTTCATGAAGTGTTTGATTAAAGTAGAAATTGTATCAATCGTATATTTGAGTGAAAACTTGACTGTCTGCCTAATCTACCTGGGAATGGCAAAGTGATTGTCAATTTAAATGTTTTTTTTTTGGTTATGTATAGGCACCTGGAACGTTCAAGGTCATCAGTGACTTATCTAGTTCTTTAATTCTCACTTTTCACTCACTCATTCATGTTGAATGCACAGTTGCATTCACCCTTGATCACAAGACAATTTAAATTTACTTGAAGTAAATAATTTTGCAAATTTTGACTTCATATAAAAAATGTTAAATCAATTGTAAGCAATTCTTTCAAAGGGCATACTTCAATAGAGATTCCAAATAATGTATCTCATCAAAAATAATATTTTGGCGTGGCTATAAAAAGCTCGATGTTACTCGTATTATTAAAATAACTGACCATCATAATTTTGCCGAGTTTGCTGATACTGAATATTTCTTCAAATTTTACGAAATGTGGAGCATTTTTCGGAAAATTCATTAAATTCAATGTATGAAAATGTTCTTCTTTTCGTAAATTTCGATAGCAGATTCAGCACTAAACGCCCTCGAAAACTCAATTATAACAAGTTTCCTTAAAAAAGTAGATTTTCAAAACAAATTCAATATCAGGAGCTTGGAAATATAAAATTTGTAACCAGTGTTTTTATTATTGATACTAGGCCGTTTGAAGTCTTCTATTTTTTCCCTGTCTAGAATAATATTTTTCCAATATGCACACAAAGTAAGGGCAAGTTTTTAGAAAAAAAATCAAGTGAAAAAAACATAAACGTGGCACAAAAATTTCGAACTTGCAATTCAAACACTTGCATTTCAAATATAAGTACTTAGTTTGCAGATTACTTGGAAGTACCTGCAATGTGTAAAAACAAGGCAAATTCAAGTTTATTACTTGAAATTTAAGACATTTTATGAACCTCTACTATACGTGTTCTGTACTTTGGGGGTGCTGTTGTTCTTTCAGTTTTAATTTTTTGTAAGTACTTATCATATCATGAAGTATGGTCATTAACATAAAATATATTAAATAATTAAAGTTCCTCATTAAAATCTCATCTCAGCAACAAAAGAAATGAGTAATTTTGGAAAATTTGCAAAGCCTTTCAATGTAGATATGTACGTCTTTAATTCTTAATTTTTTTTTCGTCAATGACGATATACCACTTCAATTGGATTTACGTATGCACGTTTTCAAACATTTCATTTATGTATTCTGCAGAGCCAAGGTTTCTGCTGGTTTTTGTTGTAGACATTTCCAGACTTTACCACGACTTTGACGATATCAAAAACGAATTGAAATTTCTTGGAATTTTTTTTTTATTTCCTCTGAGTTTAATTAAATATACATTATAGAAGACGTTTTATTTAAAAAATTACGAACCAATTTTTCCCAATCTGTAAAACGATGCAATAACATTACCAGCAATTCTATGGATCGATTGACAAATAATAATTTAAATGTTCGATTAAATTTCATAATTTCCAATTATTAAATTTACTTATTATGTACCTACTGTTCTTTTTTGATTTTGTTACACATTACATTGAATTCAATTAAAATGATACTTAAATTGAGCAATGCGTCTCTCTGTTTTTATTTATGAACCTGACTGAATTGTACAATACTCGGTGTACATAATACCTACACATGTTTCAGTTGTACAATAAGGCCTTAGGGGTCAAATGTGAAATTTTTCCACGAATTTTGTAAAAATAATTTTATTAACTTTCATCTAGATAACATTCATAGTTATTATAAGTAATACGATTTATGCACTAAATTTTCAAAACTTTTTCAATGTTTTTTCTTTCAAGTGATTCGATTAAAATCAAAGATTTTCACGAGTCGTTGCTCATAAAGCACAAGCCTTAATCGAACAATTAGATATAAGATTTAAGATAGTTTCACTTCAAACGTTATTCATGCCATAAGGAAATCATTTTTTGGATAAAAAAAAACTGAGTAATCTAAAGCAAAATACTTCAGTTTTCGAGACTTTCAAAAATTGGTCTCTATATGTCTACGAAAATATTGTGGGTATCTACTTGTAATATGCAAATAGAATATCTTAAACATTTTAGCATCACGATAAGATTTTGACGTCAATTATAGTCAACCGAAGGTAATATTTAATAACAGGAATTTTTACGTTTTTTGTTACTTTCTCAAAAACGACTGCAACGAATTTGTTGAAACTATTGTGCATGTATTCATTGCTGGCCTGAAGACCAAGAAGTTATAAGCAAATTTTATATTTTTCTGTACAAACTCATTATAAACGGTGGTTATAGGCTGATCTAGAATAAATGAAAAAACTGAAAAATGGGAAGAAAAACAAAATTCGTAAAGATGAAGAAATTCTTAAGTCCCCTAATTGTTTTATCCCTGACGCACTCTAAATTAAGTGGTATATAAAAATAATAAATTGCTAATTCGTTAAAAGATAGAATAATGAATTTCAAAAAAAAAATACTTACAAAAAATGGCGTATACAGTCTTGATCTTACGAAAATACAAAACAAAACCTAATTATATTTTTATAATTTCAATAAAGTAAAATATTTTAATTGTTTATTGTAAGTAATTTATAATTTATATAACTTTAAAATAGAATTATTAAAAATTCGTAAGTACCAAATTTAATGAGCAAGACTTAGTCTTAGCAAGACAAGTCTTAACACCCAAGACCGAAATCAAAACTGAGACGGTGTTCAGCTTTGGTCTTGCTTTACTCATCACTATAGCTTAAGAAATCTGTAAAAATTCACATAAAATAATTTAAGGCAACTTCTTGAATTTTTAAGCAAATTCGGATTTATTATTAATAAATATAATATAATTATATTAATTTCGGATGGTCCGTCATTAACAATACTTTCAAAGATTATAGAAAACTAAGCAATTTTTTCCAAGAAAACCAGGAAGTTATCCATATATCATTATATTTAAAATAACTTAAACACTTCAAAAATAAAATAAAATTTCCACCAAAAATGATAATTATAATAAAATTATAAATATAAAAAAATTATAAACATTTTATAAATTTAATAAAGCGAAGAGAAACAATAAGGAATATTGGAATTATTGGCAATTATTTTTTATTTAAAATACAATGCCAGATAGAGGGTATAGACTAGAGCGGGGGGCGGGCAACCTTCTGTATAACAAGACCCAGAATATGATTTACGTTTCGTTTGCGGGCCGTAGTAGTTAATTAACACATTTTTGTTACTTATTTTTTGTATAAAAATATAAAAGTTAAGAAAGTATGGTTTTTGAAAAATTGTTTTGTCACTATTTCTCCTATTTTCTCAAAGGTTCCTGCAGACCGAATGTCGGATTTGAACTTTACTCGGGCCGGAGGTTACCCACTGTTACTCGTGAAAATTAGTGGATTTCGTCAGACATCTGTAATAAAAGCTTACCAGTCGGTCTACAATAGCTAAAATATTCATATATTATAAAAGTAGACATCAAGCAATTCGATATTTTTTTTTTGTAGATGATTACCATAAGGTTTTAGTTTTCAACTAAACGACTTCATTTTAATATTGTTTAAATACAGGGAATCTTATTGTATAATTCATTAACAACACAAATAACCAATATTTCTATTGATAAAAATAATTATTTATAAATATTTGAGTTATGAGGGTTCAAAAGTGAAATAAAATTAATAAGAAAATTGAATGCTGTCTGCTGATTGAAATATTTTTTTAACCTCACAGCTACCTCTTTAATATTTGATAAGAGCTAATCCATAGTTTTCGCTTCGGCTTCAAAAAATTCGACATTAGATCTGAATGAAATGAATTCATTCTTTTATAGCACTTGCTTTATTAACCTTAGGTCACTAACTAGTATTGAATCGTTATATGTAGCTACATTTAACCATTTTGAAACCACGTTGTTTTGGAAAAATGAAATTATTTCCTAATAAATTGAAATCTGGTATTTGGTCATATTTTAGCGGATAATAATAATAATAATTTACTAACTAAGGTAAAAATATAATAATAAAATATAACAAATAATTACGCATTTACGTAAATATGTGCACAACTTATTGTTAGTTGCATAGTTTTGGTTTGGGCTGAAATCAAGAACCAAATAATCGGTTTCCACTCAAAATCGTATTTTAATCTGATATTAATATATCATATCTGCATTATGTAGGAGTTAGGTACATGAGGCATAATTATGTTAAAAAATCACCAAACATAACATTAGTTAAAGCTCTATGACGTAGACCTTTTTTTTATTTTTTTTATATTTAGATAAAAGCGCTCAGCTACTGAGGCTATATGCGCTGACGATATAGTTACATCATGTAGTACAGTAACGTAGACCTGTATTTGTTAAAGCAAGGAACTTTTTACAATCTTATAACTATTTACGTTAACTTTAATCTTTTGGGAACTCTTCGAGCTTATAAACTTCTTGAAGAACATTTGAGAAATTCAAAAGAA
Organism: Sisyra nigra; assembly: GCA_958496155.1. Taxonomy (NCBI): domain Eukaryota; kingdom Metazoa; phylum Arthropoda; class Insecta; order Neuroptera; family Sisyridae; genus Sisyra; species Sisyra nigra. The sequence goes on along the minus strand of OY292316.1, from coordinate 31,481,927 downwards.
AAGAAAAATGAGCTTTTTAATAGTTTTCGATCTAGAAAAGATTTTAGTTCGATAATCGTCAATCTACTCGTATATACTTTTATATATAGATTCATGCTATTCGATTTAAGGTTATTTTAAAACCAATATTTGATTGTGAATTTTTAAAAACTAAATCTATAGTACCTTTTTTAAATAAAATGTAGCGAAAAAGACTTTTGCTTGGTTTTCAAATGAAGAGTATTTTATTTTAATTTATGCCATTGTGAAGAGAGTATATAAGATCAATGTGATGTCAAATATTGAAAATGGATAAAATATACCCTAAAAAAATAAAAACGAAAAACGGTAAAAACTAGTTTCTTCTTGATTTGTGATATAAAAAATATATTATTGCACATCCAGTGAAAAAAATTATATTTAAATTTATTCGGTCTATTCGAGATGACAGTAAAACTGTACATTTATTGTACAATTGATTCGTAATATGCAAAAAATTTCTATAGTTCTATACGTACTAGGCAAAACTTGTGTCGTAACTGCACATCTTTATTTGCATCTCGAACAGACCTGTTACCTATTTGTAACACAACAACTACGTCTGAATATAACTTGACCCGTTTTATTTAAAGGGAGTTAGAGAATTGTAGGTACGATTTCTTATGTAGATATTAAGCTTAATAAAATTTTAAACAATCTATCAGTTGAAGTTACAAAAAGTCAACAAACTCATCAAAAGTATTTTTATAAGAAATGACATGGCAAAATTTCAACAAAATATTCTTCTTAAAACAACTACTTACTGGAAAAAATTGAGAAGATTATAGCAGGCAGAAGTTTCATTCAGTGTCAGCAGTTTCAACTATTTCTAAGAAGTTTTTTTTTTTAATTTAAAATTAGAATTTTGTAAAATCTACAGTTAGAGCATTTAGTAAAAGTGATGGATTGATTGGGATAGGGTTATGAGTTGAGGAAATGGAGGAGAAAGTTGGGATTGATAGGATAAGGTATATGTGTGATCTTCAGTCAATCACTGAGGATCATCAGTTATGGAGTGCTGTCTTAATTAACTGCTAACAAGTGACAAATTAAATTTATAAATAGTATTATGAAATAGTTTTCCGCTACAATACCGATATTAACTGAAGTGCTGCTTCAGCCACAAACATTTAAATACATTCTCAAATTGTCGGGCTCTCCGGCTGGAGCCCTACCAGCACCCCCTTTGAGGAGACCATTATTTATGTTTTCTTTCTGTCTTTTTGATTACGGCTCCTTACACAAAGTGTAGTTTCAACAATTTGAGCTTTGAGAAGGAAAACGTTTACATAAATAACATGTAAATAAAAAATAATAACTTTACTAAGAACCTTCAATTGAATCATTTTTCTTTGAAAATTCTCTGAAACTTTTGTATCTAAAGCTCCTATTTAAAATATACCTATATGGTTACATTAAACATTTTTTTTTCATTTCATAAAAAATTTAAGTATAAATAAATGTTCTATGAGTCTTACAATATAAGTAACGATTAAACAGACCTTTTATAGATGCCATTCGTTAAGAAAATCCTCAAATAAACGAGGTAAGAGAAAAATTTGCCTCACGCTTATCCATATAGATAGTGAAAGCTTATTACACAATTGAGATCGCAACCAGTCGATATTTTATAAGATAACTAGTTAAAATTCAGGGAAAAAATAACGAATTGTTTTGAATTAGTACTTTAACGTATACGATCTAAACTCGCCATCCTTGAACCGGACTTGGCATAATTTTCTCGAATTTCTCTAAACCGTCTATCGACAAACTTACTGCCGGTTCGCTCGATTCGCACATATTCACTTTTATGACGTCACTTTTCTCGATCAAATTTCCCAATCTCTATACAAAATATGCTATATGTTGCCTTTCGTGTGACGTCTCACTTTTTCTCTCGCGTTTACAGTTACGAAATCCTGAATTCTTTCGATTAATTTTTACAATCAAGTTTTTTTCTGAACACTATATCTAAAATTAAAGATTTAGAGTTTGATGACCGGTTAGAAGAAAAAAAAACGATTGATCGTCATGCAAGTACGAAGATGCGTGTTATAGACTAATCATTTAATTCCTTCAATGAAAAGAAAATGAAATATTTTCGCATTTTTTTCATTTAGATGGTTTTATGTCTTTCTCATTCTAACCACTTGAAATTTTGTTTGGATTTCTCTTTTCAATGCAAGTGTAACCACATCGTATAGGTAATTATCAACAAGATGATTATTATTAAAATTAAAATTTCTACGGCCTTGCTTTAAGGCAACACAACAAAATTTGTACATTCGATTGGGAATGGATTGGTTTAAGTCTAAAAAAATGAACTTCATAATGCTGATGAAGAAATTTATCGTGGTTTGAGTGGCGGGAATTCGGTAATTTTTACGGTACAAGGTGATCGGTTTATATATTTTGTTAATCTCAAAAACAATATGTTTCCAACCGATATTTTCAGCTGTACGTGACGTCAAAAGGAAAAATTTGGAGTCATTGAAAAATGGGACAAAAAACCAGTTAATTCGGTTGCCCGTAATTATACATCGGTGCAAAATTCAAGGTTTGCTAAATAAAAATTTTGGAGAAAATAAACGCTGAATCCAAAAAAATTATTGTTTATATGAGTAAAAAGTGACCATTTATAAAGTTTCCACTTATGTAAAGAGTCGTTTTAATCTCTATTTTGATATAAAAACAAGAAGACTGTCTTGGGCAACGAAGCACTAATTATTGTAAGATCAAAAACTTATCCGAGAGAATATTATTGTGTTTTGACAGGACTTGTTAAGCCATGGATCACGACCCCCAATGGGGTCGCTTAGCGAAATCTTAGGGTCGTGAGATTTTAATGAAAAATAAAAATTACTTAATTTTTGTAACTACAGTGGGACTTTCATAGTTCGAATCACAAAAGTTTAGTAGTATTTTTCGATTTATAAACGTATTTAATTTGGGAAGTTTTCGAATTACAAAGGTGATAAAAAAATCGAAATATAGAGGTATTAAGTCGTGCATGCATTGTGTACGTATCTATATACATCTACATGTAAGATTTACATTAAATATTAATAAAATTTTCTGTATATGCGTAAAACTTAACGATATTGTAGTTAATATATGTAATATATATATATATATATATATATATATATATATATATATATATATATATTACTGAATAAAATTTCAAAAAGAACTAAGTATTATTACATTATTTTTCCAATTACATACCGTTTTTAAACAATACTAAAATTAGACTCAAAATCAATGTTAGTTTAACGGTTTTTAACTTTGATTTTCGTTAATAAATGCGACATTGTTGAAATTTTGAGATATGAAAGTAAAAATCATCATGATTAATTCGAAATATCTTCCTAAAAATTCGAACTAGGTGCACCGGGTAAATAGAAGGAGTACTTAAAGAGCTGAACGTTGCGTTTGAATTACGGAGTTTTTTGTATTACAAAGGTTTCTCTATATACTTATAACAACATATTTTACCAAATTAATAAACCATCCCAAAATATTGATATATTTTAAATTTATATTTGGGTTCCCAAAAAAAATACAATCATAAATGGGGTCGTAAATGAAAAAAGTTTATGAAGCCCTGTGTAAAGACATTATTATTGAATAGAAACAAATCAAGTTAAGTAGCTGCATATTTTCTGAAATGAATTATGCTAGATATTGTCTTGTAAATGAAATAACTCGCGAAGTCAATATGCTTGACTTGATTATAGATCAAAATTTAAAACAAGTAGTTTGAAAATCAAATCAAATAACTTTAAAATATAGTCAAGTAATGAATCTCTATTAGTGAATATTAGAGTTCATATATTAGTGAAGGCAGCAGCCACAAAGATTTTAATAAAAAACGTACAAATAGAAGACTTATAGCTTATATCGAATGTAGAAGTTATAGCTTGGTGATAATATTTGTATATTTTTAATGTTTGTCTCGTTAACATTTTACAACACTGTGAAGTAATGTAAAAGTGTGTCAAACATCTCCGAGATTTCGTACAAATCGAGAAATATTTCATTGAGTTTCTGATTGATAATACTATTGATCGAATGTTGCCAATCATAAAAAATGCTAAAGACTTACCAATGATTAAATTTGAATGTATTAAGGCACTAAACTTTCAATATCGACGTGTCCAGTTTCCAGTAAAATCCTTTTTTATAGTACCGATAGCACAAAATCACGAAAAAATATGTTGCCTCGTAAAATACAATAAATTTCCCAATATTATATATTTATATTTTTATTTTGGAAAAATTTAAGATTTAAGTTCGAAGGCTGTTGGCCACGACAAGTTAATCACTGAATGATTCCACGCAAAGCAGGTGCCACTTAACTAAAAGAGCTCGCAAAATAAAAACGAAAGTATTCAATACATATATAGATATGAGTTTATAATGGAGGGGGCCCGACAAATTTTGACTTTCCACCAAACCACCAATAATAATTATTGTCGCTGGTTGAAGTTGAAATGAATTTTAACGAACGCATAATTTTCATCGGTATGACGGGGGGATTCCCGGGAAGATGCAACTCGGTTTGTACTAGGCGTCCTTGGCTTGCGAAGGATTGTCCGTTGACCCGCAAGAATACACACTTCAACATAAAAAATCCAGAGATAAAATGGATTTTGAAAAATGCATGCCCTTCAATAATAAAAAAAGTCGATTGACTATATTGAAAAGCTTATAGAGATTTTATAGAGGTTCATGGAGTTCATCAGCTTCAATAATACAGTTTATGAACACATACATATAGCTTCGCGTACAAGTTTTTATTCAGGAAATTTCCGAGCTTGTGGTGGAGGAAGAGATTTTTTTCACTGGATTGTCTTAAGGCACGGATCTTATAAACTTTTTCAAGAGGTACAAGAAAATCACTAATCGACACAAAGTACAAATCACTACCATATAATTTAATATTTGAATCATCCTTTTAACATTGAATATAATGATACACCATATATAATAATATTTGTTGCGTTTACTCCTAAAATAAATCAGCTAAAATTGTGATATTTTTAGGAAGATTCACTACCTAACTTGATTTTTAAGCTACTTTACTAAAAGGTTTAAAATCAAGTCAAATAACAATGATTAAATATTAAATTAAGTTAAGCCTTTTCAAGGTCAAAATATTAACGTGAATATATTATCCACTAAGTGCAGTTACTTAACTTAATAAATCTCTAATTAAGAAATAATAAATATCTTAGCTTCAATTTACGGTGTATTTACATTGTATGGGATTGTAGAACGGGCTTAAGATTATTATAAATGTGGTTTTGCTCCTCTTACATTTCACTCTGTATGAAGAATGGTTTTTTACATGTTAATTTGCTTATACCAAACTTGAAGAAAATTTAGTACTCGCTGCAAAATTTGCAAATAGCTCAAAATGTCCAACAGCTTAGAATACAAAGTAACTACAAAAGTTCGAGTTTCGAAGGTTTTGACCTAAAAATGAGTCAAAAGTATATAAAATCGTTACATCTTTATAAATAAAATGATAGCTGTTTTCCAATGTTCGCTTTTAACTCAAAAACTACTGGATAGATTTTGATCAATTTTTTTTTTGTTTTACTTCTTATATACTTGGTCCTTATATAAAAAAAAGAATTATTACGATATTTGCATTAAAAACAAAGTAATTAAAGTTTTGAATACTGCGATTTTTCCAAGCAGACCGTGTATGCTTTTGTTGTTCTTTTGTTGCTTTGATACAGTGAAGCCAGATCGTGGGATTTCTTTACCCCCACTTAGCAGCACAAACGTCATAAATTGAGAAGAAAAATGTCCCTTCCATATGACATGGATAGGTAAAACAACACCCATACAACGCTTTGTAAGTGTGTGTTACCTATCCGTGCATATCCGTGTCATATGGAAGAGACATTTTTCTCCTCAATTTATGACGTTTGTGCTGCTAAGTGGGGGTAAAGAAATCCCACGATCTGGCTTCACTGCTTTGATAGAGTAGGGCAAACTACTAAACTGTTATGCACAGTGACTAGAGTGGACTAGAGAGGGAATGTTTCTCCTTCCACTGCCTTATGATTATTTTATATTTGAGCGTACGTGGTACGACTTCATGCAGCCAAGCGAGATATTAGAATAAATAATATATTTTTGAGTTCTATTTTTTTCTGTTTTTAAAATATTTAATGGAGCCTTTTTTTTAATTCTCTTTTAGCATTTTTTATATTTTACTGTAAATACAAATTCAAATTACATTTTTAAGTTACAACCGTTACAATAATCAAATTACATTTCAACACTCTCTTTTATTATTGCATATATTTTTTAACCAGAATGAGTTAAGTTAGCGAGAAACATTTTTTTTTAATGACACTATATGTCAAAAAATTGCTCCTTAAGGATCCGCAATTTCTCCAAGTGTATAGTTATTAATTGGTTAAAAATTAATTTTTCAAAACTTTGCAAATTAAAAATTAAAATTACTGTAAAATACAAAAAAGTCGCTTTTTTAAGTTTTTTTTTTAATTGCTCCAAGTGAATAGTTAAGTAATAGTTAATTAATAATTAAATTTTTAAAAAATTTTCAAACTCAAGAATTTAAATCGCTCTAAAACCCAAAATAATTATTAATTTAAGTTTTTGTGTGTTTTTTTAAAGCTCTCTATCTGGTCTTTTACGCAAATAATTGATCATTTTTAAAGTAAAACTTTTTATACATTGTTTCAAATTTTTGGTCTGTCTTTAGCATGTCGCTAAATGTAACACATTCTCGGCAGGGAATCGGCAAGTGTTCGGCAGAGCTTGTATACACATTGTTACCTATATACCATGTCGTTTTCTCAGGCCTGTTGTGCGAGCTATTACTGAATGTAATGAGCTATTTTCCTCTTCATGACAACGTTTTAGAATATTATAAGTTGTCATTAATTGTCAATCATATTTGTATTGGTATTTGTGTTTTGATCAGTGCATTGATATAAATGTTGTTGTTCACTTGATCGTGATAGACAAAAATACAGCTAGTGAGAATAGTGCAAAAATATCCGACGGTTATGTTACAATAGCTAACAAGAGGCAGATGATCGATTTAACAATAATCAACAAATTCAACAATGAAAATAACATTCGAGTATTAACATCAATAATGGAAATTCAAAAATAGTTGTAATGGTGCGCGTCACGTCAGACAGTGAATTCGTGCCACATCCCTTTCTTTCTATTCTATTTTCATACAATAAATCGAATAATTTTCCTAAAATTTTCAGTTACTTAAGTGCCTAAAATCCGAAAAAAAGTTTCATTTGCATCGTGATTTCGTAAAACTACACAATAATTTTTCTTGCAATATTTTTAATAATTAATTAATTTTAACATTTTGTACATATATTGTTGTACTATTACGCCATCAACTGCCGTTGGATCTTATAAACATGAGTAGTTTAAAAATTGAATTACTAATTAACTATACACCTGGAGGAATTGCGGATCCGGAAAAAGTAATTAAGGAACAATTTTTAAAATTAAAATTAAAAAGAGATTATTTTGGATTATACAGCAATATTAATTTTTGAATTTACAAAGATTTGAAATAATAATTATTAATTAACTAATAACTATACACTTGGAGCAATAGCGGATTCTAAAGTAGCAATTTAGGAGCAATTTTTTGGCATATAGTTAAAAATGTCCTACGCTAAGTTATTTCGGGTTATTTTTAATATATTTTTTCTTTCAATTTTTTTAATGTTTTTCCTCTGTAAATTAAATAAATTATAACAAAATAACCTACGCAGACGACGTCGGGGGTATCAGCTAGTAACACATAAAATTTGAAGTGACTTCTGAGCTATGATAAAACAAAGATATTGAAGAAGCTTTCAGCTTATTATCTTTAGTTTTGAGGTCGAGTCGTGATTTTACTGCACGGAAAAAATGTGTTGTAGATTTAACAAAATTCTTTGTTAATTTTACTACATTAACTAGTATTATAAAAGATGACACCATGTGTGGTAACGTTTACCAGTCAAGTGTAATTAAAAAACTATAGTATTATTTACAACACGAACTAGTAAAAATGTAGTTGAATTTTTGACACTTGCATTTATTTGTCAAAATTATTGGTTATGTTGTACGCGCCGCATGCGCAAACGCCAAAATTTGTTAATTGTACAACACTCAGCAGTTGTAAGAGCTAAATATATTTACTACATTATGGTAGTTAAAAATACTATACGTTAGAGCTGAATACAACACAGTGTGTTATCTAATGTTACATTTGTGGTTATAGTGAACACAAAGTGCAGTAAAAATATTACTAGTTTAGTGTTGTAAATTTTACACCACTATTTTTTTCCGTGTGGACTATTCTCCTTTGGGGTCATTCAGAAACCACAACGCGGGAGGTAAAACACTCTTCTAGGGTACCCAAAACACTCTAATAGAGGGGAAGAGTATGCTCTATTGTTATGAAAGGTTAAAGGATATAATATTAGATAGTCTATCTGGCGTTACATAGTAGGACGAAGGGGTTCAAAAAGTACGAAAAACGTGTTACGTGGTTCATATATGAACCATTTTATGAAATTGTAACATAGTGTAACTAAAAGCGATGGAAAAGGATAGAACAATACCAGAATGTTTGACAGTTTTACTATTCAAACGATCAACAGTTTTTTGAAGAATAGAGATGTTTCTTATCGAACAATGGAGAACATTCTGGCTATTTGGATTGCCCATATGAATATATGGAGTCAGCCAACTTGAATCCGTCTGAATAATATTCAGTGACCCTGAATTATTGAGTAAGTCTGAATAAGTTAACAGTGAAATTGATATAGTGAGAAAAGTGATTCCGAGCGATTGAATTGTTGTGACAAATTGTTCATCACCGAATGAAATAAAATTAAATTATTGGTTATATAAACGTTTGGTGAATAATTCCAAAGAATTAAAAGAGCCCAAAACGTGAATCTCAAAACAGTTTTGAGAAATCCCGTTATAATATAATACTTTATTTTGCATCTTGCTATTTAATTTTAGCTGATCTACAAGCAATTACTATGACTAATAATTTTAAGTATTATATTCTTAATAAAATAAATAAATGAAAAATAACATTAATAGAGCTTTCATTAATATTAGGCGTTGCACAAAGTTTACAAAAGCTCATAGAGAGCAAAAGTTCCGAAATCAAGTGAAATTTCTGTACCCATATATTATGCAAAGGGTCAAAAAATTGACGTTCAATACCACAAGTAGATCTCAAAATGAATGTCATAAAGTTTTAAGTATGTTAAGCAAAGCGGGCAAGCAACTAGAAGTTTTATTGTAAAAACAAACCAACTCTCTCTTTGATTTCCAGAATAAATTTTTCAAACTTTCCAGACTTCATATTGTTATAATTTTAAACAGCACTCATCTTGACGAGAAATAAAAGAGAAATTTCTGACTTGAAAAAAAAATTAATTAGAACCTCTTTGTTGAAAAATTGCAAGAATATTTTCGATTTGAAATTCATACCTAGGTATACCAATATGTCTAGTCGAAATTAGGCTTTCTTTTTTCAAGGATCTTAGTCTTGTTTTAACTTTAAATAACTTGAAAGATTTGAAATTCATAAATATCTATATAATAAATAAAAATAGATATTTTCAAAATTGTATTTATAATTAATATATTTGTGATTATTTAATATCTCTTTCAAAATCATTCGTGAAAAAGTATAGGAAATGTTTCTATTTTTAACTATAAGTATTGCCTCAATTTAAAAAATGAATTTCTCTCTCGTTGATTTGCAAGAAATAGCTTCAAAATTAATTAAGCCTGAACTTGAAAAGTTACTGTTCTAGGTTTGCATTTTTAATAATGAATCGTTAATATCTTTCACCAAAAGTTCTAAGTCTAAAAAATTACCCAACTTTTAATAACCTACTTAATACTTAGTTAATAATTGATATTATTCTTATGTCATATTTTAATTACAATATCTTAAAACCGATAAAATTACGCCATCAAATTTCCAAAAAAAAATCAAGTGATGCGAACATTCGAAACAAAATTCAAAGATAGATAAAAATAAATCATCTAGCACTATTAGGTTTTATGTCATCCATTCGAATTAGGTAATTTGCAAATATTAATCAAATAAATAATTCTCTTGATTATTATCTGTTTGAAATCTCTACGATTTGCCTATAAATTTTGAGTATTAGGTTCAAAGAAGTTCAAAATTTATATTCAAATCTATTGAAGTTTTCAATTAATCATTAACATAAAAGTTGTATGATTTTATTCAAAATTGTCGAAATAATCTCACTTCGTTCTGAAAAGTGTTTGATAAAGTATTTTTCAATGAATTACCAATTATTTTTACCCAAGTACAACGAAGCAAAAAGGAGGTAAATGTTTTTAACGATAACCAAAAAGTTGGGGCTCCAAGAAAAATCGAGCCCTTGCCTTTTAAAACTAAGATCATTAACAATTGAGTCCATTCTCAAATCGGGCTATTGACAACTGGAGTTATTGGTATTCGGGATCATTCGTTGATTTTTAATCATTCTGTTAACTATAAAAAACCTTAGTTGTCTGCTTTTTTTGTTTCCAATAAAAATACTTAACCATTTTGAAGGTTAATTGGCAATCCAACAACTACAAGTTGATATCAAGGGTTTTACTTTTTACATTAGGCATGAATCAGAACAATGAACGCCGCGGTTGCTCAAATGCTTCAAAGTTAATAAAATGAATAAAAACCAATGGCAATGACTGTAACCGTTGTAAGCACGTTGCGGAACGTAGCCTAAGTGTCCCATTTTAAAAATTCTAATGTAGTAAATGTTCTGATGTAGTTGTTTTTTAGAATTTTAAACTTTTTGTAATAAAAAAAAATTTCAAAATCATCCCACAAGATTAAACATTTTATATATTTTTTTGTAATAATAATTAAAAAATAAACACGCAATCAATTAAAGTAAATACGACGTTTGAAGTTTTGGAATAAATAATTAAACGTTAAAATAATTTCAATTTGTACATTCACTAGGACTTACACAATGTAAACTAAATAAAAAGAATAAATAAAGTAACGCAAGCCTATTTTTAAGAGACTAATTTTCAGCTCGTTGAATAAAGGTACATGAATGTATATACATAATAAGAATACGAGTACCTACCTATATGGTAGATGAGAGACGTTAAAATCGAAATTAAATATTATGCACTTGTGATGCAACGATAGTTTCTTTCTTATCGAAAATGATGCATTGAGCAACCAACTCAATAGAAACTGAAAGAAACCCAAACGTTTTGTGTATATATGGTGACGAAGAAAATCTCGCGAGCAGATTTAAGTCGAGTTTTTACAATCGGAAATTAAGGATTATTTTATTATTACGTGTCGTTGTCAATTGATTCAGCTCGTAGTCGTTAAATTGAAAAAGAAATTACAAAATGTTTATGGTTAAAATTAACATGTTGAATCGTTACCTACTTGGTTGGGCGTATTAAATGTGATAAACGTAAAGACGTTTACCGAAGCGATTTAGCTTCGTTGATTTGTAGAAATTTTCACGCAGATTGAAGCAATGGTTTAACCATTAAACGGTATTGGATAATAAACAAAATAAAAATACTTTGCAGTCTCAACGCATCTCTATTATCATTTAAAAAAAAAGCCTATAATGTTGTGATGAACCATTAAATGATTTGGAACTGGCATATATACCAAACAAACTGCCATAAAATCTTATTTCATATTCCATATTACATAATTTTTTTAAAGAAATTCTTTCACTATATTTGAAAATTGAAAAAGCTATACATTACTGTTGAGTTTAGTTGGACATAGGCTATATTTCAGTGTGCAAAAACTAATTGTTCCGTGGGATCATAAATTCCAATTTTAATGTTCGATTGAACTTCGTTGAAATTTAGTACACTAGCAACATATTTATAAAAAACGCAAGGAATACTTTTGATTCTAAAAATAATATTAAATGGTACCTGTACGAGAGCTGAAAAATAATTAGAAGCTTATTGTTTCTCACACATAGAAATCCGATTACAAATAGACGAGATTTTTTTTAGTTATCTTATAGAACTTCTCTAATAGTAGAATTTTTTAAAAAACGCTTAGAATCCTTTTTAATTTTACTTTTAGTAAGGTTTCACTATAGACACCCTAAGATTTACATTGTTGGTGTACAATGCAATTTTCAATCATGTACAAATAGAAGTTGTATCTTTTGTAACAAAAATAACTAGTTGAATGTCCACTTACTGACATCGCAAAGTTTTTCACATTTAAGATAGATATTTGGTTTTCTGTAAAACTACGTGGTATCAGTAATGTACACCAATAATGTAAATCTCGGGGTGTCTATAGTCGAACTTTACCTTATTTTTTTATGAATGTTACGGTGAAGTTACAGAAAGATTCATATTCTCATATCCATTTTTTATAAAAAAAATCCCACTCATAAGGAATTAAAAATTAGGAATGAAATAATATTTTACTTGGCTAACCCGATTTCGATAATTTTTTTCTATTACGTACATGGTACGTTTAAATTGTTCACATTTCAATTTGAAGAAAAAAATCTACCTCTTAAGGACGAAAGTATGGGATGAAATAGTGACATTTAACTGAATCATCAAATTTTGATAATTTTTTTTTCTATTGGAAAGAGTATTCCACTTAGTTCTAATATTACATTTAAAAGCAACAAATTTCAACCCTTAAGGGCAAAAAGGGATGATGTAGTAACTTTTAACATTTAACGGCGCTACCTCATATGAGCAGCGCGTTTAATAGGCTTACCCATATTCAAAGAAGTAAATTCAGTTATAAAACTTCAGATCACTAAAAATCGAGAAATAAATGAAAAGTATAACAAAATGAAAAACCGACTTCAAAATACTTAAATAAAAAGTCTTAATAAAAAAATGCACTAAAAAGTAAAAAAATAATTGCGTATCCTTGCAGTGTCTACAACTTACAAATTATTAGGATGTTATAATTGTACAACTATTGTTATTTTTGGAGTTGGTGTCAGCCAAGGAAATAAATATTAATGTTCATTTGTAAAAAGATTTAGTTGGTTATTGGTATTTTGTAGTTTAAAGGTCACTAGATATTGTCACAGTACTAGTACATTGTATAAAAGTTCATTTGAAAAACAAATTTCATAAAGTATTCTCGTTTGCTAACTACCAATATAGTCGTATTTCCTTGGCTGACACCAACACCAAAAATAACAATAGTTGTACATTATATCATCCTAATAATTTGTAAATTGTAGACACTGCAAGGGTACGCAATAATTGTTTTTACTTTTTAATGCATTTTTTTATTAAGATTTTTTGTTTATTTTGAAGTCGGTTTTTCATTTTGTTATAATTTTTATTTATCTTATGTTACATTCGCTAGCAATATTTTAATGAAAATGGACGTAAAAGTATTATAAGTTTTGGAATAACATAATTTTATATAAGTACCTACTTATATAAAATTGTTAGCAAAGTTTGTGTATTTACAGCGAAAAGGAATGGGTCACTAATAGTATGATACATAAAGTATACAATTGATATTGAACATTTGATAATTTCATAATAGCATCTTCATAATTTTTTTGCGTTTTCCTTTTAAAAATATTGCTTCAATTTTACGACTCGTTCAAATTAAATAAGCATGACATTTTCCTTCCATTTCAAGATACGCTTTAGCAGGTTAATATCTTTATAATTTATGCGCAATCGATCAATTTCACATTGCTTGATCGTTAAATCTTTATTGCCGTAGCTTCTTTTCTATTTCAAAATCCAATTATTTTAAGTAAATAACATGAAAAAGACGGTTATTGTATACAGGAAAATAAAAAATTTCCATAGGTCAATACGGTCGATGCTTTTTCTTAGAACCGAAATGAATTATTTAATAAATGAAATAAAGAAAACAATTTTGAAATAGAAATTTTCAAATGTAGTCCTCTAATGAGGGATTCAAAATTAAGTCGTTTATGGAATTGCAATGGGTAGAAGAAAAATTAATATTATAGAAATACTTTTTGGTCGTTGAAATAATAATTATAACTGAGTACAAGCACTTAGTGAAGTGCATTTTGAAATTCTTTTCTCCGCATGAAATGATTAATTTGTCTAACATAAGTGTTAAAGTTTCTCTTCTAAAAGAAATAGATTGAAAGATATTTATATCTAAACTAATGGCTACCCGCGACTTTGTTCACGTAAAATTTAAGAAAATAAATCTTTGTTTTTAGGAAACAAAAACTGTAAAGAAATTTTTTAGGAATTTAATTACAAAAATGAAACTTAAGAAATATGCTAGGCATGAAGATAAAGATCTACTCTAGTACAAATAGTACCTAAACTTAGAATAATATTCATTGCCAAATGAGTCAAGTATTTCTTTGAGAACCTTCTTGTGATCTGTGATACATTTTTTCTACCTTTAAAGGGATGTGTTGAAAACCTACAAAAGTAAAAATTGTTCACATAAGCAATTGTAATTGTAAAATTAGAATTTGACATAGTTGATAATTGAAAGTTAGGACTTTTGTATCACGTAAATATAGAACTTTGAAAATCTTTCCTTAGTGGAAGTGATAGTCCTTTTAGAAATACCGCTTTCCAATCTCATGTCTCTATTTATATCTTAACCGTCTAAGTTTCCAGTTTGTCTATCAGTCAGTCACGGACAACATTAATGTTTTATATAAAGAGATCGATAGTGCAAAATTTAAATTTGAGAAAATTGATAAATGAGGGCTGCGGTTTTAAAAATTAAAAACTTTCAACCTCTTCTTTGAGCCACCTAAAGATACGATTTCGAAAAAAAAATTCTTTCTTAGTGGAGACCACACTTGGTTTAGCCGTCAGCGTGTCTGTTAGGTAACCACGGTACTCTTTTATATATAGAGATTAAAAACCAATAAACTGTAATAATGAAAGAACAAATCAAAAAGTTTTTTTTAAATATTTTATATTTCGATTTTAATTTCGAATTTAAAAACCACCACAATAAAAAATTTAAAATAAAATAATATATAATTGCAATAAAAATTTAATACATAAGTTACTTGAAAAGAAAACGTTAACGTTCTAGTCATAAAATTCTACTAAGTACTTTAACATAAATTGTTTAAATATTTAAATTTTATCGTCTTAATAAAAAAAAAATATATTTTTAACGTTTAAATCAATTACTACGTAGTTGTGTTGTTATTTGCAAAAATCGAAAATGTCGAATCTACAAACGAGAAAAATACAATGGCATAGTTAAAGAAAAGCCACAACGCTAGAACCATGAAACACAAATTTTTGAATCGATCCAAATAATATAATCTGGAAAAAAATATAAAAATTAGTTTTTAAAACAATGAAACAATGTTTTAAACTAATGAAAAATACCGTCTTAGTAAAATTTTTGCTTGAGGGATGGTACTGGGTGATTCTTTGACACAATATTGTCGTGCTCCAAGGATATAATCAAGAATATAGTCGTTCCATTTCAACTTGCTGATTTCCATGTAAAAAACTTCTCGATCCACATCATTTAATGATTCACGTAAGCTCTTAAAGTTTGTATGAATAAAATGCCACTTTTTGGTCGTATAGTATTGAAGAAGTTCGAGTCCAGATTGGATTCGTTCCTGAGTTCGAATCATGCTACAAACAAGAGTCACGAGTCACATAAAAAAAGACATTTTTATGAAATGTTGATACTTACAAGGGTTTTCGTCTAAATAGTATGAGGAGAGCATCGATGAAGTAAGCTGGCAGGAAGTGGAAGAAAACCACGCAAATGTTATGATAGAATTTGCTGGATTTGATTGAGCCATCCGGATACCAAAGTGCGATACTGAATGGATTGTTATAGAAATGCTCACGACCTATAATTTATTTTTTTTAAATTGTTGTATACCTACTTAATTATGATTTTTTTTTAGTTTCGTACCTTGATTGAAAGCTTGACCCCAGGTTATCGGGTTGTCGCCCGATTCAGTTATGTTACATACAAATGGAGTTTTAGGTCTAAAATTTAAAAAAAAAATTTAAAAATTTAAATCATTAAAAAATTATTTAAATGTTAAACTATGCTGAGTTTCAACTTCGCTCAATTTATTTTTAACTTAAAATTTACGGTAAGAAAGTGGACCAAAATGAGCTACTATATATAAGCACTATTTCGAAATTTCATATGTTTGTTAATAAATTTTGACTTCCTTAGATGTTTTGACTTGATTTTCAAGCTACTTGACTTAGGTAAACTTAACTTAAAATCAAGTCAAACTCAAGTCAAATGTTTAATATTTAAATATCATATAGTACAGTAAAGTAAAACATTGATTTCAAAGTTATTTCATTTCAAAGTTTAAATATTATTGTTAAATATTCATGGAACAAAGTGCACAAATAATTGACTTGATTAATGCCTACTGAGATGTTTACCGTATTTTTATTTAACTAAAACAAGAATTTGTGAATTTTCTAAATTTAGTTTCACTAAAATTATTTATTTACTTAGCAATTCCAACATGTCGAGCCGCTGCAATAATGGCATTAATTGTCATATCAACTGGCATAAAATCGGCATAGTATCCCTCGTTACAATGCATCGAACGAATAACACCCTTTCCAGCTCCAACCAATAATCCCGTTGGTCCATTTAAGTTTTCAATCCAACCAGGCATTGGCTCTTGCCAACTGGCCGTTACTAAAAACCAAGAATAAATAATAAAAACGATAAAACAATCAAATTAAATACCTCACCAATCGAAGGTCTAAGTATTCCAATCGGAAACTTCGAGTGATATTTTGCAACAAGTGCTTCGGTTAGGCATTTACTATATGCATACGTGTTTGGTTGTTTGCCTAGCAGAATAGGCGTGATTTTATCAAGAGCATCTTTTGGAATCCACTCGCACATTTCGAGTACACTTTCTGGTGGATGAGGCGGTGGGTAGATAATTTCTTCGACAGTATCAATGTTACAGTGACAATATGCGGTTGAGACATGAATGAAAGCCTATTAAAATAAACTCAACTGATTAGCAAAAAAAAACAATACATTTAAGAAATAATATATAGGTTTATTACGTGAACATTATCGAAAGTCTCGACAAATTTTAATAACCGCCAAGTGCCTCCCGTATTTAAATTTGCTGCGATGTGTAATTTTTGATCAAATCTAGAAAAAAATAATTGAAGAAATAATGAGGAATATATTATATTATATAAGATGTCATAACTTAAACATGAAAAATAATTAATTAGGTTTTGTGAAAGAAGTATAGGCAACTATATTGTACAATAGTGTAATACTACTCAACTAAACAAAGACGACTTCCAAAACTTGGCAAAATAATCATATCTAGGCTTTCCTTTACGAATCATACAATAATTATCAATTACATTTATAATTCATCCATATAAAATGCCATCAATTACTCTCAACCTTTTCTTATATTCAAATTAATAATTTTCTAAGCAAAACATTCATAACTATGTTTCAAAAACAATTTTCCTCCAAAACTGATTATTTACTATAGTCTATAATTATTTTAAAAATTGCATGTTGCAATCTGCATCTCCACGTAATTCATATCAATTCCGATAATTGGGAAAGATCATCAAAATTCCCCAATTATTGTCGTCAAGTTTAAATTGAATAATCGACTTCAAAATAAAACAGAGATTTTGTCTTGTTTTTTTAGCTCGCCCTTGTATCGCTAATTATCCATATTTCATGTGAATGTTGTATTTTGGATTGTAGTTTATATGAATCACTGTTTTGGTGCTAAGGGTTAGTATTTAATTTCAACGGCATATGCAGTTTGATTTTTGTATAATATCTACGGTTGCATAAGCATACTGACTTCATTCACATAAAATTTTAAAAAAAATGCATAAGCAAAAATTCTGTTTTTTGAAAATAAGCACTTGTTAAATATGAAAAGAAATAAGGGAATAAATTAAAAGACTCTACAGAATAAAAACAAAAGAAAATTAAAGTGTTGAAATTTTTGTCATTACTTACCTATAACACAGTAATATTACTATATTTAACCAGATAATAATAAAGATTGCCTAAGTAAGGATAAAAAGTGTTTTTTAAAGTTGAATTTGAATAACAGGAAAAAAATTAAAAGAATAGTTCCTGCAAATATATGCATCGCAAATAATATAAGAAAATTGAAAAAAAAATTAACGTCACTAGAATATTTGAAACCTTAAAATTGTGAAAAATTCTAAAATGGATGGATCTTTACTTTTTTATCATAGTTTCTAAACCAATGGTTTCCAATACTCCTAGGGGTTCATAAAGTCAAGTATCTAGCTCATTTTATGAAATGAATTCAAGTGAAAAAAAGCTCAATTTTTTCACTTGAAAATGAATCAACTTGCAGAGTCACTCCTTTTCATAACTTAATATTAATTTTTGGTTTGAGTTTGAGTTCATTTCAAATACAAAAATCAAATCAAGCAGGGAATTTCTAAGTACTCCTAATTGCTTTTGCAGCTGATAGCTAGGAAGGTACTCTTTTAAAAAACAATGCTCAAACGTCTGTGGAACTACTTAAAGTAAAATTTAGAAAAATATTTACTTAGCTAACGTATAAATCCTATTGGAACTTTTCTTTTCGGGGCATTCTAAGCACGTATCAAGGTATCTTATTTAAAACAAATATATGCAACAGAAAGAGGCATCCTTAAGGATTTACAAGTCGTTTAAGTTTTGAAACACCTAAGAAAACAATAAAAAATTTTCACCAATTCAATTTTCTTTTCGCAAATTGTATCTATAACATGTTCAAAAAAATTCAATTTAAGTTATTGCAAATATTCCAGGAAAAAAGATTTAACAGCATTTCCTAATTTTCTTTTTAAGTCATCAATGTTCTTGTTGGCTAGTTTTTATTTACCATTTCTCTTTAAGGAGGTGCTATTAGGTATAGGTTTATTCCACTCGTCCTTCTGGTGATGTTCAAACATTGATCAACAGACAAACAGCAAGACAACATTGAGCAAGAAACAAGAGTGAGTGAAGAAATGTTTCAGCTTAGGTCGAGGGTCAACAAGACAGTGCGTAAGCATTGCCGAAACAGTGGTTATATAAGCGCTCGTCACGCTGTTGCACGAAAATGGCTGTGCTGACTGCTGAATGGGGTTGGATAGTCGCACGGAACAAACCTGCTAAAGTCTGAAACAGTTCTTCACTAACTCTTGTTTCTTGCTCAATGTTGTCTTGCTGTTTGTCTGTTGATCGTGTCTGTCCATCGCCATAGCTGGATGATTGGAACAAACCTTATAAAAGGTCCAATCGATTAAAATATATCAAGTGTTTTAGATTTGATTACAAACATTATAGCTATGAGCTTATACATTTTCGTCACATCACTTTTCATATAATAAATGCCAGTATGAAATGCATAAATGCTTTTTTGCACCTTTCCATATTTATGCCATCCGGCAAAGGCCCCTTTTCCCCAAACGGCATACGCTATGCCACTGCTATAGGTATAGATTGTAAAAATAATATTACTATAATTACTGAATATTAATTTTACTATTTCACAGTTTATTAATGCTTTTGTGTTTATCTAACAAACTTAAAAAAGCTCAATAAGTTTTCTCATTTGATGAGTTATCAATAATTTTCTCGTTTGATACTATTTTCGATCCAAAAAAAAAATCTAACTTTTCTACAGATCAGATTAAGAAAGAAAGTGTCTTGGCTGGTAGCTGGTAAAAATACTAGGAAAATAGCGAGTTCATACTTACATAAGTACTTTAACATTTAAAACCGAAAATTGACGAAATCTTACAATCTAAAGTTTATGTAAAAAGATTATAATTAATGTTCATTATAAAAATTTAATTTCACCTGACAGTAGCGGCACAGTGGAAGACAACTGTAACAAGTTTACGTAATGTTTCTTCATCTTGTAACGAAATTCCCAGATTTGGTAATGTAACATCTCCTTGAATTCCTACCAACTTCTTCAACTGATCCGGATTGTTCTTTCGCAGATTATCGAAAACCTGTTCATTTATTTCAAATTGAATTATCCAATTGCAAAATTTGCATAAGCCTATATATGCCCTAATCTTACCATCGAGCTGAGTAAGTCGTCCATTCGTTGACTATAGTCATTGCCGCGTTTTCCACGAATCAGAATATAGATAGTTCCGATGCTGGGACATGAACGAAGTAGTTTTTCCAGCAAAATCTTCCCCATGAACCCGGTCGAACCGGTTACGAAAACATTGCGCCCCGCATACCAAGCGTTCATCTCCGACTTGCTTTCCATATTCATTCCTCTTTTTACACTATTCACTTCCTTGATGTCTGCGACAAATTAATTTTTGCAAACTATTATTAACGTTACAATTTCGTAAGATAAATGCAATTAATTCATCAAACCGTTAATTGAATTTGAAAGCAAAGAAATATATTGTGAAACTAATTGTTACTAACAAATATTATTAAATCAGTAATTTAAATGTTCATGGGATTGTGGATAAATAATATGTTAATGTTAAGTGATTTTTTATTAAACCTTTGTGCAACGTTTCGTCCTTTTCAGGTAACATAAAAAACAATACAAATAAATATATATTAAAATATAAAAAGAACAATAATTAGTAGATTAAATTTATACTAAACTTGCTCTAATTTCCATCCAAATAATATTCATTACAATTTTTTAATAAATTAATAATTACACATTGTAAGGCAAGTAATTATATATGAAATTAGTTACTTACATAATAACTCGTCTTATTAGAGAGATTATTGTCCTTTTTCTATTGTAATGATGTACCTATGTATATATTTATTTGTATTGTTTTTTTATGTTACAGTACTTGAAAAAGAATGCCCTGAAAAGGACGAAACGTTGTACAAATATTTAATAAAAAATCACTTAACATTAACATAGTATTTATTCACGATCCCATGAACATTTAAATTACTGAATTAATAATGGATATGAAGAAAGTAAAACTTTTATTAAAGATTTTTTTTTAGATTTTAGTAAAAAAATTTTCAAGCATTGAAAGTCACTCGTTATGGTTACTGAGACGAAAAAATTAAGTAAGTCGAAAAGAAACACTTTAATTTAATTGAACGTATCGAAGAACTCTAAGGTTTTTTTTTTTGTTATTTATGCCTTGATGTGCGATTTACGTCTGAGAGCTTGCAAAAAAAAATGCTTACAATGCGACCGACACAATCGATGCAAAATTCACTTTGCTTCACTTGAATTTATTCGAATCTTTCCACTGAGTTTCCAATGGATTTTCCAGGTGATTTCTCGGGCGTGTTTTGGAAAATCATCGATTCTAAATCGAATAATTTATCATTAAATTAACAAGTATTATTATGGAAAATTTTATCGATGAATAATCAAAAAACTGCAGGAATTTAATATCTGGATGATTTGAATTAAAATCTTGACGAAGAAACTCACAGAGGAAACGCGACACGACACTTCTTCGTTATTCATTCATCTTAAATGAATTATGAAAGAATGAAACTCGAGCGACGAATTCGATCTTCTGTACCCCTTGGGCTTCTTCGGTGTTGTATTTATAATATTGTTTGTAATTATTTTTCTCATAACGCAAACAGAAAATGGATTTTAAATAATGGTATATGCAATCGACCTTTTGGCTCTGTCTTCTTTGTCACTCCAAAGAAATCACATCACATCACAGACGCGGGTGTTCGTATAACTCGAGCTGGTGTTACCAGTGATGGAAAATGTTAATGAAGACCACGGAAAATGAGTCAACAATCGATCTAATGCTGGCTGGTGGAACATAGCTGAGACTCACTCAGAGTGATGGGAGGTGGATTTTTTCGAGTTCTATTATTATATTTTATGATGGAAAATAAAAGTGACGGTACATGAAATAGACTTTCACTTAAAAACCGTAAGATTTTTTCCAAAGTAAGCGAATATGTTTTATTTTAACCAAATATTTGATTTTCCATCAGTCAAGTCTTAGGACTTCAAAAAAACAAAAAAGAATTTTGCGGGCTATAGATTTTGGCTTATAGGTACCTTCCAAACCATTGATTTAAAGGAAAAAAATTTATTTTTCAAAAAGATGTCAAGTAGTATTTTTTACTGAAAGTTAAGTCAAACTTAGGATAAAATTGAATTTAAAAATAAGGAATCTCGGAAAGTCCTATATTTTGAAAAGGTTTATTTTTATATCCCTAAATTCATAACCGTAAATTCCTGATAACCCAATATCTTCCAATACATTGGTTCAAATGCAAAAAAAAATAAGAAAGAGGTCAACTAGCATTTTTACTGATCGATGTAATTAGAGGGGTAAAAGATCGGGATTTGTTTATAATAAATGCACCAAGAATGTCAGTTCGCGACGTTTTGCCATATATTATATTACGGGTTCATCAGGCTCTCTGATCTATGCCCAGCATTTGTGTCTTATTGTTGTTTTTGGATATAACTATTCCATATAATTTTGTCCATTTTAAAAAACGAATTTGACATTCATCAGTCATCATTGATGAGTAGTGAAAATTCAATAGCATTTTTACTGAAGTCATAATAAAATTAAAGTTACCTCAAACTTAGGATAAGATTAAGATAAAGAAGAGAGAATTCCTATTTTAAAGAGTTTTACTCCTCCCCTAATCCTCCTTTAATCCTCCCGATATTATGGCCACAAAATCCCAACATATCAAGATTCAAAAAAAAATAATAATACAAGGAATTACAGGGAAAAAAAATAAAATGTTCCAAATATAGTAACAAACAGAATTTGATAATAACTAATAGGTCAAATATTAAATAAACAAAAAAAAAAACAACTTGCAGATTACTAAAAATGTTTCATAACCAACGATACTTTTAATTAAGTGGTAGACAACGCTAAAGAAAATGTTTTCTGCGGTGCTATTTTTTTTTTTTTTTTTTTTTTTGTAAATAAAGAATACTTTTCATTCCCGGATTCTTTCATATACCTACTCGTGGATGGCAGGTTCTGGCATTTTTTTATTTATTAGATTTTTTCGAGTTTTAATTATTTTTTAAGTTGCACAATTCAATTATAATTTATATATAAATCAGGCATTCAAATATGAAGAATATTTTATTACAATTCACGAAGTAGGTATATAATTTTTGAAATAGGAGAATATTAATGAACATACAAATATCTTTAAAAATATTGTAATTATAATTAAAAATATTATATAAGGAAATAAATATAATATTATATAATAAAAAGAACTTTTGTCCCTTTTAGCAATGTAATCCAAGTAATTATTCTCAATAGAATGGGAACCAAAAACTTTTGCATGTAGCAAACGTACCTGTTTATGTAAGGGTCAAAATATGTATATGTTTTTAATCAATGTCTCTCGCAGTTAACCTGGTAGTTTTTTGTTATATAGTCTTTATATTTACGTAGTTGAGTTATCGCTTCTCGGCCTCTGGCTAAGATCAAAGTGTAGTATCTGTTCTTATCAGCTTAATATCTGGTACGTCCCACATTGTGGGACCAGTATATTAAACTGATTTTTGGAACATGGTGGGATAATAGGGGCTTGCTCCAATTCCACCGCGAGTTGGCTTGGCATTGCAGTACCGCCAAGATCGGCTCACATAAAATAAATTAAACATACAATAATAATTAATTTGCAAAGCAACAAATTAGCAATGGAAAAATTTCTTTTTGGTGTTTTAAAGTCAAATTAACATTGATCTAAGGTATCACGACTGCACAGAGAAGGAAATATTTAATTCCTTACTACTTGATTAATCTGGTATTGATTTTATAACTTGTCTTTGTTTCTTATTGTTCCCTAAAATATAAGATATAATTCCATAAAAAAAACAATAATTGTTATCTATTGATAAATCTCCCTTAATCCTTTTGAATACATATGTAACACGGAACACATAGAATCAGTGAAGCCAGATCGTGGGATTTCTTAACCCCCACTTAGCAGCATATACGTCATAAATTTCACTGCATAGAACAGATATCACATTTTCACTGCATAGAATAGATATTATACCTATAATAATATTAATAAAACGCGAGTAGATTTAATTTTTTTGGAGTAGAGGTCTGCGTCATATTGCTTGATTGCATAAAAAATTAAATCTGGCCATTGTACCTTAAATTTCCATCTTCACAAGATCGGTAAGACCGAGACCAGCATATGCCTTTTCTGCTTGAAAGCAGCAGAAACGGTGGAATATACATTATGCTCCTTCGAGGTAACTTTCAAAAGAAGACTGCGACATCTCGAAAAGATGGATATGACGTCTGACGAAATAGCAATCGCAGCACCTGGGCAGATGCAGTTTTTTTAAAGCCTAATGCTCCCCTAGTTAATACTAAGAGTCATATCAAGAGAAGAAAAATCCTGAGACCCGTAATACGGAAAAAATTGGTTGTCTGTAAAGTCGGTTTACGGACGATAGTTTTACGTGATAACATCATAAAGAAACATTGATGAAAAATTGCATACTTTTATGAATTGAATTATTATCACTGAATTGTCATTATTTTATATAATACAAAGAAGGAGTTAATTGAAAATTAACAATTTTTTCAAAATGAAATCAGACTGAAAATTATGAAGGAAATCAATTTTAAATCGTATTAAGTAAATTATAGAAAAAAAACACAAAACACGTTGTCTATGAGATCCAACAATTGCCTCTCTATCAATAATATACATATAAAATATATACTTAAATAAAAACATAAAAGTAAAAATATTTAAATCCTTTATTGTTAATATTATTGTGTTTAAAAATTGATTGTGAACCAATTAAATACATTAGTTTTAAAATTACATAACGAAAGAATATTACGTAAATAAATGTTACAGTACTGTTACTTGGTTGAACGTTTTGTACTTACTAGATGCAATTATTACCCAGAATACATTACTGACTCATGGTCTATGAAGTCACACCAATTTTTCTATATAAAAAAAAAGATGCAAAATTATGTTTTTGGAATTTTGAACTGTTGGTATATGGCACCCATTTTCAAACTATTCTTTCATTTCAACAATAAAAATGAACGCTTCCTTTTTTACGACGCCACTTAAAATTATAAAAAACAATAACAATGGGTGTTATGTTTTTAAGTATTATTTAGTTTGTGTCTTGATTTCGCAATTTCTTCAAAAGTTAATTTGAAATATTCGTTTAACTAACTATATAACCACTCGGTCAGTATTGATTATTGAAATTTTCTATTTTTCAACATGTTTAATTTGTAGTAAAAGTTCAATTTGAGAGTATTACGTAAACGTCTCTTGAGAAGTTATCGAAGCCCTGTGCCATATTGGTTTTGTTTGATTTGACGAGGCCGGGCTCGAGTTTGAACGTTCCAAAGCAAATATTTATACAATTTTTTTCGTAAATGATCAAATAAATGACGTGACGTTGAAAATTGATTTCATCTCAATGGTTATCTTATAACCAGCCATTATGTTATGTTATGACCAAACCAAGATGCTAAAGATTTCAAAGAAAATGTACGAATTTTGAATGACGAAATTGCCTTGTTTTGGCCCCGCCATATATCAATAGAATTAAGTATGAGTCAAACTTAAATAACACAGGGTTATCCATAGTCTGGATTTCACATCCTTATTTAAGTAGCATTTCTTAAGTAGAGCTGTTGTTCAAGGTTTTGTTTAGATCAGTAACCACCAGTATATGAACTCCCAATTGGAATCATTCCACCACCAATCTACTCTCAAAAATTTTTTGATTTTTGCGTAAATATTATTATTCATAATATAGGACCTAATAACAGATACAAATTACAAAAAATTGGAATTAAATTTACGTTTTATTGAACTCCCAAATTTAAAAAAAAAGTTGGTTCATAATTCCTATATATATCTCAAAAAGTTGGAGACAGTTGGTTTAAATCAACGGTCGGGGAACTTTTTTTGCCATTACCTCAAAATATTTTTGCGTAAGTCAATATTACCCCTCTCATTTTGAAAAGGAGACAATCAATGTACCTATATTTAAGGTATAAATTATTTATTGAATAATTTACCAGAAAAAGCTTCCATGAAAGTCGTAAATAAGTATACGTAATAGACAAACAAAATAAAAGTCATATTGGAACAAATAAAAATTAATTGAATGAAGATTTTGGATAAATCATCTTTCTTCATGTTTGATACAATACTTTCAAAATTGGGGCTTTTTGATGTAATCACAATTTGAATTAAATCTTTGGAAATGCCATAAAATGTCCTTACTACCCCCCAATAATTTCATTTTTACCCCATTTGGGGTAATTTACTTCAGTTCCCCGACTGCTGATTTAAATGAATGTTTTTTGTTTATGTATTTATTTATTTATTTATGCTTTTAAAAGTCGCTTTAAGACCTAAGATCATAAATGCCTAAATATAACAAATTTCTGTAATCTATTAGTTCTGAGAAAATTTACGATTTAACGGAATTTATATATATATATATATATATATATATATATATATATATATATATATATATATATATGTGTGTGTGTATAGTAAGAATATAAACGGGAGGAAGTATTTTGAGGCAAAGACTTGATAAATTATTTTGTTTAGTAAAAATCAGTGATGGCCAGGAATTTCATCAAGTCAAATGGTTGACATTTTTTTTTTAAATAAATTGTGCTTGATAATTTTGACTTATAAACAAAATTAGTTGTTGAGTTGAGTTGTTAGTTTAGTTGTTAAGATATCGAGATCTTTGATTTTATATGTAGGTATAGGCTTTACTAAACGGTATTTTTTGAATAAGTTTCATTGACCTTTCGTCTTGAAAATTAACATTTCAAGGTGACAAGAAGTCTACCGGAGAGGTAAAATGTATGAACACTTTCTCTTGAATTTCTTTCGGAACAAAGTAACTAACAAAATCGAAATTGAAACGATGCAATATCAAACTGCATTGAATGCAGTTAGTTTGGGTGTAGAGAAGTAATTTCAACGATAGACCAAACTAGAAACTAGAACCAAAATAGAAGTTATTAATTTTTTTAATATTTAAAAAATAGAAAATAAACCCTTAATTCTTCCTTTTACTTCTACTAATTGCATTGAAAATATTTGATATCGTAATTTCCATGTTATTAAATGCAATTGGTGGTTTGTTTAAAATTAGCACCGAAAAAGGATTTGAGATAATACCAATATTTGTTATATTCATCTCATCATGTAGAGTTATTCAAATATAAAACATAAAAAACAATTATAAATCAGAATAAGCCTTGTTTTATGTGTTAAATAGAACATACATATTTCAAATGGTTTTCAAAGAACATGTTAAAGGACTCAATATTTTGGTAATCCAAAACTATTAATCGTCCTTAGATGGAGAGCCCTGCAATATGTTTTCTGAAGATCATTTGAAAGAGATATTCTATTTAGCTCATAATCACAAGGTTTTAAAATAAAAATTGATCCAAACATTAATCATAACAAGTTTTGGTTTGAATTTATTTCCGGAACCGCAAAATGGATAAATCGATATAATTAGATGAATTAAACAAATAATTATTGGAATTATCTCAAACTCATTTTCGATGCTATTTTTGAAATATATCTCCATATAAATTAAATAATGTGGAAATTGCAATATCAAATATTCACTAGATGCAATTAGTAGAAGTGAAACTATTTCTTAGTCGAGGGAACAAATTAGACATAATTCATAATAATACTTGTTAATTATTAGCATATAACAATAATTGATGCCTAAATCAAGGTTCTAATTTTAGAGGTTTTTATATTCAATCTCAGCTCCCAGGCTTCGTTTGATCTACCGTTGAAATTTTCTTCTCTTTGCTTAAACTAACTGCATTCGATGCAATTCGATAGTGCATCGTTTCAATTTCGATTTCGTTAGCTCCCAACCGGTACTGAATGAGATTTAAGAGAAAGTGTTCATATTTTTTACCTCTCCGATAGACTTGTGGTCACCTTGAAATAATAATTTTCAAGACGAAAGGTCAATGAAGTTTACTCAAAATCTATCATTTATAAAAGCCTATAAAATCAATGATTATCTCTGAATACAATAAATAAATCATTATACGGTAGAAAATAAAATAGTATAACAAAATCAATGACTCTAAACCAAATATATATGTTATTACAATGGAATTTCAATAAGATTTTCTTGGTGGCTTAGGTGAAATCCTGTAATTCAACGAAGGACCTTACACACGTGACTTTTATTTTTTTGCACGTGAATCGATAAAGTCCTTCAAATCATTCATCACTTTCTAAATTAATATACTAGTTTGATAAAACCAACCAATGCATTATGTAAATCATATTCAATTCTGCAATATTTTATTAAAAAAATAATTACCTTCTAACAATTGGTAAGATCTAATGCGTCGATCTTAGCGAAATTCTTCGGTGACTAATTTATTGACATTTTTACGATTCGAGGATGTGCAACCCACTTACTAATTTTATCTAGAAGGTTACCGAATGGATTGAGCAAGAAAAATATTTAACAACACGCGGTAAATCGCGAGTAATTTACATGGATCTAATATAAAAAATAGCCATACTGTGCTAGTAAGTTGTTTCTTTGTTTGTCCGTGTTTTTTTTTCTTCCTCGTAATGTGATAATTTCCATAAATTATATGAAGTGGCTGCAAAGTGTGTTTATTGAAACTCGACGCTCGAAGGTTTCAAAATTAGAAAATGGGCAACTAGGAATTTTTTTTGTGAACTTACTGTCAGATATAATTGGATAAAAATATTGTTATTATTTATATATGTACTGTTACAATATTTTGTAATATAGGAAATTGTGTTTTACAATTACCAATATTGTAGTAATTACACAATATGATGATAACAATCTTTTGATCGACTGTTTAATCAACGAATATTACGTATGCGCTACTCTTATTATAGCATTAAATATAATGCCCATGTGTAGGCAACTATTGGTACAGAAATGTTGTCTATCTACATATGTTGTCCTAACACCGGTATATGTGTTATATAAATTACATATTATGGTATGATAAACCCACCTTAAATGACGGAAGAATTTTGTATTTTAAAATAAATAAATTTAAAATACAGGACCGAAGTGCTTTGATAGTTTATTTTTAAGCGATGAGTAAATTAAATAATTGTTGAAAAAACCTTAAATAAAAATTTATCACAAGTTCATGTGAACTGCAAAACTAGCTCGTACAAAAATACTCACAAATAATCTGAAACGAACTTTTAAATACCTAATCACTCTTTAATCTGCTAAATTAAATAATAGCGGTCTGCCGTTGTGCGGTTATTAAAAAGAAAAAAAAATGAAAAATTTTTAATTTTCATAGTCGGGTTTTTAAATTTTCGTTGGCGGTGGTCAATGTTGCAATCATTGCTATATATTTTTACCGTTTACATAAATTTCGTTAAATGTTGAGTTCTAAAAATGTTCTAAAGCTTACGTGAACGAAGTTGCGGCTACAGCTACTCTTTATATATTTACAGCTGCCCTATAATTTTAACCACGAACTATGTCTGATTTCAAATCATCTCCAAGTGCGAATAGCCTAACAAATGGTTAATTTGTAAACTTTCGAAGGCTAACCGGTTAATTTTAAAAGAAAAAACAAAAATATACAGGCCCAGTTAGTGGCCCAGCTGTTAGATCTGTTAAATCTCGACCCTATGCGTCAGTGGCACTGGGTTCTATTCCCGTTTAATCCTAAATATTCAAATATTTAAGTAATAAAACTAATAACCTAAAGAAATTTTCTGTACCAAAAAAAAAAAAAAAAAATCCATGATAACAATAATTTTATTTTTATTTTTATTTTTTAACCAATAAAAATACCAAAAAATAATACAATTATCAAAATCTTACATTTCATTAGTAGCTAATTAGCGTTTGTATTAAAAAGATCTTACTGTTGCTGCATTGAATACCAAATATATAAAATAATAATAATAAGCTATCCCTTACAATTGACTGAATAAAATATAAAAAACAGGAACAATCCAGGCACATTTCGTCATTGTTGTTCCTAACAAAAATGAACCAATGTACCAAATGAGCGAGAAAAACGCGCCTTGTAGCGCCAAATGCAAAAGCATCAACCTTAAAAAGGAAAAAAATTAGTTTAACTTTTTTTTTGGGGGGTTATCTTAAATATTTACCAGGTATCCTTGCTGCGGGCTTTCGCCAAATTCTTCGGTTTTTCGTTGTTTAAATAGCGACGCACTCCTTGAGTCAAATCAATGAAATAATTTTCCCAGTCCAAAGCGCCGATATCAATATTAAACTTTTCTGCATCAACTGTATTCAACGTTTTTTGTAACAATAACGTTTGTGTATTATCAAATTTCCATTCAGTGAAAATGAATTTTTCCAATCGGACCAGCGAATTGTTAACGTTTGTATGTAAACGTACGAGTCTGTAAGAAAAATCGTTTTAGGAAAGATGATTTAATTGAAATCAAATTGTATTATTGTAGTTACATTGGACGTCCGCCTGCAATTCGAGTGATTGAATCCAAGATAATCGCTGGGATCATGTGGAAGAAAAAGGCGGCAATTTTAAAAGTTGTTAGGCTGCCTACAAGTTTTAAATGTGGATACCAAACGGCCGACAGTAGAGGATACGTGTGTAGATATTCGTTGATTCTGTGACTAATTAAATTCCATCTGAATGGAACGTAGGTGCTCGAAGTGCATTGGTAAATCTTCAATACATCCTTTGACCTATTAAAAATTAATATTTTGTTATTAAATTTCGCTGCATATTGTAGAATTGCACAAGATAATCTTTCAAGCCACTTCTAGTTCTATACTATCAAACAAAATATTTTGAATGTATTATTTTCTTCACAAAATTTGTGTCTGTTCATATAACATATATGTTCTTACTACAAAGCATAAATTGGTTGGATTTCTAATATGTAAAGCATATTTTTTAAAGATTCTTATATAAAAACATTTTTCGGTATTCGTAGAGATTTGATTTAATGTCGGTTTCCTATAGATTTGGTGAAAATAAAACGAAATACAAGACTACATTTTTTCCATCGCTTAACCTTCAATATTGAAGAGATTTTAAGGGGTCTATAAAAATCACTAAAATATAAGATTCTTCAAAAATATGCTTTCCGTATGAAAATTCTATCTGATTTATGTATTATAGTGGGAATGTGCTTGTTACATAAAATATACATAGAAGAAACAAATGACCGTTATTTTCACAGCAAAATGGAACGCTTAAACGTATAAATAATTGCCTAAGCTACACGTCAATTTGACCAAGTATTTGATGTTGTTAATGATTTATTTAAAAGAATCATTATGATGATTGAGTTTCATTAAGTGTATTTAAAATGTGTTCATAAGAGAATATTTAATTTGAACTTTTTATTATTTTTGTTACTTTGAAAATATTTTTGCGTTTTGCGGCCTTCTTTTCTCTTTAAGACGCAAAAGCACAACAGATGTAGAGACCGTTTCCACTTCTTTCAAAAGCTAGCTTGCCTAAGTCGAGACTCAACAGTGTAACTTTTTTACATTAGAGCTGAAATTTTCTTATATTAGCTCTAAAAGAAAACTTATTGTTATTGAATAGCATCATGAAAAACCGTCGGATCTATGTACAAAGAAAACCCTTGGTGTTTTAGAGTGTAAGATCATATTTAATTGGAACCTTTTTAGATTCACAACTAAATTTAAATTTAATGGAAGCTAACTTTTCCTCCTGGTTTAAAAAAAATCGAAGCCTGGATGAGTATTAAGGTATTACATTACATTTATATACATATACGAATATACATTACATTATATAGATTTATTATGTAATATATGACTAAAATATAATATATGATCTTGACTTTTGGATACTGTAAAGTACGAAAAATGTCATTAATCACTAAGATATATAATTTTTTTTCTTACCTCAAAAAAAAAGTTGATTTTGAAATTATCTAATTCATAAAATTGGCATTTACCAATTGTTAAACCTACCAGTGTATTTTTTTTCATATCATAAAACCTTCATTTAGGATTGTAATTTTTTTCGAAAATCAAAAAAAAAAATCAACAATTTTCTTGTATGCTACCTTAAACCCATGACATCATTATTCCATATTTCATTAAAATTGCTTGAACGGCTTTATTAGAAGGGAGAACAAATATTTCACAGGAACAGGAAAAGCAGCCTATTTTACTTGCTAACCCATAAAATATTCCTATGCAAAAAACCACTGCAATCCCCTTTTGCATTCTTGAGTAAAAAAAATAATATCAAACCCTCAAACAATCGCATTTATAAATACATACAATATTAGGTTATTATCAAAAAGTGGTCAGAATAATGATAATAATAAACCCTTATGTGATTAATAGACACAACAAACTGTGAACATTCAAAGTCGCGAAATGACCATGCTGTTTAAGCGACTTAAAACAAAAAAAAATATTAGGTTAGATTAGATTTTTTCAAAATCTCCAAAACTAAAGAAAAATAAATTGTTATAACTTCTGATATTAAATTGAAAATGTTATGCTCTACAACTTCTTTTCTGGGTGCTATGTACAAAAGTTGGAAGAAAATTGAGTTTGCAACTTTTGCGAGCGACTCGTATATTTCAGAAACTATCATAAATAAAGAAAAAATTAATATTAGCAAAACTGTTGAAAATTTTATAAGCTTTAATTTTATTACGAATAATTTTTTTCTAAAGTCCACCGTTTTTGAAATAAAAGCGTAAAAGCTGCAGGAAGGTGGATAGTTGGTATGTATACCTTTTAATGAGAATATTTTATATTAATCGATTAATTAATAACTATCGTGCAATTCTGAAACATAGCAAAATACTTACGAGGTGGATCCAATATGAAAGGCAGTCACAATCAGTTCGTTAACGACAATATCAACGGGAATGTAGTCATAAATCAAATTTCCAGCGACCGGAAGTCGACGCACGACGCCTTTTGAGGCGCCCATCAAGAAACCTTGCGGTCCGTTTTTACTAATCGTCCAACCGGGAACGGGCTCTTTCCACGCTGCAGTAACTAAAACCATAAATTTCAGCATTAATTATCTTGATCTAATCATTAAAAAAAGCTAAAATTAAAATTTTCATTTAATAACTTACTCATGCTCGGTCGAACGATTCCACATGGAAATAGTGAACGACACTTATTAACCTCGTGCTCAGCCATATGCTTCGTGAATGTGTAGGTGTTAGGATGATCTTTTAGAATTCTACCAAATAAAAAAAAATTTTGAAATTAAAAAAAAAAATTGAAAAGGAGTAATAAATTAAGCAGTTATCATGGTCAAGTATAAGATTTACGTACGATGGAGTCATTTTTTCAAGTTCTTCATCGCCGGTTTTGTTTACTAGGTCTATAATATGTTCAGGGTCGGCTGGAATCGGGTAAAGTTCCTCCTTGGCTTCTAAACGATACGAATTGACGTAGGCACTTGAAACATGGACGAAAGCCTAAAAAACTTGCGTTCAAACCTTGTGTATTTTTTAATATTTTTTTTTTTTCAATAAACCTCAAGTTTTGACATTTGTTTGCCCAATTCCAGAACTCTTCGAGTTCCCAAGAGATTAACATTGACGGTTGATTTTAGAGTTTCAGCAAAATCCAATGTGGCAGCGCTGTGAAAAATGATTTGCACGTTATCAGTAAGAAGTTTGCGATCTTCAGCCGAGAGGCCGAGATTTTCCTCGCCCACATCCCCCGTAACGGCATGAAGTTTGTCGAAAACATCTTCCGAGTGAGTGCTTAGTAATGTTTCAAATATCTGTGAAATTATTTTTGAAATTAATTATGCGAATTTAGCGTTGGCCAAGTTGGTGGTTACCGCGTTTTTGGTGAGGTCTTTGAGCCGGGCA
Source organism: Sisyra nigra (assembly GCA_958496155.1). NCBI lineage: Eukaryota > Metazoa > Arthropoda > Insecta > Neuroptera > Sisyridae > Sisyra > Sisyra nigra. The sequence continues at coordinate 31,447,963 of OY292316.1, read as the reverse complement.
TTGACATCTTTATTTTTTTTCGCTCGCATCAGTAGGTATATGGCACGGGTGTCGGGGCAACTCATCAAGATTTTGTTGATGAGGCAAATACCCAGGAAGCCCGTGCCGCCCGTGATGAAAATCGACTTGCCCGAAAAGTATTTGTTGATCGCTGAGCCATTATTGTCCGTCATGATTTCCCTGCAATCAAATAAGAAATAATACTATTAGCATGAAAACTTAATAAATCTCCTGTAGGAACAATATATTTCCAGGATAAAACGTGGTCAGAACTTTAGGATGTAGAAGTCTCCCTCTACAAAAATCATGTTAGTTCTTAAATGTTAGTACTGTTAGAAGTCAGTGACGATTTATCTGCAGGTTGAATAGGTTGAAGCCTACGACGACAAATGTGGGGTCAAATTTCAAATAAAAAAATTAAAATTTCAAAAATCTGTAATTAATATGATTGTGTACTGGGGTATCGAATTGTATACATTGTGTATATATTATTAGGGGCGGCCAAATTGTAAATGTAATTGTAATTGTATAGTATAATAATATAATATAATTGTATAGCTAATAGTCTATCCACTGATTTGTTGATTAGCTGCCACTGTTCTTGGGTGAGATCTAATAATATGCAATCTATGAATTTTTTGGGATATAAATTGCTTTCTGCACCAAAGTGCAGTTTCGTCTCTTTACTATTGGTTAAAACTATCAAACAGCCTATTTAATGTTAGCTGATCTCTAGGAAACACATTTTTGGTAAATAAAAAGTAGCACATAAACTCTGTAATTCATAAACTAAAGCACCGTTCACATTGAGGCGATATATCGCGAGTGATAAATCGCAAGCGATATACGATAAGAGATCCGCACAGAGAAATATTTAAATACGAATGGGGGAGAAAGGTTCACACTGGCGCGATATATCGTTCGAAATGTCACTCGGCAATTGAATTGATCGATATATTAAACTAGTAAGAAAAGGTATTACGCATGTAGGTAAGGCAAAAATGATTTTTATGACACCACTCAAGTTGAGAGGAGAGAAAATATATCTTGCACAGTTTAAATAAAAAAAAAAATATATATTTTTGCAACTGTTTTTTTTAATTAAACAAGAAATACACAGAATATATCACTCCGATATATCGCCTGCATCATGAACCTTCCAAGCGATATATCGCCTCAATGTCAACGGCGCGGCGTCTTAACTTACATAAAATATCGTTTCGATGCATTGTTCCGTTTTTCTTTCTTTTTTTTTTTGTAAGAACCACTAAACACTGTTATCTATGTTTGCTTATCCCAGAGAAACCATTAAATTTTCTGGGACAAAACATTATAATCTATGCTTTACTAAATTTTAGACTATTTTTACAAAAAAATCACGAAGATATTTTCATTTTTGTTGAAGAATCGAAAACATGTTTTTTTCTAAAACAATTATCCTATCGGAACCACGCATTTTTCCAAGATATAGAATACCTTGTGTGTTTTCCCAAGATTAAAATCAACTGTACAGCAAATTTTGATATTTTAGTCAGAAAATGTCAACTAATTCTTACATTTACAGTTATATGTATCATATGTATTTTTTATAAACTTGTAGGTATGTTAGTTATATTTATTTAGCAATTATCCGTTTATAATATACATAATAATAAATGATGGTATTATCATTAAATTTGAATATTTTATTCTATCCCGATGATTATTTTACAACCAGCATCATAAGCTTCAACGAACAACTGGTACTTATATGGATTTTTTTTTTTTAATATCAAGAGTACAGAGTTAGGAGTAAAAAAACTTACGTGTAAGGACGAATTGGTACTTTAATTTTAACCATTTTTTCTTAAAACAATTAATTTAAATATTATATGAAATATTTAAAAAATTGAACAACTTATTTTATTTGTAAAATCACTTATTACAAAGATTTATAATCGATAAATCTTGAAATCGAGCGGTTTATTCTTCGGTCATATAAAAGGAAATCACATTACAACAATTTTCGACTTTGTATCTTCGAACGTTTCAACCTTGAACGTTTCACTGCGGCGTTTACAATATGAGTTAAAAATTTTCAAGTTTCAACTGAATTTCCATAAATGTATCAAATCGGAGACTCGAAGAAATCGATTGTTACGAGTCTTCACCGCGCGATTTGTTCACCCTTACTGATTTCATAAAATGTTTGAAATTATGCTTGAGCTAATTATGAAACGTCTACACACACATTCACAATACACAAATAATTTTAATAAATTGAAGAAAAAAAAAGAATTACCTTCAAATTAAACTCTGATCTCCGTCATATCAGTGGAGACTTTTAAGTAAAATGCACGCGTCAAGGCTTTTCACAGATTTCATTCGATCATAACATGACGATAATGCGAAAATAAAAGAAACTCATTAAAGTCTTTAGTTACATCGTAAAACCATATCGAATTTACTTATATACTTATATTTATACGATTGATTGCGAATACTTATAAACAATAAGTAACTTAAATTACATTTTTTTTATCTTCCATCTTTCTTTAGAAATACTTGAGGACAATTAAAACGTGGATCAAGTTCTTTTCTTAGAGGAATATAATGGAAAACGAGTTTCATATTTGACGTCAAAACGGAGTGTCTTGCCAAGAATCTCAATGAGGTTGTTTTTATTTCGTGGTTAAAATATAATTTAGAAAAGAAAACTAAAATTTCACGCAAAAAAATTACAATCAAATTTTAAAGGGTTTGATTTCTTTAAAAAAAATTTGCCTGAATTAGACGAATCATTTATTTTAATTGAATATTTAAGGAAATAAATTTTTAAGTTTATTTCGTTTTATGTTTACAGTTTTGAAAAGTAGGTAAGCTAAATTGTGAAATCAAATAGAGTAGAATGCGTTTACAGTGACTAGTCGCTTAGTATGACGTCATTAACACAAAGACAGAGACAACGAACAGCGATAGAAAAGAATGAAACATTCGAGAAAGTTTCATCGTCAACTAGAAATTCAAAATTTCCTTTTCGACAATTCAATGGAAGTTTTAGAAGGTTCGGCAATCGAAGTTTCTATAACGTTTAAATGATAACGGTTTGCCTATACAAAGCAACTGAGAACACAGCATTGAGGCATTCTAAGGAATTCATTGTATGAATTTAAGTAATTCAAGATACAGCGATAAGAGAAATTTCTATCTAAGTAAAAGGTGGGGCATCTATTAGTTTCTTCTCTTAGACGTAAGGTTATTTTGGCACTCGCAACTCTTTGCTGCTCAAAAAGTTGTCAGATAGTCAGTATCATACCTTCGCGGACGCTTGATCAACGTTAGGAAATATTGAAAACTCACTTTCACAGTGAGTGCTGTGTAGCCGAAACAATGTGTTCTGAAAAGAACGTTTGGCCGAAATGAGGCATTCACCGCGCCTGCGGTACGCAAATTTGTAAAAAAAATTTGTGACCCGGACATGCTAGTGGACAATACTCAAAGCCCCCGTGCCTGTACTGTGCGCACAGCCGAAAATGTCGCTGCTGTAGAGTGTAAACTGTAAAGCGTGCAACTTAATCCCAGATTATCAACTCGCCATCGATCTCAACAACTCAACGTTAGTTGCACTAGTCAGAGGAGAATTCTGCACCAAGACTTTGGATTATTCTCTTACAAGGTTCAATTGACTCAGCAATAAAAGTCTAATCACCATGAGGTTCGTTACCACTTCTCAGTTGGGGCCTAAGAGCAGCTGGGATTGGACAACGATTTTGCTCAACAAATTATCTTTTTGGATGAGGCTCGTTTTCATCTCGGCGGCTATGTTAATAAATAAAACTACTGCATCTGGGGCAGTGAAAACCCGCATGCGATCATCGAGAAGCCAATGCATCCTCCAAAAGTTACAGCTTAGTACGCATTGTGGAGTGGTGGCATTAGCGGTCAATTTTTTTTTTCGAAAATTGGGCTATTAGGATGTGCTACTGCAAAGCCAGTTGAGGTAGTCACTTGAGCGAAACTGTACCTATTTCATAAATAATCGGAGACTTTTCTCTTTCTAATAATGCCATGTTACATAAAAAAAAATTAACTGTGGTAATTTTGGATTGGCCACCCTATAATAACCCTTTTCTTATTCTCAGTAGTTGTTAATTTAACGCTAAACCTTTATTAATGGTTTATGCACAAAATGGTATCACAACGTCGCAAAGCAATTACTATTGAAGAGAAAATAATATACTGACTAGAAGACGGAGAACCAAACTCATCGTTCGTGAAGGAGTTTAAGGTTCGTCATTCTACAATAACAATGATTCTTAAAAACAACAACCATATTAAGGAATCGTTCATTTCAAATGTTATGTTTCTGTTACAACAGGAAAATGTATATGAAGCATCAATTCGTTTGTTTAAAATTATGGTAAAAAAGGAATACGTATCATTAGCCTATGTTAAAGAAAAACCCAAAGAGCAAATATTTTAGCTTTACGTTTTGCTATCCCTTAACTTCAATTGTTCTGCGTTTCAATGAATTTAATGTTTTATGCTAGTTTATGTTTTTTATAGGTACATTTAATTTGTAGTTTTTTTTTTCACCGAAGAAAATACCGAATAGCACTGGGAAGTTTATTTTACTCACTTTTTTACGAAAATGATTTTTTATTCTATTTCCACTAAATAAGACATCAAGATTTTGTTGAGCTCATCAGAATGATGTAAAATTAGTATCAAAATTATAGTACTAGAATAGGTCGAATAAATAGGTATATATAGTACTATTGACTAAAAGTTCTAAACTCAAATGCTTAATTCCATTTTCCCATGGTTGTAAAAAGGTGAATAAGCACCTTTTTCCAAGGGCCTCATTTGTACTACGTATGCTGCAGATGGTACAGATGTATATGTTAGACAACCATACATGGCTTTTTTGTATAAATGATTGCCTAACCTTCACATATTATCAATTTAGGTAAACGTTGCTGTCAGTATATAAATATATAACATTGTAAGCTATTTCAAAAACAAAAAAACTTTTTATCAATATCAAAATTTTCGTTATCTTTTTATACTATAAATGATAAATTCACGTTTTAACAGGATACCAAAATCAAAGATTAGTAATTGCATAGATTTTGCTTCAAATTATCACACCAAAAACTATCTTTACAATTACAATTTTAGTACAATTTAAATTTTAAATTGAGGAATTGTAGAAATAAAAATACCAGGGTATGTCGACTCTATAGGGCGAAAGTAAATTGCCACCAATTCCAAATGGAGATAACAATATACAAAATAAACATAGGAAAAAAGAGATGGAATTTTCGACTAGTAACTTTATTTTTAACTATAATATAATTGGTGTCATTGCAAAAGGAACTATTTTACGTTCGTGACTGTCCGGGATCAAAAAGAATTCTCGTCCCTTATCAGTTCTTTACTACGTTTTTAAATCTACTTTTCAATAATAGATGGAACAAGTAGAACTTGTAAATGTAAAAAATCGTAAAAATGTTATTCTTTGACTTCCCGACTTGCAGCTGAGATCGTTCAAGAGTTAATGTTTTATACATATATGTATATGTTGAAGACCATCCGTTGAAGACAGCGTTTTCATTTATTGCACATATTTTTTAGCATAATTACATGCATTAAAAGAAGAAAACCCAGTTTAAAAATTTCATTTACCCAAATTTTATGTATTATATTTTATTAAAAAAAAAAAATTATATAATAAAATTTTTTTATAAAAATAATCTATATTTCTTTATTAAATAACGAAACATTTTCAACTTACTGTTTCAAATGTATTTTAGTGGATTAGACGTGTTCTTTATTGCCAATTAAATTGTTGCCTGTACTAGCATAATATTTAACAGGTACAACTATACACATTTCGTTTTTTTTTTTTTTTATAAAAAAAGAAATAGTGGCAAATGTTTAGTTAAGGTGCAAATAATTAATTATAGCTACAAAAAGATTTTTTTCCATAATATAGGTTGATTTTTGGTCAATTGATAATGGTATGGAATGACAACAATGATTGTTTTATTGTATGTTGGATATAACTTGATAATCTTCGTTTGAACGCCTGGTTGTAACCACACTAGCCGCTAGCGGATATATTACGTTAAGCAGTAAGCACAGCCGTGCATATTATATGCAAAAACACAATGCATAATTTATGTATAAGGCGAATGCCGTATAAGATAATAGCTGCCGTACACATTTTTACTACATACATATTACATACGTTAATACGTACAACCCGACACCCGTACAAGTGAACAACAGCCACTTTATTAAGCAAGGCACACATAACGCAAAACGCGCTTCAGCGTTCAACTCAGCTTCATATTCATTTAGTTTATTTCAAAACGAAGAACGAACATATTCAATGTAGGTGTTATTTGTAACAATAGCAATATACCGGATAACGGTGACAACGGATTATAATCTAGTTAAAAGTTTCGGTGTGATTTTTTCAATTGTCAGTGAAAGTGAAGCGTGACATACAGCAATATAATGCAGATGATGCCATTGGTAATACCGGTAACTCTTAAGTGAAAAGTTTAGAGGAAAAGCAGTATAACTCTTTTATTCAAAGATTTATAAGGGAACAAATAACACACATTTTTCTTCCATTTTTAATTTCATAGATATCACAAAAACCACTTAACTTTTGCATTACATGTCTATTAAAAGTAAACAGCTAGCTAAAAGCCTTGAGCTAAAAGGGGTTTGATTATGTGCAAATTGTGTGGAAATATATCGTCTCCTCAAGTTTTCTTAATTTGCCATGTTTTTCTCTTTAGCTCCTATTCTTATTATTGTAGAAAACGATGTTCGGACTGATTTTATTCAGAAACAAAAATATTATCACCTGACCAGACACGATTTTAATATAAAGAAATAAAGAAAAGATAGAATTGAACATTTTAAAAGAATGTAAATAAAACTTATGGCGGAACATATGGAGGACTCCAAGAGAAAATTATTAGCATAAGTATGTCCTTTAACAAGAATTGGAAGATAATAATCTGAACACTTTTGGTCTACAGATAGAATGACAAATTTTGAGAAATGGTTATGGTTTATGATTGGCAATAAAATTACTGTTGATATCAATTTTAGAGCTGGGATTATGTCTCCAGAGTCCAGACAATTTCTCAGCGTTTCTATGCCCTACAAAATATCTCAAATATAATTTTACCATCCATCATAAATCTTTTAGAAATGACACGATAAAGCATGTAAAATATGTCTTTGGTGTTTGGCCAACTATTCCATTCTGCTTTTTAATAGCATAGGTTTAATATAATTTAAGCACTTTGAGTTTAACTCAACTTCTCCACTAGAAAAACCTAGCTATTGATAAAGAAAAATGTAATTTTTGGTCTTAAAAACATGTATCTAAACTACTTGGATAAGTGATATTAAATATGTAATAGTTCTTTTCGAATCAAAAAATTATATTAAAGTGTGGTTATTTTTTTAATTTTGAAATTAATAGTATCATTTCTATCCAAAGGAATTAAAGGAAAAAATGGCAAAATGTATTTACAATCGTTGATATATATGCTGAAGTATTTGCAAGAGTACTTATGCATGAAAGTCATAAAGCTTTTATTTATTACCTATGACACAGTTAAATTAAAAAATTATTTTCCAAATATGTGAAATTTCAACGGTTAAAAACGTAATTTTTGTTTTTCATAACTCCTTTTAGATCATACGATTAACTCCCTATCTCTAAAAAATCTTCAGTTATTAATAGAAACTTTTTTTTAAAATCCTTTACTGCTTTTAAATTTGGAAAAGTTTATTGTATTAGAGATTAGGCAATTGTAAAAAGTTAAACCAAACGGTTGTTTTTAGTAAATGTGTATTTCTCATTAAAATCTGAAATAAAAAAGTTTTGAGTAAAAGCAACGAATAAAAAAAATTATAATTAATGTTATATTTTCATTTAAAAGTAAATCTAATACTTTCTATTCAATAGCTCAGAACTATTTTAAAAAATATTGTTTAGACAACCATTTGTATTGAAAAAAAGTTATGGTCAATTGATTATTATCCGGGAAATCTTTGTTTTACCGTGTTGCAAAAATTCGATTTATGATCATATATATTATAAATTACAGAACTTCAACGTCTATCATGGTTAGGAAAATTAGGAATTTGAAGAGAAAACTAAAAATAAGATATAAACAATTTTTATCAGCATAAAAAAGTTAATTTTGATTTTTTTTTCTTTTAGCGCTTGTAAAAACGAATTTAAAATCTTATAACAGCTATGCAAAAGCTATTTCAAAAGAAATTTCATAATATTGTGAGAAATACTCAATTACTATTAGTTGTACCTTATTTGTTAAAAGAAGACAACAATTAGTATTATTTTGTTACAGGCAGCTACATGTTAAAAATAGATACCTCAAATATATCTTGACGAATTTACGAACCCTGTTCAATATCACAAGGTTGATGAATATTAGACGGGTTCAGTTATCTTGCATGGTCCGCAATGTATTAAGCATAGGACCGTTGTGAAACAGACTTAATGCGAGTATAATGTTACGTTAGGCGACAAACGTATTACGATTTTCGAAAATTTTAAGTTACAAAATACCATAGAGTCGGAACGCATTCAGATTGGTTGAGAAAACCAATACATGCAAACACTGTACGTATGAATAGAAGCAATATGAATGTATATATATAGACCATCCTTGTTTAACGAGACTTTCCTTGTTCTAGGTTTGGGCCTATATCATTTACACAGTTTCCCACACCATCGCAACTTATCATCAATGGGGAACGGTGGGAAATAACCAACGATTGAGGACGATTTCTTACGAAGTTTAACTTCGTAAAAATGATGAATATCATTTCATAAGAAAATACGTTTCCAACTATCACCAATGAAAGAAACAGCGCTATACATATTTTATTGTGTAATAAGAGAAAGGCTCTGTTGGAAATCGTCTTCTTTCTCTTCATGAATCAAAATTTGTATAGCACTACCTTCATTCACTGGTCCAATTATTTCCCAAGAAATGCGTGCTATCTGGCTAATATTATAAAATGACATGAAACTACCAAGTACAAACGGTACAAACGGCTTTCGAGTTTCGGAAAAATAAACCATATAAACTGGATAAACACCATAATTTCAATCGGTTGTTGTATTACACAATATCTGGAGATATTTTCAATCATGGATACTAAATTTCTTGAGGTATTTACATATATTATTATGTTATACATCTTTAGGTGTAAAGTAAAAGCGAATTATATTATTATAGACTTGACATTAATTGTAAATTAACATTTTTCAAATGTTTTTAGAAAACTATATGAAGGTATTACTTATAAATTTTATATAGCAAATCTATTGTTAAACACAATTAAGGTAAAATTAAAAATAATTGCTGCTTACAGTCGTAATATTTGCTCTGAACAATAAATAATTTAAAACCTCTAGAAATTTTAGAAACTAAATTTTAAATAGATTTTAACCTATTGACTAGTAATCAAGTTACACTATGTAAATAAATACAATATATTATGTAGATATGCTTATTAATATATTTGCATTAACTTTGAAAATATAATATATATAAATATACATACATATCAAAAAAATACAAAAAGGACAATAATCGTGAAACTTAATTGGGTACCTCCAATAATATAAATTTTTCAAACGTCGTTTCATTATTAATAACAAATATCTAATAGTGTGCTATATTAAATTAATCGCGTCAAATAAATATATTCTAAACCGTATTTGTTTGTTTTAGAACAATGGGAAAATTTTCAACGAGAACTAAGGAATGGGCCTACAAACGAGTGTGACGAGACGTAATACACCTATACCTGAACAAACTTTCGATTTCTTTGAACATTATTTCCATTTTTGTAAATTGGATGTTGAAGTACAAAAACCAACCTAGTGATTGATACTTAGTATAAAGTGTCATTGTAAATCAGAAAAGTATTTAAGAATTATTGAATTAATTCGAATGTGAATATGTTTACTGATTTTAAATCATTTATTCACATTTTGTATTAGTTATAATTTTCTGATTTAGAAGATTGGTTTTTGTGGAATTTTTTTTTTTTCATTCCAATTGTAAACTTTGAATTAATAAAAAAATTGTAAATTCATATTGTGTGATTGTTTAAAAAATATATGTAAAATTTATTATTAAGAAAGGTATATTTAAATAAAAAGTTTATTAATTAAATTGTATAGTTTGTTTTATTTCAAAATTATTCATGGATACAAACCACTAAATGAATGTTGTGAACTTTACTGCCCATAAACTTATATCCCAGTTCTTTTTGTATTGTGTACTAGCTGGATGAATCATTTAAACTAGGGGAAATTTCTAGTAAACATCATTAGAAAAACGATAAATGTGGTCGTTTGGTCCGTTTGACAACTCAACCATTTAACATTAGAGTCGACATACCCTGAAAAATACTCACGGGATGGCAATAATTTTTTCAAAAACTTTGAAAGTCAGACGATACTCTTTTGATATCAAACACGCAATTGAAATCCAATTTTATGTGACCATACCATTCGACTCAAAAATAAAACAAAACTACAAGGTCATCGTCTTCTTATGTGATGTAACTGTAGCTCATAATTTCCTTGAGAGAATTAAATCTTTAAAATTATGGAAAAATGAATACATAGTCTTTCTTAGTTTACCGCCCAATTAACAATGAGATTCTCTGTCTAGACTTTTGAAAATAGGCCAATTTAATATAAACCTATTCCTGGACTTTATTAGTAAATAGACGAGAAAAACGAGTATAAAGTAAAATTATTGCGTTAATAGATGGAAAATTGATTACATACCACCTTTAAAGTAAAACCTTGAATGGAATATTACAATTTGGTTTTAAGCGTTTAGTCGTTTCCAAGTTAATCACTTTAGTGGTAATGGTAGGGCTTTTCGAAGGTTTTAAGAAAAACCAGACCCTCAAGAAAATGTTTCTAGTTTCTATTTGATTGACTCAAGTGCGTCACCGACTGTCCGGTTTTGGGTCGTAAATCGCATCATTCAACGAAAATAAACAACATTAGATAGACTATTTGCATAATTAAATACGCAAACATAAGATTAGATTAAAAAACTTGGAAACAATTTTTAAAAAAATGTTAGAAACGTCTTTTTAAAGGTTAATTTAATAATAGAGAATTTTAACAATTTAAAAATAATATGAAGCATATTCTTGCTTATTTTAAGGCATTCTAGGGGTAATTTTTATTAGACTTTTTAGAGTTCTATTGAAAAATGGAACTTGAATAATTTCATGCTGTTCATCCATATGTGTATGTACTATATTACGCAGGCATTTTACTCGGAAAATACAAATGAAATTGGCATTATGAAAATGAAATGTCTACCTACTACAAACTGCTATACAGTGGTCAAGTAAAACTACAAATAAAATTGTTAAGGGTGGCTTCCACCCATTTATTAAAATAAAACAATTAATGTGATAAGTCTCGTCTTTAAATGTATGCAAAAGTTTTGATATAGTTTTTAAATTGTTCTTCTTTTGGCGCGTTTTGAAACAAATACGAGAGTGAATTTTTACATGCGCGAGTTAGGGATCACATAACAACGACCTCTTAATAATCACAATATCCTAATTAAACCCTTCAATTTCTGTACTTCCTATTTCAAGTCAAATGTCTTCACACTTTAAGAAAAAAATTAATAATATCGTCAAAGACACATTACCGAATTTTTAAGGGTAAAAGATAATTCTGAACCGAGATTTACCTAAAAGAAAACATTACTCAAAAGTTAAATATTAACAAGGGTTCTTATGGAAAAATGAAAATATCCAACAGAAAAAAAATCTCCATGAAAAAGCACAGAAGTCGATAAAATAGTATTATAGGAATATTACAAAACCATTTAAGAATAATATAATAATAATTTTTTTTCAGTCCGAGGATATCATGATTTATGAATAAATATAATAAATAAAAAATTCTACAAATACTATAAAGTTCATATCCTACGAGAAAGAAATGAGGAGAAAACGAGTGGGAGAGAAAAGGCGTGGACTCTGAAATTCTAGCAATTAACATAAACGACATCGAAAGTGAGATGTGTATAAGCGTATATGACAACAGAATAATCTTTAGTTAGTGGTTTATAAGAAACTTTGAAAGTTAAAAAATAGTTTCTCATTCTATTTTTCAAAAGTGCAAATGTAATTTATAAAAAAATGTATTTTGTACAACATGAAAAATACTGTCAACGAAAATTATTTTGAATAACATATAGGTCATATAGGTCGAAAAGTCATCAAGGTGGGTGTATCAATTGAAGTTTTAGTTGCGACTACGCTATCTAGTGCAACTAAAAGGTACTACCTAATTGATAAAAAATAGGTGGCCACATTACAATAGTTTCAAATACAATAATTACTGTATACTGAATGTTTAACACAAACACGCTTAACAATAAGTTCGGAGCATACCACATTGGTATAGCACCAAAATCACTTCAAAAAATAGCATTGTTTAATTTTTTACTATTGAATACAAAAAAAAGCCAACAAGCATATGAACAGCAAGCATATCAAAGTAATAAATAATTTGAATATTGTGCAATATGCCAATATTGAAATTTTATAAAGATTGAAAATACTGTTCCTTCGATCCGAAATTTGGTTATCGCTATTTCTCGGAATTCGTATCATTAAATAAATTGTCCCATATTTTAGGAATACTGTATTAAGGGTGCGTTCCACTAAACGCTCACAACGCTCGACATGGTTTTCAGCAATGGTGAATAAAGGCTGCTGAGCGTTGTGAGTGCTTATTGGGACGGATCCTTAGTGAATAGGCAACTCAAAGAAATTCGATGTCAAACTGTAAAAATATTATTAGAGTGTTGAATATTTTTATCATCAAAAGGTGCTAAATTCGTTTGGTCAACAATTATAGTTGGTTCACTACAATTGTAATTATTTCCAAAAAATGAATTTTTGAATATTGTTTTAAATTAAAATACATTTTAATTATGAAATGTGTTCTCTATAGTGGAACTCTTCATGTGGATGGTACAACGTGCACTTGACTGTTTTAATAGTGTTTATGATAAGGTTGTTTTGTATGTCTTTGTTTATCAGAAATAAATGGCAATTAATAAATTTTTTATGAATATTATTAGGAAGTTCCAAACATGTTATTTACTCGACTGTAAAAAGATGGAGGGTCACTGACTTGTCAAATAGTTTCATGCCAGACTGGTTCCTTGGGTTCATTCATTTAAAATTCAAAATGTTATCTTACAAATATTATATGAAAAGAAAAAAAGCAAAAAAATAAGTGGAGGCGTATGTAAAAAGGCGGTATGCCAAAGAGGCTTATAAAAAAAGGAATTTCCATAATTTTTGAGAAAAATAGTGTGTTAACTATTATTTTTTAGATTTTGACCAATTTGACATTAACTTCTTTCAAACATTTCCAATGTAGTTATGAGGTCATATTTTTATAAACACCGCACCCCATATGCCAAAACGTTTCCTGGTGAAAACTTCCCATTTAATTTAAAATTTTGAGAAAATACTTAGACCCAAAGTAGAAAGCAGTTAGCGAAAAAGCCATAATATTATCATAAGAGAAAGTTAGAGAAGGAAAACAAACAAATTTCCTTGTAGTTTCCGAGATAATATCAGCGTTTCAAAATTGACGAGACCAAATGCAAATTTCAAACGGACGTAATTTTTCTCCCGGTGGGAAATAGCCAATTTTCCATCGACATGCAAAACACACAAAATTGACTTACCTTGCACAAGTTGGTCGTGAAAATATCACCGAAGACAGTAAAACAAAACGTCAACTAAAACGAAAAGCAAACTTCACAATAAATACAAATCGGTAATCAGCCGGTTTTATAATAAGTCTTCCACACCACAATCCACAATGCAGATGATCAGGTTTGGCCTAGTTCAGATTACTACTGAGTCGAGCGATTCGTTTTCATAGATAACATTCCTTGTATATATAATAGTTCATAGTTGGTAAATTATTTGCCGCTTTATTTTTCTGTGGTCTGAATTATGACGTTGTGTCATGCGTAGATAGATATATAATTAGGCAAGTAATTAATTAAATGCATTAATCTTTTCAATGGAATAATAATTTTATTTTACTAATAATAATAAATTTATGTTATTAAACAAAACTAACTTTTTTTTTAAATTATACCTACATATAAAATACTAGCTCTATTAGCTGTACCCGCGACTTCGTTCACGTGAGCTTTCGAAAATTGCTCATTAAATTTTTCGTTATGCGGTGTTTGAAAACCCGCCACAAACATGAACAAATAACTTACAATCAAAAATAATTTATAATATAATATTTTTATGCAACAAAATATAAATTTCGTAACTATCAATCTTGGTACTTTTATTGTTTTATAAACTGTATAAATATGAATAAAATTGAAGTATTTGCAAGTAAATTGTCTGTGATTTTTCCATTATTGCACAATAGGCATTTAAGAAATGTACAAACACTGATATTATAATTTACAACTCAAATTCAACAATGAAAACAACACTACTAATAAAAATTTCAGTAACAATGAAAACTCAAAATTGCGTGCTTTTATCTTAATTATTTATATCCCAGGCGAAATGCAAATTATATTCAAAAATTCTATTTACTGATAATTGGCTTGATGTAGTTAAGAGGAAATTCGTTTTTTGCCCCGAGGACTTTGTAAGTTACCATTATTATAATATCAACTAAAAATTTATAATTTTGGAGTATTTTTTATTCTAGCTATTTTTTACAAATTTTCCTATAGTAATGAGAAATTTTCTCGCAATAAAAGGTATCTAGATGTTGACTCGAATATTTAGTTCAAAGTATAGTAAATATCATCAAAATCCATGAAATGGTTTTTGAGTGATTACGTAACAGACAGCTTAACATACAGACAGACAAAATTTTATAAATGGTGGATCTAGCCTTTATAGAGCAACCTATCGATAATTATGCCTATTAGAACAATATTTTCCAAAAAAACCAATTTATAGACACGATTTAGTTACATTTTTATTATATTATGTATATTGTATAGCGATGAATTCCAAGTCATTCTCCAAGTCGTTTTCACAGATCAACAAAAACACTACTTAATAATTTTGATTTTTTTTTTTAACTTTAATAGCTGATTTTTATGAACTGAATTCAAATCTAACTTTAGTTTTTTTTTTTAATATCAAGCTAGTTTTTGAGCATCTTTTTTTAATGTATACTTAGTAGGTATAAAACCATTATATGGTACCTATACGGTAAAATTCACGAACCGCTGTGTTACATCATAAGGATCATAAGCATGGTTTGAACTGACAATAGGCTACTTAAATCAATGATATTACTAGTGATAATACTTATAAAGGTTTCACTTGTCAGCTGGAGCTGGTTATAGTTTCTTATTTTTTTTCTTAGCTTTGAAACTTCTTGCGTAGCTTTTTCAACGATTAATCGCTTGTTGAACTTCTCGGTGAAATGACCAACAATAGTACCCCATGTGTGTCCACTGTCCATACTTGAAAAGCCTGTTTAATTAACGTTTGCTCCTTACTGACATTTCTAAAAAAATATTTTTTAAAGTGTCCAAGAAGTATCTAATCCAGGGAACTATTCAAAAAATGAACTTTCATGTTCATCTAACATTAGGGATGTGAGATTGATGGAAAAAAATCGATTTTTCTTTATTCAATATTAATAGATTTGTCAAAAATCGATTTATGCGAAAAAATCGATTTTTTCTATTATTTAAAATTCTAC
Organism: Sisyra nigra; assembly: GCA_958496155.1. Classification (NCBI taxonomy): domain Eukaryota; kingdom Metazoa; phylum Arthropoda; class Insecta; order Neuroptera; family Sisyridae; genus Sisyra; species Sisyra nigra. The sequence continues at coordinate 31,432,137 of OY292316.1, read as the reverse complement.
TTGCTTTTCATATTCCAATAATGATAAAACCTAAGAGATTTATACTAACAATTTATCGGATTAAAAATCAAATAAAATGATATGAATACAAAAATAACCAATTCAAAACTAAAAATTAAAGCAAAACTTCCATTAAACTTTCAAGGTAAGGAATAAGGCAAATATGATTATTGATACACAATTTCAGTACCATTAAACGTTTTATTATAATAAAAATGAAATGATGAGCATCCTAACAAAATTACAACCTTATTGCCTCAAAAACTATTTTCGATTTCAGTCTTTTAATAATGAATTTTAAATTAAACAATCAAATATTTCAATGAATGTTTATTATATTTGAATGACAAGAATGAAAAAACCGTTACAGCTAGTTTGCATTTAAGTTTGCGCTGTTTATGAAAATCGATTTAAACGCATAATTTATATAATCGATTATTTTAAAATCGATTAATATTACTATGAAAATCGATTATTAGAAAATAATAATCGATTTTAAAAAAATCGATTATTTTTTAACATCCCTATCTAACATCCTAAATTTTTAAACTTCTTTGACATATGTTTGTTAAAATAGAAACATTATTCTGGTTCTTTTTCATTTCCCAAGAACTTTTTAACGACTTGTTTCAATGATACCCATACTCCTTTCTCATTTAAAATCATTGTGGATTCAAAGTTAACAAAAAATATAGTTTTTCTAATGTCCGATCAGACAAAGAAAATTTCTTTTAGTATAGCTTGTATAGCTATTAGCTTCTGAAAAGCGTGGAAAATTTTAACTAAATGTAACTATAAAGTGTGGAAAAATGGAAGGTGATACAGCTTTTTAAGTATCATATTTGGATTTAATCCCCCAAAAATATAAATATAAAGTATTTTCAGTAAGAAAGGTTTTCATCGTTGGCCTGTATATTCATACAGGTAAATGTTAAGGAAATGATTGGCGACTGATGGTCTTTAAAAAAACTTCGGTTGATGTTCTCAATGAGTATTCCATGGCCTAGTTCAGATCATTATTGAATTGAGCGATTCGCTGTCGTAGATAAAATTCCGTGGTAATACATGGTTAGTAAATGATTTGCAGCTTAGATTTTAGTGGTCTGTATGGTGTTATAGTACGTAAATAGATATTTAGGCAAGTAATTAATTAGATGAATTAAATGTAGTATATTTTTGATTTTTTTTCAATAGAATAATAATTTTATTAAACTGATAATAATAAATTTTAAATAAAAATCATACATCTAAAAATACCCTTAAAACTTATTTTAAATTATTACACATTATTAATATGAATTCCAAGACATGTTATTGTATTCTTCTTTAATATTCATATAAACACTAAGGAAATGATCGGCTACGTCCCAGTTGAGAGACTGGAGGTTCGGAAAAAGCTTTGGGGTTGATTCGGTGGATTTTTGCGATGAATACTCCATGGAGCGACGAAGTCGCATGGCAATTGCATTGGCGTCCCGGATTTTCTTCTTTTCCTCCTCGGGCAAGGAGGCGCGGCGAGCTCGCATAGCAGCGGCGTTTGCATCTCGTAGTTGCTGTTTTTCGGGTTCGGGTAAAGTGACGCGACGTAGCCGCATCGCCTCGGCGTTGGCTTCCCGCATACGACGCCGTTCGTCTTCGCTCATGAAAGCTCGACGCAATTGCATTGACTGTCGATTGACCAGCCGTGCCGAGGTCTTCTCAAGCTCGGACTGAGCGGCCCGTCGAAGACGCATTGCTTCAGCATTTTTGGCTCGAAGGCGCTGCTTTGTTTCTTCAGGAAGTTGGGAACGATGATGACGTCTCTGGATCGATGCTATTTCTTTTTGATGAAGAATGTCTTTTTTGTCAAGCTGTTTATTTATAGTCGACATTATTTCTCAAAATGCCTATTTTTTCATGACTTAGAATTCCCCTGAAAGAAAATAATACAAGTTTTATTATTTTTGTACCTAACATTTCCTGAAGCACACGCTACTTACATCAAAACATTAGCGATGTTTACTCCGAAGTTGGGTTTTAAGGTTTTCTTTTTCAATTATTAACTTAAATTTCATTAAGTCATGACTTTTTTGATTAAACATTAGAATTTATAGGAAAAATTTTTATAGATTATTTATTTTAATTACTCCACTTAACCTTTATGTAACTAACTTAAACAGTTTGATTTCTTACTCACACTTCTGTGTTATGATTTGTTTAAATGGAGATTTGTTGTCCAATAGTTGTTCCCGTTGTTCCACGGAGTTGTTCCATTATTGTCATTATTGTACACCATTTAATGCATAGCTTAAACAGTCAATCGATAATTTAGACATCATCAGGCACTAACATTAAAAAATTTAAAAGTTTTTTAAAAGAAATTATATTAAATTTAACTAAAACAAACAAAAACATTTTTCAAAGTAATTAATGTAACGTTAAAAAAGTAACCTAACAGTGAAAAGTAATATTAAAGTTTAAATTTATGACTGAGCTACTTCTCATCTTTAACCGTTTTTGAGTAGTTGCCAAACAAACAACAATGTGGTACATAGAGTATATAATGCATACAAAAAGAAAGTGAAAATATATTTATTAAAATGTGCTCTTTAAAAAATAGTGAAGTTTATACCCACTAATTTTGGAAAAATGGAAACTACTTATTGTTGGAGAAAAGAAAGTTTGTTTTCCTTCGATTGATTCCTAAAGCTGTAGACGCAACATAACTTGGACTGGGATTTTATTAACTCTCTTGTCAAATGAAGAACGTAGTCATTTTCTTCAATGGATCGTAAATACATCGGAACTTGAACAATTTAGACTTTATACTTGAGTAAGTTGTACTACTTCATTATTTAGTTTTTAATATTTTGGATATTTTTACTTAAATTCATAAGATGAGACTTTATTTCAGTGTCTTTTAAACTTGTTGTTGGTCAGAGACTTGCACTTGCAATATAATATATGAACCTCCCTATAAATGAGCATCTCATTGTAAAAAACATTTTGAACAACATGAGAAAAAGGGTTATTTAATTTTAATGCAAGGATATAATTAATAAGAATTATCATGCAACTCCCCAAAATATTTGCAACTCTAAACGCTCTCTAGTTTCAAAAGAGAACAAAAGAATTGGCATTTTCTTATAATTTTCTCGTTTATAAAAATTAAGATTAAAGTGTTACTAGTAATTTACAGTAAATACCTGCCTGCTTCGCTGAGCATTGCTAAATTAAACTAATTAGAGAGCGTAATCGTTATAAATGCGTTAAGGAGCGTAGCCAACGCACAGTGTGGTATTTGACTGTAAAACCTAGCCAAAAATATTTTTTCACGTAAAACAGCTATGCAAATAGTTTTGGTTTGAATTTTGTATAAGAATAGGCTATTTGCTTGGAAAATTATACATTTTTCTAAATATATTAATTAGATATAGGTACTTAGGTACCTAACTTTTTTTTTCGTTAAATTTTATTTAGAAAAAAATATAATGTAAAATTTTAATACTAGTTATCATTTCCATGTTAAACCATTACAAGGATCGTAAATAAATTTCATATAGGGTAGTTTAGTATTATTTATTATTGTATTAAATATTAAAAAATTAATAAAAATACATTAAGTTTACAAAAGTATCATTAAATAAATTTAAAAAAAAAAACAATAATAATAATGATCAGATAAGCAAATGTAAAATTTACTATACAAAATACAATACAAAAATGCTAAGGAAGATCTTTTTTATCTGAAAACAAAATTGAAAATCTTTATTTTAGTCACTATCATTGTCACTAATTTTATCAATCTCTGTGGATGTTTTGTCACACGCTTCTAATAAATATCAAACATCTATGTTAAAAGGCTTTTTTATATTCTTATAGCTTTTCTCATGCCAGTGAGTAAAGGGTCTGATCTTAAAAGCAACCTATTAAACACATCTCTGTTGCATTTTTCTAAAGAAAATTTTCTTGTATAATTTTGTCAAAAATACTCGAATATGCTTGTTTGTGGCTCCAGCTGCTTCTTCTGATAGCTGCTCTATTGGAAGGATGGCATTTTCTATTACCTCAGATTCATGCCTAAGGACTTTATGAATTGTTGGGGAAATTAGGTATAAATTATATAATTTTACATATAATTCCGCCGTTTTTGTAGCATACTTTTCAAAATTTGTTATATTAATTTTGCAGTTACTGTGAAGTGCAATCCTCATTAGTTTCCTCAAATCTATTTTTGATTTTTCCATGAGCAAGCCATCTTTGTTAAAATTGATACTTAACTGTAGCAATTTTTTTTTTGTATCAACTTTCTCGCAATATTTTCAACATTGTACTTATCTAACAATGTCTGCATCATGGATTAAAGTTTTTGCAAGAAATTATGACCCTCTTGAATCTTAAGTCGTGCCATATAACTCATTGCGAGTCATAGACTTTAACCCAGAAGCTGGAATATTAATAAATTAAACTCCCGCGCAGATAGACAAAAAAAATACTAAAGTATAAAGTATAAAAAAATTGTGCGCCTATGAGCGGCTAATTTTTTTTTGAATTATTTTATATAGGGTTTGTTTTATAAAAAAAAATAAATTTCATTGCTTAATCATGCTTTATCATATAACAAAACTTTTAACGAAACTAAATGATGAAATTTTAACAGTTTTTTTACGGGCCTTTTTACAGCCTTATACAAAATTTTGGAAAAAAAATTTTGTCATAAATCTTATATTTTTATAAAGTACAAACCTAGTGTAGGGAAATGCATCACAAAAATTAACGCAATACTTTTAAAAGTGAAAATAGGAACACTTTTTATTTCCCTAAAATTTCGGAAGACGGTAAGACACAAGCAAAACGAACAAAACATAATTTTCGAATGATTCTAGGACGAAATAACTCACTTTAGGATTGTGGGGGTTTCGTCCTTAGTTGCATTTAACCTTTATCTCTTCTAGGAATGTAATTTGAGATGTAAAACGAAATTTTAAAAATCCATTTTTGGTCAGGTTTTGCAGTCAAATACCACACTATGCAGCGTAGCCATACATATGTTATGACGAACTTTTACGTTTTTGCCAAGCTTACAATTTAACAACTAAGGAATTTTATATTAAAAGACAACACTTAGGTACATTGAAAAATTAATATATTTCTTGAAATGTTCTCAATAAATTCATATTACATTAACTATATAGTACTTGTATAAGTATAAGTAGGTATTTATAAAGGAATATTTTTTATAATAGACACTAATTATTTTTTTAAATGATCAATAAAATATGGTTTTATGAGCAAAGTACATTTACACATAATTTAATTACGTTAAGTAATTATTATTTTTTTAAATTTAAATGACACCAATAAAACAATTTAGATATACGATGATAACAATTTTGAGATTTTTGCAATAAACGTTTCATATTACATTTATATAGAGATAAATACTAACCCTAATGGCTCACATATATTTAAATTATACAATCAAAACATCAACATTTATTTTTTTTTGTTTATTTTTTTTTTTAAATTCTCTCGTTAATTTGGCACATTGAGAATTCACAGTGTCGAGATATATGATTAGTTATAACATATATCTCATTAAATTATTTTTTCCATTATTATAATAAAAATCTATGTTTGAATAAAAAAATTTTCCACGATTTTTTTTTAATTTTTCCAATTCAGTCTATAATAAATCGAGGGAAGTCTCTAATATCATCTTTAATGAGTTAAACTCATTTAATATAGGTAGGTATAAGTTTTTTTTTACTTTGAATTTTTCTTCAAAAAATATAAAGGGATTTGTTTAAATTTGGTCTCACTTTTAAAAAAATTCTATCTAACAATTTGGCTATTTCTAAACTTACTACAGAAGTTCAAATATAGCCCAAATGACATAATTTGTATCTACTAGGTTGCCACCTGAGAGTTTAATTTTTGAAATTGTTTATATCCAATTTTAAAGCTTAAAGATTACCAAACGTAACATTTCATTGAAAAAATTTTTTAAATGCCAAATTGAGGCATTGATCGCCCTGTTTTTCCAATCAAAATCACAGACATTGAAATAATTGATAGATTTCTCAGTTATTGAGCACAAAAACACCCAAACACTCAGTTATATATATTATAACATATAAACAACAAGATTATATAGTAAAAATGTTTAGTTGAAAGGGGTTCCCAGTATTTTCGCTCGAATATAAAAGACAAACATTTCCAAGTCGAGGAAGGTTTCGTTAAAGAAATAGTTAACATACAGCAATGTCGTATGAACGACAAAAAGTCGTGGAAATCCATCAATTTTATAATAGAACCAGCAGGTGATGAACGGCATCAAGGTCCAGAAAATCATAGCAAACAACAAAACGCTTGGATTGTGTCGATAGAGTCGTGGAACCGTCTCAAACGACTTGGTAGTTTTAAACTTTTCAAGTCGCTTCTCTTTATCTTTCCACAATTGACGCAGGAACTTGTTGAGGCCCTCTTCAGTCTTGGGAATTTCCTTCAAATTATATCTAAAATATTCAAATAAAAATCAGATAAATTTTCTTTCAAAAATATAACCGGAAGATTGGTAAATTACCGGGTGATAAAGCAATGGACCTTACGTGGCACGTTTCCTCTAACAATATCCATTTCGGTTTGTGGAATATTGTCTGGATAACCAATGGTTATGTCGTAAACTGCATCGAGATAGTTATTTTCAATAAATTGGTGGGTGAAATATGTAAAGCCTTTGGTTCGTGGATGCAACACATTGTAAAATTTCTAAAAAAAAATTAAGGGAAGAATGTGAATATTTAATAGGCCTTGAAAATAAAATAAAAACTATGTTCTTGAAAAAAATCACCATAGGTAAATATTAAATGTATAGGCAGTTTAATGTACATTATATTACAGGATGCTCCCAATAAGTGGAAAACCCCGAATTTACATCAAACGTATTAAAATCGCCTCTATCTCGCCGTGGTTTCGTTGATTTTTCAAAAAGTTCATGTTTTTTTTGTTACATGCCTTATTCGCTGTAACGCATTAAACGAAAAGAAAAGTAAAAATTGGTATTTTCGCTCTTTAAAAATACAACGTTTTCGTAAGATGAAGATCTGACTCTTTAACTAGAATATCAAGCTCCATTAAGTAACTTTTAAAATAAGTCCTTAATAAAAAATTTTTACAAAAAATTTATTTTTGTTTCTTATCGTGAATTTTGTTTGCCGTAGTAGTTAAAATATATTATAGCATATAGGATGTTGTATGGAATTATATTTGGAATAGCTAATTAAAATCAACTTGAAATTTTTCATAAATACTAAAATATCCGAAATTTTTCCGATTATAAGGTTCAAGTATTAGAGAAACATTGTTCATTTGTTCATCACAACTTGGCGCTTATTAATTTCTCCAGTTATCTTCAACAATAAAATCAATATAATGGCTAAGCAAATAAGAAATTTCGGGTTTATCATATCAAATATTTGGAAACTTTGGAAAAAACTATGCGATTAATTAATAGTTTAAGATCCAACCTACATCGACCTTCACCGAGTTGATAATAGAATGAAACATATGTTATCATGAATTTAGTATATTAGAAAATATATTGAAAATGGGTTGCCTAAAATAATCCTGGACAGACTATTTGTAATTATTTAAAAAAAATATATATTTAATAAAATATTGCAACATCAAGATAATAGAAAAAAGTTTATATATCATAAGCTGTTTTATTGCGAACACGTTGATATAGGTTTATCTGCAAAAAATTCGGTCCTATTAGGGGTTTGCGAATTTTAAAGATTTAAATTTTAATGCACCTGGAAATGTGTGACAGAGAGATCCGAGGTAAGTATACTGTGTAATAATAAAGGACCCAACATCGCAGTCGTCTGTGATGATATAAATTTATTTCTATTTGTTGCAATATATTATTAAAAATAATTTTAAAAAAAATAATTAAAAATAGTCTGTCCAGGATTTTTTTAGGCAACCCATTTTTAATATATTTTCTAATTTACTAAATTCATGATAAAATATGTTCATTCTATTATCAACTCGGTGAAGGTCGATGTAGGTTCGGATCTTCTACTATAAGCTTTTTTTTTATTTCAGGATGAAAGTTTCGTTAAGTAGCTTTTGGAAGGAAACAAATCTCTTAGAGTATATATCCGTAAATATAAAAAAGAGTACCCGCTCTTGGAAATGCTTACCGGTAGCTTATTTTTTTCCGCGAAACGATGACTTTTCTCTAGGTTACTTGGTGATAGATCGGTTCCTTCGGGGAAAATCAAAACTTGGCATGGATATTCTAAGTTTTTCACATATTGAACAAATTCGAACATTGCATCGCGATCGTTTTCCCAATCACGTTTGATATATAAATAGGCCGACAATTGCATTACCCAACCTAAATTTGAACGATAAAGATAAATTTATTAATATGTTTATAACATATATGTTAATAACAGATATGTTTATTATAATAATAAACTCACAATCAGTACTGCAAAAAATATTAATTAATACCAACCTGCACCAGGGATGTTTTTAATAGCGTTTTTTAAGATGTACTTGAGCCGATGGTGACGTTGATTGGTCGCGTGATAGATGATCGGCCAAAAAAAGCACCAGTCGGTGCGGGTGCGATGGTTCATCACTAAAACCGACATTTCATCGTATCGAATCCGATCTCCGGTTACAATGAAGTCGGTACCAAAAATAAAATGTAAAAGAGCCTAAAAATCATGAAATTATTTAATTTCTCGAATTATGGTATATTGAAATTAGTATACCGTTGGATATAACTCCCAAAAACGGAAGATATTATCGATGATTTTCCGGTACATTCGATTGCTTACAAACAAAATCGGAAGCAGCGCACAATGAAACATCATATAGCCTGTTGATTTATATAAAAGTTTAAAAAATATGTTGATTCAGTTGAGAGTTTTATGATGATTTTTACCTGTTAAAATGCTCGTGAACCAAAAAATTGAAAAAAATAATCCCTTAATCAAATTAGCCATTTTCGGTTGTTGTTCTTTCACAATAATTACACGTCGTTCCGATCGGTATATCAAGACTCCGATTCCCGGTAACTACATCGAAACGTTCCAACTATTGAGCATCCCTTTGCCTCGTCTAAAAACCGCGAGCGAAATCATCCCGGACGAGTGAAATATTGATTTCTCAGCATCCCCCGGACCACACGGGATACTACGTGCACGGTACGACGACGCACTTCCTACCCGATCAACTGAACCCTCAAATAGGTGCAACGTTGTATTATATTGTATAGAATATATAACTATATTTATGTACGGCTGCATCTAATCCAATCAGTGGGGCTCTATGTACATGTATATGGCTTCAATAATCGAACGACATTTGTTTAAAAAATTTGCCAAGTGGATTTATGGGCAATACATGAGGCGCATCTTGATTTGCGCAATCGTTTCTCATATTTTCTTGAAAATAATTTTCTTAATATTTAAGCTTAAAATGTTTGACCCTTAATATTTACAATAGCTAATTGTTGACCGATTTGCAATCTGCAAGTTTCAATTCTGGAGTTTTTAATATGTTTACCATAATTTAATTTTAATGAAATTCCGGAAATGCATTGATTTCACGCATCATTTTAAATATTTGATTTTGATGAATATTCGATTGGAAAAAACGTGTCGTTGAGCCAAAATTATAAACTCTGTTGCAGTAGAAAAGTTCATGGTATAATAGGAATTAATGAAAATATGAGTTGGTTTTTCCTAAAAGGTTTTTTGGCCTTGTACCGTAGCACGTAGGTTATCGCTTGCAAAAGTATTTTTTTTTTCAATTAATTTCTTATGATTACTTAATTAGCTTATAGGCAGCCAAAATTTCTATACTAAGATTGTGGTTTCTTTCAATGTTGTAATTTTGCAAATAAACTCTGCGGATATTTTGTAACAAAAGTAGATAATTCGATGCTTTTACAATAGGAATGAAAATTTTTTGATCTTTTTTAATATGTTCTGTTTGATTCTTAAAGACAATTACATTGTAATGCAGACATTTGTTTTCAATTAAATAACTAACTAGTTGATACTCGCCTGCTTCACTGAGCGTTACTAATAATATTGACACGTTCTTGTTATTTATTGTTACCGGAAGTTGCTGCGTTACGACTTTCTATGTACTATGTTATTGCGGTTATTGCTATGTTATAACGTTAGTAGATTTTTACCGGTAGTTTTTGAACTTAAAAATTAAATAGAATCAGAATTTATTGAAAATTTTATGTGATATATACTACATTATTTAATTGTCATTTTAAGTTTTGAAAACTATCCATTTAAATGTACTCCATTTTATACAGACAATTTTTCAATTTGAAGTAGGTATACCTTCATATTGTCTTAGTAATTTAATATAGTACTAAGTATACATATTATATTGTATTGAAGTCTACGTACTGGCGAAGCGAACTTCATCACTCCTTATGTACTTCAAATTAAAATAATGTCTACGTAAAAATAGAAGACATTTCAATTAAGTAGTTTTTAAAACTTAAACATGAGTCGTGTTTTCCTCTCCATCCCCACACAATTTGCAACTAAGGTCTTCTTGAGACACGCCAATAGTCTGCAGATGCTTTCTCAGTCTATAGTGTCCGGTTATCAGTCCCGTTACTATCCTGAGTTGGTTCCTTACCAGCCGTAAAACCTCAGCGGTGATCGAGGGGCAGATTCTCCCCATCATTCTCATTTTTGGGATAAAATTAACAGTGAATTTGGTGGTAAATGTCATTGGTAGTTTGTACGTCGATTTTTTAATGTCCATGATGCATGACCCACAAGGGGACCCAAAGGGGCGCAACGGGGTGGGTGTTTCTATTCAGAATTTGCTGCATTGCTTACCATTGGATCCGCCACTGCCGCCCAAGTGCGGGCCGCACTAAACCCCACGTTAAATACTCGACCCTTTAACAACCAAAAGTTGCCGACCCTTGGTTTATATACAAGAATATATGCAGCGAAGCGTCACGGTACATTCTTTTACTTTCATTCATGAAACTCTATATGCAAACGGCCTATAGGGCTATATGTATATACGAATTCCCAACCTTCACCCCACAACCGCCCTTATTTGAATTTTCCCAGGAGAAAGTTTCAAATGAAAGTTGTAGATATCAATGAGTCTAAGAACTATAGAAAGTTTAAAGAAAATCGTTGGAACCGTTTTCGAAAAAAAAATTGATAAAGCTCAAAAACTTCTAGAATAAAGTGGAGCTTTCGATTAACCGATTTCAACCAAAAGCTTCGCGGCATAACTAGGTATAATATGGAGGTCAAATTCCAAGTTTGGTGAAATAAAAAATAAGATAAAGCTTTCGATACGATATGGCTGTCACACACAGACATACACACACACATTTTTTCAAAACATGTATTTCCGGTGAAAGCTCGAATTCTATAATTCGACCCGATTACAATACTTCCTTTACTATCTATAATCTATATAGTAGTGAAAGAAAGTAAAAATGATATTTGTATAAAACAGTGGCGTGCGGTGAGTTTTGAAACAGGGCATGCGGTTAGAAGTGGGGGGGGAGTATAAAAACCACATTTTTAAAATTTATTTTTTTATTTGATAAACGTGGTGTTATAAGTATTTTTTTTAAATTAGCCTTATTCGACGCTCCTTCTTACAAAAATCATCAACAACCGCATCATATAATGTATTTAAAAACCACAAAAATAGTTCTTATCCTAAATAACAGAACATTTGTATGGCCTTTGGGTCAATATTCAACAATTCAAAATAACTCACGAAAAGTATCAGTAACAATTAAATTCACTGTTTAGATTCAAAACGGAAAACGCATCTGCTGGCCGTTAATTGGCTATGTGAAATGCCGAGAGAGATAGTATTCGATCGTACTAGTGCGCATGCGCGACCAATTCGAAGCAAAGAATCGCATGCTACTGTCGCCAACGCATTCATTCGGCCCTTACCGTTCATTTGATTTGGTAAACTATGCCAATTTTATGAGTGATTCCTTTCATTATTACGTAAATCAAAAAATTTATAAATGATAATAATATATCATTTTTAGAATGATTTTACAAATGCAATTACGTAAATTAAAAATTAAATGAATAAATCATAAAAAATATTCATTTTTTAAAATCGTCTTACAATCCAAAGACATGCGCCGCATCTACAGCATGTATGGACCGCACGCCTCTGGTATAAAACTATACGACCATACTTATGTTATATTAATGCTTATATGTATTCTTTGTTTGATTTAGTTACTAGCTGTAATCTAGGTATTAATAAAATTAATAATGAAAAGGTTGGGAATTGAAAAAACAACTTTCCGTATCGAATCAACAAATAGTAACCATCATTTATTAGTTAATTATTAATATCCCTAACATTTTTCTTACACTTCTAAAAAAATATTTAACAATAGAAAATATATAATCAATAATTGTTTAAAAGACTTTTAATTTCCTTATCCGTATTTTTATGTCTACATAGTTCAGCTTCGTCACTTTTTCGTAACCAGTACAGTCCATTTTCTTTATCATATTTTCCAAAGTAGCACTTCGCAATATATAATCTAAAAAAATTATGGAAAGTTAACGTGAAGTAAAGTGATATTTTATATGTTTAAAGACCTATTTTCTTTTTCTCCATCGGGTGCGATTTCTTCCACCCTTTTGAGGCTCTTCAGAGCATCATCGTAGGTGAAACATGGAAATTCTGGGAACATATATGAAGCTGCTTTTCTTTCCAACCAACTTAATTTTGCTATCTATAATTCAAAGAAATTATTTTTGCATTTTTTAAATACTGTTATTATATTTTACCTCATATTGATAAGCACCGAGTAAATGCCATAGTAACCAATCATTAGGACTGTATTCTAAGGCTATATCTAAATGCGTTTTGAACAAGTGGCTATCACTAATTTTATCATTGATGCTTGTTTGTAGTAAGGCGCGGTTGCCATATAAAATAGCGAACCATTTGTGTACGTGAATGTCCTTTTTGATTTCGAGACCTTGTTTACAAAATTCCAATCCTTCGTTGATGAGGCGACGTTTTTCGTCCAAGTTGTCGGTCGCTTCGGCGAGCTTTTGACAAATTTGACCTAATCGCCAGTAGACATTAACATTTTTGGAATGATTCAAAGATAAATTTTTTAAACGATCGAACGCTTCGTGCAAGTCAATCGTATTTTTTTCGAGAAGACGTTCTATGTCTTTTAAATCTTGAGTTAGATTCACTTCAGTTTCGCTGTCTTCCTCGGGTAGTTCAAATTCGGTTTCATTGTCAAAACTATAAAAAGAGTCGCGGTCGCTTTCGAGGACCGTGCAGAAAGATTCGGAATCTATACTTGAAATCACAGACTTTGGTTTTTTACGACGAGATCTGCAACGTGGCAAAATTAATTTTTTCAAAATTTAAAAAAAAAAAAGTAATTTACCTGTTGAACTCGGGAATGTACTCTTTCTCTTTTCGCGTCCCACGTTGAGATTGACTTCTAAAATATTAAAAAGTTAATAAGTTGTTTTTAGGAAAAATAAGTTTTCGGTTACAGTTGTTTCTTTTTTTCGTCTTCACGCAAATAGTCGGCAATTAGAAGAGATGCGATTGTGACGACTCCAATGACGCCCGCAAATACAAAACTCCATAGTGTCGCTTGCGTCGGCATCGCGAAAAAGTTTTGTGAAAATTTTGCGAAAAAATCTTTCGAATTTTTTTGTCATATATAGCAAACAACCGCCATTATACGTGTTATGTTTACAGTGTCGCGATTTTTTTTTAAATTTTACACTCCTGACTAAAGTCCAATGTACCGACACTCAAATGCATTAACCTAAGCGCATCTTAATACGTTTCTCTCAATTATTTCAATCATTTGAATATTTAATTAAATTTTTTACGATAATGTTGACACCATTCTGCGTGACAACCTCATGTTAAAATTTCGAATCACTGCGCGTGGCTAAAGCCGCTAAAGCGGGCCTTACACGAACAGTAGTACCGTCAGTTTTCCATATTAATAGGTTTGTTCCTATCGTTCCTATTGCCCTTCTGATGATGTTCAAACACTGACAAACAGACAAAGACCAAGACATCATTAACCAAGAGACAAGAGAGTGAAAAACATAAAGTGATAAATTCGCTCGAGTTACAAACTGGTTACCCAGTGCTTAAACACCTCCAAATCAGTGTCAATATAAGCGACTGTCACGAAAACGTACGTACATAGCTCGACTCTCGGCCTAATACGGTCGAGTGGCGGTAAGCTGTAACATTTCTTCACTCACTCTTGTCTCTTGGTCAATGTGTCTTGCTTTTTGTCTTTCTGGCAGTGTTTGGGATCAAAGTATGGAACAACCCTATTGAAATACGAACAATACTGATGGAATTACGTTGATATTGAAGTAATCAAAAGTAACTCAAAATTGTTTGGTTCCATAGTATCAGTATTGGGAGACGCCGCGCCGCTAACGTGATAGTGATTGGAAGTGCAACTGACAGTCCTGACAGTAAATTTTCATGTAAGGCCCGTTAAACACATTGAAAATATCTTTGGTATCTTTTACACAATGCTTGCGTTTAATATTACGGTTAGTAACTGTCACCAAAATTCAGGCCCCTCTTTCTTAATGGACACTCTGGACATGTGCCCAGGACCCCACGATCATTAGGAGCCTGGTATGCTGAAAAACATAGATTTTGAAGAAATAATTAAAGATTTTGCCTATTTTAAATCTAGAACGGTATCTTTTCAATCATTTTAGATTTTTCCACCTTTGACTATCTAAGCAATAAATAAAATGCTTAAGATTTACTTTTGTGTATTCTTCGATTTTGATTTTCTCAGATTTTCTATTCACATAATATGGCTGTCAAGTTATAAAAACAAATCTATGCATATATAATTTCTTTGCTTATCGTAACAAAACACCCGCTGTGCTATGTAAAAAACATAGATGCCTCACTATCCTAATGTGCCCAGTAACTACAATAGTTTAAAAAAGTACTAGGGGTTTGTACTAACAAAAAAAAATCTGCTGCGAGGCGTCACAGTACTTTCTTTTCTTTCATTTATGAAACTCGCTGTTGGTTAAAAGAAATATAAGTACTTTATAACTATACATAAAAACAGAACTATATATGCATACAATCTATAATATGTACTATAACATATATATACCAATTCCCAACTTTCATCCCAGAACCGTCCTTATTCGAATTTTCCAAAGAAGAAGTTTCAAATAAAAGTTGTCAGTGGCATCAATTAGTCTAAGAACTATAGAAAGTTTTAAAAAAACGTTGAAGCCGTTTTTCGAAAAAAATTGAAAAATCTCAAAAACTCCTAGAATAAAGTGGAGCTTCCGGTTAACCGATTTTAACCAAAAGTTTCGCGGCACAACTAGATATAATATGAAGGCAAAAATCCAAGTTTGGTGTAATTCGGATGAAGCTTTCGATACGATATGGCTGTCATACACAGACACACACACAGATGTTTCTAAAAACCACTTTTTTTGACTCAAAACATGTATTTTCTGTGAAAGCTCGAATTCGACCCAATTACAATACTTCCTTTACTATATAGTAGTAAAAGAAAGTAATACAGTCGAATTGAGAACCCCTCCTTTTTTTTGAAGTCGGTTAAAAATACTAATGAAATAGAATAATCATGTAAGGTTCAAAAATACTGATGGAAAAGAGGAGAAAGCAAGAAGTAAATACTGTTAATCATCCTGTTAATATTGTTACTAAAACTTGAACGACTTGAAAGTAGTACTGGTGTTACTATTCGTGTAAGGTGTGCTTTACGCTAACAGATTTGACATGTTAACTGTTGACAACTTCATAGCTGTTCATTTACATTTGGTGCATTTGATAAATTCATAAATTTCTTTCAATTTCATTTGGAAATTGAAAATTAAACACAATGTGGTATGAAATTATACCAACATTCGGCATAATTACGGCCGCTTTCTGTGTACCGGGCCTAGCCATATACAATCTCAACAAATTGGTTTATGGAAATCCATTTCGTCGAGATATGACTGAACGATGGAACCGATTAATGTTTCAACGAGACGAACGACTCACTGGAGATGCATACGTTCAAAACGGATTAGAATCTATTCCTGATAAAGACTAAACAAATCATTTATCTAAAAATTGTAGTTCTTAATTTATGTTCTGTACAGTATAAAATACAATGCTATTCATATACGGGCTGGTTATATAATTTTATCCTCTGAAAATCCTTTAATAACCATTTAAAAATTCCTTGATCCTATAAGTTCAGAACTTGAAAAGTTTTTGTGTTTATTTAAATGGTAGATAAAGTTTTAAATTGTTAAATTGTATTTTATTTGAGGAAATTAAATATATTTACTTGAATGTAAGCGCATTCCTATTGAAATAATAACATAGACGCATGTGCAGTTGGTTGAAAAATTAAGACGTCAAGATGGTGAATCAGTCACTATAATAAAAGAAAAACATAAATAACACCCGAAAATACAATGTAAAATCGGGAAAAACTACGTAAAAAATGTCGGAATATGTTGCTAATGTGGCCGAGCAGTATTTCAGTTCGTTGAACCCGATCGCGGCTCGCATTCACGCCGACATAACCGAGACGAAAAACGCCTATGAAAAACTATGGGACCAGCTAAGTCCCAGTGAACAATCCCAGATCATCGACGAGTCTATAATCGCTCCCGAGATTTCACTCCAATATGGGCTGGTCGAGGCCCCAACTGATAAAAGCTACGCTCAAAAGATAATCCACGAGGAAAATGTCGCGTATCGCGACGAATTCTCGGCGCCCTTCAGCTACAAAACGCCATCTCAAATGGACCTACGCGTCTTTTCCGATCAACCAATCCTTCCAGGAAGCCCCATGCTGAAATCCCAAATCAAGCCAAACAATTCAAAAAAGAAAGAAATCCTAATCGATGATATATGTGTAATAACCAACGACAATGACATCTCGACCCATGGTATTAAAAATCTGAATAATTAAAAAATTCGTTTTAATAAAAACATAATAAACACTTTTAGATGACCTCATGTCAACGTTAACGTCTAACCAAAACATAGACGATATCCTTAATGAAACACCGTCTGAACACGGCCAAGACGAAATCACTTGCTTGCTCTCTAACGATGGAGTTAAAAAGACTGGCTACGATTTTCTCGATAACTGGTGATCGACTTATTCTCTCCTTTTTTATTACACAACGTCAATGCATTTTCTAATATTAAATAATATCCAATATCTAACTCAATTAGATTTAAATACATACTAATTATTACTAATCTAGTAGGAAACCTAAGAGAAGAGAAACGCGAGCTGATGGCTCTCAATTGTACGCTTTGTATTTTATACTTTTGTACTACCTATATATTATGATATACAGTGATTTACGTTACAGATGAGAAAAAAATAAATCGGTTTATTTAACCATGAAAATATCCTAGTTTAATCCGATCTTAACGAATGTCTAACGGGCCCCATACACGTTGAGATCTGTATCGCGTCAGGTATAGGTATCAGAATCTGTATCGAGGTTGCAGTACAGTGATACATACAGCGATATCACCTGATACCTACATACACTGTGAGATTTGTATCAAGATACTGATACTTGCAACATGTATCGATACAGATCTCAACGTATACGAAGCCCATAAGATAGTGGTGACTTGTTACAAAAGATTTTGGAGAGGCATATTTCTATATCCTAATTTTACAATCATATTACGGTTAAAATTTATAAATGTTTTTCCAATTAGTAGAAGAACAGGGTAGGGTTCGTTTTCCCGCACTACGAATTAGGTTTATTGTAATCCTAATCTACTCATAATCCTTGCAAAACAAGAATTTCTACTTATTCCAGGTTCAGCATTCTGTGAGTCCTAGAGAGTCATTCTAGAGTCCATGTACTAAGCATGGTATGGACACTACTACTTTACGGACGAATTATACGTCGGCTTGGACCAAACTGTAGCCAACATAATAATTTTAACTAAAGAAGTAGTTGGTAATTCAGTGTTTGTGATGACTTCTGTCAATTAACAAGTATATGTCTTATAGGTCTTATACTTTGCTTCCATTATTGTGGTATCGCTTTGGTCCAAACCTTTCAAATAACGTGTGGGGGGGAGTACTAAGTGTCCTTACTCTGGTACTAAGCTTTTAGTGATATTTATAATAGTAGAAGATCCGAACCTACATCGACCTTCATCGAGTTGATAATAGAATGAAACATATTTTATCATGAATTTAGTAAATTGGAAAATATATTAAAAATAGGTTGGCTAAAGAAATTCTGGACAGACTATTTTTAAAAAAATATTGCAACAAATAGAAAACATTTTACACATTACACGCGACTGCGATGTTGGGTCCTTTATTATTACACAGTATACTTACCTCGGATCTCTTTGTCACATATTTCCACGCGCATTAAAATTTAAATCTTTAAAATTCGCAAACCCCTAATAGAACCGAACGTTTTTCAGATAAACCTATATCAACGTGTTCGCAATAAAACAGCTTATGATATATAAATTTCTTTCTATTATCTTGATGTTGCAATATTATTTAAAAATATATTTTTTTAAATAATTAAAAATAGTCTGTCCAGAATTTTTTTAGTCAACCCATTTTAATATATTTTCTAATATACTTAATTCATGATAACATATGTTTCATACTATTATCAACTCGGTGAAGGTCGATGTAAGTTCGGATCTTAGGCTATAACTGTTTGAGCGTCATAGATCTCATACAGATGTCGCTACTTCATGGGGACTTCGCAGTCAAATATGACGTGGATTGCACGTTCGTCCTCCCCAAAGTCTGCATTTTAGGTCCTCTTGGAATATACCCACTGTTTGCAGATAGTTTCTTAGTCCCCAGTGTCTGGCCATTAGTCCCGTTACAGTCCTGAGTTTTTTCCATGTTGAGTATCTCCACATTGAGCGAGTAGCAGATTCTCTCCATCACTTTTATTAAGTTTCTAGCTAGTTTCTAAGCTTTGAACTCACGAATAGAGAAATCGAATCAACACAATCATCAGCCTCTTAACTGCCATCAGTCCTATTATGCCCTGGCATTCATTAAAATTGAACTCGATTGTGCTTTATCAGGTCCTCTAGCAGTTGATGGTACTCTAAAACCAGCTTAGAGAAATGTATGTGTATATTGTTCTGTTAATTTTTTTTTGTTCAGTTTTTCTAAAATAGTTCCAATAGTTGGAAGCATAAAGAAAAAACAATTTGTTTCAGAATTGATAGAGAAGGTTATTCTGAACAACATACTAAAAATCCTCACTAAACGGGTCTGAGAGTTGGACGGGTAGAGATTATATTGAATTTATTACAAAAAATGAGCAATGAATTTTTTCATTAGGATGCACATTTAACGAGGTAAGAAATGGGGGAGTTACAACTAGTAAAAAAACTAATGTTGGTGCAGTCAGTGTTCATTAATTCATACTTTTGGTATAGTTTAATAATAGAAACTACCAAAGAAGCGACTAACGGAAAATTATAATCTTAGATATTACTGATTTCTAATCAGTGTTCTGTGAATTACTTAATGTAACACTTTAAAAATAAAACTTCCTGATTAACAAACTAAAAGTTACTACCGCTATAGTATGAGCATTTTGTGCAGGGGGAATTGAAAAGTTCTCTTTTTGATTTTTCTCCAAACATTTCGAAAATCGTGCTCTCTGTAGTAAATTATCCAGTCTACAAAATTAAAGTAAATAATTTTCCTTTCAAGTAGACTCTTTTTATTTTTCTCTAAAATAAATATTTAATGAGATAGGGGTGGGGGAAGTTTCAACAATTAAAATGTAATGTGTTGTTAAGAAAATTGAGTAACATTGTTTTGTTTTCAAAACCATTACTTGCAAAAATTTTAGTGAACTAGGTATATCACAAGCACATTTTAGTGATATTGAAATACCTTACATTTCAATTGTTGAGACTTTCATCTCTTTTATCTCGTTAAATACTTTTCATTTTAGAGAAAAAATTAGTTAAAAGAAAAATTAACTTACTTTAACTTTCTTTATACTTATTTTTCACTAGAAACCACCATTTTAAATATATTTTTGGAAAACCAAAATAAGGTACTTTTTAACCCCTTCCTCAACCAATGCTCACATTAGGTCGATAAGGGGACATTCATAAATTACTTATTACTTATTATTTAACCCTCTTCCCCCTATTGTAAGAAATCATAAGATTACAACCACTCACCCCTTCCCCTTCATAAGAAATTTCCGTAAAAAATAAATATACTTATAAAATAGCCGTTTAATCAGAGCGATTCTTAGTTCAAAATAGTAAAATTTTCATTTCAAAATCATACGTAAAATCAGATTGTCTACCCCCCCGGCGATATAAAGAATTGATAATTTTCATAAAAGTCTACCCCTCCCCCTTAAATGGCTTAAGTAATTTTAGAATGGCCCCTAAGGACTTTTGGTATGTTATTTAGGAAAGCCTTCTCTACTGCTTGCCGAAAAAAAAAACAGATGATACAATTTATTTCTGCACATGTTGTTTAATTAGCTGGATACAAATTAGTTATAAATATAAAAATAAATGTTGTTTGAAGAAATATTGATTCCTTTGCCTCCATATATGAGCCGACACTGCCCTAAGCTAAATAAATAAAAGCAAGACAATTTTCGAATGAAATTCACGGAATGTTAATATGGCTCAATCATCCACGTGAAAAATAAAAGCTCGTGTCGATTGACGAATCGGAAATGCATGTAAATCGTTGATCCACATCCAAAAAATCATTTTTTTCTTTTGATATCCATTGTGAAATTGCCATTGATAAGCTTGTGACCTATTGATTGTGTAGACAGGAAAACATGCCCCATTTACATATCTCACCTGTCTATATTTGAATGAGATGATCTAGATTTTATTTTTAAATATATTGACGACGAAACGGTTTTTTACAACTTCCCTGGATAAATTGTAATCGCTGATGATATGTGTATGTGAGTTTGACTGACCCCATTTTTATACTCGAAAAATCAGGTGAATGTTAATGGGCGCGATGTAATGAGGCAATGAAAGCATAGAAATTTTTCACGATTGATGAGAGTATGTTTTATTTTTGTTTGTTTGTTTTAAATCGTAAATATTAACTGACTTTTTTCAAGACTCGAATTACTATAATGAACAGTCACAACAAAATTTGGAGTTATAGATATCTATCATAGCTAACCATTTTAGCTTATTACACATTTAGAATGTTACATGAAAGAGTGTAAATGATTGTACTAAGTAGGATTAGTCTTCTTTAGTGGTGGATTAACCAGCAGACTGAATATGTTTGAGCCTAGTAGGAGGCAGTAAATTTGGATTTAAACATTTTAAATACAAATCGTAACATTGCAAAAAAATTGTAGATAATTTATTTGATTGTGAAGTAGTACTCGTATGTCGAATTATAGAAGTAAGTAGAGTAGAGGTGGCAAAATTTGAATAGTTTATTAGAACAAAATATTTCACGGAGTTTCCAGTACTTCCTATAAATAGCTAGCCTCCTCTACCTACAGCGCTTCCTAAACACCTCTTAGTTGTTTTTTTTTTGTAAATGGAGCGTGAAGAATTTTTATATCTGCAAATGTTCTTAAAATTTTAATGAAATTTGGTTGAATAGCTAAGATAGTAAAATAATATACTAGATATTCTATAGTCACACCAACGTTGTGTATGACAACAGACAACAGTCTGTATTATCAAGAGAACATTATAGTATAACATGATTGACTAACAGACATGCTGGAGGCTAACCATTGAGAATAACAACTTGAATTTTGAAAGTATTATTTCTGAGTGGACTGTGGTACTCACTAAAGAAGGATTTTTCAAAAATTCACCCCAAGTAATTCGAAAAGGTTGTTAACGATTTTGCATTTTTCAAAGTATTTCTTTTAAAATATCAATTTTTGCAAATTCTATAAACCGTATTTGCCGGACGATAAGACGCACCCCAAAATGTATCTATACTTTTTTTAGAATAAAAGTATGCTTTGGACGATAAGACGCACTGACACAATTTTTACAAAAAATCAAATATTTTAGTTCCTTTATTTATTTTAATTCACCATTGTAACACATAGGTATTTATTTGTAGGTATTAGTTTATTATTATTTATTATTATTATTATATTATCGGACCATAAGACGCACCCTGATTTTAGGTCTAATATTCAGAGTAAAAAAGTGCGTCTTATCGTCCGGCAAATACGGTATATAAGATTCTATATATTCTATATACATATTTATATTTCTTATATACTTCTTAAATGTTAGGTATATATCAATCTGTATGTAAAAAATCATAAATCTTCAAACTGTTGTAGTTCCTTAATTCGTTCATTTAAAGGTTGAAATTTTTTTTAAGATAATTGTTAAAGAAGAGGTCTCAAATGACTGATTTTTTTAAAACCGACCAAAATGCCTTTTTTACTCATTAATGAGTTTAGTTTATTATCAAATTTTACGTGAACGAAGTCACTGGTAGTCGCTAGTTTTATTATTTCATTACTTTTATGTTCGTATTACGTACATTACGTAGTGTGCAGGGCCGACTTTTTGATGCCATAGGCGAAAAAAATTCTGCACCTTCAATAAAGTGTCTTCGGCTGGGTCTGCGAGGTCGGTATAGAAATTCGGAAAAACTTCCTAAAATTTTCCTATTTTGTAAAATATCTTAAATAAAATAAAATAGTTTTCTTTCACTATTCATTACCAAATAATTTGTCTACCTAAACTAATAACGCGCAAAAGTACTAAACTTTGTTTTAGTTAATGTTTTTTAATCCCCAAATTAAAAAAAATCCTCAATTTTTCACCCTATATATAGACCAAAGCCAGTCTTGATAATGTGATGTATAAATAAAATGAGAATGATCACTAGGTACTTAACTTCTACTGACTTACACGAATTAACGTGATTTTTGTCAAGAGGTAATTTATAGCGTGTAAATTGTATAGCTGTTATTTTTCCTGAGAAATGAATGATTCCTATAGGGCAGTGTTTCCTAAAGTGTGGTACGCGTACCCCCAGAGGTACGAGAAGAATTTGGTGGGCGTACGCGTTGTACTGGAGTTTGGTGAGGGTACTTGTTGCACTGTGTTTGTTGATGAAAGTGATTGTCATCAAGCTATATCCATTTTTAGTCAAGGGGTACCTACTCAACGTTTACGAAAATTAAAGACTTGGAGTACACATATGCTAGAAGTTTGGAAAACACTGCTATAGCCTATAGGGATCAATTTTTTTATACTAAAACGGCTAAACCGATATTAATTGATACTTTGGTATAAATTATGATATATTAGATTGTGAAATACCACAAGAAATACTTTTTATCATGGAAGATTCTCTGGTTTCTAAGGAAAAGCTATTATTTCTTTGTAATAAAACAGTCTAATTGATCTTAATGAAATTGGTTATTAACGAATCTTATCGTAGGTTTTTAGAATACTTACCATAATTTTTTTTACCGCAAACGAAACGGGAAAGGGTTGAACTAGTTGAATTCTAAAACATAGATAAACTTGGAATGATTTTTGATTTTTTTTATCGTCCTTCAAAAAATAAGATATGAACCACCTGTAGATAGTTGCTCGGATATTTACTTATTTTTTTGATGGATCCAAGAAATTTCGATACAAGGCCCCCTCACCTACGCCATTGGTTACAAGTTATTTAAATCGTTTTACTACGTAGATACATGAAGCATAGAAAGATTGTAATCGATCATTAGACTAATTTTAGATTTTTTTTCTTTCTAAATTACTCGAAAGTGAAATGATAATAAATCTGAAAAGTTTAGTGGCTCGAGTAAACATTTTATTAATTTTTTTTTTGCTTTTAACACGAGGGAAATTGTTTAGTTGTTTCTTTTTATAGACGAAACATTGAAAATTGATTTTTTATTTGTTTATTTTTTTTTAAATTCGTTGTGAAATGCATTTATAATTTGCGGCCGCAAAGTCTGGAGTCACCGGGATGTGTCTGTCTCGATACGATATTCTGATGGCAGACGTGCAGACTAGCGGCCGAGCGGTTTTCGGCAAATGCAGATTTGGTGGTGCGATGCTCGGTGACGTTTGCGGGCAGCGATAATTTTGGCACGCGGCCCAACAAGAGTCAAAACGCTACGGTGAATTATAGGCGCATGGCGATGGAAGCCGCGTCGTCTGTGGGAGGTGAAAACACACCTTGAATCCACAACGTTATTATTATTTTTTTCAAATCGTTTCGACAAATTCATAGGCAAAACGTGAAAATCGTTTTTCTCGACTCAAACACTGTCTCATTCAATACGTGACTTGAGTCTTTGTTTTCCGCGTTGAACAGAAAAAATTTTCTTTTTGCGGGAAATTTAAAAATAATTTTCACTGTACATTTGTGCCTTCTTTGTGTGTTTATATTTATAATGCTGGAAATATCAAGTTTGCCAAAACTTTGTGCCACCCTGGGCGACCGGCTAAGTTTATTTTATTATGTGTTGAATGCATAAGTGCGTGTGTAGAAAATAGATATTTTAAAAAAAAACTTTTAAAATATTATGTGTTAAAATTATCTCTAGGGAATAGTTATTTTTATATTTTTTATAATTAAGTGTAAAATGCAACCAAAAAAAGTCTGATTTTTTTACCAAGTCGAAAATGAAATGGTAAGTGTGAAACCATAATTTTTAGTTAGATACGATTAAATGCTTTAATTAAAGTTTGCTTTGTCGGTTAAAATTTAAACTAAAATGCTTAAACAATGCTATATTAAAAAATTAAATCTTCCTATTATATATCTATAATTTTCCTAAAGTTTCAAGTCAACTATTGTTAAACTTTGGAAGACAGAATTTTTAGAACTTCATCTTATTAGGGCGTGTTTTATCTCTACTGATTGTGAGTACTTTAAATAATCCCTTTTTTAACTTCTTTTAACTTTAACTCCATAATTTAGTTAATACGGACACGATTTTTCAAAAACTAAACTTTCGATATTTTTAAAAATTTGCACTTTTCTTCTATATAGGTGCCTTTTAGTAATCAATGATATTTTTTTTTTCGATAAGAACTTTTCTTACAAAACTAAAAGGTACAAGCTATTCTGTACGTAGCTTTCGAAGAAAAATACATGGATTAGGAGATACCGAGCAAAATCTGAAACAAGTTCAAAATTTTCACGGTTTTTCTTCTATAAAAATGTTTCCACAACTTTTCAAGAGTTACAAACTTGGGAATACATAGCCCTAATGGGTCCAAACAATATACTAAAAAATCAGAAATACCTACATAATTTTTTGCAAATTTAGCTATTTTTATGTCGATTTTGACTGGCCTACTAGTTTTGATCACAATTGTATTTTATATATGAGCCGGTCAGTGCACTTTTGCATCGATTAACTCCACTTTTTAAACTTTTATAAATTTTCATGTCAAAACACTTGGTTGATTCCTAACTTTATATAGGTATCCGAAATAAATTATTCTAATAACAACTAATAACAGCTCTTAATGACAATTTGCTTTTTAGCTTTTTCATAAGAGACAATGTATTTCAGAAGTCAATTTTATCAATTTACTCAACTTTTTGCATTACGGAGTTAATCGATTTGTGCACTGAGCGGCTCATATACAGAGATTTTGTTCGATCAAAAGCTATATTCACTTAGATATTAACAGAAAGTATTCGATTTTGAATTTCTTACGAAGCTTTCCAAGCTATTTTGACCATTATGAGGACTTTTTTCTAAAATATTTCCAAAAACCAGGTCATAGCGGTAGAAGTTTCCAAAGTTTTCACTGAAATTTTTTACAAAATATTTTTGAAACGTTACTGTTCTATATGGTTAAAATTTTTAATAAAATAATTGTTTTAATTGTAATTTGAAGCCGCTTCGACTAAACTTTAGGCATTATATAGGTCATTTCGCCAAAATTGGAAGTCTTGTACAGAAGAGTCAATATTTTGATTACAAAAATTTTAATTTGACCTTTGAAAAATTTCTAGTCACCTAGTTTTGATTCCTATCCTTTTGTGGGTGGTATTAGCATTAATTGTATTAGTAAAGGGATGGTCAGCCCAAATGATATATTTCGGGCCACTTTGAAAAAGTATCTTAATTCATAACTTTTCGGGCAGCATATAAAATAATAGATCGCCATATTAGATTTAGAATCAGTAATGAATAAAGACATTTTTGGAGTGAAAAATTGAAACAGATTGAGTTATTATTGTATTTAAAGATTCGTCAAGTAAAGTGGTTAGAGATTTGTTAAAATGAATTGTGTTTGACCTGTTGATTTTGAAATGAAATATTTTGGGAGATCAATGCTTGATATGCTTTGATGTTTAAATAATTATATATTAATATTGAACTCGAGTTTGATTCGATTTCATGTTCAATTTAAGCTAAGTATTTTAAAATTCAAGTCAAGTAATAAATCCTCTACTGTGTTTATTATTATTCTTACATGCAAATATAGATATAAAAAAGTAATGATACTTAAAGCACATTATAAAGATGATGAAATATGAAAAAATAAAAATAAGTAATGTAAATTAGTAATGCATTTGTTTTCGCTACTTCAGTCATTATAAAATAAATTTATTTTGTAAAAATGTGATAAATCTCACGGGCTGAAAACATGTTCCAGACATGTTCCAGGTCTGTGGGTTAGCAACCCTTGTATTATTTATTATGACGTTAATTCTAATCTATGGAAGTTACTTAATCGGTAGCATAAACAAGATTATGACAAACCATATTGTCTATAGTTCTATACACTAGCGTAATTATTAAGCTGTATAAAGTCAATAAATATTATAGCTTAATCGAAGCTGTAGTGTGATCTTAGACCGCCCGGTACGAAAGAATAAACTGGCGCCCTCCTCATCGCCATCGTATTATCATCTTTAAAATATATTGGAAAATTATGAAATTATACAAAATTTAATTCACTACTGCATTACTAAAAAATTTTACAAGGTTAAATCAACACCTTTGATGTAACATCTTTTATTATGTGGTATCTTTATTATTTGGCGCTCGGTGGCGGGGCATCGCTCGCATCACTTATGCTACTGCTCTGAGCAAGATAAAGTAAAAACACGCTCTTTGTCCCGTTTTCTGTTTGTATCTCAAAAACGAGGCATCCAAACGGAAAAGTTATTCTTTATGAAATAACAAACAATACATGTCCTACAACAATGTCTTAATAAGTCAATAGATTGCCATTTTACTTTCTTTTACTACTATATAGTAAAGAAAGTATTGTAATCGGGTCGAATTCGAGCTTTCACCGCAAATACAGGTTTTGAGGTCTCGTGAGTCTAAAAAAGTGGTTTTTTAGAAACATGTCTTTGTGTGACAGCCATATCGTACCGAAAGCTTTGTCCGAATTTCACCAAACTTGAAATTTTGCCTTCATATTATATCTAGTTGTACCGCAAAGCTTTTGGTTAAAATCATGTGGAAAACTCCACGTTATTCTAAGATTTTTTAAATTTTTTTTCAAAAATGGCTCCAATGATTTTCTTTAAACTTGCTGTAGTTCTTAAACGCATTTATGCCTACAACTTTTATTTGAAACTTTTTCCTGGGAAAAGTAAAATAAGGAGGGTTCTGGGATTAAGGGTGGTAGTTCGTATATGCATAGAGGCTGTATGCATATAGTCTGCTTATATAGTTATAAAGCAATTATAAACTATAGTTCTTTTAACCAACAGCGAGTTTCATAAATGAAAGTAAAAGAAAGTACTGTGACGCCTCGTAGCTGATATTTTTTCATGAAAAACTGGTTGACGTTTACTATTTACGATGGTATAATTTTTTGATTGTTGTATTAACTTTTCATTAATAATAGATATTTAAAAGCAAAGGAACTGAAATGGGTCAAATCAATTCGTTGTCTGACTTATAGACGATTTCCTGACCAAGAACTTGTGATCAGCTAGGAAGCCAAAAAGTATTTTTAACATTCATTTTTTTACATACCGCAAATAACATAGGATAAATCAATACTCATAGTTCAATTATCCACACACAAAGTTTCTATTTTTTTTTTAATTTTAACTCGGTCATGTTTATAAGCTTAATGCTCCAATCTGTTTAATATCATTGAAATAATTTGATTCAAAGAAAAATAAACAGCTTATCGTTGCTCAACAAATCCTAACTTAGCTTATTCTGCAAGTACTATGCAAACAAAAAAATATTTTTTTTATATTTTTAACATTGAAATTTTCTTGGGAAATCTGTAAGTTTTACAATATAAAAACTAAACGTTTCCTTGAACTTCTTATTCGAGCCGTCCTCGTAGCTTCATTTGATTGAATTATTTTTACTTTTGATCACCATGTAGTGGTGAAACATCACGTAGTAGACGTTCTTTCTACAATATGATTAAGTATATATCTATATTATAGAGTTTATAGACCGAAAAGTTCGAATGAAAAATATTAAAATAGGCCTCGTAATTTAAGTCTTTTGTCATTTACTTGTAACTATCTATAAATAAATAGAACTCGAGTAAAAATCTAATTTTATTCCTTGTAAACACACAATAAAAATTTACGAGTTTTTTGAGCAGAAATAGAAAGATTCATTTACAAAAATTAAAACATTATTTCAGTGATTATTACATTCGCTTAGGTCTCATGGGAATTTCCCTAATGAATCATGAAAAAATACAGGTGAAGGCTTGTTAAAGTCGGGTAACTATATTTATTTATTTTTTTAATTTTTGTGAAATTATGAAATTGAAGAGTTGAGGATTAGATCGTTTATTAGCTGGATAATTTACTATTTGATTCATCTGAAATGTTTGTGCGATTAATCCAAATTTACGAGCAAATTTATTACAAAATCAAGTGGAGTGTTTTATTTATTTTTTTTTTTACTAAGTGGTGGGTGTGGCAATTGTTGATGTTGCAATCGGTTATAGGTTGCATATTATAAGGAGACAACAATGCGATGCATTGAGGAAGAAAGCAGGTGGTTACCCGTGAGGCTGATTGTTGGGGGTCGGTGAACTGCATGAACTATTGGCCAATTAACTACCGTGATATGTAAATATGTTATAAGTCCGAGCTAAAAATATCCTGCACCGAAAAACCTCGTCTTTGTGTCACGCTGTGTCTCGCCGTACCAGCCATAAGCTCACCGATTTTCTCCAACTAATTGGTTCCTCATTTAATCCAATTTTCATTCACGATTGATTTTAGTAACAACTGGCCTTGAGGATGATGAAAAGCTAGATTTGAAAATCTTTTAAAATTGATAGGAAAATCTATTAAAGACCTTGAAAATTTAAATCCAAGAAAAGCAAAAACCAGCTCTAATAATTTTAATTAAATTTATCACTTAAATCTAGGACAGGCCATATGTAGAGTGGTCCGGATACAAAAGGCTTTTTATCCTCAACAAATAGTATCGCAAAGATTACATGGATTACATTGTTTCAGGACGAATTATATTTCAATTAAGTTTTTTGTCAGTGACGCTGGCAAATAACAGCTATAATGTACCTATACTATAAAATATTGCAACAATTAGATTTATTTGTTTGGATAATTGGGTTGAATTTTAAGAAAAATAAAATGCAATGGGGTCCGTTTTCAACGCAATTCTACCCCTTGAAAGTTTTGCCAAAATTTCACATTTTTTTCAACCTGTGAGATTTATGTGAAAATATATTTTCAAGTCACAGAAGCCGCAAGGCCGTTTCGCTCGGCCGTGTTATTTAAAGAACCGAACGAAATCTGATCGTTGGAGAAAAAACATACCTATAGTATATTTTAATTTTAAAAACGTGAGCATAATAATTAATTACATAAAATTCTAATAATACTTAGAATTTAGATTAATTGTTGGATTATCGAAATTTTCAAATACAATGACGTTGTACGATCAATGTACAATGTTGTTTTATACAATTTGATACACTTTACAGGCGTGTTATTGGTTTGATAAATTTTATATTTTTAATATTTGTGAATGTATATGAAACACATCGATAACGTATTAGATTGTTTAATACGACCCGTACTAGAAAACACTCCATACCACTAGTCTTGCAGTCTCAATGAACCCAATAAACAAAAGACATCTTGTAATTAATGCGAACAGTTCGGGATTATAAATGATAAATAAAATAATTTTTTTAAAAATTATCAAGTTTTATTAAATTTAATTAATATTTTTAGTTGTTTCACATTAAAGTTATTAAAATTAATGTTGAAAATGGAATATTTGAAATCGTTCAAGCCAACGGACTAGTTGAGTTGTGCCGCTAGTTTCATGGCAGTTGCGAATATTCAAGATGGTGCCAGTATTGATTTTTTCACCTACTAAACGTAAGAAATCTAAGTTTCTAATTACAAATAAACTATAATTCCATTTGAACAATTGCAATGATGTGATGCTAGATGAAATTATGCAAAATCTTTTCATCTAATTGAAACGGAAATGTGCATGTTTTGTATGTGAACTC
Source organism: Sisyra nigra (assembly GCA_958496155.1). Taxonomy (NCBI): domain Eukaryota; kingdom Metazoa; phylum Arthropoda; class Insecta; order Neuroptera; family Sisyridae; genus Sisyra; species Sisyra nigra. The sequence continues at coordinate 31,401,567 of OY292316.1, read as the reverse complement.
TACCTATATAGAAACCCCCCTATTGATTTTTGACATTTCAAATAATTGACTTTCATATTATATTTTCCTTTTGTTGTTTCGCACTTATAATTTGTGTGCACTTTATTTGGTTTTCCCATTGTTTCATCTCTTCAGTGTTAAATCTTGGAAATGTCAAAGTTAACTATTTCAATGGGTTCTGAAATTGTTGTGCTATATTGTTCGGAGTTGTATGCAATAAGTAGGTGGAATTACAAACATATTTTTCCTAGGACAATATAAATATAATATTAACGCCTTGCCAAATACTGCCTGTTGGTTTTTCTTGTAAGCCTAACGTTTTTCAATTATCTGTGCAAATTTTTTCATTAAAAATTCGATTTTTTTCCCAGGGTGTGCCATACGTTGATGATTTATTTGCATGCGACATGCAACTGTTATCAATTTTTTGACACCATGTCAATTATAACTTGAATTTTTCCCCTTTTTTAAAAGATACTATTCTTCTCAAGTTTTGAACCTACCCATCAAGTAAATTAATTTAAACATTTGTTATTAAAAAATTAACGTAATTATTATCTGTTATAGGCGTAGCAGATTAGCCAGTTCGCATACTGGTCTCGATTCCACAGACCAGAACAATAATATTAGGATGACCTCTGAGGATCTCCTACAACCTGGCCATATAGTCAAAGAACGATGGAAGGTATAACGCCTGGTGAATAGGCAATCAAAGATACATGGGAGCTCATATTTTGCGTTCGCAGGTTGTACGAAAAATCGGAGGTGGTGGTTTCGGGGAGATTTACGAGGGGTTGGATCTGGTCAGTCGGGAGCAGGTCGCACTCAAAGTCGAAAGTGCCCGCCAACCGAAGCAGGTGCTCAAGATGGAGGTGGCGGTCTTAAAAAAGTTACAAGGCCGCGACCACGTGTGTCGCTTCATCGGTTGCGGACGCAACGACCGTTTCAACTACGTCGTCATGCAGTTGCAGGGCCGTAATTTGGCCGAGCTACGACGGTCGCAACCGCGTGGCGCGTTCAGTCTCTCGACCACCTTGCGTTTAGGACTTCAAATATTAAAAGCAATAGAAAGTATACATGCTGTAGGATTTTTACATCGTGATATTAAGCCGGTGAGTTCCAGAATTCATATCACAAAATACTGTTTTTATAAAATTATTTTTTATCCAATCTTGGCTTTTAACACTAGTTATTATTTACCTATTAAAAATCGTCTGAAATTTACTTCGGCTTTATATTTTACTTATACACTATACTAATAACTATATCATAAATACTGTATATTGTTGTGATGATTCACTTAAGTGAATCTCGATGTTTAAAGCTTTTTCCACGAATTATATTCACGTTTTTAAAACTTTTCAATGGCTCTCACATAGTTTTCGCATCTTTTTCTAAAGGACTTCCACGTAGTTTTTAAATCGTAGTTTTTTTAAAAGTAATCTGGTAATGCTTCGATTTTTTAAAGTGACCACCACATTGCTTTCTGACCTTTTTTCAATAAGTGAGCCTTGCATTCTCTCGTAGTTTTTCGATAGGGACCCTCACTTTGTTTTAGAGGTCTTTTCCAATACTTGATTCCACGCTTTCCACTGTCTCCACTTTTCGTAGTAGTGACTTCATAGTTTTACGATAGTAAATGTATGGTTTGTAATCGAGTCGAAGTTTCGATTTCGAGTTTTCACTCCAAATACACGTTTTGAAATCTCCTGAGTCCGAAAAATCGATTTTTAGAAATTGCTCTACGCGTAACAGCGATATCGTATCGAGAGCTTTATTTGAATCTTACCAAACATGGAATTTTGACTGATTTAATTATGCCGCGAAACTTTTAGCAGAAAACCCCACTTCGTTCTATGGATTTTTGGAGGTTTTTCAGTTTCGTTCGAAAACGGCTCTAACAATTTTCTAGGCTGACAACTTGCTACAGTTATTAGACTCTTCAAAGCCAGCAATTTTTATTTGAAATTTTTCCTGTGAAAATTCAAATAAAAGGGGTTTTGAGGAAGAGGATGCGAGTTAGTATTTTACACCTGCAGTTTGATTCTGCAGGATGCTTTAGTTGACTTGAGAATTTCTGCTCTTAAGGATTATTTATAATTTTTTACCAATCGTGGGTTTTATTTATGGTCTTTTAACTAACAGCGAGTTTCATGTAAAAGAAAGTTTTTTTTACGCGTCGTAGCAGATATTTTTTAAAAGTGTCCCTCACATTGCTTTAGAGCCTTTTTCAATAGTAACTACACGTTTTTAAAACTTTTCTTAGTAGTGGCTTCCATGTGGTTTTCTCATCTTTTTTCAAAAGTGACCCCCCGTTTTATAATAAAAACCCCATTAGTTTTTAAATTATTTTTTGATAGTAACCCCCGCAAAGTTTTTCGGTAGTGACCATTAATTTGTTTTAGTTTTTTACAATAGTTAGCACCACTTTTCACAGTAGTAAACCTCGTAGTTTTCCTATTTTTTTAAAAAAGTGGCCCTCACATTGTTTTAGAGCCTTTACCATAGTAGCCTCCATGATCTTAAAATTTTTCACAGTAGTGACTTCTATATGGTACTCTCATCTTTTTCCAAAAGTATATTTTCCAAATAATGTTTTAAGTATTATTATTATTCAAAAGTGACCACCATATAGTTTTTCGTAGATTTAATGTTAGATTATAGGACTTATACAGTAAAATAAACATTTCATATCATAACTATTTCATATCAGTAAATAATTACCAGCGTAAAACGTCAATAGTAACTAGTTATCAATTATCTAATTATTTTTAAAGAGTAATTTTTCAATGGGACGACTTCCTCATAATGTGCGACGAGTTTATATGTTGGACTTTGGTTTGGCCCGGCAATACACTACTAGCACGGGGGAGGTGAGAGCTCCACGTGCGGCAGCTGGATTTCGCGGCACGGTACGCTACGCTTCATTGAACGCTCATCGAAATCGGGAAATGGGACGACACGACGATCTTTGGAGTTTATTCTACATGATCGTCGAATTTGTCAACGGGCAGCTACCTTGGCGACGAATTAAAGACAAAGAACAAGTAACTATTTTCAACATCCATTCTATATTTCAATTATTAATGGTTTTCATCTTCTCAGGTCGGTATAATGAAGGAAAAATATGATCATCGTCATCTCATTCGACATTTTCCCTCGGAAATTAGACAATTTTTAGAACATATTCAAGGCTTAGAATACGCGGATAAACCAGATTATAATGTAAATGGTTAATTTTTTATCATTCAGATAGATATTAAATTTGTATTTTTTTAGTTATTAATTGGGTTGTTAGAAAGATGTATGAAACGAAGATGTGTTAGAGAGTCAGATCCCTACGACTGGGAAAAAATACCTCAGCCGGCAGCTAATATTATAACATCGACCCATCAGCATCAGTCTCAACAGGTCGCTAATGCAACCGGAGGCCAGATAACGGCAGCTACCGACCAAATCGAAGGAGTTTCAATGGGAACTAATCACGTGTTGCGAGAACGAAGAACACGAGTCGTTGTCGGTCATGATAACCAAGAAAACGTCGAACCAACCGACAATAAAGATGTATGAATTGAATTATTTAAATATTTTAGAACTAGAAATCATTTTTTCTTTTAATTAAAGGCGCAAATAGAGTCGACTCGAAGACGAGTTGATGATGCCACGGCTCCTCTAGTCACGGAAACGCAGACAAATCCTCGGCCACCGGCAACGGTTGGTGTGGATAAGAACCATAATGCCACAGGAGTGGTGACCGCAGGTTGGGGTCACGTGGTCGATATAAAAGGTGTGGAAGGCAGTCCTAAGAAGCGACGAGCGACCAGCAATGTGGAACAGGAAACTAAGGATAAGCACGTCGATAATGAAACCGATGCGGTTGTCGCTTCGGCTAAGTCAAGTTCTGATACTAATAAGGGAAATCGAAATAATGCCAGTGTAGTTCGGTTACGAGTGATGACGGCACCAGCAACTGTTAGTGAATTTGCCGTGCAGCCTCAGACGCCCACAACGACCGATTTGGCATCGCCACGTGTTTTAACCGATACAGGAACACCACCGATAACGACAACTAAGGTAATTAGTAACTGAGATTTTGCATATTTTTAAAAAACTTGTCAGAAAATGAATTTAGGTGCCATTTTTACTTTAAGTATTTTTTCGGAGTTTTTAGTTAATAGTAAGGGGGTGTCGATTAATTACGTTAGGCGTTTCAGATAGGAGACTTAAATCATATCTTATCTTTAATAAGGAGGGTGACGAAGTCTCGGCAAAAATCTCGTAATTTTTTTTCTACAAAAAAGACAGGATAAATTACCGAGAAACTGGATGAATAAAAAATGTTTCTTCAATTAAATATGGCTAAATCTTACCCTTTAGGCAATCTCGACGGTAATTCCCACGACGCTCACAACGCCTGCACTTCAATATGTCAAAAACGCTTTAAAATTTTGCTGGGTAGACAATCTCAAGTCGCTGGCTTCTGGCATTTTGAAATTTTTATAAATTAATAAAAATAATAGGGTATAATTTAAAAATTATATTAACTGAACAGTTTCATTTAAAATTTCCGTAATATTCTTTCACTTTTTTGCTTTTAATTTTATATTTGCCTTATATTTTTATATTCTCTTTAAGTTTTATCTTATAATATTTTATTATATTGCACCAATTCAATTAATTTTTCTTCAAAACCCATTTAAAATACTCAAATTTTTTCAGTTATAAATTTGTGTAGTACTTACACATTTTTAAAATGACAGATACACAATTGACATTTGGCAGCGTCAAAAGTTGAAGTACATTCTACTTTGACGCGTCGTGAGCGTACCGTCCGTCGCGTCGCCGTCGAGTTTAAGCATGCCTATGGAATTTTATATCTGTTTAACAATAGGTTTTTTTTTGACATTATGAAGCGTCAGCGTCGTGGACGTCGAGTTTAACTCAGGCATTACCCACTAATGGCTTTTGTTTTAAAAATTATGTTTTTGTAGAAAAAAATCTAGCGCATTTATAATAGAAACATACATTTTGGTTTCGGGAGGGGGGTCGAGCCAAAACTTCCATCTCACGGGGGTAGGGTCTTAAAATCGTCCAACAACTCCTTTCGTAATTAATGGGCGCATACATGATTTAGGTGCATAAGGTTACATAATTGAAATATTTATAAAACTACAATATTTAGTATTATTTAACATTAACAATATTTAACATAAAAGGTTATATCGCAACTGTCTAAAAGTCTAAACACAAAAAATGTATGCAACCCCTGTATCTAAAAAAATCTTGAGTTTAACGGGAATCAAACTTAGCACTTAAAATATTTATTGTGGTCAATAATATATAGCATGTCACTAAACAGAAATTTTGTATCACACCAATCGCAGTTCCGTAACAGTGTATATAGAGCCTTTATATTATATATTAACATTATTATTATTAAAATTAATTATTTGTATTAATATTTATTTTAAAGGGTGGAGATGCTCCAACTTTGGGAACAAGTACACTGGAACGTGGTCGTCAAAGTTCGGCAAGTAAGCAGCAACAACGTCGTAGTCGTAGCGTCCGAGGTGATCATTCTGTAACCCAATTTGCGGTGATGGACGATGATAACGTGTCTCAGCAAGTGACGCGATACGGAGGTGGTGCCTTAACATTAGCCAGCCAGTGGAAGTCGCAGTTTGACGACAGCGAAGAGACGACCGACAACGACTGGAAGCCCGAAAGTCCCGAACATCCGAAAAGCCAACATCCCCTCGCATCGTTCGCTCAGAGTGAAACGCCGAATCGCGGCAGCCACACGCTGCTAGTGAACGATACGAAAACGCACGGTGGTGAAGTTAAAAACGAAAACGTGAACACGGACGTGGTTGACGTGGTTGCAAATGCCGTGTCGAACACGTTGAAAATAACGAACGGCGACAAAGCGGGTCTGCCGAAAGCGACGACGGACGGTGTGAAAAAGCGCGATGAAGTGATACTTTCCAGAATTAGTGAAGACAGTGAAGCGAGGTGAATACATTATCTCTCAAATATTTTCAATGGTTTTCCGCTGCTTATGTAGTTTTCTGTGGAACGCACTTGCTTTTTACTTTTTTTTCTTTGGTATTTTTCTTTTTGTTTAAAAATATTTTATTTAAAAAAAATGATGCACTTATAAAGGCTGATTTAAAAAACAGGTAGGCGCATTAGTAATGTATGTATTTTTAGTCTATCTATGTGCCTATTTGGTTTTGTCCAGCTGTCATTATTTTTTTTAAGTTTAAAAATTATATCATCTTTTTCTCGCGAATGAAATATCAAAAATTGATTTTGATATTTACAGAGCGGCTGCTTTACTTTTGCGATGCCGATCCTCACCTTGTGTAGGGGACCATATTCGCACGGGGTTGTCTCCTCCCCTCCTCCAGCAAGCTGCTTTTGACGAGGCACTTTTTCTATGGGATGTGGTTAGAAATATTGCGAAACGCTGTGATCCCGATACCATTGAAAAACAAGCCGACCGACTTAGAAAATTTAGTTTACCTGTAAGTAACCTGTACAGGACAGTTTCTAGTTGGTGAGACTAAAATTGATATTTCATTTTCATAGATAATGCACTTAAATGACATTGAAGATATTGACGCTCAGCCCGTGCAAACCGTCACTGGAAGATTAGAAATTCACGTGTTGCCATCAGCAGTCAACGGGCAAACAGTTCCGATTCCCACGCAATCTCCAGCACACTTAGATCCGCACCTGCAAACAACAGTTATAACGTCTAGTCCTGCGAATTCGGCGCCGGTCGAACTCCAAGAACCGCCACCACCAATGCAACCAATCCCCGACGACAAAAAAGATGAAATGTACTTACGCAAGCAAATCAATAACGAGCTCAACGCGAAAAAACTCTCACCCGAGTCACACGTCGTCTTACACTCGGAAAATAATCCTTCGTCGGAGAGCACACTAAAAACGGCCCGTGAAATGTTGGCCGCCACGAAATATTCGCCCGAGCGAAATCTAAGCTCGCACGTCGAAAATAACGACGATGCCGGGGAAGTAAGTAATCCACGTAATTGTAAATCTGACCGACCAACACTCGATATACAGGCGATCAGTCGCAATAGTAGCGCGGTCAATGGTAGTTGTAAATTAAGTCCCGGTATTGATGACCCGTCAGTGTATTACGACGCGTCTGAGAGTGTCACAAAGCGGGAGGGTAAAGGAATGGACATTGCAGGCGACATGCAGGACGATAGCAAAACGCAAGAGTCCAGTTGCATAGACCGAGACAATTCGGTAAGAGTTTTAACCCACTCAGCCGCAATGAAGTGCAGTGACCCGCGCTAACTTAACACCGAACAAAATTTTCAACTAACCAAAAATAATAAAAATATGTTTTGCATGCTGAAACGATTTGGTTATTTATAAAATTGATTTGGTCATGTTTGTTCTAATTCATTTTTTTGATAAAATTCGTTTTAATCTTTCGTTTCTTGATCTTGAATTTTTTTCCAGGGGATCACTGATAGTTTGTCACGTAGTAAAATTCCAGTATCTAGTGCTCGGTTATCGAAATGCTTGTCATGGTCTGGACCTCCCAGTATGGACGTTAACACTTCGAATTATTCTTTTGCGACTGGTAAGTCTTTAATATGGGTTTTCGATTTTTCGAGGTTTGTTACAGATAGAAATAAAACCTTGCATTGAACAGTACAACTCATGAGCAAATATGGTAAAAATTTTATACTACGTATGACTTGTGTTGTAGAATGTACGATTTTATTTCTATCTGGAATAAGATTTATATAGAAAGCCAAACTTGTTCTCAAACAGCCTAGAAAGTTCGATTGGCGAATCTTCTACAAACTTCCAAGACAGTTGACTTTCAATAATGAACAGGTTCCCATGTTTATTAGAAAAGTTTCCATAGAACAATCTAGAAGGTTCCATTTTTTTCTATCATTGTTCGTCTTTATTTTTGTTCGTTAAAATATATGAGCCGCTCATTGCACATATCGATTAACTCCACTTTTTCAAATTTTACAAATGTACATGTCAAAAACTTGGTTGACTTCTAACTTTATATATCCGAAAAAAATTTCTAATAATAAGTAATAACAGCTTTAAATGACAATCTGCTTTTTAGCTTTTCCATAAGAGACAATGTATTTCAGAAGTCTATTTTATCAATTTACTCCTTTTTGCATTACGGAGTTAATCGATGTGTGCACTGAACTGCACATATATTTCAGATACTAAAAAGATATTCTTCGTATAGTTATCTCGTAGCTTCTACTTACCGATGACGCGCGAAGCACGAGTACACTCGTGTTTCGTTCGCGTTGGGTTAAGAAATTTTTGAAGTTTAATTAATTGTTGAAATTTGCCATTTGCCATTTTCCAATTTTTTTTTTTCATTTCTAGTACCTACAACAGCTAGTAATGAGTTGACCCCGGCATTACGTCGCCGAAGGCGCCAATTTAACGACAAATACGTGACGGATCCATCGCAGTTAAATCTACGATTTTCGCGACCAGGCTCGACCGATTTGACCAGGTAAATTTAAAGTAGAGACAAACTATTTAAAAGTAGAGATCAAGAATATAGTTTTAAGTCACAATAACCGTAGTTAGTTTTAGTCTTTCTTATATTCTTTATATTATGTACTAATTACAGCATATATTTACTTGATTTGAACTATATTTTTTAGAACTCGAGTTCGAGGAATTCCAACTAATTTGTTGGCGCCACGATGTTCGCCGTCATCAACGCCAGGGAATATAACGCCGCCGCTCACACAGGCGGCTAACAACTCGACGTCGAGCGAGCGTGAAAATCGGCGACGGTGTCGCCCCATTAGTCAAGTGTCAGGAAATGGAAACGCGTAGCTGCACAATAAATGAATAGGATATGAATGCATTATTATTAGTAGAAAAAGAAATATATTCATATACTTTGTTAGGTTTTTTCCAACAAAAAACCTAATTAAAAAAAATCATAAAAAAATAATTATAGAAGCTGTGACTTTTTGTACAAGTTATGTCTTCGTGGCGAGTGCAAAATGTTTTCAATGTCAGTCCGGTAACGTGATATATATCTTCACTTTAAACAGAGTATATATTTATGGTATATACACATATATTTAAGATTTTCAGTTGAGCATCACTGAAAATGCTTCAATTTCTTCGTTAATTTATATTTACAAAAAACAAATCCTATATCTTTATAATTTATTTATTTTCAAACTTATAAATATATATTTTTAAATTTTATTTTTTCAATCTCCAATATTTTATTGATTTGTTGTACAAAGCGCACTTTTTGGTAGGGCAATGTGTTAGAGTAGCTGGATTAAAAATACATCGAACAGTTAAAGTGCGAGTTTTAATGGTTTTTAGTTGGCTCAAATCTAATATTTAGATTTGGTCAATAACTTGGAGATTTTAGTTAGTTTTCAGGAGAAAAAAAAGTAGCCATTTACCCGATCCAATATTTTAAGTCATAGTGTGTATGTGTGTGTAAAAAAATACTCCGGGCTTGATATAATGGAATATTATTTCGAATTATTTATATGTAAGGCTATGATTGCAAAAAATATTTTTAATAGCGTTTAAGTAAACGATAGGTTGGTGGTTGATGGCAATGGCGTGTAAAAAGTGTAATAATTTTGACGCAATTTTCTAGTCATTTTTGCACGACGTTTCCCTCAAAACCAATCATTTTGGAGGAACTATTGCTTTCTTCTATATATTTTACAAGGGAATTTTTACTGGTGTGAAACGAAGAAAAAGCTGGAACTAATTTACTAATTTGTCGCTTTAATATTTTTTTTTCTTTTGGTTTAAGACTTTGAGTGCCATAATTTAACGTTGGTGCCAATTGAAAATGTCTTGGCGAAAAATCTGGTTTTTCAACAAAAAAATATATGCTAGTCAAGAAATTAGTTTCAGTAAGACATTTTTCAAGTCGTTGCGACCGAGCTTTATATTAAATGTTGGATGTTAAACATGTTATTAATAAAAAATAAAAAATCATTCCAATTTCTCTATTTTAGAAATGAAAAAATCCCAAAAAATTGATAGTAAACGAGAAAAATGTGCTTCGTTTAAAAAGAAATAATGCATACAAGCAATATATAACGTATTTATATTATATGAATCACGACTTAATCCGATTACACTGATTTAATTTTTGTAAAAATACAGAAGACGAGTATTTGTATCCTCTCCATTGTATATATTTACATATTGAAAATATTAAACTCAACACTGAGTTTCCCTTCCTTTTAAAAATTAACTATGAGAATATAGATTAGCAATATATTGAATTAATAGCCGCTTTTTGGCTGAGTCTTTTTTTATTGAAAAATGATTTTTTTTCGGATACTATATGATATTAAGTGATATTTGAAAAGTAATGAATTAAGAAATACGCTCTAACATAGCCTCTGTCTTGTTCATTGATTTCAATTTGAAAAAAAAACTTGTTCTCTCCGAAAATGTAGCCACATAAACCTAGTTTATACGTTCAATGATGAGAAAATACACATTTGTTTCATAATGTATGATTGAATTATCTCAATGGAACAAAAAATAGTAGCCAGAGTTACATTTTGGAACAACCTGAACGATTAACTTAAAATTATACTAAATAAATACGTAGAATAAATATTTAAATTTTTGACAGCGTATTATGACATATTAACGATAGCTAAAAAAAATTATGTAGAAAATATGAGAAAAAAAAAATAAAAATGTTAATAGCTTGTTAAGTCGGACAATGATCAACTTATTTATTTGCCTAGTGGAGAAACAAAGAGAAAGGATACAACTATTTGCATTTAAAATGTAATGTTAATTTTCAAAGTTTACTTCTTTTGATGTGCTATGGAAAAATAATGGTTTTTTATGATCCGCGCGCTCTCCTAACACATTGAGTGTTGGGATTGGGGACCTCGCCTGTACGAACAGCCAAGGTGCTTTGCGATGACCATTATAACTTCTACAGGATCATTCAAAATCATTCACATAAAAAAAAATTATTATACCAATAGTTAATCTAGTGCCTGATCGAAGATTTTTTAAAATGAATATCATTGTGATCTTTGATTATTTACTTCCGACTTTTCAAGGAAATATGCAACAGTTAATTGTTGATAAAAAATAGTAAAAAAAAGTGCTTCGGTCATGCGCTAGTTTTTTTATTCTTTCAAGAAGCTGTGCAAATTTCATTCAAATCCATCTAGCGACTTTTGAGTTACATTGGTCGCCGACCTTAAAAACAGTTTCGAAAAACTTGTATTTAAATAACATCCATTTAACATTGTCTTGAGGGTTAAAGAGTCCTTCAATAAGTGTAGAGTAACTCGAAAAGTATTTATTGAATTCACTTAAAGTTTTCAGATAATATCTACAAGACATTTGTTCGAAAAAATGCAAAAAATTTACTTTTTTTAAATTATGACTGTCCGTAGCACCTTAAGTTTGTAAAAAAGTCTTTTAACCATCTTTTACCGCGTATAACATCTACATATGCGTACTTTTTTATAAGCCAAAGAAGTAAACTTTTAAAGCGCGTGCATCAGTACACGCATCATTTTTTTTTTGTGAAATTGAAACTTAGAAAATATTTCCTAGTTTCATTTTTTTCAACCTAAACGACTAGTCAATGACAAAAAATATTTGCCCGAGTTTTGCACAAAATTTTTAACATAGCTGTAATAAAATGAGAGAGGCTGAATTGACACGAGTTCAATGCAATTTTTTTTAAATTAGTTTTTTAAGTATATTTTAAATTGTGATAACTCATTTGATGTTACCGAATGATTTTTAAAATTTGTATTGCTTTAATTTGATTTATAATCTAGATTACAAGCCTTAAACAATTCCATGTAAGTGAAGCGGGAATTAGATTTTTTCCAATTTTAAGCCTTGTTCACACTTAGCAAGTAATTTAGTTACTAAACGTTTATGTCTACAACATTTTAGTTGTATAATTTTGTAACCGCTAACTTAGTTACTAAACTACTCGTTACTTAACTAAATTACTTTTCAAGTGTGAGCAAAGTTTTAAGCCCATTTTTTACCCAGAGATATAATATCTTCTTATATCCTTCATAGATATGACTTAAATCAAAGTTATACTAATGTATATTAAAAATTTTTTAAATCATTCAAAGTAACATACTCTGTATAAGTAAAAAATTATTAATTTTAGCTTTAATCTGAGATAATCGAACAATTTGATTGTAAAAAATACAATCACACTATTATTAGATGAATGCTTGTGACATTACAACATTGTAATATGAATCTCAATTTCTTATTCTCTATTCTATCTCTTTATTTCTCAATTTAACTAATTTTTTTTTCGTTTAGATATTTTAGCGATATTTGATATTATATGTGATGATGGAAATGTGTATGCGAGAGGCTTTATTCTAGTCAAATAAAACACGAGGGAAAAAATAATAAAATTAATATAAAAAAAAAATGGTTACAAAATTTAATGAATCAAAAACTATAACTTAAAAAATAAACGTACTATACCTACACACCATTTAAAAAAATATTTTTATCGTTAAGCTTTTTTAAAATCAGCTTTCATATTTTCAAATGACAAATAGTTAACATTAATTTTGTTTCAGATAAGAGAAAAAAATATATAATAATCATATCATATAAATCGAAGGTTATATTAAAACGTATTTTGTTTCGTTTCGTTCTAGTAGAGCAACATTTTATAAATATTGTATATTCTGTGATTGTTCCCAAAAATAAAAATATTATGTACTTGAAAATATGAAAGGCTCAAACTATGTAAAACATCTTATAATTAAACATAATGTAAAACTGTTGAGGCCAGTTTACGTGATCTCAAAGCTTGTGTATGTCTTACAAAAACCAGAGAAAAAAAATTAATACAAACTATTTGCGATTCGTTTGATTGATTTTATCAAAAATATCCTTAATGGTTTCATTCTTTTGACCTGAAAATTACATCCATGGTAATCCTTACAATTTATAATATAGATAACGTTTTATTTAATTGTAGTATAAATTAATTAGCAAGATATTGAATCTTGAGTGTATTAACTCATAAATTATTAAATAACTGAGTGTGAGAATACAATAAAAAATAATTTATTTTTCATACTTGATAATTTAATTTATTTATGATTTGATGAGCGCCATATTTACATGATCATTTGTTAATTGGAATTTAAGTTGGAAAAAGTTTTATTTCAACATTTTTCATCGTTTTTTAATGTATCCTTTTGGAAATATGACGGCTATACTGTTGAAAACGAAGCTTTGGAAGCCCTTAAAAACAGGAACACATAAGGCGTTCTGAAACGCGCGTTTGCGTATGCATACTTTAATGGAGTCTTGTGTTCTTTAAAACACGTTTCAAAATCCTTTAAAATGAAAATATTGAAAAATATTTCCTGAAGAGTCGCCTTAATGCTGTTGGTTAACGAAAAGGGCTATTGACAGTACTACTCCATGAACTCTGCATAACGGCATTACAATACACGCACAATTAGATCTTAACAGCACCAACTGGAAGCGTTTTAATCCACATTTACGCTCGCATTCATTTATTTAAGGGAAATAGGTACCGACCTTATCCTTATGGAGAAACTCTACATAGGTGAATTTTTCTATGAAACTACGAATCAGAATTAAATGAAAGATTGACGAGAATTAAGTGATAGCCTCATCAACAATCAATGCTTCAACAATGCAACTATGAAATAAATTATAAATCAATGCTATGACATTTGAGGTAGAAGAAATTTCAGTTTGTAGTTCAACTTATCAAGTCTTACTCGTCTTACTTATTAACTTAACAAATTATAAAAAAATTCCATAACTTCAATTTTGAATTTTTTTTTCTCGATGAGTTTCTAATATAAGGAAAACCCATCTTAGGCCAGTCAAAATCGACATAAAAAATAGCTAAATTCGCAAAACATTATGTATTTCTGATTTTTTAGTATGTTGTTTGGACCCATTAGGACTATGTATTCTCAAGTTTGCAACTCTCAAAAAGTTGTGGAAAAATTTTTATAGAGGAAAACCCGTGAAATTATTGTACTTGTTTCATGTTTTGTTAATTTATTGTTGATTTTGACTGGCCTATCTGCTCCATTTGATATAATAACATTACCTTAGAAACTCAAAAGTTATGAAGCGATTAGTTTGTCCAATCCCGAGAAAAATGCTGGTTTGCCCGATAAAACGCCAGTTGATATCTCCCGCTTAATATATTGGCTTATATTTTGTTATCTACTTCGTAACTTCAAGCATTTTTTTTTGGCAATTGAGGTGATCAGAAAACAATTTTAAAAGCACAACTGGATTCAGGAAAATATGAAAAAATTTACACAAGTAGGTAACAATCAATTTTTGTTTGTTTATTAAAGTCAAAACAGTTAAAAAACTGTTAGTCCAAAAAATCACAATTTTTGTAGGATACCTCTCACCTATTGTATTCAACAATATGTATTTTAAAATTTTATAAAAAGGGATAAGTATCACAATTCAAAATATAACGAATTTCATATTAATATCGTAATAAAAAATGCATAATAAATAAATGAACATTTATAAAAACAACAATGAAAATTCAAAATTGGTTTTAAATGTAAACGTTTTGGTTTGTACATTAATTCTTCTCTCACACAAGAAAAGAGTGATAAATAAACAAACATTTTTATCTAAAGACAGTTTATAGCACAATGACCTCAAAAGAACACTATATCCTGGAATGGTGACCGGTTCTGTGGTATTAATAACTTTTTCTAAGATAAATGACAGAACAAAATTTAATAAAATTTTGTTGACAATACCTCAAATATTAAGGTATTAATACGTTGCATATTATTTATCCTAAAAAATGTACGGTTCCTGTAGTTTACCGTTCAATCTTTTCCACTAAAATTGATGAACGGTTTTAAACGATACTTGGTATAAAAGATTCTCAAGTCTTAAAGGAACACAAGGATTTTTGATTTCTAAAAACGTATAGAAAACATGTGAGATGGCTAAAATCTCTTCCTGAAAAAGTACTTTAACTGATTTTGATGAACTAACTTAAACTAACTATGTATATATCTAAAAGGTCTACATGTATCTATCTTTTTTTTTTTTGTCAAAATAACTGAACTTTTACATTTTTGTATAATAAATATAAAGGTTTTCTATTAATTTAAATACGGTTTAAATAAGCGAGTGAGGAATAGTTAAAAATAGGCCCAATACTGATGCCATAGATTAATAAGCTGATACTATGGAATCAAACAATTTTGAAGTACTTTTGATTACTTCAATATCAACGTAATTTCATCAGTATTGCTGCGTATTGCTCGTATTTCAATAGGTTTGTTCCATACGTTGATGCCAAACATTTCCAGAAAGACAAAAAGCAAGACACATTGACCAAGAAACAAGAGTGAGTGAAGAAATATTTCAGCTTACAGCCGCTCGGCCGCATTCGGCCGAGAGTCGAGCTATGTACGTACATTTTCGTGACAATCGCGTATTTCTACACTGATTTGGAGGTGTTTAAATGGTCTAAACACTGGTTAATCGGTTTTTAACTAGAGCGAACTTGTCGCTTTATGTTCTTCACTCACTCTTGTCTCTTGGTCAATGTTGTCTTGCTCTTTGTCTTTTTGGCAGTGTTTGAACGGTTTGAACATCATCAGAAAGACAATAGGAACAAACTTAATGTGTGCACCTGTTCTCACTTGTAACAGGTGTAACAGCACCGTCGATTTTCTTATCCCCTCTATCATATAATTATGGAGCGTAGGCATAATATAAAATGAATTGTATCATTTAAAAAAATATATATATATATATATATATATCAGATAGAAGTCTTCTCTCTGTCTATATCAATCGTTTCAATTATCAGAAACATCAGAAAGATCGGAAAGTTATTGAAAATGTAATTGGACATTTGAGAATATAATCAACAGATGTCACTAACAAAACTAAATTTTGTAACAATTTCCCAATCGATTTTTCTATGATTTAAAATAATATTTTCAATTTGATTGGAAATAAAAACATTGAAATTGCATAATTGCAATTAAATAACTGCAAGTTGTTTGCAGTTAATATTTGCTATTTCAAAAGAAACACTCGTAGTAGTGGACACTGTCAATAATAATTAAAAATATTTTTGTCGGGGAAAAGTTAAAATTTATTTTTGGTTTGTTAGACAGAAATTTCGATACGATTTTATGGCGTAATATTATATAATTTTTGATTTGTAGGTGTTGAGATTATGCGAATGATTGATTTGGATCAACGGTTTTCTAATGAGTTATGTGTCATAGTTTCCACGTGAAACGTCAAACCGGTCAGATTTGTTCATTTTGGTCCATTTGATTGAGTTGAAAGTTTATTTTCGAGGGACAATAAAAAATAAAACAAGACCCTTGTCTGGGTATCCAGCCGTGAACGAGTCAGTCTTGACTCGATGGGATATCGGCGCTTCTCCCCTCAAACTAAGTATGTAGGTAAATGACGACACATTTATCGAGAGAAAGAGCGAAACTCGTCGCCTGTCCGTGTCCGCTGTGGCGGGTGGCCCCACTTTGAAAGCAAAGCTTGATTTCATTACTTGACTCGCAGTCACTCGTTGTGGTTCTATTGTGCGATTGCATTTTTGACTCGTGGCACACGACACAATTTCTCTCTGTCTAAAACTAAAAATAAAAAAAAAACAACAAATCATTATCACCCACAACATTCGGCCCTGTCAATAATTCAATCATTTTTTTTAGTGCTTATTAAATCGTTTCGAACATCCAGCTTGAATCAAGCTCAAAGCTCATTCATTTGCTGGCCATTACAAAAATTCATAATTCGCGTGTGGAGTTTGAGACGCCGAGCAGCTTTGCCAAGCATTGCAAAATATTCCAGTAACTATTGCCCGTTACGAAACCTATCCAACAAAAACATGTCAGCACTTCCTAAAGAAAAGGTAAGCCGATTTTATTTACTAATTAATTCAACACACGTATTTCAAATTGCAAAATTCGCTTTCGCATTTCAAAACCATTTCGAAGACGAAGAACAAGACAATTTCTCTCCGCATATAAAAAAAAAAATCTTTGTTCGTATGTCCGTATAATCTTTTTGTTCCGCCCATTTTTGCATTTCTCATTTTGTGCTATTTTTATACTTGGTACGTTTCACACAGTGAGTGAATCGTTTCTGTGCGCTTGCATGAAATATGAAACGACTGACGAAGCGACCATTTATATGATTTATAATCTATCTATCGGCCTTATTTGCTAGGCAAGAAAAACATTTTTACGACCTTCGTTATTTGTTAGAAAGACACAAAAATGGTTCACTAAAGCAGAATTTTAACTGCTAATTAGAGCCTCTTAACTAAATAAGTCTTGTTAAGTCGTTAATTTATCGACTGTTTATTTACTAAAGAATTTATTCAAATTGACAAAGAGATCAATTCAAAGTAAAGTTAGATGAGATTCTCATAAGTTCAAGTTGCAAATGTACACAGAAAATTGTATTTGAATGGAAAAATTTTGTCGTAACTAATTTTTCCGCCGTTCAAGTATTTTTAAAGAATATACGAGACAATCTTGAATTTTTTTATGATATCCGAGACTCCAATGTCAGGCTAATTAGTTCAAAAAGGTCGATGGTATCAATAAATATTATTGAGGCATTAAGGCCGTGTTTAAGAAAAGGATTTTGTGGAATGAAATCTGCCTCCTTTTATAAAGGTGATATTTGATTTTTCAATTTACGCTAATACATACGTCATAAATCTATATAAATAAAATTATAGCTGTTTTCCAATGTTCGCTTTTAACTCAAAAACTACTTGATAGCTTTCGATCATTTTTTTATTGTTTTACTTCTTATATACTTGGTCCTTATCTAAAAAAAGAATTATCACAATATCTCGATTAAACGCAAAGTAAATAAAGTTTTAAAAAAATGCGATTTTTACAACCAAAACGCGTTAAGCGGTGGATTTTTCGTCGTTTTAAAGAGTGGAACAGACGATCTAATGTGCATGGGCTGGAGAGAATATGTTTCTCCTCCCACTGCCTACTGATTATTTCATATTTGAGTGTAGGCTTAATGCAGCTCAGCGAGATTTTAAATTAATAAAGATTTTTTGGATTCTATTTTCTGTTTAGCAGTTTTTAAAATATTTTTTGTAGCTTTTTTTTAAATTATCTTTTAGAATTTTTTTATATTTTACTGTAAATACAGATTCGAAATACATTTTTAAGTTACAACCGTTACAATAATCAAATTACATTTCAACACTCACTTTTATTATTGCAAATATATTTTTTAACCAGAAAGAGACGTTTTTGAGGCTTATTTAACCCCCCCCCATTGTAAAAAATTATAAGATTACAACTACTCACCCTTCCCCTTCATAAGAAATGTTCGTAAAAAATGAGCATACCTATAAAATAACCGTTTATAATCAGAGCGATTTATACTGCGAAATAGTAAAATTTTCAATTAAAAATCATACGTAAAATCAGATGGTCTACCCCTCCAACCAATATAAAGAATTGATAATATTCCGTCTACCCCCCTCCCCCCTAAATGCCTTACGTAATTTATAAACAGTCCTTTACGACAAATACACATTTTTAAAAAGAAAATGTTGACAAAAGCAATATTGGAGTATTGAAATAGTTTGTTTGAAGTAAAACTTCGAAAGTGACGGCTTAGTAGTCGGTAAAAGGGCAAGGATCGATAGTACAATTTCAAGAACGCTTTGTTTCGTTACACGAGAGAGAAAAAAGATACTACATATAGACAAAGAGAACTATATATTTTGATTTCCGACGGAAGTGAAGCAAATAAGAGTTACGTATACATAGCCATAGAATAAGGTGGTATTGTACATATACATATATAACAAAATACTTTTTATGCAAATTTTGTATGACTCTCTAACGTTAAATCCCTTGCTTTATTGTTGCAAAACAGTTTCACTTTTATCGCGTACGATGTCACACGCGCAAATTTTTTCTTTTGATTTTAATAAATTTGTTCTGTATTCTAAGTGCGCAATTACATTTTTGCGTTCATCGTTATATTTGTTTTCGTTTTAATTAGAAGCACTATCCAAAAAAGTGGTTTTTAGAAACATGCCTGTTTGTGCGACAGCCACATCCTATCGAAAGCTTTATCCGAATTTCACCAAACTTGGAATTTTGCCTTCATATTTCATCTAGCTGTGCTCCGATGTTTTTTTTTTTGAAATCGGTTGGCCGAAAGCTCAACTTTATTCTATGGGTTTTTGAGATTTCTCAATTTTTTTCGAAAACGGCTCTAACGATTTTTTGAAAACTTGCTATAGTTCTTAAACTCATGAATGCCTATAACTTTTATCTGGAACTTTTTCCTGGGAAAATTAAAATAAAGGAGGCTCATGGGTTAAGGGTGGGAATTCGTATACACATAAAGTTCTGTTTATAAAGATATTTAAATATTTTTTAATTGACTTTTTTTTTATCCAATCGTGGGTTTTATTTATTTTTTTTTAACCAACAGCGAGTTTCATATGATAAAGTAAAAGAAAGTTCTCGTACTGTGACACCTCGCTGCAGATATTTTTCGTATAGCTAACATAGCTCGCGTTGCGTTCTGTGTGGCCTTAGCATACATAGTTTAAAAATTGTCCTTATAACACCCTGTATATTATTGCATATTGTGAAGGCCGTTCAAAGAATCCCAGCAATTTCAAGTCATAACTGCAACCGTTTACAACCACTTTTCAGTCACTATTTCACCTTGATTGGTTTATACCTAATTGCTTTGTTTTTACCAATTTTATAAAGTTCATAAAAATTTGTTATTTGGAAGGCCATCTTTTATATTCAAATTAATAAAATTAATGAAAACATTTTTTAAGGTTTCATTCAATGGAAATCGTTGTCATTGTATTAGCTTTAACTCTCAATATCGCCCCGTTATCTTCTTTTTTCTTGGTTCAAAGACATTTTAGCCCGTTAATGTTATTATTTCTTTAGGTTTTTATGTGACTATTAAAGAAAATTTAGTAGAAAATAAATAATTTGTTAGCAACTATTATCGCCATTTCGAAACCCATAAATACTCTCTAAATGTAACAAATATATTTATTTGCGATATTTTATTCAGGGTCGTTTTTATGTGGAGTTTTTTTACGATTGCGTCATTTTATTTGTTAATATAGATACTTTCAATAGTTAAATATTTATTTAATTGTAATTCAAGTAAAAATTAAATTACTGTTGTTAAGATGTTAAAACCCTAGTGTATTGATTGGAATTATCTTAGGTAAACGTGTTGGGTTAGTTTTACGATGGCATATTATGATTAGATTAATGAAATATTAAAAGGATCAAACAAGTTTAAGCTGCAGCGTATTTTTGTATTTGTTGGATTGTTTTTTTCTTGTGGCAAGCAATAATTAGATTAGCAAGTCTCTTTGTTGATTTTTTAAATTGTCTCGTCAATATTGATCTATTTGTTTTGGGGACTCGATTCGTAATTCTATAATAAATTTGGATTTTATATCCTACAGAAATATTTTTGAATTCTTGTGTGGTTTATTATCCTAGAGTTAACTTTTTTTTTTGTATTAACGCTCAGGAACGATTAGTGAATCAAATAATAATTTTAGTTGTCAAGAGATGGAATGAAAAGTCTACCTTCAGGGTAGGATTTAGGAATCAGATACCACTTGAAAAGGTCATCCGAAAAGCAAGGAAAAGTGCATGCTAATTTCGGGTAAAACAGGTTAATTGTCCCTTGAAAGCATTTTTATAGAAAGTCTAACTGAACGCTGTTTTTTTTTTAAACTAAACTGAAAAATATAAACTGTTCAATAACATTTATAAAATTAAGTTCATTTGGTCAAAATTTCATACTATATTTTAAATCAGAAGAATTAAGCTAGAAAAAGAATACAACAATAAAACATGTTTTTAATGGTATTTAACATTACAATTTTTGGAATAATAAAGTAAAATTAACTTTTTTCGTATCAAAGTTAAGGCGATCATATCGACTTATTTTTACCAGTATTGACGATTTTATTATAATTTTTCCTCAATCCACAAAGAGGTTATAGCATGAAAGAGGATGAAATTCAGCAAATTTCCCTTGATATAAGTCTTATATTTTATTAGTCACATGTATATTGTTGTAGTAACAGCGAGTAAATTAATTATTATTGATTGTCTTTATCGGAAAAGGAATTGATTTTCCGTGCTAATTTTGTTTATCATGCTTACAAAATATTACGTGATTTATTTGAATTGTGTGTGTATGCATTTTTTTAATTCAAACAAAATTACTTATCTTGTTTGAAAAAAAATATTTAATGAATGACTCATTTTTCCCCACTGCGCTCATTTCTGTTCAAATTTTACTTATCAAAAAAAGAATAAATAGATAAGAAATTTTGATTTAGCATATTCTATTTCTGGTAATGCATTCAACTAAACTTAAAAAATGTAAAATATTTAATGGAATGAGCTGTTGAATGAGAGGTTTTCCATTTCATTTAGATCAGTGGAGTTTGATCCGGAAAAAGTTCTGTGTATTGTCTGGTAGAACCAAAACTCTAACGTAAAAGAGAATGTTTTTAATTTTTATCTAAGTAAGTAGAAAATGTCTATTGGTTTCCAAGATAACTTAGTCTATACCTTAAGCTTGGTAATTGGTATCCAAGTCTTGTTTTTTTTTATCTTCATGCAAGCTTATAAAGTACTCCAAGATTAGAAAATATTACTATTGAAATTTGTTGAACAACTAATTAATACCGTCTAAATATAAAAATATATCACATTTGTTTCAACTAATTATTAAGATCTCAACTAATCTAAATAAGCTTCTTGTATAAAACTAAAAAATAAAAAATCCGGGAAAAAATATATTTAAAAAATTTGTGATCAAATTGAGATATTAAACCAAGTCAAAATTTAACTTCGTAATTTATTTTACTTACAAGTCAAAATATCAAGCATAATTCATTAAAAAAAAGTTTAACTATTTAACTTGATGAATTAGAAAAAAAAAAAAGGTTACTATAAGGTTACAATTTACAATTTGAAAAAATATGCGCGTGCAGCACCGTGCACGTGATAGAAGTGAGACTTCTTAAAAAATAAAGAATATGAAAAATTTAGTGCAAAAGAGAGAACGGGATGGAACGAGAGAGATCGAGAAAGGGAACATTTTGAAAAAATCTATTTATTCAAAATTTATACTGTCATCTTATTTTTCCTCTTACTTTATATATTACTTTTTTTCGGTATGTAATTCTCTTTCTTTACATGTCTTATCTTTCTTCTTTCTTGTGTAACGAAAAGAAGCATTCTTGAACTTTTACTCTTAATTCTGGTCTACTGACTGTTTTTTCTTTTAAATTTTTATCATTTTTAACAGCTATGATCATATCGTGACTTTTGGTGTTAGTTGTATACAAGTTTGTACAATGGTTATATGTTACAATAATTTGTATAATCATGTATAATATGTTACGATAATGACTTATCTATATACAGTTATTAGTGGGGTGGGCGTTGGTTTTTTTTTGTATGTTTTTGTTTTTATTTATTTTTATATTTGATTTATTATTTGTGTGCTCTCCAAGAAGAGCCTTAGGGCGCGTCTACAAGATTGAAAATAGTCGGGCGAGTTTAGTTGATCCGTCTGAACGCGCCCAAAGAAAACTGATCAACAAAACTCGTTCAACAAAAGATTGACTGAATCAAACTTTTGTTGAACGAGTTTTGTTGATCAGTTTTCTTTCAATTTGCTTCCTTTTCAACTCGCTTGTACTTTACTTCTCGCGTCGCTTACCCTGCTACAGTCTACAAGATTGAAAATAGTCGGGCGAGTTGAGCTGATCCGTCTGAACGCGCCCTTACCCTGCTACAGTCTACAAGATTGAAAATAGTCGGGCGAGTTTAGTTGATCCGTCTGAACACGCCTTTAGACTCGCCACGGCAGTCTCGTCCCTCCCCCCAAGATCCCTGTGTGAGTCCGTGGCAGTCCTGATACATTTCTGGTCGTTGTCAGGGCATCAAAGTCGAATAAAATGTGACTTACTGTCAGTTGGTCGTTGCAGAAACGCCATGTCTACTTATTGATTATCGAATCACTGCGTAAGAAGTTTCACTTCAAAAACGATCATTAGTCTTTTTTAAACGAAACTATTTTTTCATTAAGAAACTAGAAAAACTATGAAAATGGGCCTTTGTTTTTCCAAAAATCTATTTTGGATACGTTTCAATAGACGGTCAGAACGCTTATATTATTGTCTTCTTCAGACATTTCAAGAGCTATGACTGACTAATAGGACGCACCCTTTAATGGTTGAAATTTCCATTTTTAAAATGCACTCTCACCTCTTAATTGTAATACACGGGAAAAAGTCTTTCGGGATATTTATTTTTACTGTAGAAAAAAAAAATTATTCGACCTTTCTTATCTAATCAACCACACATTTTCATTTTATCATTAGTCATGAAATTTTTATACTAGGATAAAAATGCAATTTTATGGCAGAGAGTGAAAAAGTAATATTTCAATTTGAACAATTTGATTTGGTCTAAAAATATACGATGTGGTCGGTTTGTTTTGATTCGAATGCGAAATTATCACCTTTTTTGTTGGTTGCTGTGATACATTGTATATACTGACCAAGTATAGTTTGTGGAAAGGCAAAGTACATATAGTGAAGAGGATGGGCTGCGATAATTTGGAAGCCAAACAGCGGCTTCGCCGCCTACATTGAAATTTTCTATTGGCATTTCAATGTCAGTGCTCAGTTCAATTCGACACGCACAATAATTGTCGCTATTTTTATCGCTCGCGCGAAATATTCTAAAACATTTCAAACAATTTTCAAGTGGCGTTATATTTATTGATCAGTGGTGACGATCCGTGTATGTGTGTGTGTGTCTGTGAGTGGGCAACAACACATACTGTATGCAGCTGCAGTTGCTTTTGCACTAATCATTTTCTTAGCTCGGAGATACTCAGTTTAGTCGCGACTTCTGAAAGTGAAGTAGCTTGTGAATTTTCCTCGTACACTTTTCATTCAATTTTCTTTAAAATGGTAAGAAAATTTGTACTTGATTTTCTCACTAAAGCACGCTCTTTACGTCGTTTAATTAACTTGATAAAGTAATTTTGATAAATTATATTTGGTTTTAATGTTGATTTTTTAATTAAATATGATAAATTAATAGTGCCAGTTATTTAACAGATATTATATCTATTAATTTTACTGATTGTTGAAAAAAAAAACTTAATAGGTGTTATGGGTTTTTGAAGATACTTATAAAAAAAAAATAAAAAAATAATTTTATTTAACTTTTAACCATTAAAAAGAGCAATATTTTATAAAAATTGAAAATTATAAAAATTTTATTGTTGGAACACAATTTGTTTTTGAAGGTAATGGTCAGCTTTATTGGAATAATTTTAGCTAGCTTTATCGAAACTCCCAAAATCGAATTTTTGGTGTAAATAAAAAAAAATATTAATAAATTTGTATCTTTGGTAGCAATTATTTAAAAAAGTACAATTTTCAATAACAATTTAGATTAAAGTTAGAATAGATTTTAATTGAATTTAGTCGTTTGAAGTTGTACATTTAATGGAACTTAGTAAAACTTAATAAATTTAGACAACTGAAGATAATTTTTTAACCTTGTTTAGATTTTTACAGGAATTTTAATCAGTTAAAATATTCACCAAAATGGGATATAATTAAGCATATTAGGTCTAAAGTCTAAACCAGTATTTTACAGACTCTTGGGTGAAATTCTAGCTATACTTATTTTGAATTTCTATTTTCGAACTGGATTAATGTTCGATAGAAGTTACCAAATTCATAATAAAATTATTGACGTTCTTAAATTAGAATTCCATGAAATTTTTAAAGTTAAAAATATTTGAATTTAATTAAAATCCACTTGAAAACAGTTCAAGTTCCTGGATTTGATTTTGATGCTTGAACAAATTGATGGCCAGATAAAATCAGTAATAATGAAAATGATACATTCAATCGTTAGAATAGTTTAGTTTAGACGATGAAGAATGTACAAATTTGGAAATAGATCGATGTTTTAGTTTCTATGAACTAAGTAGTATCTACCAATTTCAAAAACGAAGTTTTGGGAAAAAATTGATTAAGGTTTTGGGAAGGAATACACTATCTACTAACGGGAAAAAATTCCAAAAACTATTTTTTCTGGAGTTTTATGCGGATTGACTTCAAACTTTGGAAAATATTATCGCTATGTTGTACTTAAACTTTAAAATAATTGGTTCAAGTATCACTGTTAAAGTTTACTGTACATGGGTACGAAGTAAAATTTCTTTCGGGTAATCACCATTTTTGTGTTTCTTAGCGTTTAAAATAAATATAATTGACGTAAAAAAAATATTTTTCAGTTATTTACAAATGAAGTTGTTTCAATATCAATAAAAACAGCTATTTTGTTTTTCAATAACTAAACATATTCCGTAAAACGTGTCACTTGTGAAGTGAGACGACAATTCTTGTGAATTTTTCGTTACAAGTGACATAGCCGATTCACAACATGTTACAGAATACTAAGAAGAAACGAGGATCGTAGCATAAACTACATTTGTTGTGAAGTGATAGCTTACATAATACAAATTCGAACTGTCTCACTTGACAAGTGATATTTCTTACAGGATAGGTTCGTTTTGCGAAGGAATATTTTGTTGGGTCACTAAGTGTCGGGGTGACTAAATTGTTGCCCTAATGTCAGTGGTTTTACGATAGAGTTCCAATGGAATCTAATAAGTCCAAAAATTGTTCTTACTTTTTCTAACTCGCCGGTCATTAATAATCATAACAGATTATATGATCTTAATTAGCAAAAAAAAATTTTAAATATATAGTTTTATTCTTTTAATGTTTCAAATATAAATGTAACAACATTTCTAGATGTTATGTTTTTTAATAATTTGTTTACGTGGAACTCGTAACACGTAACGTTTTTAAAATTATTATACTAAACTTAATATGTCTAAAGAAATTTCACTTCTAAAATGATTTTTTTTAATTTCTAATCTCAAACTTTAACTAAAATTTGTAATGACTAGTCCCGATTCTCAATATTTTCAACATATTAAGTATGTGGGTGATGAAAGTATGTAGATACCAATTTTCACATAACGGTGACAAATAAACTAATTTATATATATTTTTTTTATTAAAAAATAAATTATCTGACTCACATCGTCATATTATTGGAAGGCAAAACAAGAAATAAATACGATAAGAAAATCAAAGTACGAACAATTTGTACTATTCTATTCTCAGTATTTTCAATTCACATAAAATTATATAAGTAAGCAATATCAAACTATCTATTAATTATTTGATGAACTCGAGTATTACTTATCAGTTTTTTGTCGACCTTTTGCCTCCCATTCAAGTCGAATTGAACAAATTGTATGCATAAAATCTTGGCCGGTACAACGCGACAATAATCCGAGTAAAAGGTCACCAAATGAAGCTCATAAATGCGACAAGTCGCCATTTCACCAACCACATACAATTAGTTGATGTTCAATGAAATTATCGCCTTTTGTTTAATTCAAGTTTTCAACGCGATTACAACTTGAACTCGACATCAGAAAATCACAGCACATAATATGGTCATGACCGGATATATCATTAGGGCGGTAGATGTTTCAGAACAGAAAAGTACGATAAAAATATAATAATAACGTATTTCTACCTAAAAATTTGTAATTTTCTTGTATCAATAGTAATTTTTAGAATTAGTACTAAATTTTTTATTAAAATACTTTAAAACGACATTTCACCTAATTTTTTACTGTCGTAAGTATATCAAAAAAAGAACGGAAAATGCGGAGTATTAAAAAAATGTTATTTGAAATGAAAAAGGTTGTATTTGAAATAAAAAACTGCATTTAGCTTAATTCATGGCATATAATGCCCAGTTACTTGACTAGATGAACGTCTTAAATATATTTCAAAAAATTTATTGCATTAATAATTGTAGTTAAAAATGATCGATTTCGTAATAATACATCGAACAAGGTTGAAATACGGGATAGACTCAGTCCCTACGGGACATTTAAGGTTACACTTAAAATACGGGACGTCCCGGGATATACCAGACGTCTGGCAACACTAATTGTACCAGAAATGTGCGCATACTTGGTGTCTTTTAGGTGCCTTTTCAAATTCAAAAATTGTCTACAGAAGGCAAATTATTAAATCCGGCCCAGTAAAAAGTATAGAATGATCCACATAAAACCAATGAAAACGTTTTTTTTTTATAGATAGTTTTAATCTTTTAATTGGACAATATCTATATAATGGTTTCGATAAAGTATTTGAAATTTTTAATTGTTATGAATGAAACTGAATATTTTTACTGGTCTTACTTTAACTCACTTCGTAAGTATGTTCGAAATACATTACCCCATTTTTGAACATCTTCCCGTTATCCAATCATCACCAAATTTTACATATAGGTTGAATTTTGATGACATGACTCACCATGAAAATTTTGAGGTTCTAGTATGCTTAGATTTAATTTAATTAAATATTTTCGACAGAGAGTTTTCGATTTCAATCTTATAACGATGAAATTTAAATTTAAAAAACAAATATTTGAATTAATATATTATATTTGAATGACAAGGACATATCATGCAGAAAGAAATTTTTAAAAACTGGCTTTATTTCCAAAATGCACTAAAAAGTATAAAATAAATATTATATGTACTTATTATAGAATTTACGAAAAAAAAAAAGATCTCTAGATATTCCAAATTGATACAGTGATTAAAAACGAAAGTGATAAAAGAATCTAAAACCGTATGTTAAATTGATCATCATAATTATAAGACCACTTTTAATTTTAATGAATAATGACTGTATCAATTTGGAATATAGGATTCTTCCTTTTTGTAAATTTTAATATAAAATTTATTTTCTACTTTTTGTACATTTTGGAAATTAGATCAGTTGTTAAAAATGTTTTTTTTTTATATATTTTTATTTTTTTCAAATATTATCTTGAACGAATTTTTATCCTTAGTTCATTTACGTCACTTAATTACCCAAAAAAATAAAATTTCCATCAATTTGGTCATGTTATTATTATGTAAATGTTATCATCGTTTAAATACTTATACTTTTTTTAAAAAGACTATTTAAAGAAGACATAAATTACATTTTTGTTTAACGTTTTTTTCCATAATGCAAGTAATAATTTTGCATAAAATGGTATTTTCGCGTGTTTTCAAACAAAGAACCTTCACGATAAGAAGGATTGATAAACGAAGAATTTCGTGATGAAGGTATTGTAAGAATTGTTTTATCGTTAGTAATATATGGAATTAGTAATAATTGAATGTTTGATAAGGTCTTTGTCAAGGTTGAGGTGTTTTTTTTTTTAAGAATTAAATTGTTGAAGGATTGGTTCAAAGTTTGTTTCGTAGGATTTTCTTCGACGGAAATTCTGTGCAAGTCGCATAAATATAAAGTTGAGATGTTTACTACGTTTGAACTTGGAATCGTCTAGATATGAAGTGAGTCATTCGGTTGTACGTGTATTTATATTGTTGATACCATTTTGCTCTATTTTGATGAAGAGCGAACGGAAGGAAATTTTTCAAACGTCTTATTTGTTGTCATACTATAATATTATGTAGTGTATGCTTTAGTTGTTGTTTTCTAAAACGCATCGCGCGAAATCGAACTGGGTCAAGATTATTTGGCATATTTGTGTGTTATGTACATGGTGAGATTAACTTAGCCTTCGGGCATTGGGTTTTTATTTTATTTTTGTTTTATATATAATAATTTCTCTCAAAGTTCAATTAATTACGCAGTTTCAAAAAAACTGCGTTGTTTTGGCATCCGCCACGTTGTGCACGTATATCTACTGTCCCCGTTGGTGGCTTTTTTTTCTTCTCATGAACTCTCATTCGAGTTTAGATTATGTAAGATCGGATGAATGAATTTTTTGTTACCAGCCTTGGATTTTGGATTTTTGAGAAACTTGCACGTGAATCAATTATTTATTTTAATTTTCTAGATTTCATGTTGAATGGGCACTTAAAGTGTTTGGCGGATCAACAATTTACTTCCTTATTGGCAAAAAATTTTTTTTATAACATTTATAAATAAAAATTTTTACTTACGAATAACTTATGACGTGATCAAAAAATACAGTAATACTTGTTATTTTTTTTCAACTGGAAATCTGAAGAAGTCTAAATTATTTCGATGGAAATTATATTCACAACTCTTAATAAACCACGTAACTCACTTTACCACGGGAGAGGGTATGTTTTTAAGTTATGTATGGTTAAAAGATATAATATTAGATAGTCTAAATGGTCTAAATTACGTTGGGCGGACTGGGAATTTTTATTATCTATCAAATTATGTGAGAGTATTATTGAAAAAGTTTCATTTAAAAATAAGAGTACATAACATTTTTTGAAATCTAGCTTTGTTTTTGATTTAACAAGGATTTTATTCTCAATTTTATTTCTCGCGTTGTACAATTTAATGCTTTTAGTCTACTTTTGATTCTAAAGCAGCAGAATGAGGTGAAACTTTATTAATTTGATTTCTTATATTTTCTTGGATACTTGGGTACTCTCCGTACATTTGTCGATAGTATTAAGGTCTTTAGAGGTTAGGAGGAGTTGTTACTCTATCTGAATTATGATCATTACCAATGCCTTTAACTGGTTAGTTCTGGATTTGTACTTAAATACGACTAGACCAATGACACTTCAGATTGGCAGAGTTAGGTTTTATTTTCTATTTCACAGACTATAAGCAGTGTGGGTCATTGGCTAGGATTTCTGGAATTCTGAGTTTTAAGATTCGGTGAGTTGAGCTGAATTGAATATAAAAGTCCTATCGTTGGTTTCTATGGCAAAATATTAATGTTGACAACAAGTTCTTTAACTGTGAGAACAAAACGGAGATCTTAATCTGCAGGTTTGCATTCACAGAGAGCATTTCGTAAGGTTTTTCCTGGTCTAGTTTAAAAGTTAGTTTATTACACCCTTAGAAAATGTTAGAAAAGTACCGTAACGAGTATATACCCGTCTTTGGTGGAGCTCAACTATCAGCAAATATCCCATTTGTATTGTAATCGGATGTTCGATTACATCATATACTTGTTTATAGCATATTTTAATTTCCAGATTACGGTTTTACATTAATTAAATGTAAATTATGAAAATTATCTTCTTTTTTTTAAATATTTCCTTCTTGACAAAACTTCTGCTACGCTACTATTATAAACAGCCACATCCTCAAAATAAATGTCCATTGATAACTTTAATAGAAAACTATCGGATACTTCATCATTATCGTCGTCATCATAAGCAACAACAATAACATGTATAATTACCAGTTTGGTAATGAAAGTAAACAACCCAAAATCCTATAGTAGCTGCGAGTGAATTATCTCGAAAAATCTGGTAATTTTGTTCGCATGCGGTGCAAATCTGAAAAACTAAATTTATCTTACATGTTCATTGGTTCTACAGTTTCCTGAAAGGTTAACAGGGGTTTCGCAATTGACCACTATTTGTTTTGTTGTTAGTTTTGAGAAATGAATTGAAAAGGTTCCTAAGATTGTAAAAGATTATATCGATTGAAAGACCCGTTTGTTTGAATTGCTACCGAAGAAATAAAACATTTTTTTTTTCATTCAAAATTGTTAATTATAAAGTTGTTATATTAGTTTTTTTTTTTTTTAATATACCTACCTATCTTTATAAGAAAAAGACGGAAAGGAAATGTGATTCAAATTCCATCTGACTGTTTTCTTTTTTTTTTCCTTAATATTTGATAGCATTGGAGATTTTTCACTTGGAACTAAAGTAATGTCGGTGTTTTAATGGAGTGCAACGTCAGCTTCCTATAATTTAAATTTTAAAGCTTCATAAATAGTTCCTATTTATCCATTTGTTGAAATCGTCACTATTATTTCAAGACGAATTTTTGAAAAAAAAAAACCGATATCATTGTCATCGTTTTGCCTACGATGCTATTTTTTTAGATCAAAAATATTGTTTTGAATTCGGGCTTAAATGGTCGATCCTGATTCCGAGAACCTCAGCCTTACTCTATAAGACGTTTCACTTGTCAAGTGATACGACAGCTTAAATTCGTATATTGTAATCTGTCGCTTCATGAAAAATATCATGCAATAGACAAAGCTCACTTCTTATTGGTATTCTGTAGCATATGATGAATCAGCAATGGCCCGTTTCAAATGAGAAATTCGCAGGATTTGTTGTGAAGCGTCGGCAACACGTCTTACGAAATAAAACAAATATGAAATAATTTGATATGTTACTACTCAACATGGATACTTATACTATTATACTTATACTAAGCGTGAGGTTCATTCAGGAAAACCATGAGCTCGAAGAGTTTCTAAAAGTGCAGGAAAAGGTTGAAGGATCTTTGCTTAAATTTAATTAATCTCAGAGTCATTCTTTTTAAAAATCGGCATTTATTTTTACTATTTTTTTAAATAGACTTTGATTAACAACATTTGAGAAAAAAAAAACAATAAAAAATGTGACTCATTGGAATTTTCAAAAAATCTGTTTCTTTTGGAAAAATACGTTCGATAATAGTGAGAGAGGTCTTTCATCTGAATTTTAAGTAACGTAGGTGATTACATGGCATTCAACGTATCCCCACTTCCCATTATTTAGAATTTCATAAAAAATTTTTGTCTATTCGTTAGTTGAAAATCTTCACTGGTATAGTCGAAATTTTCTTTAAGAAAATCCATTCTCGTTAAAGTTAGGAAAATTTCAAACTGACAAATCGCGTACATCCACTCTCCTGGTGGTTGGGGCTGTATTGATTTTCCGCTTCCTCGTTGACACTATAACGCATGGCGATTGAAGCGAACGAGTTTTTCCCATTGCAAAACAGATTGACACACGAATTTCACCAAGTACCACGAATTACGTCGTCACTTTTTGGACTCGTACAAATTGATTAGATAAAAATTTAACTATCTGTTCATAACAGAATCGTCATCAATTCAATCAACTCTCAACACGAAAAACATTACACATTAGTGATTTTCTTGGGTTCAACTTTTAAAACCTTGTGTTTTCTTCAATTTTCTGACACAACGAGTCGGATCGATTACACAAGAGAAATATTTTTGGATTTTCGTTGTGTAAGTAGCTTAAACATTTTTTTTCCTTTAAGTATTACGTTTTTTTGTTAATTGAATTGAATTTAATCGAATGGAAACGAGATGAAACTGTCGTCCAGACTTGACTTGGGTGTGGGTAGGAAAATTTTTGATTGATCTTGTTTAATTGAATCAGTGGTCGGTATCGTTTTAAGTTGGTTGTAAATCTCACGGATTGATGCAGTATTTAGTTCGGTGTTGAAAACACCAATGTCGTAGGGATGGTTTCTATCTTGCAACTGTTGCTTGACATAGAGAGAAACGACTCCGGATGCACATCCAAGTAACAAAATTTTGAAATAAGTTCCAGATAACATTTTGGTCAACATATTCTAAAGATTTTTTTAATTTTTTTTTTTTTTTTGGGTCGATAACACAATTAAATTTTAATATGACATTATTCAAACTGGTGGTAAATTAAATGTTTATTTTTGTTTATAATTTCTATGGATCTCAAGGCTTATACGATTTAGGTAAATATTGTTTTTAACTTGTTGAATTTTTGTAATGTTCGGCTAAGTTTTTTCAATCAAAACTCTGTGATATTAGATTTATTTTATTACGCTGTAATTTTGTCTGTATGTTTCAAAAAAGTGTTATTAGATAATCAATATTTTATCTACTTCCCGATATCCATTAAAGCTGGAATTTTGTATGCAAACACGTGTTCTCGGTGACCATACATGCTAAATATCATATCATTATTTGATAAATGAAACCAACCTAGATAATTAAAATTTAGCTATAATAAAGTATAGCTTTAGATGGGTTAGCTCACCATAAGATAGTGATGGTTTCATATCGAATGTCACTAACAATAACCGATGTTCTCAATGCATTTTGATGCTCATTGCCGTGTTTTTTTTTTTTTGATTCCTCTAATATTATTGTTCGCTTTAAGTTACTACATTATTGATTACTTAAATTACCGCTAGTTGGTGGCTTTAGGTATCTAAAGTTCTTATTGAAGCTACGTTCCACTATGGGTTTACAACGATTACGCTCGTTGCCGTTGTTTTTTTCCATTCCACTAATTTGCTAGAAAAATATTCTGAACTGTTTTAACGTTGTTATCACGTCAGTGGAACGTAGCCGTAGTGTGGTGGGACCCCATGCATCGCCCCAAGAATCCAAACACAACTAGTAGTAATACTGTACAGTTTAAATAAAGGAATCTAATAATAAAATATTTTACGTGACAATATAAATAAATTAGTTGAGTTTGTAAATTAATTTAATAAAACAAACATCTTTTGCTATACACAAAATGGTTTTTAAGGATTTATATACCTTAAAATATTTAGAAAGTCATTATAACTAAAAATATTCAATATGTTCAACTTTTTAGTTAGGTATATAACGGCATTACTTTCGCTTACTGTCACGCAGAACCTTCTTAATGCTTGATACTTATTTTGATTAGTAAGTAATTGAAATAACTCACCAAGCCAACACTGTAAAAAAAAAACCCGGTGTAAGTGGATGCGGTGTACGGTGTTAAATTCAACACCGAAACCGGTGTGACAGTAACACCGTTAGCGGTGTTAATATTTTTTTTCGGTGTTAAAACGGTGTCATAAATTTTCCGGTGTTGAATACATTTTAACTAAGATAATTTTTATAATTAAATGCTATATGTTAAACAGTTAGAAAAAAATTATTAAAAAAAATTATAAAATAAGTTTATGAAGATTAAAAAATCCAACACCGAATTTTTAACACCGCAAAAGAGCCTTGTAACACCAATGTTAATCCACCGGTGTTACACAGCGGTGTTAAAACGAGTCCATTTTATCATTGTTTTTTTACTGTGAATGATTAAATTGATTTTACATTTAAATATTAATATTTGACTCGAGTTTGACTTGAAGCCAAGTAACTTGTAAAGCAGGACAAGTAATGAATCCCTAATGAAGCGCAAAATATAGAACCAGTTAGTCAAATGTAAAGTAATCATATAGTATACCTACTGTAGATATATTTGGTCATAATATTGGTCAATAGATGGCCAAGATTGGTCAATAGTATATACAAGTTTGGAGCCTTCGGCCAATCGATTCTATAACATTTTGTATTCTAACTCGAACACGGTCAACTGCAGGTATACAAATTTGCTAACAACTAAACTAACACTTTGAAGTTATTTATGTGTTCTACAATTTTATAAATAATTGAAAACATTGAGAAGCCCAAAAAGAAAGATACTTACGAAAATTAACTTTTAGAACTTTGAAGGTAAATAATATTTTGATACACGCACATGAGATTTTCCGATTTTCCTTTTAATCCAACTAATAAAATACCAAAAAAACAAAGATATTTAAATAAATTTTAGCTTCTTGCCATCGCGATCGTTGACCACATTTTTTATTTTATATGACTGAATTACTATACAAATACACTTACTCATTCACCGTATCTGCACGCGCGGGTCTATTTATGAAAATGCACACATGAATACTTAAACGAACAAAAATTCCATGGAAATTTCAGCATATGACTCGCAAAAAATAAAAAATAAAAACAATAATTATCTGAAAAGACGTATTTCCATACATTCCAATTAGGATCTAAGTGAATTTTTTAAAATAGTCAACCCTTGTAATAATATCTTTCGAAAAAAAATAATGCAACTAGTGTTTCTAATGTTTTTCACTTTTTAATATAAAATTTGTTTAAACCAGATGATTTTTTTTTTTAAATCGTTAAATTTCAGGCTTTATAACTACTTCCGATTTAATGTCTGCTTTTGTAAAAATCATTCTTTATGATTTTGAAATGAGTCAATTCCAGAAAACTTCATTCCGGAAAAATTTTAAAGTATGCGAAAACTCCACAAATGTCGTTTTAGAGGATAGGTAGGTGAATCTTGAGGATATGTTTCAATCCCTAAATGTTTTTTTCTTCTATCGATAAAAAATATGAGGCGCTTAGATTTCAATAAAAACAACATATCTTGAAATTAACGATATCGGCAAGTGGCACTTGAGATACCTTTCTTTTTAGCAACTGCTTTAAATTTAGTAAAAAATCTTGTTAAACTCACAGACATACGGTTACAATGGAAGTGAAATTTTTTCAATATGAATATATTAACAATAATATAATCTTTATAACAATTAGGTAAAGTCTTAGTTTAATTTTCATTTTGTATTATTATTTTACAATTTATTAATTGATATTTGTATCACCAATGCATGTTATAAGCGGCTTATGGTAGCTGAAATGTGAAATAAATATTTTTGTTTCTATACTATTAAGATATTTTGAAAAAACCGCACCTATCCCATGTTTTGCTGTTGAATCATTTAGATTATTGTTTATAGATAAATCAAATTTTCATAATCAAATTTACTACCGTAAGTTTAAAATACCGAGTGTACAATAAAAATTAAAAAAGGATTACGGGATTTGTCCATTAGACTTTTTCTATGTGAGACCGCCACTTTAATCGCTGGACCAAAAATTACATCAAAACCAAATGTAAATAAAAATTTAATATAGATATTATTATGATCAGAGTTATGATAAATGATTACTATAGCTTTTCGCGCTTATGCACGCCCACTATACTCTTCTATTCTACTCGGATCTTCTCAAGTCTCCCCGCTCATGAAAATACTCCTATTATATTAGCTATTTGGCTTCAAAACATTCAGATTTAGTCTACGTAAGGAAGTTTCACTTCAAAAGAAATTTTTATCTAAAACACGTTTGTCACTAAAAAAAAGTATTTGATTATGAACAGTATTGATATAGATTACATAATTATGGTATTAATGAAAAAAGCAGCGATGATTAATTTTCCAAGTGACGCAAAAATTATTTGATTGAAATTTCATGTTTTCGTCTAATATTACTTTAAACGTTTTCGTAAAGAACTTAATTGATTTTGTAATAAAAATCTTTTATCAATAATTGGTAAAGGCGTAAACGTTATCAGTTGTTCCGATGAGATAACGTCTATAAATAAATAGAATTTGGATGCAGGAAACATAATCGAGATATGCCGCTATAAATCTTCTTGTTATTGTTTCAGATGTGTGGAGACAGCATAGAGATGAAAGAAATGGCAGTTCGTATTTGTAGAGATTATCTTCATGGAGCCTGGAAACATGTTTCCGTGCAGGATATTGGGTTTAAGCGCATTAGGTAATATTTTCAATTTAAAACTTGTTTTAAGGCGAACGCAATACGTGCTCGATAAAGACAATTCGATTGGATCAGTCGCTTGATGATATGTACTTTGTATGAAAAATTTTATTCGGATAATCGATCGATCGAATACTCTTTGCGGGTGCAACGAAATAAAAAGATAACGATTGGTAAGAAATATCATAATATAAAATAAATATATTGTTAAGACATAAGTAGTTAGAAGGTTCTATTAATTCTTATCAATTAGTTAAATATTTTTTTATGATAAGAATTTTCCATTTTTTTTCCTTTGTTAAAATGGAGAAGGAGTGGAAAGTTTTTTATTTTTATTCTCTTATATTCACTTTGAAAATTAAATAATTAGGGACAGGCTGTGTTAGATTTTCTTTTTAATTTATTACTTTTTTATTTTATTTTGAGTTTTAGGGCTTAGAATCTTGAACACAGCTTCTAGGTTTTTTTTTTGCTTTGTAATTTCGAAAATGTTCAATGATAGGGAATTAGATTTAGTTGATAAGTTAGGCGTAGAGGGTAGGGCTTGTGGCGATAATTAGGATTGTTGCTTTAAGTCAAGCGATGTCTACGGGGTCTCTCGTCGGCGGCATCCATTTGTCTCGCTGGCACACATCGGCAACATAAACACAAGAACGTTGATCACGGCGACTCGATGATCTGCAGAATGAAAACGAAATGCTCTCGTGAAATGAGAACTCGATGAGAGTCTCAGTGAGAGAGTCGGCCAGGCTGTCCTTGATTTGGGGCTGGGCGTGTGAGTGTTGAAAATTGAGAGCGCACGACGACACAATCCGGGCGACAGAGGATGAAACAGGGGTTGTTGTCTAGATTCGACACCCCGGAGCTCTTCATCTCGCTGAAAACATGATCCATGTCTGACACTCAGACCCACTCAGTTACACTCACGTACGAGATGGTCGCACTTTTGATGGTCAGCAACTATATCAAATTTAGATCAAGTCAATCTGTTTTACTTATTTATTTATTTAATTTTTTTTTATTCAATTTTTTGCGCATGAAACTTGAAAGAGTTTCGTATTTTAAAAACCAATCATTTAAGAGGATTTTTTCATGTCATTAAAATGGCTTCACTATTTTTTTTTTTACTTTTATTTAAAATTAAATTATTTGTGGAAAATTTCAGTTTTCCACTTTTTTTTTTTTGGATTTTTGAGGTTGTTTAGAATAAGTCTTCATGTTTTAACAGTCGGTATCTTGATTGTAACAACTTAACATTTCTGGTACAACCCACGAAGCACCTGGACATAATTAAAAATACCTGGAGATCACTTCTCCCTGAAGAAGATGTCCAAAAAAAAATATTTACCTTTTAGGCCTACATTATTCTTACTTTAACATCGTTTTTAAGTCATTTAATTAAAAAAGGAAATATATTTAAAACTTATACCTTACCACCTGGAGATGATTTCCGACGAAAAAAGTTTAATGTTTTTTTTTTAAGTTTTAAAACTCTAAAATATCGCTTTCTACGCTATGTAGATGACGAAAAAGACCTAAAAGTAACTTTCTGCTGAAGAAGACGTCCATTTTTTTCTATTTCCACATATGTAGATTATCAAAACTCGTAGGAAATGGCTTAATTTTAACCACTTAAATCAAACTTTTATATTGTTTCATTAACTGAAGACATTAGTTTCTAGACAAACATTCGTTTAATTCTTAATTAATTCTTTTGCATTGCAATTTTCACATTTATTTGTTTTTATATATTTAATTTTCGTGAGAGGAGGCAATGCTTCCTTTGCCTTCATAAATGAATCGCCACTGTTTTTTTCTTTAAAGATTTTAACTAATTGAATAGCTTAAGCTTAAGACTAACACCTTTATCATGGACAACGATGAGATATTGACTGTTAAAAATGGCAACTTATCCTAAAGAATTTCACGAAAAAATTCTTCGTTCTCCAAAAAAGAAAATAATAAACAGAGAGCAATGAAAAACCAAAAGCGCTTTATGTAATTTTTTCATATATTGATATTTTGAACAACTTTCTGAGGATGTGTTCCTAATCGTGTTGTTGGTTTTCTTACAGCGGTGGTCTGTCGAATTGGTTGTACCACGTGTGGTTACCGACGACCTCTGGCCAAGAGAGTGCTAGCGCAAATGATAGCGAAAAGACGAAAAAGCAACGTTCGCTGGCGGGTCAGAGCCAGCGAATGCGTAACCAATGCGGCTACGACGATAGCACCGAGCCGAAGCAAGTGCTTTTGCGAATTTACGGTCAAGTGCACGGCGACCGGGCGCTCGAGCATCTCATTACCGAGAGTGTTATTTTCACGTTACTCTCTGAACGACGACTTGGCCCACGACTACATGGCGTCTTTCCAGGTGAGAGAAGATCAAATTTTTATTTTACTAACCCACAAAGGTAACGCCTTGAGAGGATTTTCTCAATGGTTTGGATTCATGTTGTTGTTTTTTTTTTAACGAACATCGTTCCAGGTCCATCTCACAAGGCTGAGAGCTTCATCCATTTCTTTTCTCATTCATATACTTCAAAAGTAACATTATGATTTAAATAAATAATAAAAGATAAAAAAAAATATAACTGTAGGTAAAAATTTGCACGTGCAAAAAAACCTAAAATATCTTTTTAATTAACTACTTTCTATAATTGTATTGTTTCGATGTTCTAGGTGGTCGGATCGAGCAATATATTCGTGCTCGGCCATTGAAAACAACTGAATTGGGTGTGCATGAGTTAAGTGTACAAATCGCCCAAAAAATGGCAGCCATTCACAGCATGGATGTGCCCATATCGAAAGAGCCACATTGGTTGTGGAACACGTCGGAACGCTGGTTGTCGACCGCTGAAAAAAGCGTCGGCAAGGAGACGTCGAATAAGTTCGACGAGCAAATTTTAAAGATCAAAAGCTACGCTCTGAGAAATGAGCTCGCCTGGCTGAAAGGATATCTATCGCGGATTAATTCCCCCGTGGTTTTCTCCCACAACGACATGCAAGAGGGCAATATTTTAATGTGTCAAGACGAAGACGAAGCTGATAAAAACCGACTTTTCCTCATTGGTAAGACATTTTATTCATACAAAATAATAGGATATATCCCGGGTATGATGTCTTACGATTTGGTTCAACCCCTCTTCGCCTCCCATTCTCACGTCAGATTTTTCAAAAAGTGTACTTCTTGTGAAATGCATTGGATTTTGTAACCTTTGATTCCTATGTGAATAGACCTTTAACGTGAAGTGATTTCTTTTCAATCGTTCCTTAATATTCGAATTGATCGTAATTCAAAATTTCAATCAATAAACCAAAAACGAGATCCACTTGGTAGCATAATGACTGAACAGTCGCTCTTTAAACCGGTGGTTTTGGAGTCAAATTTCAATGGTAATTCCAAGTATATTTATCTTAGGTTTTCAGATTGAACGGTCGCTTATGATCCTTAAGAAAATATAAAAACACCATTATGATTATTTGAGGCCGTTCATATAAAAGGCGGACATTTGATTTTTTTTTTAAATCGGGATAACGATTGAATTATATAATAATTAGTGTCCGTAATTAAAGGAATCAAACTATTTGCATAAAATACTAACAGAAGTTTTATAAAATTAAAAATGAAATATCTATGTTTGCTTCAAAAAACGGACATTTAGCCTAGAAGCTTACAACAAAAACGAACTCTTAGCTTTTGACCAATCAGATTCATGAAATCAGTCACGAGGTCTAATTATGACCAATAAATTCAAACTGTTTACCGTCGTTATTTCAATGCATTTACTGGCATTTACTAAGGTAATTCTAATAGTTTAGTATGGTGATATTCAAGATAAGGTTTATAGTATTAGGTATTAAATCTTACAAAATAAATTAAAGAATTGGATTCCGCAATTCAAGAGGTATCACCCAGAAATGAAGGGATATTCAACCAAAGCCGCTCCAATATACCCTACGTGCAATCATATGCAAAAGTATCATAGTATAATCAGAAATAGTATCATAGGAATAGTATGCCTTCTGTTTTCTAACGTTTATTTTTGTAAACCTTTATTTTTTATTTTTTTTTACTTCTATATAATAAAGGAAGTATTGTAATCGGATCGAATTTTCGAATTTGAGCTTTCACCGGAAATACTGATGATTGATATGAACGGCCTCATTTTCATTAAACTTTTTTTTACAAGAAGTTCTAGCTGAACAAAATATTTTTTTTCAGATTTCGAGTATTGTTCTTATAACTACCGTGCGTTCGATATGGCCAATCATTTCTTAGAATGGACGTATGACTACACCAATCCAGAGTATCCCCATTATTTCGATCATCCAGAGAAATATCCTACAAAAAAACAACAGGCATGAAGATTTGCGTTATTTAATTGAAATGTTTTAAAATAAAAATTATTGATTATAGATTGAATTTGTGAAAACGTATCTGAAGGCACTCGATTTAAATACTGACGTTGAAGAAGTTTTGAATGAAATCAAAGTTTTCTGCCTGGCCAGCCACTTCTTTTGGGGACTCTGGGGCATTGCCAACGCTCCTATCTCACAAATTCCCTTTGGATATTGGGTACGTATTATGAATAATTGTCAAGGAAATTTTTTTATTTATTGTTTACAATTTAAAAGGATTATGCCGTGTCACGTTTTGATCGATATTTCCAACTCAAAGAACTTCTAACGTCGTCCGAGCCAATTGGCGTTAAACGAAACTTGCACGACACGGACTGAATAAATCGTTAGTTTGTAAAGGAAGCTCGCCATTAAGACGGTTCTCCATGGATGTGAGCGTCGTTGTGGCACTTACTGTGGGAACCACACTGTCTTCCTTTTCAATTTAATTTTTTAAAAAAGCGACCAACCAGCAGCTAGCAGAGCTGCGCAGCGACACGAGCAGCCAAAGACACGGACGCAAGATTCGCACGTTTCTTTCGTGTCGCGCTCTTCTTATATTTCAGTCGCACGACTTGAATATAAGGACGACTTTCATACGGCAAACTATTTATTTGAAATTGAAGCATCGATGCTGAACTGTATATAATATGAATTAATCTACATATCGAGCCAAATTTAAAAGCAAAAAGGAAAATTTGTTATGTGTATGTTATGATATTTGAATCATGCACACGCGTTCATGGAAAAAATGAAGACTGAAATGTTAAGTCTACATTTTTTTAAACTTAATTTTTTCACTTGGGCACTTAACGAACTTGATATTTTAAGAAAATTCACGAGAATGTTGAAAAATTTATTGATGAAATTATAGTATATTATATGAATAGGTCGAATTTTTGGTTGAAGTGGCCTTAAGAGTTAAACTAAAGTCGATATTGAAAATTTAATGACGGAGTTACCTTTACGCATTCGAACTTTGTTACACTTAAAAGATGATAAAATATTTATATATTCATATATTATACAATGTATGAATTATGATTGTGATAAGGTTATACGTTTTAGTTTTAATATTATTTAAATAATGGTTTGTTCTTTATAAAACATGTCTTCTCTAACAAGTTTTCTTCTTATGTACTTACACTAGACATACTAAGATACAAGTCTTCTGGTAATAATAATTTTTTTACAACAATGATTTGAGATTTAACATAGATTTAGTAAGTATTAAGTTTTATTTTTTTTTTTTTACGTTTCATGGTTCTGATTTTTCAAGTTTTCACTTAATTAAATCTTGTAATATAATGTATGTTTTTTGAATGAATATTCTGAATAAATATTACGGTCTTTTTATTACAATGATTTTCCTATCCAATCAATACTAAGTCCATGCCTATAATGTTTTAACTTTTCTATTTTCATTCGATTTTTTCAAACAATATCCTTTGTCAATCAATATTTTTTTTTTCAGATTATTAAGAAAAAGAATTGGTTTTATCAATGGCGGATATGTTAGTTCACAATCATATTAGTTACAATATTTTGTTACTGAAATTTTAATTTTATGATTTGTATTTGAAATTTTGACCTCAAATATGATACCTTAAGCGCCAGCCTATTGGGAAATCAGCCACTAGTAATTCAAACTAGTGGAAACAGTTTTAAAAAGCGAAGAAGTCGAAGCATTATTTCGTATTAATTTAATTTTAAAAGGAAAAAAATGAATAAAATCAAAACTACAGTGATGTGCTTTGGTCAAAACTATTTGAGTACTTATTAGGGTTCTTTTACTCGATGAAAACTAAACCGTTTTTATTAAAAAAAAATTTTTTTTTTGGTGTTTTAAGTCTCTTTAACATTAAGGTTATAACATGACTGTCTAAACACAGAAAATTTTTGTTGGTCAATATTTTCTTAGGTCTAGGATTCAACGGGGATCGAACCCAGTACCACTTGACGCATGAAGCGGAGAGAGCAATTGCTCTAACCACGGCGCATCCTGCAAAAATTACTGTCGAATCCCGAATGAATTATTAAAGCCTTTCAAGGGAATTGCTAATCCCTTTTATATACTAAAATCAGTGGTGGAACTACCATATCGCTAGACCCGCAACGCGGGGGGCCCAAAAATTTTGAGAAAATTAGTGGTGCTGCAGAGAAGGTGCAGTAAAAAAGAGAAATTGAAAAAGGAATAGGAATGTTAATCAAAAATATCAAAATTATCCCGGGTTCTTAAATCGTTTGCTATGATCACAGAAAATCAAAGTACTTCTAAAGATGAACAAGGTGTTTGAACAAAATTATAGCGAAAATATTAATCCAACTGACTTAAAACTAAAAAATCAAGGTACTACACCTAGAGATGAAGGCCAATTTGAACATGTTGATAGCAGAAGCAGCAAAATACCATGAATTTCGCTCAAGATGTTAGAAATAAGGATATTAAGAAACTGTCGTTATTCTTAACGAACAATGCTAATTTTCAAAACAAAATATTACACCTGATATGAAAAAAGAAAGATGAAATCTGCTAACTCCTCTAGACCTCAAGGGCCTTTTAAGAAGGACCTTTCGCAAGAAAATCGGTGCTAAATTAAAATATGGAACGCTAGATACGAAAAGAAAAAATTCATATAAAGGTTGGGGGCCGATCTAATTTTTTTGCGGGGGGCCTAAAATTTGTAGTTCCGCCACTGACTAGAATAGTGGTTCTCAATCGCAACATTTTTGAAGCCTACCAAATTTTAGAAATGCAAAACATTATTTAATGTACTTTATACAGCAAGTCTGTGTAGTATGTAAATATTATTTTAGGTATATGTACTCTATTTCATTGAAAATTATTATGATAAACTATTTTCCACAGTTTATTATGTAGAAGTAAAATTATTTTGTCAGTATGTCACCAAATTTAGAAAATTTTAACCGCAAGAAAAAAAGAAGTTGAAAATTACTGTTCTATAAAGTTTTCAAGACTTTGATTGTTGAATATTTGAATTGTTCATTTTGAAACATTAGACACCAGCCAATCCTTTTTCAACGCATGATTCGATCTCGTTTTCTCTCTGCCCGTTACAATACAGTAAAACCCGGGTTATACGCGAAATTAGGTAGAAAAGTGCCGCGGATAGCCAGAAAAAAAAAAATGAAAAATGAGGTGCAAACATGAGAAAAAAATTTCATTATAATAATCGCAATAACTTTGTTTTATTTAAAAAAAATTAAATAAGGAAACTTTAATATGCTTACATTCTTATGTAACGTATTTATCATATTTTATTAATACATAATAAGAACATCCGATTTATTGGTATTTACTTATTAGTAATTACTTACTGTTTGAATCACTTATTCAGTGGAAATGCTTATTAGGTGGAATAGGTGTTGATTGTGTGGTATATTCTATACCCATATACGGACCGTAATTAGGGCAGCTCAATATCTTGGACAAATGCTGATTGTTGGCTCAACAGTAAAGATCTATTTTTGTCACGTTCTCAATGACGTTTTTTTATCATAGCACTTATCATTTAAATGTTTATCATAACAATTAAGCTAGTGGAGCAATCGTATAAAAAATAAATAAACAACGCATTATCAATTTATTTGTTTTAAGCGTTTTAAGATAATTTCTAAAATGTAGTGCATTAAGTAAAGTATTTAATCATACGTACAAAAATGAACGCAACAACAACAGAAGAACAA
This sequence comes from Sisyra nigra, assembly GCA_958496155.1. Lineage (NCBI taxonomy): Eukaryota > Metazoa > Arthropoda > Insecta > Neuroptera > Sisyridae > Sisyra > Sisyra nigra. Next base: position 31,357,027 of record OY292316.1, on the reverse strand, counting down.
TTTCAAACTTGAAATGCTGAAGCTTAATTACTTACTTTTCTTATTGTCAGAAAGCGATTAAATCTTCGTTTATAAATAAAATGACAATGGTCATTCGTTGTGCGCTAATAACTCAGAAACGATTGGATAGATTTCGATCATTTTTTTTGTTTTACTTCTAATATACTTGGTTCTTACAAAAAAAAAAATATCACAATATCTTTATTTAATACAAAGTTATTGCAGTTTTAAAAAACACGATGTTGTTAAACAGAACACGTTAAGCGATGTGTGTTTTATAATGGGGCAAACGGTGTGATGCGCATGGATTGGAGAGAGAATGTCTCTCCTTTCAGGCTACCTCTGCCTAAAATGATTAATTTAACTTGCGAACCGATGCATGTACTCAATGTAGTTCACTGGAAAATTATAATAAACATACCTAACATTTTTTGAATTCAATTTTTTTGCAGTTCTTAAAATACTTTTTTGTGTTTTAAATTCCTTATTAATTACAACGGGCACAACCGTTGCAATAATGAAATTATAATTCAAAGCTCCCCTTTATAATTGTATTTTTTCAATGTACCTATTTTTGCTTTCAATTTTTTGATAAATATTTATATTATAATTTTTTTTTAATAAACTACGCATACGATGTTGCAGGTATCAGCTAGTTTTAAATAAAACTGGTTTTTAATAAGATTTTGTAATAAAATATGTCTATCAGATACCAGAAGAAAACTATGAAAGTCCTGGACAAGAGCAGAGTGGCGCAGTGGAAGCGTGCTGGGCCCATAACCCAGAGGTCCGTGGATCGAAACCACGCTCTGCTATGATTTTTTTTTCTATTTCTATAGATATTTATATATTTTTTCCTTGTACATTATTTTATTTTCTATATTCACTTTTGGAAATAAAGTGTCGATGGTAGAATTCTCTTATTTTTCTGATTTATAAAATGTATTGTTGTTTATTTGCCATACTATAGGGACTCCAAATCACACTCTTGGGTGAATTTTTTACTTAAAAACTAAAAGAAAAGAGGTAAAAATGAAATTTAGACAATGATAAATTTGTTGTTCCTAAATTTTTCCGCTCCTAAAATGATGTCGCCCTAGACCCAGGCGACCCAGGCCTCGTCGACTTAATCGTCTGTCACTGAATATAGGTAGGAGACATTTAAGGGTTGGAAAACTGATTTTTTAATGTTTTATTCTGATACTACAACTTATAAAAAATATTGTCAGAAAATTTAAAGTTATTAGAAACAAAACTTTTCGGGTTATAGACAATTGAGTCTCCTGTAGGTCTCCTCGGTTTTATTTGATCGTAATTAGACGTATAGACTCTATGAACAATCTTCAATTGCATTTTTATTAAAAATTTTTCGAAAACCAAAGGAAACTTTTTTTTGAGGTGACTCAGTTTTCACTACTACCACGGGCAAATTTTTTAATATTTTTTATGAAAAAGCAGAATGTTCTTATAGATTAATGAAATAAAAGATTTTAAAAATATTCATAAACAAGGTACTCTGAAAAAAATTTACAAAAATTAGTAATTTTTTTGTATATTAGACCTTTTTCCTCTCCTCACAGGATTTCATTATTTTTATTTCGTTTAATGCGAGTAAAACTCAGTTTCCGATGATACACAACAATGATAAACTTTACTTCAACGTATAACAACAAAACAATTAGGTAAATATATTTAAAATTTAGAAAAACTTGCAGACAAAAAGTGTTACGTATTTATTTCTAAATATATATTTTTTTAAAATGAACTTATACATGTATGTATAATTATATATTATAAAAAAAAAATTTCACAGGTATTACAGATAAAAATTAATATCATGACGGGAAATCAAAAATAGTATAAATATATCGAGAGTATTAACATTTTCTTTCTTGTAGTACATTTAAATAAAATGTACACATTATAAGTATCCAATTATTTAAGTAAAGAGAAAGTACCTACGTAACAATTAAATTAAAAAAAAAACTAAAAGTTAAAGTTTAAAATAAAAATCATTCTTTAAAAGCATTCTGTTTTTATAACGGTTTACTTTGGTTAATTTTCAAGAATAATTTTATGAATCAAAGTAGAATCAAATTAAACTGAAATAAATTCATTACTTACAAAAGCATGTTTCTGTTTAGGAAAGTTCAGTTTGGTTAATCGTTTAGTTATTATTTAACAGCTAATACTATCTTTAATTGTTGGAAAGTAGATTTATTCACGAATACTCGTGAGGAACCAAGATAAAATGCCAACAAAGGTAATATAATTTTTTCTGGTATACAACATGGGGATATTTTTTAAAATATAAAGTATATATAAACAGATTTAAACAAATTTCACTAATAACTTACTCTAGCAAATCTCAAATCTGAAAGATATAATAGAGAAGTATACAAATCTTTACAAAATGAATCTTCTTTTATTAGTTACAACAATTTGCTCCGGTAAGAACATTTATAATTTAACTTTAAAAAATTCATAGTAATGGGATTATTTTATCTTAATTATTAGCAGTTGTATACATTGTATTCTCGCTTCCATTGTTGGACTTAAAAAATTCGGAACGCATTTTACATCGAGCTAAACGATGGGAGGATTTTCCAAACTTAACATTTACGTTTGACTGCAACAATCGAGCAATTGGGTTTTACGCAGATACCGAACACCATTGTCAAATTTTCCACTTATGCGATGAAAATGGGCGACGAATACCATACATTTGTGCCAATGAGACATCATTCAATCAGGAGTTTCGGGTTTGTGATTGGGAATATAATTTTGATTGTGCCGATGCCCAGGACTGGTACTATTTAAATGAATTGACTTATGTGACGGATCCACCAAAAGAAAAAAAATTTTAAAGCTTTTTTAATTTGTAATATTTATAGTATTTATAGTTTTTAAATAAATAAAACTATTTATTAAAAAAAATTATTAGCAGAGCGTGGTTTCGATCCACGGACCTCTGGGTTATGGGCCCAGCACGCTTCCACTGCGCCACTCTGCTCCTTGATGAGGACATCGTAAATTACAATTATAAGCATTTGTAATGAGTTAAATAAATTTTAATAGTTAAAAGTTGTTTTTATTGTTTTCTTTATACATTTAATTTAAATTTTTCTCATCCTTTGATTTTATATGTAATTTACAATTAAGGGAAAAACGATTTTCTTATTGAAATATATTATAACAATTGGGACTCTATCTTCCGTTAATATGTGCAACTAAAAGCCATGTGCTTGACGTTTTATATTTGTTTAATTATTAATGCCCTTAATGCTTTCAATTTTCATTCTACTTCCAACTTGCGGTAGAGAAACTTGTCGCCACATGGTTGCATAATATTTTTGTTTGTCCAAATAAATATTTTTCATTATGGATTTCGCTAAAAACCTATTAGAAAAATATGGATGGAGCGAAGGTATATTAAAACATTTCACTTCAATTCTAATAAAAATTTTATTAATAATTTTTTTTTTTTAATAAAGGAAAAGGTTTGGGTCGAAACGAAAACGGAATAGTTGAACCTCTAAAACCGCAATTGAAATTTGATCGATCTGGAATCGATCATGATATTGCCGAACAATTTACGAACAACTGGTGGGAACGCCTTTACAATAAAGCATCAAGCAATATTAATGTAATAATGTCCTCTTTATTTGTAACATATAATTTGAATTTATCGTTTTTTTGTTTGTAGATAGACAAAGATGATGGAAAGGTAACAATTAATTTAAATGGAAATTCTTCTGTTGATATAACCACCAAAGAATATTCAACGAAAAAAGAAAATTTAAATTACACTTATAATGCATTTATTAAAAAAGCTACGTTGACTGCTTCTGGTGTTGAACCAGTTGTAAAAAATAACTCGGATACTGAATCTGATAATGAGATTGAGAAATCAAAAATGAAATCAAAACGAACTAGTGGCATTTTAGAGCTAACGGATGCTGAGATTTTGGCAGCTTGTGGAGGACGAACTGCTCATAAGTAACTTACCTTTTATTTAATTCAATCTCTATAGAAAATATTAGTGTCAGTAGCAACTACCCCATTGAATAACTCTTTAAATTTTAAAAATTGAACGTTTTTATTGTTTTATTGCATTGTTTATTTTAAAATACCAAGACAACACCGTCTATTTTTTAACCGATTTCAAAAAAAGGAGGAGGTTCTCAATTCGACTGTATGTTTTTTTTATGTTTGTTACCTCAGAATTTTTGATTGGGTGAAGCGATTTTGATGATTTTTTTTTTTTTATTTGAAAGCTGGTGTTTCCCGTGTGGTCCCATTTTAATTTGAAGGAAATCGTTTACTTCTAAGGGGTGAAATATTAACTTCTTATTGGATAGCTCGATTTTGATAATTCTTTTTATTTTATTGGTAGAGCATAGTTTTAAATTAATGTCATTTCCATTTTTTATAAAAAAAAACTCCACTCATAAGGGGTTAAAAATTAGGGATGAAATAATACATATTTCCTAGCAAACCCGATTTCGATATTTTTTTTTCTTCTACGTAAATCGTAACTTTAAATTGTTCACATTTTAATTTGAAGAAAAAAATCCTCCCCCTAAGGATGAAAATAGGGGATGAAATAGTGACGTTTAACTGAATCATCGGATTTTGATAATTTTGTTTCTATTGAATATAGTATTCCTGTTTTGGTGTGTTCAGTTTATGCTTACTTAATTTAAATTATATTTGTTTTTACATATTAATTTATTTAATAGATTTTTACATGCAGGTTTATTCATTCATTATTTTTCATATGTCTTGTTCTTGTTAGTTACTATGTCCTTATTGTTTTACAAGCCTGCTATATGTCATACCATATCCTTTTTAAAAGCCACCTTTATAACATACAATAATTCCACTTAGTTCTTTCATTTCATTTAAAAGCAAAAATTTCAATCCTTAAAAAGGGGAGCCTCAAACTTCAGATCACCAAAAATCGATAAATAAATAAAAATTATAATAAAATGAAAAAAACGATTTTAAAATAAAAAGAAATTTTAAACAAAAAATGCACTAAAAAGTAAAGAAATAATTGCGTATCCTTGAAGTGTCTGCAACTTACAAATTATTAGGATGATACAATGTACAACTGTTGTTATTTTTGGAGTTGGTGTCAGCCAAGGAAATACGACTATATTGGTACTTAGCAATAAACGAGAATACCTTATGAAATTTTTTTTTTCAAATTAATTTTATACAATATACTAGTACTGTGACAATATCTAGTAACCTTTAAACTACAAAATACCAATATTTCCTAATAATTTGTAAGTTACAGACACTGTAAGGATACGCAATTAGGAGTATTTTTTTCTACTTTTTAGTGCATTTTTTGTTAAAGATTTTTTATTTATTTTGAAGTAGGTTTTTCATTTTGTTATAATTTTTATTTTATCATATATTTATATATACTAGTTGTCCTAACACGCTTCGCTGTGCCACATTATTTATTAAAACAAAAAAAAAGGGTTCCAGGTGAATAGTTACAACATAATATATAAACTGGACATCAATAATGGGATAAGTGCCAAAAACAAAAAATAAGTTATATCCGGAAAAGCAAGGTAAGTGTTATTGCCAACAACCTAATAAAATAATAGTAACTATTAATGATCATGGCATTTAGCCCGCTTTTTAGGTTATTGGCAATTGCACTTAGCTTGCTTTTTCGGGTCTAAATCAATTTTTTTGTTTTTGGCACTTAGCCCATTAATGATCTCCAGTCATCATATTATAATATATGCTAAACACCTTCTCCGGAACACGCTGCATCTTATGGTACAAATTTCATCGCTATACGTGTCATAGTTTTTTCATTTAGGGAGGACAAAAAAACCGCCCCCTCATTTATTAGTATAGGTTTTGCTAAAGTGAATTAAAAAGTACCCTGTAATGTTAATTCGCGTTTAGTTTGAGTTTTTATTTTACATTGCGCATATTTTACTCATTTCCAATTATTGTTTACAAAAATTTGAAAGTCAAAAATTCATCAAAAACTAATTAGTGATTTTCGCGTGTTGGGGTAACAGACAGATTGACAAAAATTTTAAAAATAGTAGATTTAGCTTTTGTACCAAGGGTCGTTCTATTAATTTTTGCGAAACTAACGCATAGCGCTTCGTTTTTATAGATAGGTATAGATTTCCACATTGTTTATTAAATCGTGGGTTAGTACTACAACTACGTAACTATAAATTTGAAAAAAATGGGGTTAAATGCATTTAAATTAGGTAAGGTTGTTGGGGTGTTCAAAAGGCATAAAAAACCTCCAATACCTCCGAGCAAATAAAATTTTCAAATTTCAGTCCATTCAAGTCTTCACACTAGAAATCGTGAAAAAACATTAATTTGAGCTTTTCTCGAAAAAACTTAAATGTAGTTACCTTATTGTAGTATTCACTTCATAATATGTCGTTTTCAGAGGTGCTCGGTACGGATTAAACTTGAAAGGTAAACTGGATCGAATTGAACTACAAGAGAAAGAATTCCAAGAAAAATTGAATCAAAAACAACCACTGAGATGCATTCTGGACATATCAAAAAATATTTCTAAAGACAAAAAGAAATCGAAAAAGAAAGCACGAGCAACTGCAATTTTTTTAGCTGATCTAAAAGTCACGTCAATCGAAGAAAAGCCCAAATCAAAGAAAAAATGCGAACAATGCAACCACAAAAAATGTACCTGCGACGTGACCGTTGACGATTTAAACACGGAAGTGTTTGTTAAAAAATCGAAGAAAAAAAGTTCCATAAAACTCGTACAATTCTGTGATGACATCATTACACTGAAAAAGAACAGGAAGCTGGGAACCTCGGACGATTTGGAAGAATCAAACACTCAAAAGGCCGGCAAAATTAAAAAGAGGAAAAATAAACGAGTCAACAACAAAATTAAAAAAGTTGCCAAAAGTCTTGATAGTTTGACATTGGGAGATTAACTGTGATATATTATTAATTTTTATTTTTCTTTTTTTTAAGTTTGAATAAAATTTTAAGTTTGTAATTAATTAAAAATGAAGAAATAAACACAATTAAAGAAATATAATGTTTTATTTTATTTTCAATCATCTATAATATGCTTACATCACAGCAACTCTAAACGGGAGATTTAAAATCAAGATTTTAAATTCTCTCAATCAACACAAATAATGCTAAAACAATTTTCTAAAATTAAGCGATTTTTTTATTTTTCTTTATTATGTTCTTATCAAAAGCGAATTAACATGAAGGATATTCATAATTATGTATATATTAATGGTAAAGTTCATGTTTGTTTCAAGTTTTTAAGAATATTTGTGCATGAAAAACTCAACTATGAATATCCTTATTTTCTTATGAATTTACTTACAAAATAATAATGCCACTATGTACTTTTTTACAAGGCATTCAAACAAATTATGGATTACATTTTCATTTTTCCCATTAATTAAAATATTGATTGATTCTCTTTTAAAAATGACGGCCAAACAAGAAAGAGAACTTTACAATCTATCATGGACGTAATTTTGTAACAAGCAAAATATTTTTTTAAATATACCTATACTTTAATATTTTAAAAATACATTGGTAATCTACTTTAAATATAGAAACATTCTAATAATTTTCTTTTATTATCATAACGTAATAATTATGCACAAGACGTTTAATTTTCACTTGTCTTTATATAGTAAAACGTTTTAACGTTGCTTCTATCTATAAACAGTTTATCAGGAAGATCATCTAATTTTATTTAAATAGCACCCTCTAATTTCTTCAAACAAATTATAAAACTAATTATTTTAAACGAAAATAAAATTTTTGTCGTAGAACCATTTCAAGTCTTGATTACGATATTTTCTTTGGATAGAATTCCTAAATATAAATAAATATAAAGCCTCCATTAAAAACAAATCGGTATGTCGATAGTACATATTCGGTAGAAGTAAGTTAAAACCACCGCGCTGACATTCGGGCTAGAGGCGGTTGTTGTGCTCAATACTAATCATATTAAAGGACACAAATACAGAATGTTAAATGTACGCTAACGTAAGGGATTGTCCATAAACCCGAAAGCATTTTTAAAAAAAAATTTATTAATCTATCGTCATCCCTTATAGATATTTATTCACCCATCTTTCATCATAAGTATTTTGCATTTCATAACTTTCTTTTGAGGGGGTATTCTAGTCTAGAATTTCAAAAATTATAATATATTTTTTTAAATTTTAGATCTTCTCGAATATGCCATTAATGATTAAGAGGATTTTTGTGCGATGTAAAAAATAAACATAAATTGTGTCGTCCATCTGCAAAAAATGATAATTTTTGGTATCTTTACATAGCTCCCATAGTTCTATTCGTTGTCTACCAAATAAACATATTTTTGATACTAATACAAAATTTATACTCCTATAATATTGTTTAGACTCTGTGGGAAGATTATTATTTATTGCAAAATAGAATTAATTGTTATTTTATGAGAAAAGAAGCACCTGGAAACTTAAAAAGGTTGTTGTTATTTTTATGCTCTAAACCAGTGTTTCCTAAACTTTTGACATACGTGTTCACTGTACCCCTTTTTTAATTTTCATAAGTCTGAGTACCCCTTGTCAAACAAAATGGCTAAAACTTAATGGCAATCACATGTATCAACAAGCACAGTACTACTCAGCAAACTCCGATACAATGCGTACCCTCATCAAATTTTTCCCGTACCCCTAGGGGTACACGTACCATACTTTGGAAACCACTTGTCGAAACTCTAAGTAGACATAATATCTATGTTTGCAAGACGCATTTGTAGACACAACACACAAATGCATTTCTTCTTTCCCACGAAGTCCAAGCATGCACGTGCAAAAGCCTCACCCCCCAATTTTGTAAATCACTATAAAAGAGTTTGTATTTTGAAATAAAAATACAGTCTGCTATTTTTTGAATCTAACGATTTTTATATTTTAACCCAGAACAAAAATAATAGTTGAAAAATAGGTACAGGGGCAAAAAAACATACATTGAAGTTTTTTTCTGATTTACTAAGAACACTTTTACATTGATTTAATTGTTTATGTAAACGGACGACTCGTTTTAACGTTATGCACCTCGTTATCATCTCTTCACCTTTAAAACATCACTAATCAGTAAGAGCTTTTCACATCCTCAAATAACGAGGATGATAACGATGATAACCACGTAATACAATGTGTTACGTGGTTTATGGATAACCCCTTAACTGAATATGGATAAATCCATGATTTCATGTCTTGAGAGAAGGAGGAACATCTCTGCTAAAGAAATGGCTACAAACGTGAATGAGTCTTAAAATGCCACCAGTTGGCGCTGTTAGATCTTACTTGTACTTTTGTAATGTTTCAGACCAGTAGTCAGTAAGATGCAGTATTCATTCTCTTTTATATATACAAAGCGTACGTTTCTGTATATTTCCGTATAATTTATATTATGCTGTCCGATAGAATCTGTGACGTTTTCTAAAAGTTCACCGAATATGTACTACCGGCATGACCTGCATTATAAATATCAAAGAAAAAAATTATTGAACTTGGAAATTAAACAGCACACACCATTAATTCAAGGCACCCTTCTTACTACTAATAAAATTGCAAGGGATGGAATAGATATAAAAATTATTTTCCTTTCCCTAATACAAAGAGAAAGTTGAGAGAGCCAGATCACACGAACACACGTGCTGCTCCTACTCCGAGTACGAAATTTGGAACTATTCCTTAGTAGCTCGTTTCTCGGAGTAGGGGGGCAGCACATGTTTTCGTATGATCTGGCTCTCTCAACTTTCTCTCTGCCTAATATAAAGCAACTAAATTAAATTGTAATAAAATCGTAATAATTATTTGTCTCAATCATCTTAATTTAAAACTCTGGCCACAGCAGTTCTTCTTGTTAGTAAATTTTTACACAGTTCATAAAAAAAAATTAATTTGGTGTTTAAGGAAAAATCTTCACTTCCTCATGTATAGTTAAGTATATACATTATCTTCATATTCTGAAATATTTTTAGATTTACTCAAAAATATTTTTTTTAGGGTTTTGCAAAAAGTTTCAAAATTGTAATGTAATTTAACATTGTAGTTCTAAAATTGATATTTTAACACTTGCACGTTTTTTTTTTTTATAAAAATATTATCTACAACGTGAAACTGCATTTTACAAACATAGACACGTTTTTTTTCGAAACAGAAAATGTTAGTTTAAACACTTTCATTATAATGTTTCTTTAATGAGTTTTTAAGCTTTTGATTGATAATATTTCATGAAACTATTTCAGATAAAAATAATAATAAACCTACACTTATAAGCGGTTCATTCCTTATTTCCATACCAATTTGGTCCCCGTCAATAATTAAAATTTCTCCATTTGTGGATTGTTTAAATATTTGAAATCTAATAAATTATACATAAAATTAAACTAAAAATGATTTCAAATATTACTTACTAATCAAGTAAAATACATAAATAAAATAATCATTGATATAAATATTTGTTAACATACTTATGAAATATTATCAAAAAAGGGTGAACATTTCATATCTGTTTGTTAGTTACCAATTGATTTTACGCAAGTTGTTATGGTCATTGAATACAAATAAAACAATCTTAAAAATTTCTTCCATCCAATGCGAATATTCACAGTTTGAATTGAAGAAAATTAGATTCTTTTCTCGTCTTGGGAGTTAAACATATTGACTGACTCATTTACTTTACATTTTAGTAACTTAGTTAGGCCATTTTTGTAAAATCACAAAAAATTATTTTATTATGTTTTTAATTGCGAGTATATTATTGTAGTATATATGCATTTGCTTTTTAGTTAGCAACATTGAAACGTGTGATTTTGAGTGATATTTGCACCGGAAAATTATCTTTCTTTAAAGTTTAACATGTAACTTATTGTGGTAAGTTACTAATGGTTTTAAGTTAATTTAGGTATTTGAGATTAATGTTAGCATAGATCATAGCAAATGTTACATGGTACATAATTAATTACCTTGCGTTTACTTGGAATGTTTTAGCGTTATAAACCCAAGCTACGTCACTGTTGTTACACAATGTTATTTAAATATCCCCCCCAAAAATTTCTGAACTAGTTTCGAAATAACTTCTTAATGTTCATTAAAAACCGAAATACTCAAAGTGAATGCAGGAATAAAGCTAGTTTATCTCATTGGGCTAGAAAAAATTAACTTGTTGCTGTTCCTATAAAAGCTATGAAATCTATTTTGAAACTTTTAACAGAGTTTTATAAAACGTAATCTTTTTAAAACTTATCTTATTACACAACGATCTCAAAATTAAGCCTAAAGTCCACATACGATATATATATATATATCAGAGGCGTGCGGTCCATACATGCTGTAGATGCGGCGCATGCCTATGGATTGTAAGACGATTTTAAAAAATGAATATTTTTTATGATTTATTCATTTAATTTTTAATTTACGTAATTGCATTTGTAAAATCATTCTAAAAGTGATATATTTTTACATTTATAAATTTTTTAATTTACGGTAATAATGAAAGGTATCACTCATAAAATTGGCATAGTTTACCAAATAAAATTAACGGCAAAAGCCGAATGAATGCGTTGGCAGAGAGTTGGTGACAGTAGCATGCGATTCTTTACTTCGAATTGGTCGCGCATGCGCACTAGTACGGTCAAATACTATCTCTCTCGGCATTTCAAATAGCAATTAACGGCCAGGAGATGCGTTTTCCGTTTTGAATCTAAACAGTGAATTTAATTGTTACTGATACTTTTCGTGAGTTATTTTGAATTATTGACCCAAAGGCCATACAAATGTTCTGTTCTTTAGGATAAGAACTATTTTCGTAGTTTTTAAATACATTATATGATGCGGTTGTTGATGATTTTTGTAAGAAGGAGCGTCGAATAAGGCTAATTTAAAAAAAAAATACTTATAACACCACGTTTATCAAATAAAAAAATAAATTTTAAAAATGTGGTTCTTATACCCTCCCCCCACTTCTAACCGCATGCCCTGTTTCAAAAGTCACCGCACGCCACTGATATATATATATATATATATATAAAGCTTGGTTGCATTGGCACTTTAGTAACATTTAAAAAAATTGTTAATAAGTTCATCGTCGATTCTAATCCTACCTTACACATGTTAAAGTGACACGCATTCATATCAAAGTACCAGTGCAACGAAGATAGGTATATGCCTCTGTATACCGGGTGTACCAGTTAGACCGGCCATTAGAAGTTTCCGGAGAACTTGAAATAATAGAAATCTAAAAATTGGGATTAAAGCTTAACTGGTCATTCTCGAGTGTAATTGCATCTTTGAGCTCTCAAACGAGCTAATGTTGAGCTTCCTATAAAATTTAATGTGAAACTTACGGGTATTTTACAAGATGTCCGTTTGCTGCAACATTTACAATAAAAGTCTTTTTTTTTCGAAAACCTTAAAGATTAAATGAGGTCTTGTTATTTTGAAAGATGCTAAGAATTATTAATTTATTCGAGATATGTAAAAACAAATAGGACATGCCATTTGGATTTTAGGGTCAACTTCCGGTACAACCGGAAGTACCAAAACACTAAAAATATTTTAGAAAGGTAGCTCCAATCCAGTTAGGCTTTAATCCCAATTTTTAGATTTCTATTATTTCAAGTTCTCCGGAAACTTCTAATAGCCGGTCTAGCTGGCACAGCCTGTATACTAAACGGACGTAGCCCTTATAAAATGTTTTATATTATGTTATATTATTAAAATTCATTATTAGGCCAGTCAAAATCGACATAAAAAATAGCTAAATTCGCAAAACATGATGTATCTCTGATTTTTTAATATGTTGTTTGGACCCATTAGGGCTCTGTATTCTCAAGTTTGCAACTCCCAAAAAGTTGTGGAAAAATTTTTATTGAGGAAAAACCGTGAAAATTTTGAACTTATTTCAGATTCTGCTCGGTATCTCCTAATCCATGCATTTTTTTTCAAAAACTGTTCTGTACGTTTTTTAAGAGCATCAAATGTATAACAAGTTAGGCACAATCGGAGCTCTGCACGTTAATGGGTCACTGAGTTACGGCACTTTGAAAATAGGCCAGTTTTTTCAAAAATTGAAAATTTTAGTTTTAGACCTTTTTTGGATCAAAGTTGCGTCGAAACCGTTCATCCTACGAGAAAAACTTATTGAATATAATTTGTAGACAATTTAATTAGCGTTAAATTAAGTACAAAGCGGGAGAAAAACTTGTATATATGTTCGTAAGTAATTTAATTAGCTTCAAATTACATGCAAAGCGGGATCTGTAAGCCTCGTAGTTCTCTCAAAATCTTAAAAAAAAAACATGAAAGTTAAAATTGCATTTTTCCAGAAGTGTACCTAAACACTTTTTTGTTGCATAGAGTGATTCTTAAAAAGGTTTAACCCCGGCTGGACTCATCCACATTGCCAGTCGGCAAGATCCTGCCCCTGGAGAGCTACTAAAACACCTCTCTTGTAAATGCAAGAATAGGTGCTGGGTGGTGGCGATGTTGGTGTAGATGTTCTGCGATGTGTGCTATTTGCTCTGGGGAAATGTGCAAAACTGTAATGAAGAGGACGACGGTGACCAGCCTCAAATAAACCTTGACGTTCCACCAATACTGGAGTACCCACCAAAATGCGATTTTCCCTTATATTGGTTCTCTAAAATTTTGAGAGAACCACGACCCTTACAGGTCCCGCTTTGTACTTAATTTAACGCTAATTAAATTGTTTACAAATTATATTCAAAATTATGTTCAAAATTTTCACGGTTTATTATTTTATTAAAAAATCAGAGATACATTATGTTTTGCGAATTTATTGTTGATTCTGACTGGGCTATATACCTTATCTAAAACGATAAGATAACACGTGTTTCACTTTTAGGTAATCAAATAACTTTTGAAAAAAAAAATATAATTGAAGTGTTAGTTGTGATGTTATTGTTATAAAATTTCTAAAATATTTTAAAAATTATAAAAACAATTATTTTAATAGAAAATTCGAATTAAAAATATCGTTTACGTTACTTATACTTTAAGAAAAAATGCGTGCTAAAATAGAAGTGAAAAAAAAAATTAACAATAAACTAATTCCTATTAAACACTTCCTGTTTTATAATTTTTATTTAATACTAGTGATCAGTCCCATCTTTGAATGGACATAACTCTTCTGTCGACTATCAGTTTATCTTGATATAAAATTTCTCAAAATATATAAAATGGTTTTTTTTTTATCTTGGACGGTAAAATACCGCATACACTAATGAAAACAATTTTATAATGTTGTCTTGAAAAATAAATAGGGGAACTTTGTGAAAATCATAATATTAAGATGAGTTTAATCCATTTAATTCTTTGTATTGGATTTTCTATGAGCAAATTTTCGCTTTCATCACATTTATCTTTAATATCAGTCAATATACCTTGCCAATTTTTTCTATATAATATTATCTCATTTTAAACTCTACTTACTTAATGCAAAAACTACACGTCAACAATAACGATATACTTTTTTGTACTTCATAAGTTTTTCATTAGTTTCACACTCCTAAACTTAAAATGTTTCAATTATTATCAAATCATATTATAATTCTATTTTATATGCTGTGTTTTACACACGAATAAAACCATACCCATATCATTTTTTTGGAAAATTTTCAAAATAGAAATAAAATGAAAAACGATTAACACAAAACTGAAAGTGTCGAAGTATTTTTGCGTGTTTATCGAATTTCGGGTTAAAGGAATACTATTTTCTAAGGCATTTCATATAAAATTTCACGTGAACTTCTAATTCTAATACGCATACATAACTACACGCATTTATTTTCAAAATGCAACTTTTTGTGCAAAACAATATTAATTTTGTATTACCCATATGAACATAATACGAAATTCATGTTAAACGTTTTCCACTGGAATCATTTCTTAAATAAAACCTAATTATATAAAAATTTAAATAAGTCAGTGGTCAAAATCTAGAAGAGTCATATTTTAATTACACTAATCAATAGCAAATGACCTTTTAACTTAAATTCAACACAATTTCATGTTTCACGATGTTAACGTTTTCAATGCAATTGAGTAGTGCTAAGTATTTATTTGAGAGTCTCGAAATTGATATTACGATATAACTGTTAATTTTATATTATCGAAATGAGCAAGTGAAGCTAATAGTCAAAGATCCGAACCTACATTGACCTTTAGGTTATATATTATGTAAATTATACCAATATATAAATCGTATTCAAGTATTTTAAACTGTTTTGGCATTACCGGAATTGTGTATTACATAAATTATTTAAGTTTCATTAATTGTAAGTATTTGGAGGTACTCAAAGTAATTGAACACATTTACCAGATGGCGTTTGTGTTGATAATACGCCACCTGCATCTTCACCTTAATATACAGTCTCGAGATTCTCAAATTGGCACTTAGTATGAGACGCAATCAGTTTGATGGTAATAAAAAATCTCTTATAAAATATTTCCAACCGTTTACATAGCCAGAAAACCCCAATGAGAAGATACTAAACACAACTATTCTTTGCTTTCTTACCGATCACAATCTTATGCCTACTCATACGACGAAATTTCAATCGAAATATGTCGAGGGCACTACCTTTTGTAGGCGCCGCTGTAGTTAATTCATTTTGTTCTTGCAAGTGACATTTTATTTGTAAATCGTTACCTTTTAACATTGTATACATTTTTAACAGATTGTCTGGGGTAACTTGATGTGACGTGACGGCATCTTTAAATATGCACGGATCGAATTTACGTTGCAAAAAGGTGAACGCTGGATTATGACGTGGTTTGATATGAGCTTTTTCTGCAGTAAGTCCTATAAAAAAAACATCACATTACTATATATTATAGTATTACAATAACAAAAAAAATGACAATATTCTTAATGAAAGATAGGAAAGCACGTATTAATGGGTAAGAAAGTACAATTGTTTGCATCTTCCATATCTATCTATATAAAGAAAATTATAGCGGTTTTACTTTGTTCGCTTATAACTCAAAAATTACTGGATATATTTCGATTATTTTTGTTTTGTTTTATTTCTTATATACTTGGTCTTTATCTAAAAAAAAATTACCAGGATATCTTCATTTAAAACAAAGTTATTGAGGTTTTAAAAAATACAATTTATGCAAGCAGAACGCGTAAGCGGTGTGCGTAGGGCAAACGGTGTGATGCGTATGGGCGAAGAGTGAATGTAATAATTAAATTAAATAAAATATTTTTTTAATTCTATTTTTTAGCAGTTTTTGAAATATTTTTTGTAGCTTTTTTTTTCAATTTTCTTTATATTTTACCTACTGTAAATACAAATTCAAAATACAAACTTTTTAGAACTCCATGTTTAACGAAATTCATATGAATGGTAAAAAATATAGCAATTACTACACCATTACGACATTGACCACTGCTAACAAAAATTTAAAAAACCGATAGTAAAAATTAAAAATTCGTTATTTCTTCTCTCTGCTTAACGAAAACTCTTTATCACACAATAAGTACTTTTAATTTCGCTTTATTACACTGTAAATGTAACCAATAGAGAGATATACTCAGGTCTGGATTGGGATGATAATTAGTACCGGGAAATTTTAATGAGATCGGGCCAAAAAAAAACTTTATTATAATCCAAAATAAAAAAATACTTCTATAAATCTTACCACAGGCCAGAAGTGGGCCACGGGCCACCGGGAATTTCCCAATGTCCCGCCGGGCCAATCCAGCCCTGGGTATACTTAAAATAATAGGATTATTAAAAAATATAAATATTTAATAGTTAGATATTATAAGGTTGGTAATCATTTTTACATAGAAATAAGGGCGGCTTATAGCGCTTATAAGATAGGGTGAAGGGCAGCCCCCTACAACTCTATGTTACAGAAAATGACCCTATTTTGTCAATGCTTGCAGATAGTGCTAGTAGTACAGTTGAACGAAGACTTTTATGGAGGTTAGAAATAATTTTTTTAAACGTCAGGCAAATTATTTTTATTGCTATCATTATTATTGTTATTATATGAGAATAATTATGAAGATTATGAAGCTGTCATTGCTGACAGTAACGATGATAATAGCATCAATAGCATAAGGAACTGATAAATGACGACACAAGTAGTTAACATCTGTTATTCAACTAAACTATCAGCGCCACTCAAAAGTATTAAAACATGCGACACAAACGGCACTTTTTTAGTCTTTCTCGTATTTAAGTGACAGGGGGCTGGTCAAGGGCGACATTAAGCCTAAATCCGCCACAGCGTATCGTACAGAAAATTATAACATTTTTCCATAATAATAAAATGAAAATAATACCTGTAATATAAACATCTTCCAAGTGAAATAGTGGGGTCTTCAAAGCAGCTCGATATAGCTTTCGTGAAACATCAATAGACATTACATAACCAGTACCTGATAAATAATTAGGATAAACATGACCAGAATACATATACTTGGGTGAATACCTAACAATAAAAGTAAAAAGTATATATTAAAAAAATGTACTATTGAAAATGTAACTATTGATAATACCATTTATTCTTTGTATCTGCTATTGGTCGAGCTTGGCAAATCAAACAACCCATCAGAATATCCACGGGATTAATTCGAGCCTTTAACAATTTGATAAGATTCGGTACGTTTACGTACATATCATCATCAGTTTTCATGATGAATTTAGTTTTAGTGCTACAGTATGTATTCACCCATTTCAACATCATTATCGATTTCAACGATAAATTATTATAGGAATCAATGAACCGCTCTTGAATTATATCATTGTAACGATAGCTTTCGTCATCCACATAACTCTGAAATTTAAAAAAAAATTGTTTGTCTGTAAAGTTGGTTTACGGACGATAATTTTACGTGATAACGTCATAAAAAACATTGATGAAAAATTGCATACTTATATGAATTGAATTATTATCACTGAATTATCATTATTTTGTATAATACAAAGAAGGAGTTAATTGAAAATTAACAATTTCTTCAAAATGAAATCAGACTGAAAATTATGAAGAAAATCAATTAAACCTTTCCTAGTAAATTGTAGAAAAACACAAAACACGTTGTCTAGGATTCAACAATTGCCTCTCTATCATTTGTATCGCGTTCTCGCTTGCACGCACAGGCACAAACGGAACGTGACACTTTTTCATACAGGCTACCCAGTGTTCATCAATTTATAAGACGTTATCACGTCAAAAGTATGCATTTCAACATTTAAGAATGTAACATATATTTACTTGAATTGTTTCATTTTCTGGTTGACCAAGAAGAAAGCCAACTTTAACAGAAGCGTTACTGTTGGAAACGTTGTATTCGGAAGCCCATGATTTTCGAATAGCGTCTCTCTGTTCAAAATTAGCCACAGCCGAACATACGATTATGATAAGTAGCATTGGATTTTGGTCGGAATTAATGAACGGATTATCACTTGATTTTGGTGAACTACACAAATTGGACTCATGTATGGATGTTGTGTTGTCGGGTAGAACATAAATGCTTGCCTCCCTTGATGTATTAAAGTCCCAACCAGGTACCCCAACTAAACACAATAATACATCAATAACCACCAACTAATTTTGATACGATTACTAAATTACCATTACGTAATTCCAATCGCGACTGTATTTGAGTGTACGGTGGAATATAAAGTAAGAACAAAATCATCACCAAAGTCAAAAATATTAACAAACATTGTGTATATTTCCGCTGATGTTGCCCTCTTATCCTATATATTTCACCTGGTGATGGCGTTTTTTCCGATTTCGATAGAATTGGTAACAAATCATCTTTGTAAAAACTAATTCGCTTCATCTACACAATTTAATTCAACGTTATTATACTGAATACACCAGTCTAAACACATATACAATAAGTTTTATTGTTTACTAAGGCCTTGGAAAATAATTGCAATTTATTCATGTGCACTAAAATTCGCTAGTTAAAAAAAAGATATGGCATGCATCAGGGATAAAAAATATGCGGATAAATTGATCGTGCGTTTAAATTTAACTTATTAAAACGCTTACATTTGGAAAGGAAATAGTATGCTACATGTTTCCGGTCAACAATCCAATATATGGAGTTTTCTTTTTTATTTATAAAGGCAACATTTCTGATTATCCTGTTTCAACATATAGTTGTCTTATCTCTCCATAATTTAACATTTTTTACTATCTTCATGTTATTTCGATTAGGTTTACCAACATGAAATGGAAAAATTAATGTCCATCTATTTTAATGAAATTTTTAAACAATAATCAAAAACAAATATTGAAATTTTAATTATCCAAACTTTTATACTAAAATGAGATTAAATAATAATAAATAATTCAAATATTTTCAATAAGTGGAAGGTAAATAGTTTGGAAGAACTTCTTAAGATCGTCTATCGTCTACAAGAGAGCGCCACTATTACCATGCAGTAAAAATTTTTACATGATGAAATGTGGTCTGTGGAAGAAGTTAGCTTGAGCCGAGTGGTGGTTATTTAATTTATCCTTTAACATGTAATACAGCCTTACAGGCCCGAGCTGGCCATAAGGCAGACAGGGCAAATGGTCGATGGACCAGCCTGGCAAAGGACCGTTTAGCTCGTAGCACTGGCACATTGTAGGGTTTTTTGTAGAAGTGCTTTGGAAGCTGACGTCTCTAAAACGTCCGAGCTTCTTTTAAGTCTAAGTCCAGGTCTAATTTGATGCCTTAAAAATTAGTTTAAAATTAACATAAAACAATCAATACCAATTTATTGGTAATTGTTTATATTTATATGTCTTGAGTGACTTCAGTTTTATATTTCGTTTGCCAATCGTCAATGGTAATAAATGCCTTGATACTGATCTCTGATCAGTGATGAATTATTCTGTAACTAATCCGGAAAAGTAGCTTTAATGTACCTCAAGCGATCAAAAGTGAAGTGTATTAAGATATTTATCTACTAATTGGTACAACTTTTGGGTACTTATAATTTTATTTTTGTATGTCTAAAACAAAATTATTTTACCAATAATTATTACAACAAACCAACATTTTTATGCCTATAGCAGCGGTCGGGGACCTTTTTTTGCCATTACCCCAAAATATTTATGCGTTAGTCTATATTACCCCTCTCATTTTGAAAAGGAGACAATCAATATAAAATTAAATGATAAATTATTTATTGACTTAATTTACCCAAAAAAAAACTTGTATGGAGGTTGTAAGAATGTAATAGACAAAAAAAATAAAATTCTCCTATATTGGAAGAAACAAAAATGAATTCAGATTTTTGATAAATGATCTTGATTTATGTTTGCTACAATTATTTCAAAATTGGAGCTATTTAATCTAAGCATAACTTTAATAAAGTCTTTGAAAATGCTAATACGTTTATAAAATAGTTTTGTCCAAAAAATTTCCTTGCTACCACCAAAAATTTCATTTTTACCCCATTTGGGGTAATTTATCCCGGTTCCCCGACTGCTGGCCTATAGTGTCGCCTGGGAAATCTTGGAGAATCACAAATTGGCAAATTACAAATTAGTACTTAATATGCAAAAATATACCAAAAGTTTATACATCATCTACAAATCATAACATAGACGTAAAAATGAAGTTGTTTTTTCTTTTTAAAATTTAAAACAACTAATTCCACTTTTTACCCCTTTTCATACGACGTACACTTTCGTAAAATATACGATTTGATAAAAGTTTGTTAAAGACAAAAAAAGCATTCCTGGATGTCATCATGAACGTTATGTCATCGTCATCATTTAGAAACTCTTCGTCTACGTGTTCTATGTCGTAATACAAGCGGTTAGAAACATCCCTGGCGGCTATTTAATAAAATCGTAGTCACGTTTCCACCACATTGAGGTGATATAAAACTTTATATTAAAAGTGTCCTCCATATTAGCACCCACACTTGCCGACACAGAACGAAGAGATTCTTGTCGCCTCTTTGAGACACCACCCCATTTGTCTTTACGTGAACAAGGGGTAATATATCTCTAAACATACACATCCTTTTCATAATAGATACTTTTCCAGATCCGGTTTAAGACTCTAGCTGTAATAAGTTCATTTTCATTGAAAGCGCAATTCCCATACAAAGTCGCCGTTAATGACAAAAGCCCCGTTTCTCGGCCGATGTCTGGCTATCAACGCTCGGCCTATTAATGGGAATTTGTTAATGGGCCATATCTGGTTAATTGCCGGTCGCCGTCTATTCGATCATCATTCAATATTCGTTCGTCGGCCAACAATAGGCCGAAGCCTGGCTAAATAATTTTTTGCTCATGCGCAAATAATTAAAAGTTAGATGCCTTACTATAAACCCTAAGTACCCTGAGGGGGCCCTAAGTCACCCTGAGTTATACGTCGCTTTGAGTCTATTATATTTGACTTATGTTTAGGGTGTAATATGTTTTAATATTATATAAAATAAGTTGTGTAAAAAGAAAAATAATTGATATTGGATCAAGCGTTTTTTTTTTAAATAATGTGCTGAAAGGGACGAAACGTAATATGACGATTTAATAAAAATCATTGAACATTAACTAATATGCTATATTCATTCACAATCCCATGAACATTTAAATTATAAATTAATAATGAATATGAACAAAATAAATCTATTTGAAACATAAATTTTAAATGCATTTTTTTTTCTCTGCAATTGCGTCAATTATTTTCAAATATTCGCACCATATAAATACTTTCCAAATGTGTTACAAAATTAACCAATGAACGCAAAGTATGAATATATCCTTCTTTTAAGTGCTATCTGGCGGTAAATTATTATACTTTTAACGGGTGAACAGGGGCAAGAGGATTCGTTTCGTTAACACAGAAATTGTCGTTAACACAATACACAGTCGCATGGTAGTGTTTAAAGTGTATTATTGTATTTCAGAATAGTTCGTCTATTACTATATCGCCTGTTGATAACCAGTCTATTAAAGTCTCTGACTAAAGTAAGTAGTTCTATTTAATAATTGAATAATAATATATTCTCTCAAATTAAACTATAGATAATTTATATTTATTTACCTGATAATCTAATAGTTTTCTCATAGTGTGAAATAATCAAATAAAAAAATATTAATAGTTAAATTTAATGTTACAGATGGAAGGATTTTATGGTAGAAACTCTACGCAGTCGTTGATTTTTTAGAAAATGTTGACGATACAAAAACCATTGATCTAATTCCATCCAAGTGGATTCTTATAGAAGAAAATGGCATTTTACTTTGTAAATATCCACCGGCTGATGAGTATCCTAAAGTTGATAAGTTTGCTGCAGATTTAAGCGATGCAAATGAAAATTGGGATAAATATCTAGTAGAAATTCTCTATTATGCAGGTGAGTCATTTAGTTATTTTTCTAGAGAATTTTTTCTCATCCTAAGAATGGTTTTACAGATAAAATTTTTTTTCATACCCTTATGAAAATAAATCTCCTTTTTTCACCTCTTATACTATTTTAGTTCTAACTCCTTCACTCACAAATATTGTGTCTTAAAAACAATTTTATTTATAATTGATTTTGCATATTCTAGATGTTGTAACTGAGAAGTTTGAGGATGCAGAGGAATCTAAAAATTTCACTGGTAAATTAGCCCGATGGCTTTCTGGTTGGGTGGACCGTGAGAATGGGCGATAAGAAAGAGGATCTTCATTATAAACCACCAAAAATTCCCTTTTGATTTTAGAGTGTGTATTATGTACGCCAGGTTTAAAATTCTACTTTTGTATTAATTATTGATTTTGTCTGATTTTTTACTAAGATTGTATGTATTATAAAGTGAATAAATGATTGTATCATAATAATCGTTGAGCTGATTTTATATAATTTTTTTCAGTATTTAAGTAGTTTTATTAATTTATAATATTTGCCATTAACGGTCCAGTAATTTTTACTGCAGTCGTCCGATTGTTGGTTTCTATTAACGGCCCTGTAACCTTTGCTTCAGTCGGCCGATTGTTAATCGCCATTAACGGCCCGGTAACTTTTACTGCAGTCGGCCGATAGTCGACTGCCATTAGCGGCCCGGGGTTATCATCCAGCCGGCAACCGTACTTGGGCCGTTAACAGTTGCCAATGTTAGGCCAACAACTAGCATCTCTGGCTAAGCAATGGGCTATTAATGGCCCTGTCGCCAAACTTTGTATGGGTTATGAGTTTAAGTATTTCTAATAAATAAAATAGATGTTTTAAGTTTAAAAATTTTTAGTTCTTTTAAAATTTGAATGTGTAATTTTTTTTTTTCTAACAAAAATCGGTACAGTGTAGTTTAAAAATTGATTATTTTATTATTGTGTTATTTGGTGTTGAAATCAATATAATAGAGTTTGAAAATAAATCTATGAAGTTATGAAGAAAATTGTTGAGTCCAATCCTGGGTTATAGATGAATTTGGTTGTTTCGCAAATGGAATCACTAACGATATCAAAACCCTGTGTGGCATGTGTGCATGAAAATGGTGTGTAAATGGGGAGTCATTTTCGGTTTTGAGGGTGGTTTACGTTTATGGCCTCCTTTTCACAATCGAGTTCCATTTTGCACGGGGGAGGGATGACTATAGGAGCTCGGAGAGAAAGAAAGTAGTTACCGCAATATGTTACTCGGATGATATTAGCTCATCCGCTATTCGCGTTTTCCTCGTTGTTGCTTCCTCCCTACCGATATAACCACATAAGGATGTGACGCTGCGTTATCACTTGGGGACACCTTCACGCCGATCCCGTTTAGTGCGACGTTTTATCTTTCCACCGGCCACGGGTTTCATTCCCATCCCTCGTTTCGAATTTGGAACAACTGACGCCAACACTTCTTATCTCGGCCCGCAAACATTTATTACCATTGTCGCAGCATCTGTTCGTATGATATTAGATGGTGTCCTCTTCAATGAGAAAGCGTCAGATTTTTATAAACGAGACTTTTTATCTATAAATATTTGATTTTCAAATGAAATTTTTCTTAAAGAAATTGAATTTTTTCTCTCAGGAACACATCAACTGTAATCCTCAAAATTTCCAATAAGTATTCATGCCCATATTTTATCAAGATTTTAAATAGTATATTGTATTTTTAACAGAGATTTTATTACAAAATGACGTCATTGTTGCACTAATGTAAAGCCAAAGGTTCGCGCCTTTTAAATGCGGTTTTCACGCGAATATATTCACAGGTGTTGAAAACTCCGATTGAAATCGACATCATCAATAAATAAATATAATAACGTGATAATTTATGACGTGAATAATTTCACTTTTGACATGTCTTATAAATAAATATGTAAATGCAATTTATTTGTATTTTCATCACCTTGTTGCAAGTACCTACTTTTTGTTGGCTTAATACATAAAAAAATTACAACAATTTTCTTAAGACATTATATTTAAGTCAATGTTTTATTATGAGAAAATTCTATAATCTATTTTTTATTTCCAAAATAATTGATTTTGTATTTGAAATCCATTCCATTTTTAATCAATAATTGTAAGAAATCATTGGTTTGATTGAAAAAGAAACGAAATTACATCCTGTAATTTAAGATTAGGCTTGAAATGAAGTTTAGGATTTGAAACCTTTTGAATCAGTTTTAATGATATTTTTATTTAATATCTTATTGAAAAAAGATTTCAATAAAAATAAATTACCTATATTGTTTTTTATCGCTATATAAAACTATAAGGGAATAAGATTTAACAGAAATGATAGACTTGAAAAATTTGAAAAAGCAATAAAATGTTTAATTAAAAAACACCAAAATCCTTAATTTCATCAAAGTTTCCGCTTAGAAAAATTTATTACAAATCGAAACGAGATGTACCTAACCTTATGAGAGTGAATAAAAAGTATCTATAGATACTACCTCAATAAACATTTATCGATCGTTCCCCTCGCGTTGTCTTTTAGATGTTTCCAATAAAATAAAAATTTTAATTTCGCCCCACTCAAAGCCTTTCATTTCAATAACTTAAACTTTTATATCTACTAATAAAATGTTGCATTAAAATAAAATACTAAATATATTTTTTTAATAATTTTGCAATAAATTTTTTACCTCGCAAATTATTAAGAAGGTGAGTGGTAATAAAACAAAAATCACCTGGACGCGGTGGCCACCCAAGACGAAAATTACTACTGTTAGATTTATTAAAAAATTATATCATTATGTACGAGAGTAATTTTTTACTTGAAAATATTGCAGGCAATTTGTCTTATCCACTTGTGATAACGAAGATGACCTCTGCGAAAGATCTTTGCCATGTAACTGGTCTTAACCAAGTGATTATTTTTGACAGAACAAGAAAAAATATTAATTTGCAAATTATTTTTTGTACGAAATGTCTAAAAATGAGTTAATAATACTAACAACAAATTGTTTTTCTTAAAAAAAAATAACCTTATGCCAGAAAGATGTATAATTTATTCTAAGCATAAACGCTCGAGTAAAGCAATAAAATTTGCTCCTCCTATCGTATAATTATAAAATGGCTAAAATGGACTTAAATATAGCCTGTGGACGGCAATAACGAGTGTAACCCGCCAAAAGTCCGACTACTAATTTGCCAGCTTTATTCTCGCAACTCTCCCCATTTCATTCCATTACAATTTGTTTTACTGTATAGGTACTCAGAAATACATTTTCATAAAATAATTGCCTATTTTACTACTAGCGTATCCAGAAAAATCACTTTCTTCAAAAAAGCTATAAGTAAATGAAATTTTCAACAATATCTCAAGTGGCAACAATCAGCAACAATAATAATCAAAAGGCAAGGGCTGTTAGTTATGCAGCCCAAAATCAGCTTTATTTCTTACGTAATCCCCACTACATTTTGCCGTTTCATAGCGTAACCAGTAGATGCTTCAATACAAGCTTAGCGAGCTGCAATTCATGCAGCCCGGAAAACAAAAATAGAACAGGAATTGCACCGTTTTCGGTGTTTTTTGATAATTTGGTTTGATCTAACACTAGAATATTGTATATCGTATATTGTTTTATATTTGAGAGCGTAGGTATAGTTATATTAATAATTTTATAGATTATAAATGAATAAATATTAAAAGAAACATAATAAATTTATACGGGAGGAGTTGCAGTCCTGTACTTATGGTACACTGGTTATTGTCGAGTGTTGTCATATAATTATAACATTTCTAAAATAAGTGACATTGATGCAATTAATCCCCAATAGATTGACCACTTGAAACATCACGTTGTCGTACGTTTGACAAAAAAAGGTTAAACTAATAACCTTATAGCAGTTGATACAATTATGAAAAGAATATTATAAAGGAAAAGTTTTGTTCAAGTTCAATTTGTACATGAAACTGACCACAAATTATGCTATTAACTTTTTAAATAAAAAGTGTATTTTTTTCAAAAATAATTTGGCAGAATTGAAAGGCAACAGACCGTTTAAAATGAAGCTAACCCCAATTGTGTTCTTTTTAAATAATATAACTAAAAGTTATTATATTTGTCTGCATACCTACATATGTTTTTGTGGTTATACTTATCTGAAGGATAACGTAAAACGTTTTAGGTATGAAAAAATTAGTTTGTAATATGCTTATTGTGCTTAAATACACTTTAGATTACATTTTAATGTATCCACACCACAGTAAATTAGTGGCAATTAATTTTATGTTACAGAGACAGTGGCTGTTTCTTATTTGGTATACCTATAGGTAGATATAGGTATACAAATATTATGTTCTCTTCAGTCATCTGTGTAGAATAGTAAGTATACCTATTGCGATGTTTTATAACGTGCGGTGGATTTTCACTTGCAGACAGAACTCAGAAGCAATACAGAAAGAATATATCTAAATATGAAATTAATACGTTTTTGAAATGGTGTATAAGCAGTTTTTAAATTGCTTCTTATACATAAAGAGCGAGGTGCATAAACTTTATAAATTATATTCCTTAAAAACTTTTTGAACTTAAGAAATATTCCTTTAAAGTTTAAACTTAATAACTATTTAGGTCAAGCAAATCATCTCAGATTTTTTTTTTATAAAAATAATTTTTGTGATCAATAAATCCTTTGTTTTTTTTGTGATCCTATCCAAAAATAAAGTTATAACATTCATTTTTTTACTATACCAAGGTCTTTTTTGATTAACATTTCAAGCCCAAGCCACAATTATTATTTAAAATTCATATCTAAATTTACTAAATACACAAACATCGGACGGACGTTATAATTTACACCAATAATAATAAATAATGATTCTCTCATCTCCCTCTGATAATCCTATGGCCCTCCACAACAAATTGATTCCATCCGCCTTGTCTCTAAACTCGATTTCTTTCTAAACCCTCCATCATCGGTTTTAATCAAAGCCACCTTTTGTATATCTCAGTCAGGAACGAATCAACATTCAAACCCCATTTTTTTCAACCCAGGCATTTCATCTTTCAATTTCTCAAAGCAAATCCATCATGAAAGAGAAAAATGTTGAGTAACATCACTATCTTTTAGTTTCTAAAACTAATCTTTTCTCTTTATTAAAGTTTTTTTTTCGTTGAAAATTATTTGAAATTTTCTTTTACATATGATCCACTAGAGGGGATTTATTTCGATCAAAATTAATGGCGGAGATCATATTAATACTTTATATAGGATAAATTGGTCTTTTTTCAACTTGCATGGAAAAAGGATGGATGTGAGAAGACGCACGATATGCAGCTGTTATTTTTTCCATGGACCAATCATATGGCGTCGTTAAACCGCTGGCTCATCAACTTATTAGTTCTACATGATGATGTTGATGATGACGATGGTGATCGTATTAATATATATAAAATAAGAAAGATAGAGAACGGGCCACGGGTTTTCTATATGCATCTCATATAATATATAGACGTAGCATAAAAAGAGGGCCTTACCTTAATCAAAATGCGCCCCAATATCCATTGTCCGTCCCGGGTTTTTGAAATATCACAACGACTGTCCAGGGGCTTTCAGTCCTTCACCTCGCCATATTTCGGTCCATCGTTAGTTCCCTGGGTGAACTTGATTAGTGTACATTCTTCATTTGGTATTTTATTTTTTCTCATTTATTTTTGTAAGCGACCAACCCCCTCAAGCTCCATGGTTCTGCCTAATACCAAAGGTATCATAACTTAGATGTTGTAACGTTGCATTATTAAGGATACAAATGAACAATATTGCAAACATGAAATTTTGAACCAAAAATATTTTTTCTCCAAAATAAAATTGTTTTATTACTTTTTTATTTACAAATTTACAATAGGTAGCGCGGGTGGATAATATAATATCAGAATATATATATATAGGTAATATTAAGGTCAATATTAGGTTTATCTATATATATATATATATATATATATATATATATATATAGATAAAGGTAATATTACCTATATAAAATTTATTATATTTATCTGTAAATTAATATTTAAAAAAGTATATGAAAAATTTTTGTTTAAATACGGTTTATGATAATTACTACACCTTATGTATTGTAGTAATACAGGTTATATTTTTTGATAATAATTGTTTAATAATTGTTTACATAAACATATTTGAACATTTTATAACAGATTTATAAACATAATTGTTTTGAGTAATTTATTATTTGCATTATGATCTTGAGTCTTTTTTTCCACTAAAATGACCCCAGTGGCCAGACAGGTGTAAATATAATTACCATATCTATCATACATTAGCTTTCCTCTGTCGACACTCAACAAGGCAACTAACTTGCATTAAGAATTCCTAAGTTAGCTTTTTAAAAGAACCCATCTATAGAAATAGATTTAACACTGTCCATATCAAAATTATATTGGAACGAAGTTCCTTAACTTGGCTTAGAGTAAACTGACCGAAACCATCACGTAACGAAAAAGTGTTTTCCTTCTCTTTTAATCCTCTTATACTCACTGCTTACCAACAGTTATTGGTGAGAAGAAGTGTACCGAGCGACAGAGAGAGAGAGAAAGACCACTGTCTCTGCTGTCTATTAGATGGCACAACTATCGATTTTACTAAATTACAAAAGTTGTAAAAATCTACACATTAAATCACATGTAGAGTTGAAACAATAACGCAAAGAACTTCGTTACTAATGAGGGTCCCCCGATCGCACTGCTTTTTTTGTCGATAGTTTTAACACCCATTCTTTGAATTCGAATAGTCCATAAGAATTTAATAAACTGTTAGTTTTGAACAAGTGGAAATATTTACAAATTAAAAAATGTACATAGCACAACCTGGCATCGCTGAAGAAAATACATTAGTTAAATGATTCGGAAATAGAGACGAAAACTCATTTTGAGGGTCCAAACAGTTTAAATTGGAACTTTTATTTAACTTCACTGTTCAATGGGAGCTAATACCAAGCTTTAACCTCGATTCAAAAATCTCTTCGCTCCGTCATTGAGAATAAAATCGTTATATTTATGTTTAACTAATTAACTCTACCCTGCTTCACTTGGGATTTACAAATGTAACTTGCTTTAAATATCATTTCTAGAACAGTACTGGTGGTGCGAGCGGTGTTTCGGCATTAGGCGCCGAATGATAAAGATGTCGCACGATAAAAGCGGTGAAAAACAAAGATATTGTTTTAACTTTGAAATCTGCAGTCTTTTTAGTTATTCAGGAATGCATTTAATTTTGTATAGTTCCATAATTTTCCAATATATTTCAAAGATGATTTAAAGATGTGGTAGAGGGGACACCAAGTGACATAATACCACACCACTGTTTTGAGCAGTCCCCACAAATAATCTAACAAACTTATATTTTGTTTTTACCATTCGGCAGGAACCATACATTTTTTCTGGGGTATATACAAATATTCATATTGGTTCATTATTTGGTTTCTATGTGAGAAACAATACACACAGTTTTCTATTTATAGCTATCCCATATTTTTCTAAAACAAATGCATGTGCAATTTTTGACCAAGAA
Source organism: Sisyra nigra (assembly GCA_958496155.1). Lineage (NCBI taxonomy): Eukaryota > Metazoa > Arthropoda > Insecta > Neuroptera > Sisyridae > Sisyra > Sisyra nigra. Next base: position 31,327,012 of record OY292316.1, on the reverse strand, counting down.
ACTAACCCTATACAAATAACCACGTTGATTCATTGTTTGGATCCTAGCTAGGAACCAACAATCAGATATTTCTGGGATTAATATCAGCACATACCATATTAATACCTCTAATCACTTCAATCAGTTATTGTGTTACATGTGAGAAGCAATGAAACTTTCTTTTTTATAACTATATCTTACAAGAACCATGGATTTTTTGAGTAAAAATTACCCAAGTCGAAATTTTAGACCTATTTTCGCCTTCAAAGTCTAGGCTTTTTAGAGGTTCAAGTAGATTGAAAAGAGGACCATTTGTATTTAAATTTTGGACCTCATTTGAACCTACAAGTGGCATTTATCGGACAAAATACAATGTTTAGGTTCAAATGAGGTTCAGTTTTTTTATTTACTCTCTCTCTCTCTCCCTCTCTTTTCTCCGCTCTATCTTTGTCACTCTCTTTTATTGTTTTATTGGTAGCGTTTTTTTCAAAAAAAAAATAACATTTTTATTTTAATATTTTGTTTTTTTATTCATTAAATATACAAGTTTCATTAATATTAGCGATAAATTTAAAAGTAATAAGAATATTACAAATATCAGTTCTTAATTTTTAATTTCCTTGTCCTCGTTTACCAGCTCCTTTATTGTCGCCATTGCCATCATTTTTTCCAGGATTTCCTTTTATTATAATCCACAATATTTCCAACCGTGCGCATTTCTTTAGAAATTTTATTTAATTGCATAACATCTCTCTGATTACTTTCAAGATAATAAATTAAAGCCTTCACACTTTTTCTTTTAAACACGGTTTTTTCACCTTTAATTTTTTTACATTTAGACTTTTAGGCCTTTTGATATAGACAATATTGAAAAATAAATCAAATAGTTAGTGGAATAAGTTTATTCAATTATTTTATTATGACGAACGTAGCCACTTGAACGGTTGACAAGAGACTAAAGCTGAGTAAAAATGAACAAGAGTGAACAGGATTAAGGATCAAACCAGTAATGGATCCTATTCCGATACACTATAAATTCTATGCTAGTAAAGGCTACACAATATTATATTAAGCATCTAAGTAAAGGAAAGAAAGAGATCAAAATTTTGGGTTATTAGTAAATAATATTTGCAATAGGTATTGTAAAAAAGCAGGTTTACAACCAAGTTTTATGTTTTATGATGATAAAACTTTTTTTAGGACGAAACGAGGTTCACATAATATAATAAAAATTTCATGTACCTAAGTTAAAATGAAAACGATGGAATATCTTTTAGGTTGAGATGAGGTTCATTTTACTCTTTGTAGGTTGAAATGAGGGTAAAAGATCCATTTTAGGGCCAAAATAGGTCTAAAATTTCTACTTGGGTACCCTTTGAAATGTTTTTTTTTTACAAAAACGCTACTTTTAAAGCCATTATTATTATAATAATTATATTCATTCGATCAAAAAAGGATATTTTACTATTCGAAGATAAAATGTGTTAAATATAGGGTTAAATATATCCGATGTTCATTTGAAATATTGAAATTTTGAAATGATAAAAAAAATTTTAAAATGTAATGAGTAGCCTTGGAGGTTACCCTCGACATAAAAACTAACAAATATTTCGTTTTTGTAATATTAGTATACTGAAATAAATTTCAATCCTGGTAACACCGGGTGTTTCAGTTAGTATTGTTTGTAAAGCAATGACGTCTTTTGTTTCTTTGATGGTGTAAGTGGAGTAAATTATTTAAAGAAAAATTATCTTATCGTAGGTTGTCTATACTTTAACCAAATAAGACAGACACTGTAATGAAAAGAAATTTTCCGAAGACAATAGTAATTTTACAAAGATGGGAAATCCATCGTATAGCATTTATGATAATTACTTTAGTCAGCTCTAAGTTACTTATTTACCCCATCTTAACTCTATCATGATAGCTTCAAGTTTTCTTCATCTCCTCCTCCAAAACCTGTATTAAAAGATACTGTCTTTTCAAGAGAATATTAAAAATTAAGAGGATCAAGCGTGTGGATCGAGTTTTTTTAGGTCGATGTCCATTAGTTCATTAAAAATAAAATCTCCCTTCTCCAACCCACCTCTCATCTTATGACAAATGGTAATCATTTTTGATTGAGACAGGGCCTGTTTCTGACTTGATCAATTTAGGCTCGAACCAACTGCTCCAACATTTGAATCGAGTTGATGAAGCAACTATACACAATCAAAATTGAATCAAAACCTTTAATTTTCGTCAAATTAAAAATTATATAAAAAAAGATTTTTATCATTTTTCTTGAAATAATTTTGCCTTATTTCGTTCTTTTTTGATAATTAAGCATTTATGTGTGTCTGCGTTCTTTGTTCAGTGGTAGTATATTATATAGATAAAAAAATACAAATATAATATATAGGTAACATGTAACGAGCTAACTTCCACCGTAGCGGTGTTCAGGTCGTTCCTTCTTCATGTCTCTGAGCTGCCTCCTACAGTCCGAAAACAAGTCTAGAATATAAAATATCAAGCAATCAATGTGAAATATCTCAATAATAAATTTAAATATTCAGACATCATTATTTTAGTCGGAAAATTATAATAAATAAATCAAACGAGCTCATTTATAAACTTGAATTGTAAAAAAAAACTATAGAAAATGTTTAAATAAAGCTTTGCCTTCAACTTAAATTGTTTTTATCTGTATACCTAATAGAAATTAGATCTTTTCAAAATTATTTTTTTTTCTCTTGAGTATCATTGAAACTTGAATGTATTTTTTCTCATATAAGATTATTTTAGAAAGTATTTTGTTAAAGACATACCGCCTTAGTCATAAAGAGCATTATTAATATTTTCACATTGACATCAGCGTTAAAATATCACCCAGATCGAAAAAAAAAATTTATGCCTCATGTTTACCTCACATGTTGTCGCTCTAGGATACCAAAGTTTTTCAATTTCGTCCTTACAGCATTAGTTCGGAGAGACGTTGCGGCCTACTTTATCTTATCATTGCCTTAGTAGTCCTGTGGTTGCTCAGTCATAATATTATGCCGAATTCAAAAGGACTTGCTGAGCCCGATTCGTTTTATTTGACAGTTTCAGTCGTTTAGGAAAGGTGTATACCTGAAATAAATCGGAGTTAAAAGGAGGAGGACATTTTTTTTTCAAAACGTATAACAAATGTTGTGATGGTCTGAAAATTAATGTTCTCTTTTTTTGGATTCAGTCATTTGTGTAATGGGGGTCGTTTGATCTTATTTACAAACACCGATAAATGGATGGGAAGTTTTCTTTATTACAAAAATACGATTTTTTGACTTTTTGACTTTTTTTTCGATCAGCTCACCTTAGAGATGTCTATCACAAACGTACAAAACACAATCTGTGTTAAAACAAATAACAAATCTACAGCCTAATAATGTAGAGAGATAAATAACCGACTGATATCATTTCCTATAAATACCAAAAAGACTCTTAACAGCATTTGTTGAATTAGAGACATTTATAAATTCGAAAATGTGACTATAAATCCGAAAGAACACTAGGTATATTATATATCTATCGTTCTCTCCTCAATTCCATTGCGTCTGCTTCGATGTATCATTTCCTTTTGGGTTTCGCTTTTTACATTCTCAGAAACTGAATACAAATTCAGTAAAGCCAGTCGCATTTTCTTTGGAATGCAGCTCTTCCCATTGATGCAGGAGTGACAAAGAACCAGAATCTTCAGATCCTTCGTTCCTGAACAGAATCGTTTTTAACACATATTTCACGTAATCTTTGTGTGTCTAATCTACCGCCATGTGCCAACCCCCAATTTTTTTTTTTTTTTTATTCCCGCAGATATTTTCTAAGGCCTTGTTTTTGATACAACGACCACCACCAACGTAGACTTTTTCATGTTATCTTCGTCATTGATTGTCGTTTAAAATCTATTTACTTTTACAATACTTAACACAAAATACATTTATCTATATCGACAGTCACCTTTAAATGTCAATTTATTCTATGAGATTTTTTGTTTTAGGCAACGATAAAATTCGTATTACTTTTATTGGAAGATATTTTTGGCTTAACGGAAAGCAATAACGACACGTGATTAAAATAATTATTTGAAAATGGGAGACAATAGACAAAACTTTTTTGTAAGTCCTTTTTTACTTGAGTGTTATATTTGGGCTTGCCAGATAAATATTTCAAGTATTTAGGTATAAATCTATTTTTAAATTGTTAAACTCTGTAGATAATTAGGTATTTAGTCTTCAAGATTATACCCTAAATTTATATTTGACATCCGTCTAGATTTGTCTGGACATGTAAAAATTTTGGTTTCTTAGTTTTTTTCTGCCTTTGAATTCACTGAAATGTTTTATTTAATTTGCACATTAAATTACAGATGGTCTCTGTTTATTTCCGATCGCGATGACATTAAAACGTATACTTTACCACTTTATCCGTGATATTATTATCTAATATTTAATTTTATGGTTAATATGCTTTAATTTGCTATTGCGGTATAAATGGCACATTTGTTATTGGCACTGCGTTCGCGGATATATTCTCGTAGATACAATTAATTTTCTAATTTTTTATTTACAAATTTAGTGATTTTGGATAAAGCATAAGCGTCGAACTATAAGTGATTACCTCGTAAGTGCCAAAAATTCGTATAGGTAGTATAGGTATATCTACAATCTATATAGAAATTTTCTGTATAGATGCTTCCAGTAAACACTTTCGATCAAAAAGAAGGTTTTACTTATCTGATGATTATGTTTCACTTTTGGTGTTTAAAACTAGTCGTGAGATTTAATTTTAGTTAATGCTTATCTTATAATCATTATACCTTACTACTATTTTTGAATTTTTGATTCCTCTTACCATAAAATGTTTACATTATTTTTCTTCGGTTACCATTTAAAGTAAATACAGTATGAACACTCGATTAAACGAATTAATTGTTGTCGTTAGGCATTCGGATAATCGAAAATCCGAATAATCGAATGTATGAAGAAAAGCGATTTTTGTGCATATCATAATACCATGGTAATGATTTCCAGTTTAGTCCGGTTTCATCAGCATTATAATCCAAATACAAGTCGTAGTCTTATCCATTCAATTTATTCTTAAAATTATCTTAAAAGTACATAATTTGCTGCATTTGTGACAATTTTTTTACTTTGTTTTCCAATTCGCGAATTCCGTGACGAGATTTAAATCTGCACCACCATCCGTTACTTGCCTCAAACGATTCATTATCACCTATTTTTTTTTAATTTCACTTTTATGATTTTTTACAGAGCAAAGGGCCAGATATCGGTTGTCCATTTGATCGTTTTTCAAAGCCAATAATTCAAAGCTTCTTCTAAAAGTTCATTTTTCGGGTTCTTTATTGCTTGTCGTGTCTTACTCCTGTCTTCACTTTCTTATAATTTGCAGGTGTAGGTACTTCAAAATTACGTCGGTATTTTCTTAATATCCTTTTGTCGTGGGTGTACCTACACTATACTTAACAGCTAACTTGTCCGGATAATCGTGAATCCGTATAACTAAGGGTCGAATACCAAATGTCCACTGTACTATCTTCTTTGAACCGTATACCTACTGCTGGCTTAATTTATACCTATAGTCTTTTAAATTAAACACCAGATTTTATATTTCACAAATACAATTCACAAAACAAGTTATGAATTTAAGCAAAATTAAATGTAAAAATTCACAAACCGAAAAATCCAAATTGTTAATTTTGTATCTCCAGATACGTATTTCAAACGCCATGCGTTCGTCATCAGTGGATCAAATTGAAGTGTCTTCGAGAACAATTTCGTGCTGATTCACACACCAGATTTCTCAAATTCAATTTTCAATCCTTTTTTCGAACCAATAGTAGCTTACATTTCAAAAATAATAACCTAACTGGATTTTGATTAGTTTGTTCCTATTCGGTAGATATAGGTCCTTCTTATAATCAAAGTTTAATTCCCCCTTTTTCTATTTGCAGTTTTGTTGGAAAATATTAAAAACATTTAATTAGTGTTATTTTTGAACTCTGTAATCTTTGAAACGGTTGATCTTAAGATCTTTTCTCCAAAGACCTTTTTTGTAGAACGTAAAATTTCCTGTAAACTCCTTCTTTAAGATTGTTGTTGCGATAAACTGTTTCAAAATTATAAATGCTTAAAAATAAAAAAAAAAATCCTCTGTTATTTAAATGAAAAATGAAAAAAATGGATTGTAACAAACCTAAATATTGATCTTAACAGCTCGTTTTGGAACTGAAGTTTTTTTTTTACAATATGCTATCAATTTTTGGATACCATAAGAAAAAATATAAATTCGTTTTTTTAAGCATCTTACTATTTATAACTTATATGTACCTATATGTATTAAGTACGACAATATTCATATACCTATTATATACCTAAGTATGATGAATAACATAGGAAGATAAGTATAAAGTACAAAAAATCTATTGAATATATTTTTGTTGGTTCTACAACAAATATCTATGCATATTAATTAAGTACTTACAGTACCCCACGTTTTCACCCGTGTATAAAATTAATTTTGGTGTTTAATAGCTTGATTAGAAGCAAACAATATCGGAACAGTCAAAATAGTTTTTGTTATAAGTCACACAGCTTAGTATATCTACTTGAAATCAGCACATTCGAAATAAAAGTCTATCAGCTTTAGATACTAGTAGGTACCTATACAGATAACTTTTGTCAGATATCTAATAAGAATAGTACCTATTAAATGTAAAAGTAGCAAGCTGATTCATATTCTAATGATAAATAAAAATAAATAATGAAAATAAATAATTTTGGTATCAGAATATTAGTTACAATAATCCTTAGTAGGTAAATAGGTACTAACTTATTGTAGTTACATATTATGAGAACTATACCTATAGTGTGGTAGCGGCTCGTGACATTTTTACATATCTATGGGGGTGCTGTATGAATAAATAAATGAAAAACATAACGGACCTATATTCAATTTATTTTTTGTATATAAAATTCGTTCTACGGTTTTTTTGCTTTACAAAATGTTTCTATAAATTTCTCATTAAAATTGCTTATTTATATTATAAATCATGGATAACGCACTTAAATGGTCTTGCTCCATATTATTTCTTAGCAATGACTTTATTCGTTAATCATTTTAGTGTTGAAAAACACCTCTCTAGTTTTGATGTTTGAGTAATAATGATATTTGGTGTTGATCGTCCTTTATCTTTAATTTCAAGTTTTTCTTTTAGTGATAGTTGTGAAAATGTAATTTCTTAAGAATTTCTACACCGACCTCCAAGGTGATAATTTACGCAGAAAGTCTATTTAAAATAATAAAATCGAAATAATTTTTTCTGTCATAAAATATAATTCATTTTTAAAATAAAAAAAAAGAATAATTCTTTATTGATTACCGTTAATAGCTTGTGAAATATTTCTTTAAATATACAGATTGAAAAATCTAATAATGAAATAGTGATTTATTTAAAAACAATGCTACCTGTTATATAAAAACCTAATACAAGCACTGCCGATATCACAGTGTCAGTTTCAATTATTACGTGCATATATTAGCTTATGCTTGTAGTACACAAACTTATGTGTAGATAGACGAAACTGAACGAAGCCGGCTGAATTGACACTGTCAAATTTACAGTTCCAAACTTCATATTTCAACGTAGATATTCTAAGCAAGATTTAAATAAAATCGTTCGTTTACATAACAATTGTATTGGTAATATTTAACAATTTTACTATATTATTGTTATGACTCCATCAATATTATTGTCATTTAATAATATGAATGTAAACAGTATTTTTACATAAGCTGTTTGGGGGTGCTGCAGTGTCGCAGTGCTTATGGACAAACCGCCACTGCTATAGTATCTATTTGTTTCCTAATTTAAAAACTAACAAAAAACTTATAAAAATTTTCCAAATAGACAATAAAACGCTATCAAGACCAATACAATACTTATTTCTGTTTGAATATGTCTATCTACAGAAATATTAAAGGTAATTTTGCTCAAACGTAATCTGCTGTAAAGAGTTTCACTTCCTACGCGCGTGGCAACCATAAAGATCTTTTAATTTAAGTGAATATCCAGACTAATATGGAAAAATCAACACTTATTTATACACTCAGGTTTATCTGTAAAAATCCTCTTTGCATTCCGTAGTTTTCCGAAAAGAAAAATAATTGTAAACGCTTTAAGAAAATAAATTGTAATGGCGACAGATAGACACACCTGTATTTACACACGCGTGGCTTTGTCTATTATTGATGTTATATGCATGAAGGAGGAAGATGAATCCAAGACTATACATATATAGGTACACGTGTGGTCGATACGTGCAATTGTTTGATTTTATCGTCATTTGTCGATAGTATAAATAATAATAATAGAAAGAGTGCAGTAGAAATGTGCAACAATAGAACATGTGCATTTAAATAAGTATTATAATATATTTATAGATATCCACGCTATTTGTAATACACCCTGACACGTTTTCACTGATCAGACATCTTACAAAAATATATAGCCCTGTGTTTGCTTTACATATACCTATCTTTTTTATTTTCTAAAAAGCTTAAAATTTTCAAGTCAAAAAAAGACGAGAAAAAAGACATGTGTACAATGACATGAATCTATTCATCCTTTGTGGTCTAAATTCTTTAAAAACTGAACAAATGAACTCAAACATATTGAAAATTGCAGATATATACAAAAGTCTTAATGAACGTAAGAAACTAAATAATTTAAAATATTATATTTTCTAAAGCAGGTGATTAATTCATACAAAATGCCTATAGAAGCAATTTTGAACAAAAACGTGAAAATTTTTGCTTTTGAACAAATCCGGTTTATCCTCCAGCTGTAATACGTTTAACATAGATACCGAATTTCCTTTATTTCATTTCTGATTATTATTATCATTATCGTTATTAGCATCAACATTATTCTTAATACAAAGTAAGTAATATCGTTTCAATGCAACAAATAACTTAATTGAAAAACGAGTTAGTTCTTCTCTGTCGTACCACAGCGAAATCGCCTCGGCTTAGAACAAGACAAAATTTCTTTTAAGTAGGATGCTAAACTAATTATGACGTTATTTAGCATCCGCCGCCTGAGATAGTTTTGAATTTCAAGATATTCAATACAGCTTCTGAATCTTCTCATCTAACTGCCCCCTTCTTACTGCGCTTTTACACTCGCAACTCATTCCATATTCATTATTATGGAGATTGAAAATTACAAACGTAAAAGAAGAATGTGCGCGTTACAAATTAATAATTTTCACTGGCATCACAAAGGAATATAATGGCTAGGCGAGCGACAGAGACGGTGAAAATGACTTCAAGGAATAATCATCATTGAAATAATAATAATGATGATAATACGAAGGATATTGTGTGATAAAAAAGGCGGCCTCTAATGATTTAGATGCCCGCCTTCGGGGCTCCGAAAAGAATGGACGAGAGCTCGAAATGGACGAACAACGAAAAATTATCGAAACGAAAATACGTTGTCGGTGGTAAAAATCTTCTCGCAACTGCGTGATTTTGGACGATTAACGTTCTACTCGATGGGTAATAATGCCATAATAAATTTTTTTTGCTTCTCTTGTCGACGACGTATTATTTTTTCTATGTCCAATATTTTATGTTTTTCGAGGTGATTAATTTATTATTTTTATTATACTAATATTTCCTTAATTTATTTTCATATAGCTAACGAAGAGAAGGGAAATAATTCGTGATATAATGTAGTAAAACTTTTGGGCCTTTATACCATATAAAATTTTCGATTTTTATTTTTTTATTTATTAGTCATGCATTGATTATTTATGATATTATAGTGTTTTTAAAAAGTGATATTATTTATTGTTATTACTTTAATTTTTATAACTGATTAAAAAAGCGATTCAAAAAACATAAAATCAAATTTTTCGTTCGATTAGAAATATCGCGTTATAATCTCGTCGGCTTTTTGATGCACAACAACAAAGTTAACAAGCGTAAATTTTTTACTTTCTTCGTACATTATTTAAGTCCAGTCGAAACTTTTTACAAGGATAACGCATCGATTGTATTTATCTGGTTTACAATATTGAAAAAGACGTCCCGTGTTTCTTTAAGAAGAATATTATGTTGAGCAAGGCGGACTTATTCTCTTATTTTTATATAATACAACTTTTGTCAATCTTATTCTTTAATAGGTTTTTATAGATATACAGTTTCTTTTCACGCGACACAGATCCAAACCATCCTTTTTTCTCTGCAAATCTTTCGGAATAGAGCTACTTTATCTGGCTTATTCATTTGGTTCTGGCCTGCTGCGTCTCACATTGCTGATAATAATACAGTGATATATGTTTACAACGATGTTCTTCATCGGCTCATTGACGTGAAAAAAGGACATATCGCTGCCGCCTCTGAAATGAAAAAGGCACAATTGGATTGAGAAAATGTGACCGCAACTGTCAAAGCCTTACAACATGCTTTAACAAATAAACAAACAAACAATTTATCTATTGTCGTTTACGTCCCAAGAGAAACTATATCATACCGTCCTTACGAAAGGAATAGCAATAAAATATCTCTATGACTTTTCATTCTTGATTATAATACCTTAACATATATTACAATCAACAATAGATACCTACAAATAATCTTTGAAGTCACATCAGATTTTCAATGTTCCTATCTACCAAAATTTTTACATAATGTCAGTTTCTTTTTAACTTTCCGGTTATTTCATGTAGAAATATAGGAAATGTTAATTTTGTAATCTAAATAATTCAAATTACACCTGTATTAATTACCTTTTAATCGACAGAGCTATTAAAAACGAATATATATAAAATTATTTTTAACGAAATTGAAACAAAACATCTTTAAATAAACCCAGGTAGTAGGAATATAATATAATGTAAGTCTTCATGAATTACAACATTTTACAAAAAATTTAAATCGTATGTCTAGATGAAACTAAAATTATGAAATATTTATAATAGGACAGTTATTTGGTTGTAGAAAAATAGGTTACCTGGAAAGTTTTCCGGGAGTTTTGAAAAATTTGGAATTTTATAGATTTCGATGTGCTCTTATTCAACTTTGCCACCTTGTATCGTTGTCGCTTGTGCCGCCGTACGGGAAAAAGCCGCCTATAACACTGTTTCTTGACAATATCTCCTTTCCGACTCAATTTACGGCAAACAAATTTCTGTAGAAAATGGAAGTAGAGAAATTTCCTATAATTTAAACAATTACTTTTTTTTTCCGTTAAATCAACAGTTTTGGCGTACGAGCGCCGCAAACTTTTATATAACTTTTACATAGTTTATTTAAAGGTAGTTATTTTATAATAGTTCAGCTCAGTAAACATTCGAATTATCGAAGGACAAGTTTTACTAATCCATTGTTCGATTCATTGACGGTAAAAATTGGATCAATGAGGAAAATCTCTGCAGTGAATATGATATAATTCTTAACAAAAAATATCCAAGTTCCAAAATTACACCGGTAAGAATAAATAACCAAGGCATACAGTTCGACGTAAGTGATCCCGATTAGGAAGAGTTTGATTTAAAGAGTTGAAGAGGAGTTCGATTCATTGAAGAGAAAATACACAGAGTAATTACATAAGGATGAATTGGAACAAAAAAAAAATAACTTATATATCCAAATTATATGCCATAGGGAGTTTAAAGTATGTCAAACGTAAATTAATAATTCATTGAAAGAATACTGAACTGCAAATAGTGAGATTTCTAGGCAGGTAAAAATACGCAAAGATATCTATTACTGTAGAAAATTTACGATTCCTGAGGAATAATTTTCTATGCCAACATAGTTAAACTTACTTTTTACATATTTTGCTAGATGCTGGTTTCTATTAATCAATCAGTTTAATTTAGCTATGTCCAGCGAAGCGGGCGAGTATCAGCTATCTATACTAATATATAAAATTGAAGAGTTTGTTTGTTTGTTTGTTTGTTTGTTTGATTGGTTGAACGGGCTAATCTCAGGAACTACTGGTTCGAATTGAAAAATTCTTTTAATGTTGGATAGCCTAACTATCGGGGAAGGCTTTAGGCTAAATAACATCACGCTACGACTAATAGGAGCAGAGCATCGATGGAAAATGTTGCAAAAATCAGGAAAAATTTTTCCTTTTGAGAGCGTTCGTGGCCTGCCCTGCGCAAACGGTTAAAGTTACGCAAAAATTATGTGCAGCAAAATTGTTCCTCTTAAAAAGTTCTACAAAAAAGTCCGCGACGGCATATGTCTATCTTTTACGGTTAGCCCGCTATAACCTTTTTAATGGTTGTTAAGGTTGTTTCAAAAATAATTCATTATTTGCGAAATTGTTTTTAGAAACATATTATTAATTCTTACCCAAATAAATACGGTTTTTAATAAAATTTGGTGTGATAATAAATAACAATCTCAGAGTCATTTAATAGAATACTTTTTAATACGGGAAAATGTCTCATTTACCCGGGAAATTGAAAAACGGGTTGGAGAAAAAAATTATGCATAAACTCTATTTTTAGTTGAAAATGGATTTTGGTGATATTTAAGTGTGATAAATATGCGAATCATTATCTAAAACACGTTTTATTTCGGAAAAATTTCTCATTTCATCGGGAAAATAGAGAAAAACTGGTTCGAAGAAAAATCATGCTGAAACCAAACATTTTAATAACTCATTTATTAGCTAAGAGTTAAGTAATAACTCATAAGGTCCTCAAGGCAAAATCATAATTTTTCTTTTCATACAGTCCACTTTTTATCCAGGAAAAATGTATGTTCCCGTAGGATAGATACGTTTTTGTTTTTCACAGAACAAAAGATTACCATAATTTCTTGCAATATGGTGGTTTAAGAGACAGTGAATGATATGGGTTACTTTTTATGTTAGAATATTGTACGGTTCCCGTAGGATAGGCTAAAAATAGAATATTTCAGGAACTGAGTATTTCAAAAGAGTTTTCTAAAAGTTTATGAATAAGAATTTCAACGAATTTTCCTCAGGAAAGCTTGATCTCTTTTTTATCCAGGAAAAATGTTCTACTCCCGTGGGATAGATATGTTTTTGTTTTTCACAGAGTAAAAGATAGACATGATTTTTTGCAATATGATAGTTGAGGGATCAGATAATAATATAGATTATTTCTTATGCCAGAATAATGAACGGTGCTCAAGGATAGCATGATAATTGTCTCCTGCGGGAACCGTGTGTTAAAAAAAAGGTCGTAAAATAGATTTTTAAAGTTCGTGAAATAGCGTTTTAACACATTTTCTCTTTAGGATTAAAATAAAAATTACAATTTTCACTTGAAGATATGATTTTTTATTTAACATCCAAAAAATAATGAAAATTTTTGAAACGTTGAAATTTCTTTCATTGTTAATTTTTGAATACATATTTAGAATTTAGCGTGTTAAATTACATTTAAAAAATTAACAATTAAATGTTCAACTTTTCTTTTCAAAACTCCCCACTCTTTAAAATATGTTAGGCCTCCTAAGTGAGCGCTTGCGCTTTTCCTTCTCAATATTTGTGTACTTCTAACTTTTTTTCAGTAGTCAGTACTGAGCTGATTCATAGATCATTAGACATTCAGGCATTCAGCTCCTTGCAATATATTATATCAGATACAGAATTACAAGTTTAAAATATATTATTTGTTACAACGGTTACAGGCGTTGCAATAATCAAATAACATTTCAATTTTTTTTACGTTACTCTTTGTTTAAGTTTTATATATTCTTTTTTCTTCATTATATTTTAAGTTTACATACGTTATCAATAAAACACCCCAGTAGTGTTATGCAGCGTTCCTTTATTATTCCCGTTCCCGTGACATTTTTTACTATAGTTCCACTCTTACTGATTATAGTGTGATGTACCTAAGCTAGCTCATGAGTCATGTTATACTTTTAACGTTACAGACATACAATGTTTTTCTTGGTATCGTCCGCGTGGTTTTAAATTAGCATTATAGGTACCAAATTTTATCTCTTCAATGGTTCTTAAGTGATTTGTGGATAAAACAAAGAAAGTTTCAACTCCTTTAGAATTGTGCCATAGGTTCCCCACGTTTAACCCTCTCGCACTCTTATCTGACGCAGACGGAGTTGCGCGGGTCAGCTAGTCTCCTATATTATTATAGTAACTAAAATATTCTACTAAAATTGCAGATTGTTTTTTATCATAAGTATTATCCTTCTATGTATTCACACGGTGATTTTATACTTGTATACCCTACGTTTTCTTTAACCCTCTATATATTATTATAAATATAATACAACAATCAAATTATTTTTAATTTTTATTTAAATCAGTAGGTACCTACTAATAATGCTCAAAAAATCTTAAAGAAATAAACTTAGGGAACAAATTACCTATTTTTAATTTAATTTCAAAGAGGAAATTAAATATTTTTACTAAAAACTTCAAAGCACTCATAATTATAGCGTTGAAAAATATCAAAATAGTATAACGGTCATATAGATCGTTAATTACCTATATACATCAAATGAAATATTTTATGTTGTTTTATTTTTTTTTTTCAATTAGCACGATTGTATCTGCTTTATGTAATTTTTCCATAAATTATTCTAATGTTGGAAATGAATAGAATTATAGAGCTTTAGAAAGGTCACTCGAACAAGAACATTGCAATATATAGGCTGAATATGAGAGCTTTTTCAGTCATAAACATTTTTCTGTAGCTCAAATATTTGAAATTTTTGTGTCGATAAGAAATATAGAAACGACAGCAATGGCGTAAAAATTGCACGAAGCAAAGACTTTAAATTTGCACTTTCTTTCTAGAAAATGTATTTTTTAAATATCTACTTAAAGAGAAAATATTTGATCTTTTCTTATATAAGCATGAAAAATATTTAAGCCAATTAAAACGTAGATCTTATCCGGCATCTTTTTCAATAAGGGTATTGCATATATAGGTAAGGTCTTGTTAAATCACATTAAACTATATACCTATTCAATGAAAAGAATGGGTAAATATAAAATTTACATATTTACTTGAGGTTGTCTTCGTTTTCCTCGCTTTCGTATTTTCTGCTAGATGCGATATGAACACTTTATTTAAAACTGATAAGGGCATAGTTTACGGTAGGGCATTAAATTTTATACCAAACGGATATAATATCTACATGCATTTAAATTAGGTACCTATAGGTACAAGAATAATGAGATAAATTCCCAGAAAGTTATAGACTTTTTAATTTCTTAAAATCTTCAATCTTTGATAGTTCACTATAAGCGATGCTTTTATGAAAGTGTATATATTTCGGTACTAATGAGGCACTTAAAAAATAATTTTTTCTTGTTGCCTGTCGAAATTTTATAACTTATTAAAATTCAAATATTTGATTTCATACAGATTTAGAAAGACACAGAAGAGATTGCTTGTATAAAATTGAGAGGAACATTAAGGAATTTTTATTTTATTTCAAAATATAAATCATTGGAAGTAAACGTTAAAATAAAATTTAAGTTAAACATAAAATTTGGATATAGATTTTTACGATTTAATCCGAAAATTTTTGACCAATTATTCGTTCGGACATTTTTATTTCTATGTTTAACTTGATTTAAACCAATCGTTTATCTGAAAACGAAAAAAATTTAATGATTTAAATATAAAATAAAAAGTTTAATTTAACAAGAAAAATTGAAGTGTAGGGGAAATGAGCCCAAAACGGGTAGGTTAAGCTCGAAGGTAAAAAAACGGGTTCTTGCACCAAGCCCTTCAATTTCTCTCATCAACAAAAACTGAAATTTTATTTTCTATTGATATCAGAAATTTTCTATAGGATAACCAATGTTATTTGGCTATCGTATATGCTCTGAGGTCACCAAATGACGCTTTTTTTTAAATTTTAGACTTTTTGGAAGTCACCCATTTGAGTTTCTCAAATGAATTGTTACATCTTTTTGGTACTATAAGGCATAATTTAAGGAAATTGTTTCTCTACTTAATTGTAAGTGTAGCCTTTTCTAACTCATAGAAGTTCTACTGGGAGTTATTTAAAAAAACTGATTCCGAAATCAATACCTTTTATCTTACAATTAGTTAAAATTCATATTTGTATAAAATAAATGATCCCTTCAAAGATATTCACGAAAAAAACGTTTCCTTCCAAATTTAAAGATCAATCATTCACTTCATTCAGTTTTATTCTTCCTAAATTATAATATACACATATATATGCACAATATCACAATATATGTCATACTTTCCAACTCTATAGTTCCTTAAAATTTCAATGGTTCTTATGGGGTCAGTTCCAATGCTTGATGTATTTGTATCAGCATAATCTGTTAACATGACACGTAACATAACATTTTCAAAATTCATATGGTATCGTACTTATTTTCCCTACGACGCGACGCCTTAAGAAGTTTTACTTACAAAACAACTTAATAAAAAAAGAAAAGCAGAAAAAAAAAGACTGACTAGTAGCCAGCCATAAATTACGTCATATGACTTTCATGCTTTGCCCCCCCCCCCACCTTTCTACCAATGTTCTTTTCGCAAATGGTCACATTTGTTAGTCTTGTTCCCCACTGGTTTGACGTCACATATTTTACAGCTTAAATATACTTATTAATACTTTAAAGTTTTTTGTTTACGATACAAATTTTACGTTTAACGCTTTAGATTTTGAGATGTGACGCCACGAAGCCTATGACTCCTTCTGCCCTTTGTTACACTCTGCTTCGTTGACCCTCCTCTCCATCCTTTAACGTATGACGTAATTTATGGATGACCCACTACACCAAAAATTTTCGTAGCAAATTTTTGATTTTCTCGATAGTTTATCTCTTAGAAGCAACCAAAAATTTCTTCAAATGTCCTTTCAAATGTCCGTCAGAACTGTTCTTCAGAACATGGTGGTTACACTGTTTGCGAATTGTAAATATCAGTTCAGTACATCTCCACGTTCCGGTCATAATGGACGACAGCAATGATGATTTTTATTTAATGGATAGCCCATTGCTTAAGTTATTATTGATGGAAGGTGGTAAAACTACACAAGTGAATGAACTATTTGTTGCAAGAAAGGAAAAAGGAGAGCACCGAATGTTGTTCAAAGATCTGTGTACCAATCCTCAAAAGCTTTTCGAGTACTTTAGGATGACTCCTGAAACCTATAAATATATACCTACTCCAGGGAATTGAGAAGAATATATCAAAGTATTCAAAATTTTGAGGCTGTGTTTCTTATATACTTACTTCTTATATACATACCATTCGAGTTCATTTCTTGAGCAATCTTCTTCCACGTTTCAAGCGAAATGTCTCTGTTGTGGTAAGTTTTGATTGTCATATCCCACAAACACGCATTATTACCAAAAACGAGATTAATTAATTTTTCAACGTCCATGGTGAAAGTGAACAGTCCAAACGCAACAAAACACAAAAAGCAACAAAAGAGATAAGTGCTATTGTCTCACAAGAGATCGAAATCACGTAGCTTTTCGTCAGAACGGATGCGAAAAAACAAACTAGTTTGAACGGTGGAAAAATGCGTGTTGCTGTGCGTGTTATGAAGAAGCAGTCGCATTTACATTCTACATAGTAGTAACCGCTTACCATTACCACCGCACAGTTTGATTGTTCTGGCGTATTCGTCAGATCTGTGACCGTCAGAATTCGCATCCAGTGTAACCGTAGCCTTACAATAATATCTCCTCCAGCCCCATGTCACTTAAATACGAGAAAGGCTAAAAAACGTGACCGATTTTTACGGAAATCTTAGTATCTTTGGGTGGCGCTGGTATCTAGTTGAAAGACAGCTGTCCACTATTTGTGTTGTTATAAGAGTCATACTTCTCAAACAGCCCCCTGTAACTTAAACTTATCATCACTTATCAGAGTTATTATACTTATTATATAAAAATACTTCTTATAATTATTTTCATATAATAACAATATCTAATAATGAAAATAAAAAAAAAAGTTTCACTTTAATAATTTGCTTGACGTTTAAAAAAATTTATTTCTAACCTCCGACTTCCATAAAAGTCTTCGGTCTTCCTCAGTCTTTGTGGTCTTCGTTCAACTCGTTTTCAACTAATTTACTGCAAATGCCGTCAAAATGGTCACATGGAGTTGTAGGGGGCTGATCTCCTCTATTGAATTAGTACCAATTTTTACAGTAGAGAGCGTAATTGTAGCCGACCCTTATCGATACAATCTAAGTAGGTATCCAAATAAAGGTAGATATTATATACTCGGTAATGAAAAGAAATATTGTTTTCTTTGCAATTAGATTGAAGTGAGATAAAATAAAATCTGTTTCACTCCTGTTCAATTTCTATTTCTTAAAAACATCTCTATTTTCTCGATCGGTTGAAAGTCAATTATTTTTCTATACTAATTGAATATTCATTTATTCATACCTACGTGTATTAAGTAATAGATTTATCCGAAAGCCCACGAGCAAATAAAGTAACACAAAATTTTTATATCTAGACATTATACAAACCGGTCTTAAAAATGAATTTATTTATCTAAGCTGTACGTAAATCAAAAATAATTTTAGGCTAAAGGAAACGAAATATAAACCCCCCAATCAAAACGCAATCCTTAGCCATATCCCCTCAGAAGAGTCGACCAAAAAAATTACCTGAACATCGAAGACAAAAAAAAGATGTTAAATTAAAGCCCATCACCGTTTGAATATATCAATAATATTATTATCATTTTCGTTTTCCTTTTACCTCGGCCGATATTTCAAAATGTCAGAGAACGAAAATTACTTTCAAAAATAATATTATAATAAATTGTGAAGAGAAAGAACGAACAGCATTTCCAATATGGCCGGTCACGAACAAGGATAGTACTCAAAAGCGACATGCTTTTCGTCTATTTGCTTCTCTGTCCTCATTTTTTCTATCCCGAAAGCTTGAAATGAAAAAAAATCCATTTATAATTCTGTTATTATTAGACAGACTAAATTATACCAGAAATGTTTTGGGTAAAAATAAAAAATGAGAAGAAAAATAAATTAGCCCAAAAAACAGTCCGCCCCCTTTTTGGATGTTATTTTTTTTGAAAGCTGTGCAGGTACGATGGGTACCTGTCTTGTTTCAAATCAACCCCCTAAAGTTTACTTGCTTTAGGATCGATGTTTATTATTTTTAATAATCGTGTTGGAATAACAAAAACTTTCAAATAATATTTTGACATCCAGAACCACGCCTGAATTATTCTTCTTCCCTTGAGTTGCTTTACGAGATCTTACAAATAAAAATCTCTTGTAATTTTAAATAAAAACGTGCCTTAAGAAAGAATATAACTATTTATATTTTCATATATAATACTTAGTTAATTTAGTGATTTATCTGCCAATTATTTTTATAATAATTTAAAAATGCATATTTTATTATTTGTCGTCAATTTAACGTAATAAAACTTTTGCAATAATAAACTAAAGATAATTTAATAAATTTATTTTAATAAAAAACCCATAATATTTTTTTCATAATCACCGGAAGCTTTACATAAGAAAATAGCATCTAATCATTGCTTCTTAAAATTTAGTAATAATTTTTCGTTTAAAAAAACAACATGGGAAGAACCCTTCTATAAGAACCAGACCAAATTTTTTTCATATTTTTTTTCTCAAATACTCGCTATAGACTTTGTTAATTTAAATTATAATTATGATAAAAAATATATTTACAAAACGAACAAGATGAATCCCATTTTAATTAACGATCAGATTAGTCGAAAATTTATTATAATTATAAATTAGACGAATCATTTTTTGTTCTACATTTTTTATTTATTGTTTGTTATTACACATAATTAGAGATATGGCAAAACCAGTGGGAATTATTAGCACTATATTTATTATAACCAAAAAATTTTAATTCATTCAAGTTAACTTATTTAATCAAGTTTAATTTTTGTATCCATTTTTATCTTTATTTCGACTCCAAAATTTATAAAATTTGGTTGCATTGTTAATTAAAATAGGTTAA
The DNA here is from genome assembly GCA_958496155.1 of Sisyra nigra. NCBI lineage: Eukaryota > Metazoa > Arthropoda > Insecta > Neuroptera > Sisyridae > Sisyra > Sisyra nigra. The sequence goes on along the minus strand of OY292316.1, from coordinate 31,306,992 downwards.
TTATTTTGTAGAAAATACGGAATGAAACTTTTTGAAATTAAATAATTACTAACATTAAGTAATAGAATAATTATTTCATATTAACATTTTTATTTAATTAGGTTCTTAATTGATACCGAATTTATATGTACATTATTAAATCTATAGTTGAAATTACTATGAATCAGCTTCGCAGTTGAAGCTTCGAAAAATTATTATGGCAGAAGAAAAAGTTCCCACAGGACACAATCAATTCATGGCGTCATACTAAATGGACGATTGTGAGCATTGATAAATTTAATAATGGAACGATTCGAAAGGCCATCATCTACTATCCTAATAATAATAATGCGAGAGGGTGTATTTTATTTAAGGGATATGGTCCTGATCATTGCTCATGTCATGAACAAATAATACACAGAGCACTTAACGCCCACCCCTTTTAAAATTCAAAGTGTCATCCGCTGCTTGTGAAGTTCCCACGTGCTTTTAACACGTGTAAATTTTCACTCGAAAACTTTCTTCTTAACCACCACCATTTCGATGCTTAAAAAATAACGACACAAAATGACCGACAATGCATACCGTTTCGGCAATTTCATTCAAGCGTCAAAAGAAATTAAAAACAGTGGAAAATTAAAAAAGAACACCATACAAATTGGATATAGAGCTGAACAATAATCATCAGAAAATAATTACGAATGTCGTAATGCGTGAGTGCGTTAATGTATTTTTTTTTCTTCCGTTAACGTTTATATAATTCAAGGGAGTGATGTTTCTAGTAAATTATTTTTTACCTATAGGTATATATGTACCTGTGTCTACTAGTCTGTTCCTAGAATTATTTTTTCGATAAAAAACGTCCAAAGTTTGATTGTCACGTATTCAGGTATATATAACACCAAGAAATTATCATCTCACCAAAATATCTCTTCTTTCAAAATGACGGAACTTCTTTCGAAATTATAGGTCTTCCGAAATTGTTACGGTTTAAAAAATTGATTACTTTATAATACTTTCAGTGTTACTCATTAAATCTCTAATTCAATTAACATTAAAGGTAGGAACTTCAACAAAAGAAGTCGACATATCTTTTAATCAATTTGTATATTGTATGAAAAATACACTGAAAAACCAAATGAGCGTTTAATAATTTAATTTTACACCCTTTTCTATAAAAAAAATTAATGCTAAACTATATCCTCAAATTTAAAACATTTACGATGTAGCAGAGAAAAATTAATGCTTATAGAAGGAATGCAAAGTTTAATTCTTTAGATCAAATTACGATCTTAACATTACTTACTCTTACTACGCCATATGAGTAAAATAATATATAGGTATATAATGCAACAAGCAAGAAAATGTACGGGCTCGCTTGCCCCTTCAGTGCATCTAGATCTATGTAAGCTCTCGACTCTAGACGTTAAGCTCAATGCATGAGTGAGGACACACAAAGGTACCTACGCACAAAAGGGAATCGGAGAATTGGCCTGCACTGGGCATTAGATATACGAACGTACCTCTCTCTCTTTCTGTCTTTACCAACGTATATCTTCCGTCTCAACTTTGATTGCCTCACCAGATCACACTTTTCGTAACGCTTCTGTAACACATTCACCAGCTTATTCCCCACGTCCAGCGCGCGTAAAGAAGTTATTGTATATGTAGGTACTTCAAAATAACTGGATGCTGTTTAGGAATTAGATCGTTGCACTGCTTGGAACCATTTATTTCGAAATTTAACACCTATTGAAACATTTCAAAAAATTTTGGGAATTGTTTTAGTAGCATTCGTATAATAGTACGAGTAAAGCACGATAACTTTTAAGGCTTTACAGTTTTGGTATATTTAACAATAAACTGACGATAATAACAAAATTTAATTGATTACAAGTCAAAACATGGTATCACTTATGTGCTAAAATGAGTACAAATTAACATTGTGACGTCACACGATTTTGTTCGAGAATTGTCGGTATGTTTTCGGTACTGGCTTCAAAATTTTATTTTTAATTTATATTATGTACCTACTCTTAAAAACAAAAAAAATTTAATAATGTTATTATTAAGCGTGTATCTGTGTAACCATTCTATTTATTACAAATAAAAAAAAATAAAAATATTTTAAAAAAATTATTCTAAAAATTGCCATGATAACATTGTAAACAATGTTACAATAACACTAAATTTAAAAAAAATTTTTTTTGGTGTTTTAAGTCTCTTTAAAATCTAAGGTTATTTCAAGACTGACTTTAAGCATTAAAAATTTCTGAAATCTAGGATTCAACGGGAATCGAACCGAGCAACACTGACGGACGAGGCTACGTCACTAAGTAGATTAAAACATTTTAAATGTTATATATTATAGGATAATGAAAAAATAGCTTTACGATATCAATGTTGTTATTTTTAGTGGATTTTTTTCCTATTTACAACTCTTTTATTATCCAAGTTTACTTAGTGGGTATTACTATAAACTTTCTTATTTCTATTTTCTTATTTTGATCGATATAATCTATTCCATAATAGATCAATATATTAATATTACATTTTTTGTTACATTAAATGATTAAATTAAAACATAATTACAATACTAATTACTTTTAATATAAAGCCCTATCAGGTAACAGTTTGAACAAATATAATTTAAATATTGAATTAAACTTTCAAACTGAAGGTATCTATATCTATTTTATAATTTAAAAATAATCACCATACCATCTTATATGATATTACACCACACAATTGATATCAACGTCATAAATGCTTCATTTCAACTTCCACTATATCTAACTAAAATTGTTTTCAACGTGGTCCACATATAAAATTAATAATTAATTTATTTAAAAAATATATGCGTATCTATTATATACTACATTTAGAATATACAACATAAATATAATTTCGTTTTCATAATATATTTTCCTCATATCCATGTCTTGTTAGATAATAATTTTTTCAATCTCATAAATCAAAGTGGATAAATTAATTTCAATTATTATTGTCACATGAGGAACAATAAATTACGTTTTCTAACTCATACGAAATAGATAGATAATGTTAATTTCAATATATTATAATGGTTATAATATGGGATGTTTTCTCGGCGAAGATATTTTGTAAGCCTTTGTCTGTACAAATAATAATTTGGTAAATCATAAATAATTGAAAATAATTTTGGAAAATTATTTTATATAAAATAAATAAATTACAATACAACATGTTAAGTATAATAAAATAATTGATTTAAATAAAATACTTATATGAAGGATACATGAATGGCAATAAAAATGATTTGTACGTTTTAAACTTCAAAGTCGATCTAAGAAAAAATAATTTTTCGCTTGTTCAATTGAAATATTCTTTGCTAGTTACATGGTCGTTGGAATTTTGCAGGAAATTGGATAATTATTATTTCAAGAGTGATTAAATAATTAAATTATAAATTTTTAATTTTAAATTCAGTAAGATTTCGACTTTAAGTATGGATCTGCGTTAAGTGGGTTTTAATTGTTTTTGAATGATCAAAACATTGCTAAATTCTTGTGAAATTTCAACTAAATTATAACTAATGCGGCACTAAGGATGCGAGGATTTTTATTGAAAAAATTAATTAAGATACCAATAAAAAAATTAATATGCGCACGTCATTGATAACACAATTGAGAACTTTTTTTCACTCTTTTATATAAAAGTCTGAATTTTTTTTATGCAAAGCTTGATGAAGTCAGATTGGCAATTTCACGTTTTGTACCGTTCAGTTTCAGTGATTCGAGCAAAAGTTAATTAGATTTTTTATCTTGTCAATTTAATATAAGTAGAATTTTTTTCATATAAGATTTCAGTGAACTATCTCGAATATAAAAACTAGATTTTCACCTTCAACAATTCAATCAACTATCTCGAGTTTCTTAGACTAATTAATTCATTTATCAAACATACAGATAATTAGATTTGCTTTGAAATTTCAAGAAAAATTTTAGTTCCTCTTATTTATGAAATTACAATATAATTAAAACATAACCACTAAGCGTGTTAATCTTGATTGAAAATCTTCAAATTTTAAAACTATTTTATTCGGGTGAAGCGTATGAATAATTAATTTTTTTTTAATTTTTGTGAATAGGCAGCTGATTTATAATAGATATTCATATTAATTTCTTAAAAAATGTCTGATTTTATAAATTATATCCAATTTCCGACAACGTTTAATTTTTATAAACGCTCTTTTGGAAAGGTGACAGGAAGTTTGAACTGTTATAACCTTTTTTGGTTTACTCAATTTTAACATTTGAATCGAAAGAAAAGTATGACATTAATATTAAATTTCGAGGGTTTTTGGTGACCTTCACGAAACTGTTCTGTGGTTTGGACTGAAAAATTACAACAAAACTAAACATTTAACCTTACAAAGGTCCCTTCGGAAATCTGTGTTTGGAACCACCCTAGCATAAAATAAAATTTGTCATGTCTCGATCGTTCAGTTAACTCGTCAAGATACACATCGCGAATTACATTTCGCTCATATTTCCAAACTTGTACCCAACTGATTGGTGGTGTCATTGTCAATGGGGGCCCCATCAACAATTTCGCAAAACATTACACACACAAACCACGTTTCTGACATGCGACACCAACCGAGATATACTACGCGGGGATTTGCAAAATTGATCAAATCACAAATCCGAGACAAACCACGACAATCAGATACACATATAACCATCCTCCCTTTCTATCATTAAATATTTTATTCTCAAATGATAATATCACATTGTCATACACTTATATTCATGTACATAATTCTTCGAGCAAGAAACAAAAGATCTCAAGAGTCCATTTTTGTAAATTGGACATTGTAAACTCTATATAATACCATTGTTATGTATCCAAAAGAGGAAAAAAAATGTACATATGTCTTATCTTAATCGATTTTTTTTATTTAAAAATATCAAATGAAGGCTCCATCAATAATGAAATACTGAAGCGAACCCTAAAAATTTTAGAAGTTTATTTTCTATTTCGAGATGGATCAAAATCGTAGATTATGATGGTGGTGACATAGCGGAATGTTAAAGACCTAACTAGGTGGGTGGCGCCCCGTAGGGGGGCCGCGGCCATTACTATCTCCCTAGGCTTCCAGTATCTTGATCTTTTGTCGTATTAACTACCCTCTTACCTCTTACGTTAACGTACACACGTAATTTATGAGTGTACACGTGTAGATTTCGATTATATTTTTCTTAAAAATACAAGTACCATACAAACTCCCATTAAATCTTATAGTGTAAACGGGTACTTCTCATATATCATTTGCCAAAAGAACATGTGATATTGAAAATTATTAAGTATCAACTATTGTACGATTAAGGATGTAGGCATATAAATTTGATAAATACCATTGTCTTTTATATGCAAAACATAACGACATACTACGTTTTTTGAAAAAAATTATCATTAAAAATCGTTTGTACCTATATCAACTTATTGGTATTTAATTTCAAAAATACTCGATTCAGTGTGTTGTAAATCGTGGTTTAAATTATTCTTTATTTTAATGCATTCCGTTGAAAACCCCTTTATCATGTCTATTATGGTCCTCATATTAATACAACTTATATATTAGTGGTTTCCAACCTTTTTTGCCACCGCGAATTAGTTTATAATTAATAATTTTTCAACGCCTAAGTTGGAACGTTAATTGTTTATATCATTTTGACTTAATTTAATTTTACTTAAGAGGCTTTCAAATGATATAACTACACCTAAATTGAAGATAGTGATTTTTTACATTTTAACTCACTATTGAAAGCTAAGTCAATGGGAACCCTGAACTTGTTTCTTTCTAACGAGATGGTTCTATCAGGGGATATAATACGAGACCATGAACCAGTGGCGGTTCGTCAATATGCACTGCGGTACTGCAGCACCCCCAAACAAATTATGTAAAAATACGGTCTATACTCATATTATTAAATGACAATAATATTGATGGAGTCATAATAATAATATAATGAAATTGTTAAACATAATCGATTCAATTGTTATGTAAACGAACTATTTAAATCTTAAGTAGAATACGTTCAAATATGAAGCCTGGAACTGTGATGTTTACAGTTTCATCTATATGTACGCTTAAGTTCGTTTAATCCAATGCATCTAACATCGAATCTGACACTGTGATATTCACAGCACCACAGTACGTTCGTGGCCACGATGAAAGAAGTTTGTCGCAAAATCCTACTGTTTTTAGATAGCTAATTAATTTTTTCTCTACTTTTGACTCTACAAATAGATACCTATAGGCAATATTACGCTACAATAAAACAAAAACAAATTGAGTCATTGCTAAGGAACAATATTGATCAAGACCGATTAATTTCTTTATCCAGCTAAAAATCGTAGAATTTTGTATACGAATTATACAAAAAATATATAAATTGAATATAGGTATATTATGTTTTTATTTTTTTAACACAGCACCCCCATGTCAAAATGTCACGAGCCGCCACTGCCATGAACCTGAAATGCATTGCTTATAGCCAGTTTGTTTCCTGATTTTGTTTTAGTTACGTAATTGCAGATAACCTCGCTTCGTATATATGTAAATATATTGGATAACGGAAGTGGCAATTTATGCGATGCGTAACAATCTCAGGATATTTTAACATGCCTTTACTTCAGAACATCAAAACGGTACCAATAAGTAGGTACCTACTTATAAATATTAGATAGGTATCTATCTGCTATATTTATAAATCACACGTGTTGTCAATAATTTGTGGAAATTACGAAGTTCATAGCATCTGAAGCTACCTAGTTTTCGTAGGTACAACAACAAGGGTGCTTGTGAGAGGGGGAGGAATAAAGATGGCTATAACGGGTGAAACTATAAGTAGCTATAACTATAAGCTATAACGATTAGAGAGGAGGAAAATTTTTGGCACTGGAAGTCCAGATGTCGACTGTCGATGTCGAAATAATTAAAACAATTTTTATCTTTTTTACAGTACCTATGTATATAATGTCAGTCCTTCTAAAACTTTTTAAAGTCACGGCCTCCTTGAACCCAAGTCAATTTCTCAAGGCCCCCCTATTTGGAATTTGTATATGCATAATATATACTTATAGTCCAGGAAATAAAGACAAAACAAGTCAATCGTAAAAAATACTTTTTACAGCATCCTAAGCCTTTTAAGCTTCACATCTGTGCATCATCAATAATTTTTTTTATTTTTTTTATTACTAATTTTATTAGATCTATTGAAGTCTATAGAAGTCTATTGAAGTCTATTGAAATCTATTGAAATCTATTGAAGTCTATATTGAAATCTATAGAATCTATTGAAGTCTATGAAATTTGTGGCGACGACATACATACATTGCAAATTACACATAGCGATCAGTAAGTGTAGAAAAGGCTTAAGAAAAAAGGTCAAACTTCGGAAAAATTAAGGGAAAGCTGAATTTTTGCATAAAGCTTCCTCTTGTAGTTCTAAACAACATATCAAAAGTCACCGACGATACATGCGCCGCTAAAAATTTTACATGGGGTCAAAGGTTACAATAAACCAGTTTTCGCAAAAATATCGCTAAAGGTAACTTTTATCGAAAAAATACTAGTTATCAAATTTGAAATTTAGGAAAAAATATACTGTTCCTTTTTTTCGTAAGACTAACGATTTTTGAGAAAATTCAAAAAGTTGTAACGTTCAGTATGCACTCCTTAATGGTATTTGTATGTCGAATGTTATATATGTATTTGTAATTAAACGTTAAATGTGACTTTAAATATTGGAAAATTTATTTTCGTGAAAGTTTCAAAGCTCATAATAATGTAAAATAACGCATTTGTACTGCACAATAGTGTCAACCTAACTCTAACTGGACTATTACTAGTTAATTGCATGCATTTGCTAAAACTATTTTAACGATAGAATAACTGGTAGATCCTAAAATCTAGACAAAATATGTAAATATGTTGGTGTTCATTTTGCTAAAGCATGAATAATAAAATTTTATTTTTTAGAAGGGAGTTTTAATTAGAGGATTCCTAGTGATTTGTACATTTTATTTAATTGTGAAAATTGGAGCAGATTGTTTGACACGAGTGGTAGGTATAAATTCATGGTACCGTACGACACTGAATTTATTCCTACATGTAAACTGTATGTTTTAAAGATATTTACTATGAAAATCTATAGGCAAGTACAAGTCACGTACCTACTTATAATTTTTTTAGGATTAACAGTACGCCATAAATATAGATTTAAGATGCGGCTAACTGATACAATACAATTTGGGCGATTTAACACAGCTTTAGAAAGGTACCTACCTATATAAGTCCATTCCTATATTGCGCGAGTACCTATATACGTAAACTCTAATTTTTCAAGGTTCTATTATATTTACAATATGATAATGTATTCAAAACTTCAAAAAAAGTTAAGAATAGACAAAGATTCCAAAAAAACTTTGCTCAAGAAAAAAAGTTATAGGTAGTTCGAAATGTAAATGAAGTTAGATCTAGATTTTATTCACATCAATTTTCGAACGAAATTCTGATGTGGTTATAATCCTAACTATAGGAATCTAAGTATATAATGGGGTATATATTGTAATGAATATATAGATCAGTAGGTATCTATCTATTATTCTGACAAAAAAAAAAACTTATTTAAAAATAAATTTCACTTTTCAAGTCGTGACAATTTAATTGCTTACTTATACGAATCAATTGGCAAGCCGTATAAATTACAATACGTTGAAAATTTTTCGTTTTAAAGTCTCGACGAGTCGGTTGTTACGTGTGTTTAATTATTTTTTCGATAGTTTAGGCCTGACTTGAGGGGAGATCGTCGAGAAGGAGGATATAGTGAGGCATGAAAAGCATGAAATGATTGGGGAACGTAGCGCGGCAGCCGACGATCGAATGAGACAACATAATTTACGATCGAGTTGCATGCGTGTGTGTGTGTGTGTGTGTGTGTGTGTTTGGGGCTTTATATCTATATGCGGCGTAGAGAAAATTTAGAGGTTGGTTGGCCTGATGGTGGTGATCAGGTTTGAATCCCTGAGAACGACCCACAAAAAACTTTAATAGCTTATTTATTCAGAACGCTAACAATTCAAAATGGCCGCCTGCGTGCCAAGCGTGTTTGCTTGTGGTTCTTGTCGGCCTGTTAGCCTGTTCTGTTGTTTTTGTTGTTGTTGTTGTTGTTGTTTCTACTCTTGTGTTATTTTTCTTCCCCTTCTTTAACTATATCATATCACAACCTACCTGATTCTTCGGATAATCTATACTTAAACTCTCCATTCTCATCTACTATCTCACCTAAGGAAATTACATCGTGAATATATTTTATTTTATTACACCTACCCAGTGTATGATTTTAACAATATTTCATGCATATTTCAATATTTCCCAAGTCTCAAAACTTTTCTCAAACTAACACAATATGCTATATTTCAAAACTTAAACAAACCTACCATAGGCGTCACAATAAATCTTTAACTTATTAACTTTTAATCGTAGCTTCTATTTATTTTAATAATTTTAGTTTTATTTCCTTAAGACTTTAATTCTTTTAACTCGAGGTAGGTGTAATTATAGAAGTCATAATAAATTTAAAGACGACCGGATTTACGCATTGAAATCTTTCAAATTATATAATCAAGTTTTGTGTTTGGTTATAAATATTTTTCAGGCTTATAAATGGAAAAATATCTGAAAAGATTTCTTAGTAACAAGTCATTAATGAGTAGGATAAATAATTTTTTTTAGTATTTCGAGTAAAGTAAAAAAAAAAATGTCATAAAAAAATAAGTTGTGTAGTTATAGTGTTATATATCGTACTATAGATGTACAGCTGTGCTTATCTTTAACACTATGAAAAATGCACTGTAGGGTATGTTAATGTTAAAATTAATTCATTTCTTGTTCTCATTACTTATATATAACTACAACTATATAAAAATAGTAAAATTATCAACATAGCATAGTAATGTATGCACTGGCGACATGTGTTATAATTTTTATTTTTTACTATTGGTACCTACTCAACGGTGTAAAGAAATATAGGTACAAGCGAAACTTTTTAATTAAACGAAATTTTACTGACCATACTTATTACAATTTACCAACTTCACAGTGTGTTAGTATTTAGTATTCATATATACCTACCTAACTACACTTTATTCATTGATTTGGAACACATAAAGTGTGCTAAAAATCACCACAGCTCCTATAATATTGAAGTTACAACACCAGCTTTTTGCTTGAAAAAAAAAAACGCTTGTCATTAAATAAGTTATGACTACAATGACACTGGTAAACCTTTATTAAACTGATGTTAAACTGAAAATGAAAGAATCTCAATAGAACAGGTTTTGTAACCACGTTAGTTGATTTTATTTATAAGTTTATTGGAAAATACATCAGAACAACCGAACTAGAATTATGACTTTATGAAGTAGATACTTATACTTATGTTTCTTGAACTAATCAAGTTTTCATCTATGTTAGTTATGCACTTTCTGTAAAATGATTGAATTGATGAACATCAGGAAAATATTTTAAGTAAGTAGGCATACCTAATAGAAAATTATATCCCAAACATAAATAGAGAAAATAAGCTTTAAAAAATCTGGTAAAATGTCTAATTGTAAGTACGATGAGTACACAAACTCGATAATTAAAATCTTTCAAACAATACAATGTTGCCAACGTGGCTGTTTTAATTAAAATGTTTAGGTCTTGTAATTTGTTAATATCCCAAAGTCTCAAAGGAAACGGTCTAATCAAGGGTCTGGGACTCAATGTATTTGTCCTATCTTCTTCTTCGTCTTTATAGGAGGGTCAGACAGTGAACACATTATTTTAGTGATTTTTTTAGTAATTTCCATAGTGCAATCTGGTACCAATACAATTTAAGCGTTAGGTACTGATTTTAAATAAGTAAGTACCTACCTACTTTAGAATAGTATCTAGATAGGCACAAGTTTGTAATAAAAACAAAAAAAAAAAATATAAAAATTTATTAGCCTCAAAGTCTTTTAAATGATTGATTATACCTAAATGTCACAAAGAAAAGTGATGTTCGTAACGTTTCAAAAGGCCAGCAAGTACCTAATACCAAAATAATATTCCGAATTAATAACAGTAATAATTGTGCTCCTTTATGTTGACACTCGTTGACTCCTCACGACAAATAAGCCTGTGGTGGGAGGTTAGAGTAAGTCAGCCTTGGGTCCTGTACATTACTTTAGGTTACATTTTATTACCTATTGGATAAAAATACATTTTTTTTCTAGTGGCTTGCAATTTATTCTAAAATTAAACGATATGAGATGATTAATATTAAATTATTATTCACTCACCTTTGTTACAATAAATGCAATCAACATATTTTACAAGTACCTACTTATATTGAGTATTTAGATATATACCTATTATATCAATACATAACATATATACCTACTTATTTATTTTAAGTGAAATAATTCTTGTTTATAAGATGCTTTACTATATCATTATAACGTTTAAAAAGGGGAACAGTGATGAATTGTAATAATGTGCCATTAAAGTGTTTATAATTGCACAATTCGTTCTAAAAATGAGGAGAAATATTTAAAAGGAGATACTTATAGGTATTTTAGTTATTATTTAAACTTTTAGTAGGCAAAATTACAAAAAAAAAGACATTAAAAACAAAAAATTTACTGTGCTTTATTATATACATATAGTCATAATTAAATAATTGTGGTAGATACCAATGGAAAATTCAAGTATTGTACAGGTATAGGTAGTGTACATATAGGTATTATATACATGTTTAAAATATAGGTTAGTATAGGTAAATCCAATTAGTTAAGTTAATTAATTCGTAAATCAATATTTAATTTTATTTGAGTAACTACGTTCATATTTTCAAAAAATAACCTATTGATTTCCCTTTGAAATTGTAAATACTGACTTCAAAAAATAGGGAAGATTGTACCTACTGTTAGTACTTAGGTACTTATTATTATGTATAGGTGCTTACATGGTACAAATCGTAGGTTTGTGATATATCATATATGTTTATGCCATGGAAAAAAAAGCATTTAAACATAAACATCTACGATGAACCAATATCACAGAAAGATCTTTCATATTTCATATTGGTGAGAGAATAGTATAGGTATATGTAAGTATTACATACATATATCTATATGCCTATATACGAATTACTGCATTTAGTTATTTCAAATATAGAAAAGAAATAGAATTGAACTGGTTATTCTACCTATATATATGTATATAGGTACGTATACAATAAAACTAATCAAAAATTTTAATTTTCCATGTCCAACCTGATGAAAACTTGAGATGTCTTCGTCTTGAATCGAGATGATATCCAATTTAAAATTGAAATATAATTTAAAATATAATCAGATGTACAGGACCGTAATAAATGAATTACTCATAAATCAATTTTGAAAGTTTTAACTGATTTACGATGACAAATTATAAATAACGGTTGTGTAAATCATCATTTATACCATCTATTTGAAAAAACCTATCGATCGTTCTTGGATCGTTAATTTTATTGTGTGCTATCGATATTTCATAGTAATATAGGTATATGTAGATACCTACTCGTAATAGGCTCGTTGATGTTCTCGCTCATACAATTTATCATAAAATTATTATGATTATTTCACTAAAGGCTTTGAATCTACACAGACTATATGTTAAGTTTGTATTTGCACATCCTCACGACATCTTTTGTCGGTCTATCGCCGTTCTTCTTATTATTAAGTGAGATTGGATCAGAATTGTTGATATATAGGTATAGGAACATGTTGTACCTATCAAGTTAAAAAAAACATTTAAAATTTCATAACCATCCGTTAACTTGTAATTTTTATACGTTCCAAACGGAAATGAACGTTTAAACGAATGGAACTTATTTTATTCTCTAATTACTTAATAAAATGTCTTGTCAATCTATCACGCACCGTTATTTTTTCATGTCTCTCCCAATATGATAATTTCATTTTAAATGTAAAAAAATACCTACATGAGAACACCTCACATTAAGTTTGTGTGTAAGAAAAAAAATAAATTAAATCATAAGCCAATGTTTTTATCCAACACATATTATTATATTATCATGCATTTAAAATGATGGCGGTTTTCTTGGTGAAGATCAGAGTACGACCATGTAAATGAAACGGAAGATAAATATTCCGTGAATACAAAACAAGGATATGGTTATAAACTCGTATACTCTGAACGAGTGTATAGATGAATATTGCAACACGCTGCATTTTTATTACATTTCGAAAATAAACGCGTTCAGATTTTATGTATAATATAGCCATATATTTTAAATTTTCAAGAATATCCTATTATGTGCTTGTGTGTATCAGTCAGTCTGAAATTGAATAATAAAAAGACTTGAAAATTAGGTGTAAGGATATAGAGGGGTAAATTATGTGCAGTTAATTTTTTTCCTTTTTTCTTTTTTTAATTCGAACACTCATTTTCGATGCACACGTGTGGTTAAGTCAAAATATATGGCATTATTATTGTAATAAGAGGTGTTGTGGCTGGATCGGTCGTTCTTTCGTTACATTTATGATTAAAAATGGCGGTTTTGTAAAACGTATATGTTATAAAGCAATAGATCAATGTTGGTTGTTTGTGCTTTTATGTTTATATGAACGTACCATGTGTATATTTACACCACACATTTCATGTTCAAAGCGCGCTTTACGTGCCTGAGAATATCTAAGTATTATTTTTTTTTATAATAAATGAAATATTATTTTAATAGGTATTATTTCGAAAAGCCTAACTTTAATAAGAACTTTGGTAGCAGAAAAGGGACATTTTTAAATTACGACCAAGTGTTTCATAAGTTTCAGATCAAAGACTTTGTTAATTTGTAGGTATGGAATATAGCTCTAAGCTTTATTTGTTCCATTACCATATTTCCTGTTTATTATTGAATTTTTACTATCAAAAACATAAAAGTTTTATTTCGAAACGAAAAAAGTCCAGAAGTTTTGATCGTTATCGGCAATGGGAAAGGAAATGAAATTAAAAAAAATATATTTACATTGAGCGATAACCATACTTGGAATGTCTATTAATAATCAATTAGACAAAGACTAAATTCTAATTATCATTATGGGACTTTGATTTTATCACAGTTAAAAAAAATGGGATAGGTTTTTTCTTTAAATTATCATTATTAAGGAATAAAATATTCAAAGACTAAGACAACAGACTGAGAATATTACCTGTAAGTCTTAAAAGATGTCTAATGGAAGACCGCTGGTTTGTTAATTTCTTTTTTTGTATTTTAAATACCTACTAAGTATATATAGAGTTTTATTTTTCTCTGCGTTTTCGACTGTTATTTTTATATACTTCTCCTACTCATACCTACTTAAAAAAAATTTGTTTTTAGTTTTTAAAATATGCAGATTGATCTACTACAAAATTCATACAACTAAATTCATCATTTTAATCTGACCATCTGTTTACTCTGCTAATGGGTAATCTGAATTAATTGAAAAAAAAAATATAGAAATAATGATTTTCTCCTGTCATAATTCTTTATGTGGTAGTCACCTTGCAAAGATAACGTTTTTGAACATGCAGTTGTCAATGTACTCGTAAATTATTCAGATTTCAGTTTGCCTCTAAAAAAAATCGTAATACAATTTAACAAATAAATTTAGAGAAATATAAATTGTAGATCTGAATTTTAGAAACAATTTTATTTGAAGATGTGAAATTTTAATTTAATATCAAGTGTAGTATAACCAGTGGTTCAGGGTTCGAAACCTAATGAAAGCGCAAGATTTTTTTCATGGGTTTTTGGATTCCACAGTCGCTAATGACCAAAGTAGTTGCTGCGACCTTAAATAAACCAAAAAAAGAGAAAAGTATATTCAAGTATAGACTTGAGATTCAAGTAACTTATAAACAAATCAAGTTTAATCATCAAATCAGTAGGTAATTGATGTAACATTTAAATATTAATATTTGGTTTGAGTTTGACTTGATTTCAGGTTAAATTTAGGCCATGTAGCTTGACAATTAGTTCAATTAGCGAATCTTTAACATTAACGTAGAATTTTCTTTTTAACTTTTGTCAACACAAAATGTTGATGTTGAACAAATTGTTGAAATGATGAACATTAGTACCAATAGTAAGCAGTATATTTCACCTAATGTAAGTACCTAATGTAATCAGGTCGAATTTTCGATTTCAAGCTTTCACCGGAAAAACATGTTTTGAGGTCCCTCGAGTCCAAAAAAGTAGCTTTTAGAAACATGTCTGTGTGTGACAGCGATACCTTATTGAAAGCTTTATTCGAATTTCACCAAACTTGTAATTTTTGTATGTAAATGTAATAAAATGTAATATAAAGATTTAGTTGTGCCGCGAAGTTTTTGGTTGAAATTGGTTAACCAAAACCTCCAATTTATTCTACAGATTTTGAAGCTATTTCCTATTTTTCTTAAAAACAGCTCCAATAAATTTCCTTAAACCTGCTATAGTTCTTAAGCTCAGCAATACCTACAACTTTTATTTGCAACTTTTTCTTGGGAAAATTTAAATAAGGTGAGTTCTAAGGTTATGGGTGGGATTTCGTGTAGGTATATATATAATATATATTATACATATAGAGACTGTAACATTTAGTTTTGTGTATATAGATATTAAATATATTTCAATTAATAATTTTCAACCAATCATTGGTTTTATTTATGTTCTTTTACCAGCGAGTTTCATAAATGAAAGTAAAAGATAGTACTGTGACGCCTCGCAGCAGATATTTTTCAATTACAATTGTATTCTTGTGGTCCAGAGATTAAAATGACGGTCTCACATGCAAGATGTCCACGAAGAATAAAAAAAATTTAATAAAAAAAGAAAATCCACATCAATGAATGTGGGATTCCACATTTTAAAATTATGGTTTAGAATATTTCACGGGTAGCCACTAGTATTTACTTAATTGCTTATACATATGTATTTATAACTAACTAATCACCAGCACTGCTCTAACATAATTCAAACTAGTAAATTTTTTGGAGCAAAAGAAAATGTTTCAATATCGACATCAAATAAATAATCTTTAACATGTATATTACCTATATGCAAGTAAGGTATATTATATCATAGCTACATTAAATATAGTGACTATTTTTTAGTGGGATTACCCATAAAAATAAATCCCGATTCCTCGATTCTGATAAAAAATTATTATTTTTATTAAATAACAAAGGAGTGTCAACTAAATACCTACACAAATCATCCATGGAAAGTCGGTATAGCGAGGAGTGTGAACTTGTAAGTTTGTGATTCTCCGTGGCTGTAATTATAGCCTTTATAAGCTTTATAGCATAGTGGTAGGCTTCATATAGGGAATGCAAGGTTGAGCAAGCTCGAACGGAACGAAATGGGTGAGAATGCGAAGCGAATTATTCATTCATTACTTTCCTTAAAAAAAGAAAATTCATAGAGCAATAATTTATGAATCTAATTTTTAAATATTTTTCTTTGCTCACAAATGAAGTGAAGTGAGAAAGGTATACACCACTAATTTGAAACTAACATGAAATACTCGAATCGTAATCGTGATCATATAGGTAAGACTGGCTAACCTATATCATACCTATAACTATGTGTATAAAATCTTGGTTACAATGAAACCAAATTTAAATGAAACAAATATATTATACAAACGCGCAAGTTTCAAATTTCAGTAATTTACAATAATTACTGTTTGGGGGAATTCCATCTTAATCATCCTCATCTTTAATTTACTTTTATCATCGTAATTCAACGAACCAATAAAAATGGCTGCATAGCAGGTGCTGAGACTGATTAAATTCTCGTCTTGAATTTCTAACTTTTTCTTCATCTTTCATTTCTACCTCTTTGTCACGTTCAAAATCAATTACGGCATAGACAAAGACGTGAGATCAATAAAAATATCACACAAAATCCCCAGTCACTTTTATCAATACAAATAACTTCAATACACATTCAGCAACTGTTAAAATGTCAACGGAAAATAATGAACTTGACAACAAGCGACCATTTTGTCGTGTAATTCAATCGATTATCACTTGTTTTCATCAGCTGACATTTTGTACATTTTGGACCAAACACAAAGATCAAATTACCTCAAATTTATTGTTATTATATTCTTTTTACCCGAAGAAAAAAACGCAATCAAAAACAGATGCAGTTTTGGATGCATCAATTACTACGTTTAATTTTTTTTAATAGCCGCCATAAAAAGGATAATGACGTAAAAATTTACAAATAATAGTTGAACCATCATTCATATTTTTTTTCCTACTGTAAATTTTCTATAATTAACCTAATTGAAAAAAGGGACCGGATACATGTTTAGAGATTTTTTAATCGATTTAAATGTAGAATAAATAAATTTCAGAAATTATTATTATTATTGTTACGAACGAAAAATGAACTTAATCGTGTTTTTAGTTATTATACTTAATAGGATTTCCGGAAAATTGAGAAAGACCATTAACGACAAATTAATTTGCAAATTTAGTTCGTCATCATATCGTAAAATACAAACGTTTTACGTATAGTAGGTTTAGTACAAAAGATAATCATATTTAATGGTCGCGTATACTAAATCGTTAATAAACTGGAAAAGTTCACATTACGAATTTACTTACTCCCGCCTATACGCGATTATCTACCATTTTTTGTTTGCAGAATAATGATTAGAGAAATTTGATTTGGAAAACATTTGATTCAAATTTGCCGGTAATTGTTCGATAAATTATTTTTTCTCCGATGGTTTTTATTCAATTTTAATGGGATGAAAAAGGGGTTACTATAAGTGATTTTTTTTCTTTTGCTCCGTTTTTAATAATAAAATTTTCTATGATTACACGGTCTATATGGAAAATTGCTCCAATCTTCGGTTATTTTCCCCCAATAAGTTGGTGTAGTAGAGTCATTTTCCTTAATCTATAAGCCGCATGCATTTAATAAGCCATTGAAAATGTGTTTACATTTGAAATTGATATAAATTTGATTTAATTCATATTTATCTTTCTTATTGCCAGTAAGAGTTTATAGTTTTAAATCACCTTTTCTTTTATTTCATTTTAATGTACCTACCTACATATCTAAAGTTTTTTTTTGTTGATTTTGACTAAATGTCTCTCAAAATAGCTATCACAGTGAAATATACGGTATTGAGATGTGATTGAATATTAATACCTAATATGGGTAAGTAATAAAATTTGCACAGAAAGGTGTTAACTATTAATGAGAGTGACAATAGTTTAAGTATACCAATGTTTCTTAAATTGTTTGGTTGGTGTCTCCATTTCGTAATTGTATATCCTCGAAGAATTAATAACTATATGTCTCAAAGCAAATGGTGTAGTTCAAATGCGCGCCTCTCTTGGTAGTAGCAACCCCTAATTTAAAAATCCTTCTTATGGCCTAAAGTTAGACTAATAATTAGTTTACCTACTACATTATGCAAGTAAATTAAAGATTTATTTTCCAAGCAGTAGATATATTTTCATAAATACAATAATAAAAAATATAATATACAACTCATCCGCTCCTGATGTTATATTGTGGTAGACAAATCTAACTATTATTGAATACTGTTCACACTGAACAGAATATTGATGATATAAAATAATTCATTTCCAACTAAAAAATAAAATATCATTTGTAAGTTTTTACAAACAATTTACTCCCCTCAAATAAAAAACTTCTTTCTGCATTCCATCATGAGAAGCGACAAAAATGCTTATTCACAGGCATACCATAGGAACCATACATTTTCTCTAGATTAAAAAGTTAAAGTATCATATAAACTACCTATATATATAGAAATCATGTCGTTTTGTTATTTTGATCTTGTATGGAAACCAATAATCTTATTTTTCTTTCTATAACACATATTTTATATATTCCATATATTCCAAAAACACATATTTTCCTCGTCAAAATATATTCTATATTACTCAGTAGTAGTGTAGCTTTTATTTGAGGAACACATTTTTCAATCTGTTCATTACTTACAAAATATATTACTATATATATTTATATAAATAAAATTATAGAGGTCTGTCGTTGTGCGCTAACAACGTAAAAACAACTGGATATATTACGATAATTTTTTTTTTGTTTTACTTTTTTTACTTTTTAGGTAGGTATTTGGCTTTTATCTAAAAAACAATTTACAAATTTACACGATATCTTCCCGAGTCGAAATTTTAGACCTATTTTAGACCTCAAAATCTTCAAGTAGCTTGAAACAAGACCATTTGCATTTGAATTTAAGACCTCTTTTGAACCTCCAAATGGCATTTATCGGACAAAAGACCTGTTTAGGCTCAAAAGAGGTTGACAGAAAAAACTTCAAATGGACACCCCCCCTCTCTCCCTCTCTTCACCACTCTTTCTTTGTCACTCTTTTTTATTGTTTTATTGGTAGGGTTTTTTTTAAAAAGAATAAGATTTTTATTATAATATTTTGTTTTTTTTTATTCATTAAATATACAAGTTTTATTAATATTAGCGATAAATTTAAAAGTAATAAGAATATTACAAATATCAGTTTTTAGTTCTTAATTTCCTTGTCCTTGTTTACCAGCTCCTTTATTGTCGCCATTGCCATCATTTTTTTCCAGGATTTCCTTTTATTATAATTCACAATATACCCAACCATGTGGATTTCTTTAGAAATTTTATTTAATTGTATAACATCTCTCTGATTACTTTCAAGATAATAAATTAAAGCAAATTTCTTCACACTTTTTTTATTAAACTCGTTTTTTTTACTTTTAAATTTTTTACATTTACATTTTTAGGCCTTTTGATGTAGACAATATTGAAAAATAATCAAATTGTGAAATAAGTTTATTCAATTGTTGTATAATAACTCGTGTAGCACTCGAACGTTTAATAAGAGACTAAAGCTGAGTAAAAATAAACCAGAGTGAACAACGGACAAATCGGTAATGGATACAAGAATACACAATATTATACTAAGCATCTAAGTAAAGGAAAGAGAGAGATCAAACATTTGGGTTATTAGTAAATACCTAATATTCGCAATAGGTATTGTAAAAAAAAGGAAATTTACAACCATATTTTATGTTTTATGATCATAAACCTTTTTTAAGGACGAGACGATATGTTCACAAAATATAATAAAAATTACATGTAGGTCCAAAATTTTGTAAAGACGATGGAATCTTTAAGGTCTATCTGAGGCTCATTTTAGTCTTTGGAGGCCCAAAAGAGGGTCAAAGTACCATTTTAGGGCCAAAGGAGGTCTGAAATTTCGACTCGGGTTCATTTAATATAAAGTTATTGAAGTTTTAAGAAATAACGATTTTCAAGCACTAAGCGTTAGCTTGGGTTACTTATTAATAATGCAGATAGAAATACGCAATTTTGAATGTTCACTATCGGCTTTTTACATTTACAATAGCAGTGTTCATATTGATATATTTTTTTATTAACATTAATTGATTTCGTTAAATTTTTAGTTCTAAAAATTCTCTAAAGCTCACGTGAACGAAGCAGTGTGTACTTAAAAATAACGATTTATATAAAAATATTATAGATTTAAAATATAGATAGATAAGGAAGTATTCGTATAATATATAGACCAATATATAAGTAGATAAAACATATTTGCAATAGTGTCGCCGTCTAAGAAGTCATAGTTATTATATATTATCGTTTTTTTTTTAATTTTTTGTTGTACCTAAACAAAAACTGTATTCAACCTCAAGTGACCTAACAGATGGAAAGGTAATTTTTTCTTTAAAATGAGGCATTAAGAAAAGTATTTACACTTAATTCTACTGTCAACATTTTAAATAGATAACAGTAATTTTCAGTTCTGTTCTAAATGGGTTCATACTTTATTTATAATGCAAAAACTATGGATGTAGATATATAAAAAACTACGATTAACTCATTATCCTGCTTTAAAATTTATTTCTTAAATACGTACCAATTTTGCCTGTGTTGTATTGCTAGGTGTTTTCATTCAAGAAAGACAATATCTAATTAGTGACGTATAAAAAAAGAGCTTAAGTAAATATGAAAAATTATTATAACGAGAGGAGATAGGCAATACTAATATTGTATATTATATAGTTATATGATATACCAGTTAAATAATATTATAATATAATAATTAATACATACTAAAATATTTCACAACAAAAAATTCGCTGTATAGGTATGGTTTTTAGAATTTTTATGTATGTATCAATTCAACGCATTACATGGAAACGTGTAACGAATTGCGTTGAAACATGTTTTAAATTTTCTAAGTAATCATTTTTGTCAATTTTATTACAGTAGGTAGTTTTTAAGGGAAGGAGAGTAAAGATAAGAAGTGCCAATTTGCTGTATTAATATAATATGTCAACTAAATAATTGAAAATATTCAAAATCTATAAAAATTGAAAAGGTGGAATATATTGAAGCAAACAACGTCGAAGTTTTCTCATTATTTGAACAAATACTGACAATATTTTATTCGTGACTGATCAAATATTCTTTAAATAACACTTTTATGATTTTTGTATATGCTTTTGAAACATTAATTAATTTTGGTAAAATATTTTTTGAGTTAATGATTACTTATTTTACCTAATAATTTTTAGAGAATTTTTTGTGCTTCTTGTTTTTATTTTTTTATTTTGATATCTCTGTGAAGCGAAGACTTTTCATATAATAACAATAAGTAATAAACAGCTACAACAAAGTATATAAAAATTTATATAACAAATACATATTAATTGCAATAATCATTATTTTAACTTGAAAATAAAGAACTTAACTTTTGTTGATAATAAATAATAGATAATAATAATAATAATAATAAAATACAGCATATTATTATAGGTAGGTAGCAGTGGCGTGCGGTGACTTTTGAAACAGGGCATGCGGTTAGAAGTGCGGGAGGGGTTATAAGAACCACATTTTTAAAATTTATTTTTTTTATTTGATAAACGGGGTGTTATAAGTTTTTTTTTAAATTAATCTTATTCGACGCTCCTTCTTACAAAAATCATTAACAACCGCATCATATAGTGTATTTAAAAACCACGAAAATAGTTTTTACCCTAAAGAACAGAACATTTGTATGGCCTTTGGGTCAATAATTCAAAATAACTCACGAAAAGTATCAGTAACAATTAAATTCACTGTTTAGATTCAAAACGGAAAACGCATCTGCTGACCGTTAATTGGCTATGTGAAATGCCGAGAGAGATAGTATTCGACCGTACTAGTGCGACCAATTCGAAGCAAAGAATCGCATGCTACTGTTGCCAACGCATTCATTAATCATTCGGCGTTTTCCATTCATTTGATTTGGTAAATTTAGCCAATTTTATGAGTGATACCTTTCATTATTACGTAAATTAAAAAATTTATAAATGATAAAAATATATCTTTTTTAAAATGATTTTACAAATGCAATTACGTAAATTAAAAATTAAATGAATAAATCATAAAAAAATATTCATGCATGTATGGACCGCACGCCTCTGGTAAGTAGGTATGTATGCAGAGGATAGTGATTTATTTATATAATAGTAGGTAAGTAGATTTGTTTCATTTTTAAATTTTTGTCTTTTTTAAACCAAAATTAATGCATTATCTACATGTTATAGGTACTTACCTATAGGTACTTTGGTATTGAAACTATTTAGGTACGTTCAGTACTTTTATATCCGATTATATCTCCTATTCTTTCGTAAGTTTATATATCCATATTTTTTTTAAATATTATAAAAAAATTAATTTTATTTAGCGGTTCTAAACAAATGTTTAGGTGTATATATACCTATTATGTATCTGAAAATCTTAGGGTTTTGTAACACTATTCGAATTCTTAATTATTGGTAATATTTACTGTTTATTAATGGTACTTATAACTGGTAGGGTTCTTTAATGGTGTGATAATATATAATTCCTGTAAGATTGTCGTTCTATATACGCCAGTATTCCTAGATTCGAATCCCATTTTTGGATTTTTTGAATTTGGTAGTCACTAATAATCATAGCAGTATAAGTCACCTTCAATAATAAAAACAAATTAGTTTATATAGGTTATATTTAAAATACAGGTATAATCGCTAAGATATACTAAATTAGCCATTTAGTAAAAAGTCAAAAACGTTTAGATTTATTTTGTAATACGTGTGTGCTTAAAACATGATCGCTGAATATTTTTCTATTGTAATTTTTGTCTTGATTTTTTGCTTCTTATCGTATTTTTTAGGTAGTAAATACTTATACTTTTAGGATTATGGAGTTACTATCGTATATATAATTTTGTGGAGTTGGTAAAAAAATAAGACAGCGACAACAACACGAAATTTATGCCACCCGTTTGCATCCGAGAGTATTTATATGTTTGAGAGGCAACTGGGGCCTGCCGAAGTTGTAGCCAGATTGCGTTTCTGAAAACAGACTCAATTCTTGTTTGCTTTGAAAGAAATAGTGGCTGCGGATGAAAAAAAGCCCTATTCGTGACCGCCAATGTTTTTTGGTTCGTACAACACAAGAAAAGAAGTTGGATATAAGTAATTTTATACATTCACGTACGAGCCATTTTTAATTTAGAAGCCATGTCGCTTTTGTGAAATACAAACAGAATTATCTTCGCGAAAGCACTCCGCACTCGGATCGTTAGACGTGTGTATCTTTATTGCACCGGAAATTTATCTTGTGTGAATGGGGCGCTCTTGCATTTTGATTAAAAACACCATTTACTAATTAGGTGTCTCTCAGCGTCGTCTCGTTTCTCATTCCTTCATCATCCTACAGGTACTCAATATAGCATGTTTTGCATTTAAATAACACACGGCCGTATCTCTGCCTCATTACGAAAGACAAATTCGTTTTAGAAAAAAAAAAATCAACTGCCAATTTAAAGTGGACGCTCAACTCGTCAGTTTTATTTTTCTTTCTTTTCATTTTATTTTAGTAAGACTTTGGTCTTTATTAGTTTCATTTTCTCGCTTTCAAATGTCGGCGCTCGTAATTCAATTTGATTAGGTCGTAACGATATTTTTTATTGGGTCAAAATTAACATATTTACGATCAATTTCCATGAATAGAAACTGAGGTGGGATACATTGAAGCTTCATTTACATATTAAGTGATTGGCGTTGTGCGATAAATATTTTCGTTTTATGAGTACTTAAGTTTTTCTGTAAGTCGTTTAAAAATGTTTCATTAGGCACTTTTATTTTTTATTTATACAACAATAACATTAATGAAAAAATATACAAGATGAATTTCAGGAGATTTTCACAGATAATTAATTAACAATCAACTAATTGCAGTACATTAAGTAATTTAATTTTAAAAGCTAACAATACAAATGAAAAATCTATATGAATTACATAAAGATAGGTACATATATTTAGGCTATGAAAATTAAAATTAAAAAAAAGCCTGCGTTATTTAAAACGACAACGAAAAATAAATGGATCCAGGTAAATTATTAAATCTATTAATTTATTAAAGCTCGTTTTAGCGCCAACATTTTTGTTTTAATATACGCTCTTAGTATTTCAGTATTTTAAGATTTTCTTTTTTTGAAACGCAATTATATAGGGTGAGATTACCTAAATCGTACCTACCTTAGTTATACCTATCTGTAATTCTGAAGTATTTAGTTACAAGAGTCAACAAAAACAAGCGCGTGCGTCTATCGGCTTCGCGGGTACTCGATCGAGTTCATCGAAAATCAATTCATCGAACGCAAATTCATCGAAACTGAGTTCCTCGAAAACAAGTTAATCGAAAACCAATTCATCGAAAATAATTTTTTTTATAGATATTTGAAATAAATGCCAATGGGGACTGGCAAGCTAAAAAAGCAGTACAATTTTATAAATAAAAAATTTTGTAACCTTATAAAAGGTAATTTAATAATTATTTACATCAACATAAACTATCAACATAAATTTAAGCAAAAGTTCAATCGTATTTTTGACGTATTGCCCAGATAAGTATTTCTATTGCCAAGCAATCTTCATCAGTGGTCATCAAGTAGTATTGGATCGCTCCGTAACTGCTATGTGCTGATTCAATCATATCTAATAATATAATTTTTTTTTAATTAAAGGTTCTTGACGTCTTATAGCTAACACTTTTATTGTCAATTTTTTATTGATAAACTTGTCAGCTTTTGTTGACCACTGCTGTGTTAGCTTTCCGGTCCGCCCGGAATTTCTCTTGAATATCTACAAAAAAAATTTTTTTCGATGAATTGGCGATTCGTTGAATTGATCATTCGATGAATTGATTTTCGATGAATTTACATTCGATGAACTCGTTTTCGATGAATTTGCTTGCGATGAACTTGCCGTGAATCGCTTCGCGCGGTGAAAATAATTGACAAGTACCTACACACCTATATACGTTTTTTCTACTGTTTTCATTAAAATATTTCTCTCCCTCGTAAGCTCTTCCAAATAAGAATATGATCGTTGAGTTATTTTTATTGTAACCATCTATTTCTATAATTTTCTGGTAATTATTAAGGTACACTCAAACAGTAGAAAATTTTGAGGTTATGTCAGGATTTTGGTTGGAACTTAGGAAGACCTCGTTGCTTAAGTCGTACCTTTGGCAAATTCCTTAGCCGTACCGGTATGGCTTAGGCATTAAGGAAAATTTCTTACTTAATTATCTTAAAATTGGATACACGACCTATGCGCTACTGTGGAAGGTAAAATATATTTGTGATATCTGTATCGAGTCTCACTAATTTTTTGTAATTTACTAGGGATAAATGATTACAAATTTTGTTTCTTAAAAAAATTATAATTTTATTTTGCATGTGTAATTTAAATGGTAATTATGGTCAACTTGAGACTGATGACCCCAAAGAAAATTAAAGTTTAAGTTGATTTAGACTGAGTTGTTTGTAGTTTTTATTTTTTAAATATTATGATCTCGCGTTATTACGTATAATACTGCAGAATTTATCCTTGGTACGACTTGGGCTATAGGCGGAACGAGTTAGTCGACTAGACGCCTCAGTTGTACCGAAGGTACTTTTTTTAAAAAGCGTCTAAACAATTTTGTTATTAAAAGATTTTATGATTTTTACTAATGTTGATTAAAAGTAAAATAAATAAAGATTCGGTTACTTATCGCAGAAGACTTTTTTTCATTTTAATTACATTAAATATTACAGCATTATTTCATTATTTCCTTAGGGGGTACGACTTAGGCCACCAGTGGCGTGCGGTAACTTTTGAAACAGGGCATGCGGTCAATAGGGGTGAGGGGTAATATAACCCAAAATTTTTAAATTTATTTTTTTAATTGGTAAACATGGTATTATATAATGTATATATTTTTTAAAATTAGCCTTATTCAACGCTCCTTCTTACAAAAATCATCAATAACCGCATCATATAATGTATTTAAAAACCACGAAAATAGTTCTTACCCAAAAGAACAGAACATTTGTATTGCCTCTGGGTAAATAAATCAAAAGAAATCACGAAAATTATCAAAACAATGAGTAGCAATTACTAAATTCAAAACGTCAAACGCATCTACAAGCGTCAACCGGCAATTTGAAACGCCGCGAGAGATAGTACTCAACCATACGAGTGCGCATGCGCAACCGATTTTAGCCAAGCAAACGCATGCAACGGTCGTTGCGCATTAATTCGGCGTTTGCCATTCATTTGATGTGGTATTCAACGCTAATTTTATGAGCGATACGTATCATAATTTTGTAAATTAAAAAATGTATAAATAATAAAAATATTTAGTATTTGGTATTTGGTATTTTTTGAATCATTTTACAATACATGCAATTACGTACATTTAAATACGAATAAATCATAAAAAATATTTAATTTCTTACAATTGTCTCAATCCCAGGGCATGCGGCGCATCTACAGCATGTATGGACCGCACGCCACTGGTACATACTATAGTTATTACTTGGACTGTATCTAACTGAGAATGAGTTACAATATCTACTAATGAAGTAAATATTTACATTTTATTCAGAAGTTAAGTTGTGACTTCTTACATTAGAATGCAAATGTTGGAAACTTGTATGAGACTTGGTACGCAGTGGTAAGGGTGAATTCATAATATAAGAACAGTGTTTTTATGAAATCAACTACTCTCTTAAATCGAAATAGTGACTTTCGACTATCAAATAGTGATTATTTACTATTTAGTAGTGAAAAGTATACCACTATTTGAATTTAGTGGTATACTCTGCACTGCAAAAATAGTGAATAGTCACTATAGTCACTATTTCGATTTAAGAGAGTAGATCTCATTGAATCCTTTATGAGCAAGTTGATAATCTATCCGGGTAAATATTGTAGTTACTTATATCAAATTAAAGTAGATTACATCTATAGAAAATTAAATATTTTAATATAAATAAATAAGGTAGTACTTATAATATTGAAGATTAATTTAATTAATTTATTTTCTATCATACTTTAAACAGAATCGTTTTGTACATCTTGTGTTTTAATATTAAATAATTTACGGTTGCAAATGTAATAATAAAATAGAAAATTGTAATTTCAATGCTTGCGGAGTAAGCGAAAAGTTTTTACATAATTAATTTTATTTACTTTTAATGAAGTAGGCAACGATAATCTAAGTAAATTCTCCACATTTTTTCCTAAGCAAATAACGCAAAACTATCTACTTCTCGCGAAGTATATTAAATTATGAATTTTAATTACAATTTTAAGTAAAAACTTGCCATATTTCATTACAGAAATATATAGTATACAAATATTGCTAAATGTTTATCTAAAATCAACGTATATCTACGTTTTACATTAAGCACAATTTACAGCTCTGTAAAATAGCTGATTACAGCCAAACTAATTTTATTTATATTATACGAACACATGCTCACTAAACTCATTATGTTTATTTCTAGTTAAGTCATTTAATGCGATATAAAACCAATTAATATGAACATTTGAACGTGTCGTGAATTAAACGTAACTACGTGCAATACGATACTTACCGAATAGTTCTACGTACACTTATGTTATTGGAAAAATCTTGAATTTCTCTTTTTCTTTTAACTGGAAAACATATACTGCGTTAATAAGACGTTGCAATTACCACTCATTGAGAACTACATTTCATTTTTTGTACCTATATGATTTCAAACTAGAAATATAATATGATACATATTTATCAGAATTAAATTTAATTATATTGCAGTTTAAGTTCGCGTAAGTTAGATTCTCAAAGCGTTAAACAATTAGTTATTTTAATTTTATTATAACCATTATTAGCGATGTGTAATTATTGTTATTAGGTACTTACCGGTAAATACAATACAAGAGGATTATACAATATTTTTTTTAAAATTGGATTTAATTACTTTTTTATGGAATTGTCGGAGAGAAATGTGAGAGAGAACAACGATAAGAATTGTTATTCTTTATAATCTATGGCACTTTTATTTTACAAAAATTTTACGTCTTTATGCGAGTGTAAAACTAATGACTAATGCAATTGTTAACGTTTAATTACGAGTTTGTCGCTTTTTTTTAAACTACCACTCAACTTGTATCGGTATAAACAAGAATATTTGATTCTTTTAGCATTAAAAAGTTTTTTTAATTAATTTGTAATTGATTTTATGCAACTTTCTTGTTAATAATAAAATTAATAAGTGAGCATTATAGGTATGAGCGTTGTGAAGGGGAACATGAAAATATATTGATGGGTACACGTATGATTATCTCATTGGTTAATTACACAAATATATGAAAAGTAATATTTCTTTTTTTTTTAATTACGCAAATGCCAAAGAAATAAAATTCAATATAATGAATTTATTGATTAATGTCCTCATAAAGCTAATTAGAAATGTTTTCGTGCAATTATTCACAGAATTAAAATATTAGTGATTTTTTATTAGATAATTTAAGTAGATATTGGTGCTTATGAGTTGGATTTTTAGTCATTATAATGTTCAATTAGGAAACAAAATTATATAGCACTTATTGGTTAATTGAAAGATATTATTTTCTTGTTATTAAATTAAAAGATTTTCACAAATTGAAATACATACGATACAATGTTTGATATTATCACAAAGATTTAGTCAGAATTGTTTTCATTTCTGTCTATTGCAGTCAAATCTGGATGGGTGAGAACTGAGTAAGGAACAAAACTATAAGTGCAAGTATTTGCCAGGTTCCGTCATTTTAACCCTCTATAAGTAACAAACAGAAACATAATAAATAATTTATAAATGCATACTTATATAAATAAATATAAGGGTTCTGAAACAAATATAGGTTAAGTATATCTAATGGGTAAATAAAACTAGGTTATATTTAATGAAAATGAAATAAAGTATGAGACAAAATGATTGTTATCTCTATAAGAAACCAAACTATCCTATAATGTTCCAACAGCATTAACATAATATAGAAGTATTATTTAAACTGCAAAAAAACTGATTTGATCGATTTGAAACAAAACTCCTTAAAATATAGAGAAAAATAACATAGCTTAGTAGATTCTGTAACTTCAAATGGTAAACAAAACATATTTTTAATCATATGTATATTTCAATCACATATTATGTGATATCAGTGCAATAAAATTGAAGTAGACTTTTTACGGAATTCAATTATTATTCTGATGTACCTATAATTGTAGATAAAAGTTTGCTAAATGGTTGTGAACCTAGACCAGAATAAAATTCATAATTTTGACACAAGAGGTTTTGTTACAATCATCCTGCTATGGCGATGCGCAAACATTGACCAACATTGACTAGATCAGATAAGAGTAAGTGAAGAACTGTTTCAGCTTAGGCTGAGGGTCGGCCTAAACGGTGCCATATCAAAGCATGTGGTTAGATCCAACCAAGAAGCTCAGAAGAAAAACAATTTCATTCTAAGGGAAGAACTTCGAATATTAAAAGAGCACACTGATGAAGAGAGAGATCAGAAAATTGAATCAATAATATATGCTCTTTCATTCAGTAGTGCGTCAAGTTTACATTTTTAACTCTGTTTCGAGCAAAAAAAAAAATGCTGTTTTCTTTGCATGTCCGCTTTTCTTTCCAAATTGAAGACTATGCGACATTTTAACTCTTTGCAGTGACCACCTATTGGCGCTGTGGTTAGAGCAATTGCGTTCTCCGTTTCATGCGTCAAGTTGCACTGGATTCGATCCCCGTTGAATCCTAGACTTAAGATCCTAATTCTAAGTAAAAATTGACCAACAGAAATTCTTTGTGCTTTACAGTCGTGATATGACCTTAGATTTTAAAGCGACTTAAAAAACCCAAAAAAAAAACAAAAAAACTCTTTGCTGTCTTTCGGAAAATTAAAATTGTACAATTCCTAATCAGACAATTCCAGGATTTTCCAGAAGTAACTTTCCAGAAAAGCTATAAATCATGGAACTAATAGCTATTAAAAAAAACACCCTCTAGCTAGAAATAGTATACGTTGAAGATTAATAGTTAAGCTTTGATCAGTTGAATTTTAGTTAATATCTACTATGTAATAAAATACTACCACCGTTGTTTTCATCAAACCCAACAGAAACGGTAATAAGGAAGTTTTTTTAAAGCTTTTCAGTGAAACATAATTTGATTTAGTTCAAGATAAGCATTTTGAATTGATATTCAAAATGATATTTGATTTGGTTAAAATTGATTCACCCAAAGCACCATACTATGCAGCTGGTATCAATGAAATAGTTTTGAAAAAAATTTGTCAAAGGAATATTATAAAAATAGTTTTAAACTTATATTTTATGACCGCAAAAGAATTAAGAGATTAATAATCAATGATCTGTCACACAGACTCAAAATAAATATACAAAAAAATTGCTTTCATCATTGATAGCATTAATTTCACGCATCAAAAATTTTAAGACCTCCACGATCTTGTTACGTTCACTCAAAAACTTGTTCCTGTATTTTTTTTATTAATATTTTAAAATATAGTTTGATTATAAAGCAGTTATGTTAGCATTACCAGAAATGAATATTTTTTTAATTTATTTCATATACATTATACATTTAAAGCAGTACCGTGATTGACAAATACGCTGGAGGTTATAGGTACTATAGAGGTAAAAACATGAAATTCGAAAGTATACTCAAAAGAATTGTAACTTCCATATTAAAGAAGATTTTTGGGAATCTCACCAGTATGTAAACCAAAGAAGGGGTTGAAAGACCTGAATTTTACTATCAACTTTCACAAATTCTCGTTTTAGTTTTCTTATTTCGTTTATTTAAAAATAAAAAAAAATGATTAGTGGTAAATTATATTAGTCCACTATCTTTAATTAAGTTAACTTTATACCCAACGAATGTTATGTTTAATTTTTGTATGGAACGTGTTTTGGAAGTTGTTCTTCCCCTTGTAATAAAGTAACGTGTATGTTAGTTGTAGTTTTTCTTTTCATAAATAAATGTTTATTTTATTAAGTCTGGACTATGGTTACTTATGTTGTGAAAAATTGAATCTTAGATTCCAAATATTTAGTTATTTGAAAACAAGATTTCAGTGTATTAAATGTTGTGATTGATGTTGTGTATTTAAAATTGTAACGATTTGGGTAGTAATAGCTTCATGCTATTCCATATTTTGATCAATGTAACTTTTGGAGAGATGAGATTGAATAATTCGTTTTGAAAAAAGATGAAAAGTGTTTGAGGATCGAATTGGATGGATTTTGTGGGTCGGGTTTTAAGAGGAGGGTGCTGCGGGATGCTTGAGTTTTTTAATAGCCTTGTCTGAGCTGATGATGGTGCACCAAGAGCCGCCTCCTGAAGGTGATTAACACATACCTGTTGAAGATTGTGACTTTCTGACTAGGTAGAGCCATACGGATGGCTTGATATGCTGCACGCCGCGGTCATCCAGTTCTTCACGACGTGAACAACAACAACAAAAAATCCCATATATTTAGTAGCTTTATGGGCACTCTGAAATAGATATAGAGCCTATCTTTTGTAACTTCGATGATTCGGTGAGCCGAAACATGCAACAAAAGCGGGGCCAAAAACGTTTTTTCAATGTAAAACTTTTTTGTCGTTTTATCTCATTTGTGAGAGATAATCAAAGCCATCATAGAATTAGAAAAAATTTATTAACTATCCGTTCATTTTAACCGTGTGAAAGTTTTCTTGAAAATATCTTTCAATAGGAAAAAATAATGCATCTTCAAGGCTGGAATGATAAAAGATGAAATTTTGTCGTTTAATCTTATTCATTAAATTCACTTTTTGTCTTCGATTTATTGATTCCTTATCGATAGAGCCAATATGTAATTATCAATCCGTGTAATTCAATTCTTCTATAGAACATAAACTGGAATTTTTCAAAGCTAACCAAAAAAAAAAAAAAAACAAAAAATAATTAATACTTTAATCAAGATAAAATTTGTTTTTTTTTAAATATAATTTTCTTATATGAATATTTCTTAAGACTACCTATCTGTATCTTATTCAAAGTTGAGACAATAAAAATAAAATAACGATAATAATAAAGACACAGTTCAGTCGCTAATCAAGTTATTAAAATAAAGACGGTGTGTGTTGGCCTTGATTTAAAATTGTTCACAAATTGCTATATTTATTCGAGATGAACAACACTACAACAACAGTAATAACAAGAACAATGAGAATGAACAACGAACAATTTGGAATTGTTTTAACAATATTTATTTCTTATAAACTTGTGTTTGCTATATAAAATAAGCAATAAGAATTTCAATACTACAAAATACTTTAAACAATTGATTTTTTCTATTTTAACAAAAATATTTTTTTAACTAGAATATCTTCATATAACTGTTCTGTGTATTGTTACAGTATGTATTTTTTTATTTTTCAATTTAAGTATTAGTAAATACACATTATACATGTAGCTGTACCTATACTATTTGAAAGGTACAAAATTTGCATGAATATAATTCATACTTACCTAATTGTTAATTCATAAAATTAGGACAAAGTGAATATATAAGAACAATTTATTCCTGAAATACCTCCTTAAAGAATATATTTTTATTTTTTTTATTATAATAATTTTTTTGGGTCTTTGTAAGAAACCATTACAATTAATATTTATATCTCGGAAAGGTAAAGTCAAGATACCCTCTAAACCGGAAAATATTTTTTCATTGATTTTGGTTGTAATAACTGGCTAATTATCCATGGGAATAGAAAAATGCAGGAAAAAGTGGAATTCGAAATTATTTAATTAAATTAAATTTAAAGATGCTAGTTTCAAAAACTTTATTTTTATCATTCTTCATCGATATTAAGCTATCGTGTACAAATTTTTAGAAAAATTGGATAACAGGACGAGGTTTAAAAATTCAAAAAACACAGGGAGTGAGTGAAAAGAATCGCTCTAAAAACATAATAATTAATTGTTAAAAAACTTAATTAGGAATTAGAAAGTATGAAATTACTTACTAGACTTATGTACAATATTTCAATGATAAGTACAAGTAGGTATATTGATATAATTTGAGTGCTTAGTGGTTTTTGTGAAGGGATGTAGAGTGTAGACAGCTTATAGAATTAAAACAAGTTTGATTTTTACATGGTGCAACGTTTGTTTTATTTAGAAGCTCTAACTTTCTCAAGCAATAATTTAATTTTTTTAAAATTATTTTTATGAGGAATTATCTTTTATTATCATAGATAAATGCGTTATTCAGTAGCTTAGGGATGGGCACCAACTATCGATATATCAAAATATCGATATTTTTTTAGAAAATAATCGATAAATATCGGCGATATTTTTAATTTCAAAATATCGATAATCGATATTTATTTCCGAATAACAAATTCAATATTTTTTTAAGAGCTTTATTATATTTTATAATAATTATTATTTATTCTACTTATAATTGTATCTAATATTTGTATTCGTTTCATGTAAGTATAAATTAATGTAAACTAAAGCGCGTGAGTTTTGGTATAAGTGCTGCCTCTGTTTTCAAATTGATATCGTTCTGAACGTATGTATATATGCCTAGTAGTTCGAATATTTTGACAATTTTTCAAATAATTGCGTTTTGAGATGAAAATATTGATATATCGAAATATCGATATTTTTTACTCTGCATATATCGATATTGCTTGTAAATATCGATACGATATATATCGATATATTTTATACATTTGCCCATCCCTAAAGCAGCTATTTGTGCGTACACTATAATAATTGTGTATATAAACTAATTTAAATGATTGCAAAATTATTTCAAATATAACTTCTAAATCATTAAATATTTTCTTCTGGGTTAAAGGAAATTACAAGGAAAATTACAATTAAAAATGGTACTAACTCTCACACAGAAACAAAATATCGAATTGATATAATTTTTCGTAGTCTGTTAGTTCTGTAGTCTATCAAAAAATTCATTTTTACAAATACATGTTATATAGCAGTATGAGAAAATATGGAAAATAGTGATCTGTAAATTTGGCAGCAGACAATTTATAAAATTCAAAACACTGGAGCTTTTTTCACAACTTTGTTGATGAAACTATATGCAAAGTTTATACATTTCAGCATATTCTTAATAGTAATAATTTGAAGATTTTTTCAATGCGATTATAAATCCACTTTTTTGAACCATTTTCGATAATGCAAATAAATTTTTTTTGTGACTTTCCGAATTTCGCCACCCCTGAAAATTTGACGCCCGAGTGCCCTTGATGTAAATCCAGCGCTGCCTTTAATCTTGAACAAATAAATATTTCTCACAGGATAGGCATACATAAATAGAAAAACCTGTTTATTGAAATGCAACAATGAATTAATTTTCTCAGCTTTATGAAAAAATATCATCTGAAACGAGATGTACATAATAATAGACGATGTAAGCAAATTTTACGATGAAACAAACGAAAAAGAATTAAAGAAATCAAAACAATCAGATCTCTTGCAAAACATTATCATATTTCAAAAAATGTTTAATTTAATTCTACAACATAGATTTCTATCATTAATATATAATAGTTTATTTAATTTATGCCTTCCATGGTCGTAATAACTTAAGATTTGATCATTTAAATAAAACTTTAAACTATTTTTATATTTTATATAAGTAAATTAAAGAAAAAATATTTATTAAAATCAGTTTAAATCAGTTATACTTATATGTAAAAAAAAAATAACTTCAAAAAAGACCGAACTTAAGCACAAAATACTTTTGGGGTTGGCAGCGTCAGCGATAAAAGTTCCAAGGTGGCATTCCTACAGAAAATGTAACTGACTAGATATGCCTACTAATATAAATGATTGACCATATTATATAGGAATACAATATTTTTCAATTGATATACAAAAAAATGTATTGTTTACAAATTTTTAGAATTTAACCAGTAAATGATTCAAGATCTTTCTCTGATTGAAGATGAGAAAAAAAAAGTTGGATACCTATATAATTAGGAATATTTTTTTGACAATATTGTTATTATTCAATATCAAAGTAGGTACCGAGAACGTTAGAATTGTTAATTAATTATTATTAATGAACGGTGTACATACATACCTATGTAGCTGTAGCTATAAGGGAAAATATAGTGAAACTTGGTAACTCCTGATTTTTAGCGACGCTAACAACCCTGATGTTATTTGAACTGATTGTGAGTTTAGATCTTTTTTCATATGTAGGTATATTTATCAATTGTTCAACTATTGCTTTTAATTTTTTTTTTGTCTTTAGTATATGTAGATTTTTTTTTACTTCTAATGAATATCTAATTATGCAGTGCAGTGGTAGTGGTGGCTCATCTACGGAGGCAAGAAAGTCAGTGTCTTACCATTTTTATCTCGAAATAACCAATTTAAATATTTTTATTGTACTTTTAATAATGATTATTTAAATACAAGAAAAGGTTTAGATTCTAACAATTTAAAAATTTAGTCTTAATATGTCGAAAAAATGAGATAGCCAGCTCTCAAAAATATCTGTTACGAATCGTTACGGCAATGTGATACAGCCAGGATCAACTATCTATATTACACATAAACAATAAAAATATCATTTTTTTTGAACATTTAAAAAATTTAAAAAAATATAGATCAATATTATATATTATATACCTACTTATATATATCGAACATAAGTTAGATACTTTCAATGCTTCAGACTATTGCATAAACAAATTTTACGCTTTGTAAATTATGGTACTTGAAAGTCTTTTTAATATCTATACCTTTGATCGATGTGTTGATTATAGTTTATTTACTAAGGTATAGATAATAATTGTCTTATGGCTTGCTATAAGTTTATACTCGTATAATGAAAGAGAATTGTAGACGTTTCGTTATA
This sequence comes from Sisyra nigra, assembly GCA_958496155.1. Lineage (NCBI taxonomy): Eukaryota > Metazoa > Arthropoda > Insecta > Neuroptera > Sisyridae > Sisyra > Sisyra nigra. Next base: position 31,270,594 of record OY292316.1, on the reverse strand, counting down.
ATAAAGTGCAGCATATAGGTACTTATATTTAACTTCAGGAATTCATAACTTAAAATTTCCCTTTCAATACATGATTGATGATTGATCTGTTTAAAAATCATTATAGGTATTATATAATAGTAAAACGACAAGATTTGTTTGAAACACAATAGCACTACACCTAATAATTTAAGCAGTTTGTTGTAGGTAGATACCTTGATATATTTTTGAATTTAAACGGATTGTTAAGCATTTAGTTTTTGTAGGCGTGGAGCTTATCAAGGCCAAAGTCAAAATACTAAACAGTTTGACAAGTTTTTGAATAGGCTTTTATGTAATTATCTAAAAAATAACTGAAAACAATGTGTCTGGGTAAAAATCTACCTATTGTACATATATGCCTAAGTAGAAGAAACCTATAAAGTGACTAAATATTTATATAATTGAAACGTTTTTCCACTTATAATATTATTTAGATCTAAATAATAATATCTTATTTAGTAATATATGGTTTTCAAATTCTTACACCTATTTCAATGATTCTCAACTTTTTTTTTGTTGCGGTACACTCATAGAAATTTTAAAATTTGGTAGATCATATATGAAAGGTTCAGTACATAGATACTTATAGGTTTTGTATACATTAGTTAGCTTCGTAATGTAAAAAGTTGAGTAAATTGATAAGAGATAAAATGAGTTAATCGATGTGTGTATTAATCGGCTTAAATAATAAACTGTGTGTAAGAGTTGATGATAATAATTAAATTTTAGTGTAAAATAAAATAATATGTAGTTCAATTAGTGGTTTAACAATTAGAATGAATAATAGATTCATAGATTGAATCATAGATGGAATTAAAAACGTTTATTGTACGGTACTATATATACATCTAATTGCAATACAAAAAAGTCATGCGTAGTAAAAAGAGTTAGAATACCTATATATTTTATATTGTGCATGACTTCTAACAAATTTTTTTTATCTGGTACAAATTGATAACTTTAAATGTTAAAGGGACTTTGCGAACACCCAAAAAAAAATATTACAATTAAAACAACAGAATTCAAATTTGCTACCTACATGTAAAAAAATTTTTACTGTTTACATTTTTAAAATTTGGCGGTACACTTCAAGAATTTCACGGCACCCAAAAGTTCGCGGTACATAATGATTGAGAATTACTGGTCTATTAAATACATTTACTTATGAAAGGTAGAGGTATAAGAAGCATAATTTTAGATAGCTGTTTGGATCAAAAGTGCCTAGAGAATAACAAAAAATAAATAGCCCACGGCGTTGGTGTAGCTGAGGGGGTTGAGGGTATGGTCTGAACTAAACTGTTTTCGGTTAAATGAAGTTTGTCGAGTGAAAGTAGTGAAATAATTGTAAGTAGGTACATACTTGCAAAGACTAGAGTGGTAATGCGCGTTTTCATCCCCCGACATAATATCCCCGATAAAATATTTAAAGGACAAAATATCACCCGACATCACATCTATGATCGGTACATAACAAACGGGACCCGGGGGTGCAACCGCCGGCGGTACCCCTAAATAAAAAGAAATAGACCTCAACTTATTTTTCAGGAAAAAAAAACAAATTCGGTGTGGCTATCGCGTTGTTTTTTATTCGAAAAATTATTTCGAGTTAACGTAATTTCGCATACGATTAACCTACGTCTCATATTTATGTCATAATTTAATCAAATTTCACGTTTTTAATGTAACTTTCAAAATTTGATAACTCGAAAACTAAACGAAAACTCGAAAAGTTGTATTCTTCATTTTCGATTTATTCGAAGTCTATAAGAATTCTGTCTTACGGATATTTTGTTAGGGAATATTATGTAAGGGTAATATTTTGTCGGGGATATTTTAACCGTCTAGTCACTAGTATATCTACTTAATAAATGTATAGTTATTGGAACTTAAACAGCCAGTGTTTAAAAATGGTCCTGTGCAGTGCTGAAACTTATTTTGAAAAAAACTGTATGATACAAAGATTGTGTTTCTTACCCATCTCTTAACCCCATATTTTTAATGGAGATCTAGTAGAAGAAAAATTTTACTTACATTTTCCACTTTTTGGGATAAGGTTTTGAAACAATTTTGAAAACTTGATTTTATAATAAATAATAAATAAATTGATAACCTCCATTTATTTACAAAAACTCAAAAAATTAATAAGTTAACTAAGTTTGAATTTTTAAAATAAAAAATCAAAAATAAATACTTGATATACTTTGATATATTTGCCCAATATGAATTCAGTTGTACCTAAAAGGCAAATTGAAAATAGAGACTGATTTTAAAATGTGCCTCAATTAGATCTTTCTGTTGTATATCTATATAATATTTGAAATTAATAAACATATTAGTCTGCGTTGATAATTTAATTTAGACAAAGTTTAAAGGAGGGGAATCGTTTTTAATGAGGAAATTATCAACGTCTATGGATGTCTAGATTCGATTCATACAGCATCATTTTCCCGGGATATTGAGATATTGGAGCAGAACAAAAACAGCGGCATGCGAGATAGATGATAATATTATGCTCTTGAAACCCAAAAAACGAGTTATAATCAAGAAATATCATTTATAAAATGTGTGTGGAGCACGGAGAGGGTATATATCAGTGTTGTGGTTTGGGTTGTTTGTAGATAGTCGCTGTTCGCTGTTGATCGCTGCTTGTTCCTCTTCTAACTCGCCGAAGAAAAGCCTTTGTGAGACAAAGCGAATGAAGCACACCAGGCCTTAAATGATTATATACTTAGCTGAATACCGGCTGAATGTCGACTTGTGCTCAACTCTGATTGGTGCTTCGTCAATAATACAGACGAAAACCGCCCCACGGCCAACAACGATGTTTTGTTGATCGCGAAGCCTTCTGCCATCCGCATCCATGTTAAAATATTATACCTACTTTTTTCGTTGTCGCCGGCTGTACATCCCGTCTATTTAATACTACGTGTATGTAGGCAGGAGAGCAGATGAGATAAACATGAACCAGAGCCAAAGTCAGAACCAACCAAAATAAAAAACGCATGTGTAAAATATATTGAAAATAATCGTCATAAAATAAACGACGCGGCGTCATAAACTACGAGCTGCATTAAGTGCAATCCCTCGATCATGATTATGACTTCGTTACGGGGATTATTGCAAACGTTGTGTAATATGCGTATGAATTATGAAGGGAGGGATAATGGAATAGCGTGATTTGTTTTTGTTGGAAACATAAAATAGGGAAGAATTAGAAGGTTAAAAGGGTTGAAAAAAATTCTTAGAAATATCGTTCTAAAATATTATCATTATTATCTATAATATAAATAAAAGTAAAGTTTACGTTTTAATATTTATCCATAATTTAGTTCACCTTATCATATAGGTAAAAAAGTTTGTATTACCTATATCTACATCAATAGAACCAAAGAAATTTTTTGAGAAAGTATTTTTAACAATCTAAGTTGTTTAAAATGTAAGTAAGTGATAACTACCTACTGTATATATTTTATATTCTTTCAGTTCATCTGTCAAATACTTACTTAGATATTCATCAGACACTAAAATATTCATGATCAAATCATTGAAAAATTCTTCATGGATTATGCATCTATAGGTATATATAAGTACCAACATTAATTGGAATACTCAACGTTCTTCGGTTTGAAATGTATTAAATATTTTGATATTATACAGATTTAATATATTAATGCTGGGGATTCACAATTTTTTTGAATGAAAAAGGTTTCGATCAACAATCTTTGGGTTCCGAAATGAGTTTGCACCACTATATATACCTATTCAGTGCTAGTGATGAGCGAAATCAGTCTTAGTCTTTCGAAAAAGCAAGACCAAAACTGTTCTATAATAACAAGAGATCAATACCAAGACTAAAACCAAAACCGAATATGCAAGACCAAAACCATAAGTACTTATACTTCAGACCAAACGAAATCTATTACTGCCTGTGGATTTTTGAGAAAACCAATTTGAAACAATTTTAATATAGATCGTATTAAGTACCTATATTCTTTTCTTGGGGGAAAACAATTTTTGTATTTGAAATTTTCAGTTTGCTTTAGATACTAGATTTTAACGCTAGTGATGAATAAAATTGCTTTTTCGCAAGATCAAGACCAATACCAAGAATGGTACCAATAGATTTGGACTTGGTCTTGCTTTGGGGTATAAATTCTGGTTTTTATTTAAGTCCGGTGTTTCTATTTTCTTTAGTTGCACGACGTTTCTATGTAAAATGTTAAACTTACCAAAATATGTTATTATTTACCTATTTCTGTATAAGCATAAAAATTTAACAGTATTTTAATGTAACAACAAACCGAGTACCTACTTTACCAATTCTTATAGTAATAAATGAATATGTTAATGAAAACAATAACAGCCTTATAATTTTAAAGTGTTACCCAATAGTATCGAAAATTTAAGATGTTGCCAAAAAATGTACTAAAAAAGATGAAATATTTTATATGATCAGTTACATCCGTATTCGTATATATATAGGTACCTATTATGTGTATGGATATACAAATATTATAAGTCATTTAATGATTGCAATGATAACAGTGGTTATAGGTATATGTAGGTACTTTGATTTGGAAACTCGATGAGAATAGGTCACTTAAAATCGGGATCATATGACTTTGAATATTAAATACCTAGTGCAGCTATAGTTTCAATTTTTATTTCAATTATTTAAGTTCGGTTATTTAAACTGGGCCGTTTTCATCAACTGAAACACTTAAAGTTAAAGTAGGTAATTCAAGGAAAAAGAAAAAAAAATGAATACATATATCTTTCATCATCACATTTTAATAAAAATATAAATTGTTTTCCAAACAATTTGTCATTATAAGGAATATATCGATGCCCTTATGAAAAAACCTGGTAGCTTATATTATGGAGGTTTCCGTGCCATTTTGGTTTTTTAAAAGTTTTCTCACCATCATATTATGGTAAATAAACGACACTGAATGTATCTATAGTAAGTACTACTATTTTATATAATTTTATTCGATATGAAAGCAGGTTTCAAAACTTAAAAGTTTATTTATGAAATATTATTTTCTTCCTGTAAATTGATTTTTAGATAGAATTTTATCGTCTAATATACCTAGGTACGAACACTCTTACTAAATATGTTGTTGAATGTGTGGAACATAAGTAAGAACCTATGTGAAAAAGATTTTTTTAAAGGCTTAATTATATTAAAAATAGTATCTCTACCTGCACAAAGGTTTATTTTTTCTTTGCTTTAATTGGAAATTTTTTCTTTAACATTTGGAGAGGGATAAATAATTGAAAATAATCGTCATTAGATGAGGCCATCAAAAAGAATGGCCTCTATGACCCAAACAGTTGGTGGCCACACAGAACAATAACAATAATTGAGTTCAAATGATTTGAAATTTAGTCTAATCATTTTTTTAAAAGTCAAAATACTCAATCGACCATTTTTAATTTTTCTAAAAGAATTGAGAGCTTCGTTTTCGCTGTAAATAGAAATAACGATCAAATGCTTCAATCTTAATCGATAATGAAGAAAATAAAATAAATACCTTTTCGAAAAATATCCATAAATAAGATGTCTTGATCAGACCATCCTACGACTCGAAAAAATTACATAATTAATAAAGCCTAGGCCTCTCTGGTCAGTGTCTATATAAAATATAAAGATGCGGGAAAGAGATGAGAAAAATGTAAAGCTAATTATATATGAAATTTATTTGTTAGAGTTAAAGACCGTAGGTTGGTTTAGGACTTGGGAATTCGAAAATCGCGATTTATTGACGCGATAAATTTTTCCTCGACTCGTTCGGTGGCCTCTCACGTTGTCGTCTCGGCTGGTCCAATACAAATCCACACTGTTTCAATCCCAATCGAACGAAATCTCATCATCACGTTGGTAATTTGATTCAACCAACTTAATAAGGCACTAATAAACTCGACAAAAGTCATTTAAAAATCCATACCACATGGAATCATCAAAACGGGGGATGGTCGAGAGCCTATCAGATATCGTGGCTAGGATCGAATAACTTTGTAGAATCGTTTTCATGGCATTGGCCATAGGGGGTTTCGAGCTCCCAATCCGGTCTGGGACGACGGGATAGAATCATATTAACATACATGAGCTTGTATTTGTTTTATGTTTATTTACGGCTTATATAAACACAATGTTGAAAACGACTGGTTATATTTTCTAGCTATAAAATCACGTGATTATATTTTTCAGTGTAGCGCGGGAACATTTGAATTTTCTATTCATTCATTTATTTATTTTATTATCATCGTTGTTGCTCTTGTAATAATTGGAGTTAATAACGATAAATTAGAATATGGTAACATGATATTTTTCCTCTGATTTTTTATTACGGTGTTGTTGAAAATAAATTTTAATAGGGGGCCCCAACACAATTTACAAGAGAACGACGACATGCTATGCCTAAATACCTTAGTAAGGGCCATAGGATTTCTAATATATTTTTTCATTCATTGCTTATTTATAGCCTTTAAATGAATAAAATGTTTATTTTTAGTTTTGAAATTAAATAAATTGTTCTACTGGTTTTCTCCTGTACTAGAAAAATTAATTTAACCAACTTATAATGGAACATAACTAAAAAAGGAAGAAACTTTAATTGATGAATGATTTTACATATGATTAATTAGAATTAATCATACCACGAAAATCGATATGGAAAAGCAAATTTTACCGTTTCTTCAGTAACTGTCAATAACAAGAGAGCCATCTGTAAGCCATCTGTTAATTTTATTTAAAATAAAAAATCGACATAGAATAAATATTAACTGATTATCAACCATCCTTCAATTTTATACAATTTCATTAATTACTTATAAAATTATTTTTAAAAATTACCAATTGAATTTCGATAAACCTGTTTTGTATGTTCTCATCGATTTTTTACGTCCGCCGATAATTGAATTTGATTACTTATAAACTAAATATTTGAATAATTTTAAAAAGGTGAATTGAACGAAAAAAGCATTAATCAAATCCGTACCTTTTCCGTGTAAAAGTATCGATTACCGACTGTTTGAATAATTTTACAAATTAATTTTTTCTTTTATGATTGTGGGGTGAAAAAAATTTAATTACAGTAGAGAGTGAATCATTTTCAAAATTTATCACCATCATTACCCAACTCAAACACTTCTCGTTCGTTCGTTAAGAGTTTCACGTAATTATGTTTATATAGTGAACATTAATTTTTAAATTATTTTTTTCGTGTTATTTGATCGTATATTTCCCCCGTTTCCTCTATCTATTAGCTTACGCCGAATCAACTTCGACATGAACATTCTAATTTATTTTATTATTTTTTTTGGCTTGTGTGTCCCCTTTAAAAAAATATTAATTATTTTATCATAATTAATCAGTTAATCATAGTTTACTGACAAGCAACCGGCACGCACGATACAACCTCTTCCTCTCTACTAATATATAATAAAATATGCATTATACATAAATTTTTTTTTCCAAATTTACAAGCTTTTAATATCACGCATTGGTTTCATCCCAAGATCAGATAATCGGGTTTTCATTCGATCGAAGAATAATAAAAATTAAAAAAGTTTGTACAACGTGCGTTAATTACGTGTGAATTGATTTAAATCTTGAAATCTATCTATTGTTTATTTTTTGTTCCGCTGAAAAAAATCCATTCATTTCCTGAACTTAAAAATGTTGAACATACTTCTCGTTTTCCAATTTAAATCAAAATTGAAACGGAATTTTGAGTCTTCTAAATCGTGAGAGGAGATGCATTCAGATGATAATTAAATAAGATAGGTTTTCTTATCGTTTTTTTTCGTAAGAAATTTTTAATTAAAGGAAATGAATTGAATTCTTTACATCACTGAGTATCTATGAAACTTCACGTAAACAATATCTGTTCGATTACGTTAAGAAAATTAACAAACCTAATAGAGCACATATTTTAGTTTTTATACTGATGTACAATAAGCATACATACTACTTAAAATGCTACTCAGTACTCACACTTTTGTAAAGAAACGTACCATATATGTACATAAAGATTAAACAATATCTTCCGTTCTTCTATTTTTTTTAATCCCATCAACGTTTAGCATTTAAATCTCGAAAGCCAAAATGTCGTAGAAAATATGTTTATTGAAGTTTCTACTCTAAATTTTGGATTTTATTTCTTTTTACATTGAGAAAGGAATTCATTGTCAGTACTCTCATTGGCTGGAGTGCCAATTTACTATTGTTGAATTATATTATGTTATATAGGTACTAGTAAGTTGTAAGTACTTTGAATCTCAACTTAAAATTAAAACTAATAAATTGAAATATGAAATATGAAATATGAACATATACATTTATATTTCCTAAAAATCAGGACCAGATTTTCAATCGGAAAAGTGGGTAACAATGTCGTAAAATCTAGATTACTTCTGAGTTCAATTATTTATATATATTTTTAATTAAAAGTCCTTAAAATTAATATAAAAAAGTACTGCATCGCAAACATACTCTTACACTTTGGAATTTTATAGCTTATAACGCCGAGAACAATATTTTGGAATGGCCAAGATAATATATTCTTATAGAAAATTTAACGCTCTACAAAAAAGGTCTCTTACAATTTTTTGATAAAAGTACATATTTAATCCTTCAAAAGCGATTTAGGGTTATAATAAAATTGATGATAAATTTTTTCAATTTTTAACACAACCATCAACTTTATAGGAAAATTTCATAGGACATTTGATTCTTTATAAGTTATTTCCATAAAAGTTTTTGATATTCCGTATATGTCGTAAGTTGTTCGAATTAAACTGTTTTTTTAAATAATGTAGACCAGTAGTGAGCAAACTATGTTCATTTGGGACCCCCAATTTTTAACTATTTTCAATTGAATTTTTATTTTAGCTGGCTATATTTTTTATTTTTATATAAAGTTTTAAATTTGGCGACCTTGAAAAATTTTCTCGCGACCCACAGCTTGCGCACTACTGTTGTAGACCACCAACAGGCTTAGACTTACTTATACGTATAAATTATTTATACAATTATTTTAATACAAATGAATCCCAGATTTGTTACAAAATCAATCATTTACTCTCTTAAATCGAAATAGTGACTTTAGTGACTATTCACTATTTTTTCAGTGCAGAGTATACCACTAAATTCAAATAGTGAAAGTCACTTTTTCGATTTAAGAGAGTACAGTTGTAAGTTACCTAACTATATAATAATAATCATCTTCTACAGTCTACAGTTTTTGCATATATATACAATGTAACATAAACAATTAGCCTATAAAACCGAACCCTTAAGTATTTGGCGTGATATGACCCTTATAAATAAAACTATAAGGGTTCCTTACTTGACGTGAATTTCAAGATATTTTTCTATATATTTTACTTAAAATCAAGTCTAAATTGAGTCCAATATTAATATTTTAATGCTAAATCAAACCAAACAAAAAATATGAAGCCGTATTCATTTTAAAAAAAATGTTAACATACTTAAATGAATCACTAAATCAAATAAGTAAAATTATAGTTAAGTATACTAACCTTGTTCAAAATCGTATAACTTTATTAACAAAATTGGTCTTACAATACAAAATAAATGAAAAAGCTTTTTTTGCGATGAACCTTACAATAATTTCATTGCTCTAGCAACTTGAACAAGCAGAAGGTTAATTGTAGGATATTCTTTTTATAAAACAGTGATATTTTTCAACGTCCAGAAATATTCATTTTGTTTAAATAACTATGAATTGATAGTTGTGTAATATCAATAGATATACATTTTAACTGTGTTTTATAAGCTGTATTTGTATCTAAAATAGACGTAGGTATATACCTTTAGTTTTAAATGTTTATGGACTTTAAATTATAATGATACTTGCGTACATAAAAAACATTTGATAAGACATAGGATATAGGGGTTCATCAAGACAAGTAGTTGGACATTTTTATATAAATTGTGCTTGATATTTTGATATTTATATGAAATAACTTATGAAATCAATGCTTGACTTGATTTGATATTTAAATATTAGTCTTTGACTCAAGTTTGATTTAATGTCGAAAAAACGAAAAATTAGATTCCTTGAAATGCAAGTAAAGTACCTTAATATCTAATCACCCGTATCATAATTATTATAAAAATCTAAAGAGATTTTTAGTTTGAATGCGCTCATTTCAAACATTGCAATTTGTGACCTTACTTATAAATATCACACCATTATCGATGATCTTGCGAGAACGTTTCAAGTTATTTTAAAATTTATTTCAATCTTTGGAATCATTTTATAGATATAATTCTTATACTTCTTAACTATACCAACTTTAGTCACTTCTATCGGAGTTTTCAAATCAATCCACAGTCCACACCAACTTTAGTATCTAGCCTTTATTTTAGTCAAGTAATTAGACTTGAAAATTTGGAAAAACTATATAATTCATTAATAATAAGCAATAATGAACTAAGTCACGTAGTGATTAGATTGTCGCGCAAAATTCCAGTGGTACTAGATTCGAACTTGCATGAAACAGGAAATTTAGCGGTTATGTAATATTAAATATATGTAAGTAGTTTTTAATTCTTAGATAATAATTAGTTCAAATGGATATTAGATAAATATTTGGAATATATCATTTGGTTTATGAAAGCTTTAACTCTAATAGCTAATTTTTTCTATCGATTACTTATAAGGATAGCCGTACAATATTTTCAATTATTTGAAAGTTTAGTAACTATTTTCAAAAAAATTTAGTTTTGCAAGCGTACAACATTTATTAGTGAATAGAAAATCGTAGGTACTCGTCGGTATGAGATGGTGTTATTGATAAGGAAGTAAGTTTAATTTATGGCTTAATTTATAAGACTATTTATAGGGTAATTAATAAAATGAACATTACGGAATTGAGCTACGATTATTTTCACATGCAATCAATTATAATTTATAATGTGTCGAAATAAATTTTACGTTCTATATACCTATGTCTATTTATATATTATAATACAGGGTATCTATATAAGTTATACTTATGTCATGATATATCAATATTACCTATTTTTTAATGATACATTAACGCTTTCATTTGTAATTATTTATCCTTACTTTCAAAAAAATCCAATAGGTATGTTTTTAGACAACATTGCCTTAATAATATCTCAATATCAAACACAATAGTACCTAAGTAGCTTGTCTTTATAAAGATAGGGGGAACAGTATCTCCTCAAACAAAAAATTATTTAAAATATTTAAAACCACATTGATTTTTAAAAAAATTTAATTATAAGTATTTAAGCTTATAATTTAAGCTAAGTTATTTATAAAATTTAATCTTAATAGGTAAGATCGGAAAAATTACGATTTCTCAAAAGTTCTTCTCATAAGACGCTACAGTTGTTATACCTATATATATATCGAATTATTCGTAATTTGTATATCTAAGTATTTATATGTCTTTACTTAATATTGCCTCTGTGGGTATATGCAGCTGTAGTTGTTATAGATTTTTAAATTAATATTACCAATTTTCCAAGGACTTTTTTATTTGTTTAAAATTTGTATTATCTAAAGTCTAAACTAAAGAAATCTTATTTTATATTTTCATTAAAATTTTCATTCTGAAAATTAAATTATATTTCTCATCGTTAATTTTATTTCGTTTCGTGCATCTCATATTTTCATGTTCAATATGTCTATTAGGTAGGTAAAAGCTATATGAATATTGGATGACATGCAATTTATTAAATTTTTTACTCGATGAAAATAAGGGTTGAGACATCCAAAACAATAATTTTTACTAAAAAATATGTAATTTATTTCTTCTAATGCAGGGTTTCCAACATTGAGCAAAATATTTTATTTTTAAAAAAATACGAATCTATAGGTAGATACATTAAAAAATGCCTTCTGAGAAAATCAAATTAAATTAAAAAACACTCTATCTTCATTAGATCCCAAATAAAAATAATAATAACTCAATTATTTATTTCTTTCTTTGGCCAAAGATGGATCAAATTTCTTTGATGGCTTTTATCTCGTTCTGGCTCATTGTAAACGAATGGCCGGAAAAAAAAATCGAAAATAATAATCTTACATATATACTGGTTTTGTTCGAATTTAAAAGATATCAAGCAAACAAACACAAAAAATCATACAGAAAACGCTATGAAAGATTCTATTTGAATGCCAATGTACAATTGAATGATGGCGGGACTTTTAAAATTAATTAGTAAATAATTTCAGATGGATAAAATAGACGCAAGTAATTATAATTAAATTCTACTTTTATAATTATAAAATAATTCTTTCGCGATGATTAAAAATTTTCTCATTTTTAATATCCAATTGGTCCGATTAAAAATTTATTTTGCAAACTTTAATGATAATTTACCTTTAATATCATTCTAATTATCCAACGTATTTTTTTTTTAATTTACCGAGAACTAAACAGCGCATATTGTATATTGTTAACGATTTATTTATTGTGAGTTTGCTGTATAGAAAAAATTGGCAATTTTTAAAAATTAATTGAAAGATTTTTTGTTAAGATTAACTTTTATCAATTTATATAGGTAGCTATAGCTTTCAATTCTTTTAGTATATCTATCTATAATGCAAGTAAATAAGTCAGTTGAAAGAGAAGTGATAAAAATATTCTAATACTGTTTAATTAAAATATTATAAAGAGCGTGATGTAGGCGTGTTTAAGGGTGTAAATAATTCCAGTGAAGATAGCTCATATATATATATATACTCGTATAACATTTATATTTTCTATGAGGGTTTTGAAGTAGATGAGTCAATTATTATTTTTTTTTTGTAAAAAATTTAATTGGTTCCTCCACAAAATCGACTCTTTCACGATTCCAATAATTTTGAAATAAGTTTATAAGTATATCATTAAAAAAGTACCTACTTAATTGATTCCTACAAATCGTATTTACTCACTAAAACATAATTCTGAAGGATAATAACTTTACTATAGTAACAACAACAAAAAGAATATAACAATAGTAACATTTTGTATCGTTATTTCGTCCAAGTACATAGGTAAGTAAAAATTGAGTGTCCTTGTGGACCACAAACTAGAAGTAAAGCTTCTTTCGCTATCTATGTATATGTGTATATGTGGTATGGGTTTTCACATATTAATCACTATTTTAGATTTTTATTTTATTTTTATTCATTGTTTTAATTATCGGCTACATCAGTAACTGTAATGGATTGAAAGACTGAAACTATAGGCTTATGATAAGATAGAACAACGGGCAATGAGAAAAAGAAAATTTACTGGCTCGCTTGCTCCTACAGTGCATCTAGATCTATGTAAACTCTCGACTCTAAACGTTAAACGCATTGTAAGAATGAGGACACAAGAAAATCCGCACAAAAGGGAATCGGAGAATAGGCCTGCACTGTGTTAGATATACTAACGTAACTCTCTCTCTCGCTCTCTTTCTCTCTTTTGCAATATATTGTTCCCTCTCAACTTTGATCGCCTCTCCAGGTCACACTTTTCGTAACGCTTCTGTAACACATTCACCCGTTTACTTCCCAAGTCCAGTGCGTGTAATAAAGTTATATATCTATTTCAAAAACATTTCCATTGTCATATGTCTTTACATAGTATAAAACAAAGTCGCCTCCGTTGGCTGTTCCCTTAGATCTTTTAAACTACAAAACGGATTTTAATGCAGTTTTTAGAAATTGATAGAGTGATTCAAGAAGAAGGTTTGTAGGTATAATACATGCATATTATAGCAGAAAAAAGTTGGGAAAATCAAAGATTTCCAATGTGATGTCACAAATAACATATTTTTGTGCACTTATATTGCAAACGCTGACTAAATCTTACGAGATAGATCAAACATATATGCGGCGAAATTGTGAATAAGTCCGGGACGATATATGTCTATCTCTTAAGGATAACCCACAGGAACCATTTTTATCTTTTACATATTACACAAAAATTCTTGGTTGTTTACCAAGCTATTTTAAACAATACAGTATTATTCCTTATCCAATTAAATACATTAGATACGTTATGCATTTCATGTAGATCATAATTGCTCTTTATCGTATATCATCAAAATGAATATCTTAGAAGATATCATAGATTTAAGCGTTGGCAGAGCGGACATACTGGATATTGTATGTCGTACGTACGGAAAGTGACTCTGTCTTATTGCTATCTTTTTCTTATAAATATAAAATGCTATTTTGGTCTTTATTTAGGACATAAAATTCGAAAAATTCTACACCAATTAGGTATCTAAGGTACATGTACTCTTAAAAGAGTACGGTTGGTCACCCTACATAGGATAGCATAACAATTCAATCCTACAGGAACCGTGTACTTTCGTATTATTTTCGGTAAGTTTTGTTAAAGTTCGTGAAATAGCATTTTAACGCATTTTCCTCAAGAAGGCCTGACCAATTTTACACAGTAACGAAAAAAATTTCTATACAAAACTAAAATTAAAAAATTGACAAAGTTTACTGGAAAATAAATATTATGAATTTTAATTAATACCCAATAAAATTCATAATGACATTTTTTTAATATATTTGAATTTCTTTATTGTTAAGAAGATTATTAATTAAAAATATACGTAATAAAATAATATACTAAGTTTTTAAATAATTAACATTACCCTCTTAAATCGAAATAGTGACTTTTCACTATTTTTTCAGTGCAGAGTATATCACTAAATTCAAATATGTAGTGGTGTACTTTACACTACAAAATAGTGAATAGTTACTATTTGATAGTCGAAAGTCACTATTTCGATTTAAGAGAGTAACTTAACGGAATTAATTTTATGTGAATTTTTGTTAAACATATCTCAGATCTTAACGTGTTGAATACCATTTATCATAAAAAGAGGGACGGTTCCTGTAGGATAGCTACGAATCTATTCTACTAAAATAGCTGAACGGTTATATATGACATTTGAAATAAAAAATTTTAAGGAAAATTTCTATTTAAAATTGTAATGAACCTGAAAGATAGATAATATCCCTTCCTAGAAAAGGCGTTTTAAGGATTTTGATGAACTTGCTTTGGATCTTAATTCTGAAAGTATCTATCGTCTTTTTCTGACAAAATAGATTAGTTTTTAAATTTCGTTGTTTGAAGGTAGGGAATCAATTAATTAAATTTAGATACTCTCAGCAAATCGAACGGGTATTAGCTAGTAGTAGATAAATTACGAATCACCAACATTTTTATTAGATTAACGTTATCACCATAAGCACTTCCAATTTAAGCAAATATTTTTATTTTTCTCAAATTTTAGTACTAAAAAATTATAATTAAAATTGCAAATATGAAATAATACAAAATTCAAACAATTTAAGTGTAAAATTTAAAAAAAAATTAACAGTATTTCTTACATTGAAGGTATTGTTTCTAACTGTAAAGTTGTACTAATAATTAAAATCAATTGATCTTGGGTAATTACAATTAGGAGGCAATCAATACATTTTCAAAATAGGAAATAGTAATTATCGAAAAGTTTAATTCACCAGAAACAATATACCTAATGCTAAGTAATTTTAGGTAATTCTATATTTTCTAAGAAAATAATTGCCATTGGTTCGTTTTTAAAGCGTGATGATGAAATGAAATGTTAAATATTTCATTCACTTTGATTTTACGCTGATCAATTGTTTTAATTAAAAATACGAATAAAAAGAAAAACCCAATTCTAATTACATATAGTTACATATAGTATAAACAAAAACAATTCTAAACGGAACTAGTCTAGTTGGTCATAAATTTTCTAATTAATTTTAGAAACCATTTTGAGTGCACTTAACATATGGCGCTATAGAACGGAAAACCAATTCCAGAAGTAAAATTAAAATTCGCGCCTCTTCTCATTGTTACAATATTTTTATTTAAGTACTATGGTTGGTGCTTTTCGAATAACCCATACTGAACCACCTGGGTTCTATCTACTAATTCAAAAATTATTCAAGCTTCAACCCATAATTATCTCATAATACTTAAAAATTTTATTTAATTTTAAATAGAAAAATTAGATTATAATTTTTTAGACGATCCAATTAAAAATAAATTAAGTCGAATTCTCTTCACACACGTAAATTAAGTCCGAACAAAAATTACATATGTACTTAAATGATAAGCGAGATAGAAGATGAATTATCTTATTATACTTACGTATGTCTGTTTGGAAGAGTCTTATAATTTTATTTCTTCATTAAAAATTCTTTCTGTTCATCTGTGCGGCTAATAATAGAGTAAATTCTCAAATGCAATATTATGCAAATTAAATATCATATCGATTTTTTCACGTTGTTTTTTGAAGAAACACAAACGCCTCAGAGGGGGATCTTGAGAAATCAAGATAAATAATTATTGAGGAAGTTTTTTTTTTATATAGGAAAAATGTCTTGATGGCTTGACGTTTGTATCATCTTCAAAAACAGATTTTGAAATGTACACGAGGTCACTTGTAAACGATAATGAGATGAGATGAAATTTCAAGTTTTCTTTTATGTGTGAAACAATTTACAATAAAAGACTACACTTACGACAAGTTAAGACTTTCTGATTCCAAGTGTTATAATGAAAAGAACAACTTCAACAAAAGACTTAACATCAATGTACAGAAATACATTTATATAAGTAGGTACGCGTATGTAATATACATAGGTATACCTACTACATGAATTATATGTTGTTTTTTGCTGAATGTTTTGTAGACTTCACGTCAAAGTCCTACTCAACATTTTCATATAGGTATTTTGTCTTTTAACAAAAACTTGTTACTATTTAATCGTACCATTTAGTTGTATGTATACTATGCATATTTTCATGTTTAGGTAAATGTATTATTTACTGTGTTGTTAAATAATTGAGTTAGAAGAATAATTATAATAATAAATAAAATACAATTTTCAAATTTTTGTTTCAGTTTTATTTTATAAGAGCAAAACTATTTTCTCTTTGGATTTTTATCAAAAATCAGCACAGGTAACTATTTCAGAGCAGAAGATTATTGATTTGTTATCTAAGCAAAGTGGATTTATGTAACAAAATTGCCACATACTTTCATAATATATTTCTAGTATGTTTCTAGTATGACTACATACGTTAGTATATACGTTCAAAAACGTTTTCCAAAATAAGTTAATTGTCTGTTTCACGACTTATTTAATACTATATAGCTGAAAAATGTATCTAATTGGTAAATGACAATAACGCACTTATTATTTTATTATATATACTTACCTACATACTGACACAACATAAAACAATATTAATCCACTCAGTGGCATTGTGGTTAGATTGGTTAAACCACCGCTCCACACGTCAGTGATATTATTCAGTTTGATACCTGTTGAATCCAAAGTATGTGTTTTATATATTTATAAATTTTCTTAAAAAAAAGTATAACATAGAAACTCAAGCCAACAATCATTGTTAATACCATACAAAAATACGAAAAAAAATCAAAAAATGTTCTAATAATAACCTCTATAAAGTAGTCTTATCTAGTTCAAGGTATTTTTTGTGTAGTAATAAGAAGATTGAAAAGTTTCATTCACGATTAGCTGTACAACTAAATAAAGTGTATTATTACAGTAGTCAACATAAGTCTAAGATTTATCCAAAATTATTTCAAATTTTCATATAGGTATACCTACAACAAAAATGAAATTTTTAAAATTATATCGCTGCAACCAGTTAGCGGCTTTCAGTAAATTTGAGCTTAATAAAATTCCAATCTTTTCATTTACCGTTTGAAATAATTAGCAGTCGGTAAGTTCTTAAAAAAGTTCTAATAGTTCTATACTTTTATCAAACAAAACAAAAACACTTATTAAAAATTTTAATTACAGGAAGTTTCAATTATTTGAGTAGAATTAACAATACTTAGAAAAGATTTCAATCAAGAACAGTTTTTGGGACAGTTGTAGGAAAACCAAATAGCGAATTGCTTCTTTTTTTTTTTTTTGAAAAGGCAATTCTATGAAGATCCTTTGATAGATTCAATTGGGTAAATCTGGTCGGATTTATCTTTATTTTAATTTGATGATAAGGTCTTGCTCAAAAAGAAAGCACATCAGAAAGAATTTTTTGATAGGATATGTCAGAGAAAATGAACTCATCATCTCAAGTAGTTGAACATTCGGTGCAACGAATTGAGCTTGACATTTTTACTTTGAAATGAAATACTTAACTTGTAAAATGAATGCTTGACCTAACTTAACATTTTAATAATGATATTTGACTTGAGTTTGACTTGACTTTAAATCAAATGTATGTAAGTCAAGTAGCTTCAAAATTAAGTCCATTACCTAGTGAATCTTCAGTCGGGATCACTTTTTCTCATACCATATGAACCAAAAAAAAAATGTTTTTCTGACAATCATTTAAATTAGATACTTATTAAAAAGAATTAAAAACATAAAAAAGTTAAAATAATTGTCATTTAATTATTTGAATATTATTTACAAAACACACAACTCAGATTTCTTTTTCATTAAATAATTAATGATTTGCTAAAATTATAAACGTAACTACTTAAATGTATTGAAGTTCAAAAGTTTTCATTGCGTGAGTATTTCCAATTATAATAAACATTGCAATATTGCAGTAAGAAAGTCAATTTAGTTTAATTTAAAGTTGTTTTATATAAGTGTTAACTTTGGCAATCAATATTTTGCAAAGTTGAAAAAGTATTTTTACTTAATGATTCCTTATACCAGTAATTTTATAAACATATTTATTTTAGGAAAATGGAACTACTGAAATAATAATTTTAAATTAAAAATCTTTTATTTATCGATACTTATATCTATAATGAATTTATAAGTTCTATAAAGGATACTGACAGCTGTGGTGTTGTCTTCATGGGCCTAACCTTAATTGCTTACCTTTGAAATTAAATAATTTACACACTCAATGCTTGATATTTAAATATTAGCATTTGTATTGAGTTTGGTTTGATTTAAAGCTAAGTTTAAGTCAAATAGCTTGAAAATCAAACCAAATAGCTTAAAAATCAAAGCATGCAATGAATCCGTTGGTAGTAACAACAGGGGGTGGTACCTTCAAAACTACAATTTGCTCTACATACTCGTAGTTAGTAATTTTCTTAAAACAAAAAAAGGCGATCACAACACAAATGTTTCATGAGCCCGGGAAGCTCTTAGAGATATTCCTGAGTATGTAAGAATATATATACACATAAAATTATTTTAGAAAATTTAAGATAAAATCTACGAACAATTATTATTGAAAATAAAAATATTAAGATATTATTAGGATTATCAAC
Source organism: Sisyra nigra (assembly GCA_958496155.1). NCBI lineage: Eukaryota > Metazoa > Arthropoda > Insecta > Neuroptera > Sisyridae > Sisyra > Sisyra nigra. The sequence continues at coordinate 31,251,264 of OY292316.1, read as the reverse complement.
TCTCCGACTTTAGTTCAAAAACTTGAAAATTAAGTTTTCTTCGAACTTAAGCAAGCTTATGACAAACAATTTCCAAAATTTTCGATTCTTATGGAGAAAATGTCCATCGCTTGCAAAAATGATTTTTATTAAGACAAACAAAAATTAACTATCAATTTGTTTGCTACTATAGCTGCTATTATTTATTATTAATTTTGGAGTTAACTGCTTATTTTATTATCTTGTAAATATTTAGAATTTTTTTTTCTTTCCGTTATCCATAGTACATGAATTGAATTGATATCTCCAGATTTCCTAAAATTTTGAATTACTTATCTTACTTAATATCTACATATCTATACGTAAAATAAAATTTCTTAACTTCATTTCCTGATATCTTCGAAAATTTAGATGTTTCAAAATGTATACTTTCATAATTACCTACCTAGTAAGTCATGAATAGTTATATGATTTTTTTAAATAAGTATATAGGCATATGAATGAATAAACCCTATATACCTATTTACTATCAAAAGAACACTATATAAGTACTACACATAATTTATCTCTTTAAATATTTGCTTTTTTTGCTCGTTACATTTCATAATCCTTAAAAAAAAGTCTAGCTATATGCCGAAAAAATGTAAGTGGGCTTTTTTCAAACGAAATACATTTAAATATCGAATTTATATGACGACGTCGAAACATAAAATCATTATTTAAAAATCTCTTTCCTCTTTCTGTTCTTATCCGATTCGGTTTTTTCTCTTTTTCGTTCAACATTAACTACTTAAGTCTTATGAACTTCCATAAAGAAGCAAACAACCAAAATGTATACATTTATATTTTATATTTAAATTTTCGGGTTTTTTACCAGTCTATAAATATACTTACAATAAAAAATGGTGGACAAAATCCCGTAGTAATTGATATTTAAATAAAAAATATATTATCAGGTGTTAAGTATTTTGAAAAATTTTCAACAAAAAATGAGATAAAAGTCATTTTATGCCATAATTATGAGCCTCAATAAAATTGACCAGTTTTTGGTTTTGATTTTTATTTGATGAATACAAATTGCCTGCTCGAAGGAGATTGGAATGGAGTTTAAGGTGAAGAAAATCAAAACATTAACATTTGGTATGTATTCAATACATGTTCAATTAATTGATTTTTTATTCGATTTTTACGATTGGACGTATTTTTTTTTTCTTTCTGAAATTCTAAACTTTTTACGTGACTGATTTCTCAACAATTCTTTTCCAAAAAGCAGTACTATAAACGATTTTAACGATCGTAAACCTCAACTTATGTTTTTCCATAAAATCAAAGTTTCAAAGTATTGAATTTTTTTCATATATCCTCATAAATATCTACAGGTTAAGGTATATTTTTAATCAAATTTAAAATATGATTGCTGATGTAAAGCACAGTTATTTAAGTAGGTTTTGGCATTGAAAAATTAAACAGATTTATTAAATTGATTTGCAAATTTAAAAAAAATTATACCTACCAAGTCTTAAACTCTGGAAGGGTTATACGGAAATCGATAAATCACGCAGTGATCTAGATGCAGAAATCATGCCGAGATCAATGGAGCATATAGGTGTACGACTATATCGTATATATTACACTTTTAATGATCATATAATCTTGCCAGTCGCAAGAGAATTTTATCGATACAACTTTTAACGACCTTTTCCTTTGAACTGCTTTACCATTAATAATTAGTTTTCAAATTTATTTCATTTTAATTCTATACTGATTTTTAATAAATCAAAAATAATTATTACTAAAGGAAGAAAATTTTTTTGATTCATTCCTTTTTCATATACATAATTTGGAGTATTAGAAAACTAGCCAAGTGGATTTGAGACCATGCATAAAGCTTTCTGTTTCTGTAATGAACTTTTTTTTGGTGTTTTAAGTCGCTTTAACATCTAAGGTCATATCACGACTGTCTAAACACAGAAAATTTCTGTTGGTCAATTTTTCCTTAGGTCTAGGATTCAATGGAGATCGAACCCAGAACCACTTGACGCATGAAGCGAAGAGCGATTGCTCTATAACTACGGCGCCAATAGGTGGTAAAAAGGAATGAACTAGTGTTAGCAAGCAAAAAGATTTTTATAAGATCTTCATCATTTTTTTTCAGTTTTATTTTAAGATTTTGATAAAATAACCTTATTGTTTAGATTATTTTACCGAAATCCCAAAATAAAAATGTACTGAAATAAAAAAATGTTGAAGGTCTTATAAGTATCTTAAAAATAATTATGATTCCATAAAACTGAGTGTTCGTATAGGTAGGTAAAACCTAAAAAGTTAAAAATATATTTTAAGTTTCAGTAAATTCGACTTACTTCTAATTTATAACGTACGAGTATAGTATAAATTCAGGGGTTCCAAACCTTTTTATTTAATTAGTGTACCCCTTTTCAAGTCAGTTATCTAGTTGTAACCCCTCCCCCCTTCACCGGCATATAAAGATTTCCTAAATTTGGATATTTTGTATTATGCGTATAGGTAGAGATTGAAATTAAAACGCGTATTATTTTTAATATAGACAAAGAGAGTAAATTTATGTTTATACCTTAAATCTGAAGCAGGATCCAACTTATTGTGGTATTAATTTCTTATGAAAACGTACGACGGGAAAGCTCTTTCTACTAGCTCCGTACTGGTAAACGGCAACAAAACTTAAGTGATTTATCGGAAATGAGCCCAAATTTATCGTTAATGGTAGCCCAAAAGTTATGAAGTCTTTTTGTTTTAAACTGGGATTTTAAAGTGGTACCTACGTCACTTGACAATTAAATTAATACCTTCATTTTTTTCATTGACAAATTAGCTACTTTGAAGTACTGATTTACAATTGGTTTTAAAATCCACTCTCTTAAATCGAAATAGTGACTTTCGACTATCAAATAGTGACTATTCACTATTTAGTAGTGAAAGGTATACCACTATTTGAATTTAGTAGTATACTCTGCACTGCAAAAATAGTGAATAGTCACTATAGTCACTATGTCGATTTAAAAGAGCAATTACATATTCATGTTGTCATGTTTTTGAAAATACTTCCGAAGTTCTGATTTTAAACTTTCCAAATGTTCAACAATTTGTTGATTTGTTTTTGGGAAGAGTCGTAGATTATTCTTCGATAAAAAATTATAGATACAAGTTTTCAAATATTTCAAGCTATTTTATGAACGGCCTATTAATAACATCGTATAGGTAATATTTAGCTATACAGAGGCTATTCTTAGAGAGGCGTCACTTTTATTATTCTAATAATATTTGATAGCATTAACAATTATTGTTAAAATTATCAGAACACCCTAAAAATATTAAAGGAACAGTGAAAATGAAATAAAATAATGTTTCTTGTTTTGAGAGTTTTAGGTGACTTTAACGCATCTAAGGACATCCCACCTGTCTAAATACTAATTAATAATAATAAAAATAATAATAATGAACTTTATTCTAAAAATTTCTGGATTCAAGAGGAATTGAACCGAACACCTCTGATAGATAGAGCGGTCATTAATAACTACGTCATTATTTGAGCTTTACTGTTATTTGTATTTCATTGGTTTCTTAATAATGAAGTAATTGAAAATTAAAGTAAGCACTGTTGTATATTAGAAAGTATCTACCTATACCTATCGACACCTATATTTCTTTACTTTGAATACCAACAGAAAAAGACATTTGAATTTAAAATCATTTTAACAATAAAACACATAGTAATTAAAGACAGGTATACATATTGGCTGGTCTTTACTTGTGCGTATGTAAATACATACTGGTATCTATTTCATAACCCATATTTGTAATATTTATATTAATTTAGTATTTTTAAATATAGATATCAAACATTTATTAACAAACGTTATTTTCATTTTTAATTTTGGGAAACAAAAACTAATTGGATTTAGTTTATTTTATTTGAAACGAAAAGTGTGATTCTTTTTAAAAAAATAATACTACTTAGCATATTTTTTTCATAATAATTCTTATCTAAAAGTAGATCCAAAGATATCCACCTCTTTTAAATATAATAGAAAATATGTTTCACAGTCAAATGCAAACTGTTTCGTTGAGATTTTTCACGTTCCTCAACGATGCATCTAATATTCAGACGTTTTTTTTTTAGATTGTAGGCATATAAAACTAAAATGGATGCTCTGGTCAATTATTTCCATCTGATCTATTGGTCTATTCGAGCCATTGTTATACGTTTTTTTAAGAAAAAAAAACTTATTTTTTTGTCTTCCTCTTTTCGGATAGTTCTTAATTCGCTGCCGCCTCTGTGTGTGATTGTTTCATCATTTTATTTCAGTATTTATTTATTTATAGATAAATTTTTTTTTGTGTTATTTATTGTAATTATGATGATTATTGTACGTGGAATAAACGAGGTTTTTGCATGGTTCAGAACGATGAAATCGATTTAAGCGATCTTTGTCTGACACACGCCATGAGTGGAACTCCGCCTTTTCCAATTCTTCGGGTGCGCGTTCGCTTTTGGAAAAAGATATACCCAGGCCATCGAGCTTCAGGTTCTATATAGACATCTCGTTACATCATTACTAGGTTGGCTGATACAAGAGGCCTTAACACACACATATACATAGGCAAGTATAAATATCCAAAGATCGGCATAACATGAAGAAGAAATTCTACTTGGGTGGTCTTCTCGAGTCTTCAACCGAGCCAAGAACTATGGACAACAAAATGCCTTTGTACCTTGGCTACAATGTCAGGGTCGTAATCAGACGTTTTGTCCGGACACGAACCGTAAAATATATAAATCCAAACGTTATGTAACGTCCAACGTTAATTTCTATACGATATTTTTATGTTTATTGTTGTACAAATTAGAAATGGTAATAAATGGGTTTTAACTGTAGAGTTAATTAATATCGTTTTATTATATATGTATATGAATTATTTTTAGAGGAAGAAACTAATCTTGGAAATTTCGTGCTTGCGTGTGCGCATGACTCGATTAGCTTGAACAATTACTTTTTAACAAATTATAAAATAATTTTACGGTCATAATTTTACCATATCAAAATTCCATTGAAAATCGTATTGTTTTAAAAATTTGAACGAAAAAAGTCAAGAATGCAACGTTGTTGCTTCATTTCCATTTAAACACGTTGAATTAATCTGCCATAACCCACTTGACGAATATGGTGATTTTTTTTTCAAAAATATAAATCCGTCACTGTTGAATTAATTTGACCAATTATTTGGATGAAAAAAATCCCAAATACAAATCTACGGATCATTTGAGTGCGATCTTTTTGCGACTTGACTTTTTATGTTTCTGTTATTTTTTTTTTAACTTTTAGCAGATTCTGTCGTAGATTTTATCGGTACAGTTGAGTTTCGTGTGATTTTTCGTTAGTTTAAAATTCACGCTTTGTCTTAAATCAATTGTGAAAAATGCAAATATTCAATCTTCATTAGTGATGGATGAATATTAATCGTTTTGATGAAATAAATGGTGTTTTCGGTTGATGTTTATTGTAGACAAATGGGATTTAAATGGGATATTTTTTTTGAAGTGAATTGAAATGAACCAAGTCTTGTAGAAAATGTTTATAGACATTTTTCATGCTAAAATTATTTGATGAGGTTTTGACGTGAAGAAGATCGCAAAAATGAGCAACTTTCGATATACCTTGAAAATTCTTATTTTTCAAAAAAAAACCTTTCTGAATATTTAAATTATGAAATAATCATTTTAAGAGAATTGGATGCAAAAAATTGATTGTGATCTCATTGAATAATATTAAGATATAGTTGAACCAAAAATTAAAGCATATTAAAATGAATTAATCATATCTAATTGTAAGTGCTTAATTTTATAATTTATTATTAAATTAGAATTTTTGCTTGATGCAACGTTTTTGAACTTGGAATAGGTAAATGGAACTGAAATCAATCAAATGAATCACTGCAATGTGAAATTAGTTCAATTTAGCATGGACTCCTGCAGTTGCATGTCTAGGCTTAACTGACATCGCTTCACAATTTAATCTAATTACCTATTTGCTTTAAGAAATGTTGTTGACAGCAGCTGTAATTCAATTCTTCAGTTCGAAAGATATTGCACAGATCTCAACATGATGGATGCTTTGAAGAAACATCTTCGACTTAATATTTTTTTTTGCAATTTAATTTAATTAACACTCTTTATTTGTTTTAGGTTCTAAAATTTATCAAGATAATGTTGAAATAAAATATCATAATACATTAAATTTGTGAGTCTTCCATTATAAATATATCATTAAATATTTCATTCTCAGGCTTTAATATAATTGTAAATAGATTAGCATTGAGATATAAAGTACACCGGTAGGTATTCATCTACCCATCTGTGAATTGCATTTAAATTCGTGACTTGACCATCACACGCCAAGACGAGACGAATAGGTAGTGAAGACGACAAGTCGCAACATTTTCAAGTGAGTAAGTCCTTTCTTTAGCTCACATCAAACAATGGCACTGTGGATGTCACCACTTGTCAATCAAAATGTAAGAATAAACTCGAGACAGAAAAATGCAAAACAAAATAAAATTATTGGAATATGTCTCCCGTCCTGACCTTCTTCGCCCTACATCTTTTTAACACTAAAACACTGAGAAAATTTATGTATCTGACCATCTTCGAGCTGTGCTTCATATAAGAATGAACCCATACCTTCGCTGATTTTTTTTTCATTGCGAACAGATGCACTTGCAACAATTTCACGGTTGACTACGCTCAATAATTTCGCCCGTATTCTCAATAACTTTTTTATCATCCATTTAATTACTCATTTCAATTATTACTTATTTCACAATGTAATAAGCTGTAGTGCTAATCAATTGCTTTATGATTTCTTATTATTAACAAATTTATATTCACTTAAAAGTATTTTATATTTCCCTTGAAAACTAATTTTGTGCTAACATATTTTTGCTTATATTTATAAAGACCTATTTAGATATAGAAATAGTACCTACCCATAGGCATATCTTAAAGCTGTTAGCAATTAAACTATTAGCAACAAGTTTTTAAGTTTAAAGGAAAATTTTGATATAAATACCCTAGATACATAAATATACTTCGATAGTTATTTCAGAAGTCAGAGATTCTGAATAAAATTTTTTAAAAGTGCTTTCTTGTTATAGAAGATTATAATATTATATACGTAATTGAATTATATAATAATTGTTTAAGTACACGGAAAAAAATAGTGGTGTAAGATTTACAACACTAAACTTGTAAAATACTTTTACTGCACTTTGTGTTCACTATAACCACAAATGTAACATTAGATAACACACTGTGTTGTATTCAGCTCTAACATATAGTATTTTTAACTACCATAGTGTAGTAAATATATGTAGCTGTTACAACTGCTGAGTGTTGTACAATTAACAAATTTTAGCGTTTGCGCATGTGGCGCGTACAACATAACCAATAATTTTGACAAATAAATGCAAGTGTCAAAAATTCAACTACATTTTTACTAGTTCGTGGTGTTAATAATACTACAGGTTTTTAATTAAACTTGCCTGGTAAACGTTACCACACGTGGTGTCAACCTATATGATACTAGTTAATGTAGTAAAATTAACAAGGAATGTTGTTAAAACTACAACACATTTTTTTCCGTGCATATATATTAATTTTTTGCTTACAATTAGTCAAGTTGATCAAGTTAATGAAACGCGCCTTACAGAAACAAAAAGCTCGCTTACATGCAAAGATTTATAAATAGGTAACATCAAATAATTTTTTTTTTTATTTATAAGGTCTATACTCATATTAGTTTATATATTTTCTTCTCGTAATTTTGTAATGTTCAATAAATACTTTTGATTGATCGATCAATTTCAACAGCTATTTATTTTTTATTAAGTAGGTATGTACTTACCTGCATAGGCCAGTCAAAATCAACAATAAATTAACAAAACTTGATGTATTTCTGATTTTTTAGTATGTTGTTTGGACCCATAAGGGCTATGTATTCTCACTTTTGCAACTCTCAAAAAGTTGTGGAAAAAATTTTATTGAGGAAAAACCGAGAAATTTTGAACTTGTTTCAGATTCTGCTCGGTATCTCCTAATCCATGTATTTTTCTTTGAACGCTATTCTGTACATTTTTGAAGAGCATCAAGTTTGTTACAAATAAAGCCCGCAATCGGAGTACGTCAATGGGTTACTGAGGTACGGCACTATTAAAATAGGCCAGTTTTTTTTTCTAAAATTGAAAATTTTAGTTTTAGACCTTTTTGGATCGAAGTTGCGTCGAAACCATTAATCCTACGAGCAGAACTTATTGAATATCATTTGTAGACAATTTTTCACGGTGTTTCTTCTATAAAATTTTTTTCACAACTTTTTGAGAGTTTCAAACTTGAGAATACATAGCCCTAATGAGTCCAAACAACATACTAAAAAATCAGAAATACATCATGTTTTGCGAATTTAGTTATTGACTGGACTTTGACTATTTTGACTGGCCAGCTAACATAATATAATAGAAAGGAAAACGGAAAATGAATTCGACTTTTGGCTTATACATGTATTTGAGTTAAAATATAGGTATAGTTAAATTGAAGATCTTATTTATTTTATCATAAGGGTATGTTTTCAGATAAGGATTCATCAAGTCTAGTATTAATTGGCTTTGCTAATGAAAAAATGAATTAATTTTCTAAGTCAATCCCTAATTGACTTGTCTTGATATTTAAACGTTTACGTTTGATTTAAGTTCGATTTGTTCTCAATTCAAATAACATGAAAATCAAGTCAAATTACTCGAAAATTATAAGTCTAGAAGCGAGTCCTTATTTTTCAGACTATAACTTTTGCCAAAAGTTGCCCTTCGGGTTCTATTGTAACATTAACGAAAAATTCTTATAAAACATAAAATAAGAAACCACCAAAATCAAGTTTTCCCCTCATTTAAATAAAGTTTTTAATTTTGTACTTTGTATCTCGAATAACATTTTGATTTATTTGAAAAAGAACAGTAGGAAACTGAAATCCATTAAAAATATTTTGATAGTACATAGATAATACCATAATATCTATTATTTATTTGTCAAGTTTCATTAGTTGTAAGTTATAAATAAAATTACGGAATGTGGTAAGGCACTTTTCACAAAAACAAAGTCTTACAATCGTTCATAGTTCTTATAGGTACTTATTAAGAATAAATGTTAACGATTTTCAACTGGGTTTTACCTCCTATACATATTCCAATCGATATTTTAAATGATATTTTTTTGGGAACTCAAACTGAGCTTCATTACTGTTACTTACTAAAAAATATTTTTATATTTATTAAATATACCCTAATCTGTTTTAAGTTGATGTATTTGTTTTAAAATGGTTTAAAGTACACTAACTTGTTATTACGAGTTTTCAAAAATCCCCAAAGCTCGAGACTTCTAGATTCACCACTTTTCGTTATAAAATTTCTGATTTTTCGTTTTCAGAAAGTACCTACTAGGATAGTTAAATGGTCTAGGTATATAAAATTGAAAGAGTTTCACTACTGGACTTGATTTTTGAGTTATTTGATTTAAATTTGGCCTAAAATCAAGAAGTCAAATCGAAGTAGTATGACGAAGAGAACTCATGACATATTGTCACTCGGCAAAAGGTATACGTAAAGCTTCTAACAAGCCTCTATACGGACCACTGTACTTTAAATTACCATCTTTACAAAATCGATAAGGCCGACATCAGCATATGCTGTTTCTGCTTAAAAGCGGCCAAAACGGCGAAGAACATTCCGTGCTCATGTGAGGCAGCGTTCAAAAGAAGACAGCAGCATCTTGGAAAAATGGATATGACGCTTGACGAGATAGAAATGACAGCCCGTAGGCTGGTGCTGGCTTTCCTTAAAAGTCTGCCGCTCTTTTAGTTAATACAGAGGGTCCCCCCGAGACAAAATTTCAAACCTCCTTTGGCTTTAAAATGGTACTTTGACCCTTTTTTGGGCCTCCAAAGAGTAAAATGAGCCTCATATAAATCTAAACGATTCCATCGTCCACATTTTAAGGTACATGAAATTATTATTTTATTTTGTGAACATATCGTCTCGTCCTAAAAAAAGGTTTATGTTCATAAAACATAAAATATGGTTGTAAATTTCCTTTTTTTTACAGTACCTATTGCAAATATTATTTACTAATAACCCAAATTTTTGATCTCTCTCTTTCCTTTACTTAGATGCTTAGTATAATATTGTGTATTCTTGTATCCATTACCGGTTTGTTCCTTAATCCTGTTCACTCTGGTTCATTTTTACCCATCTTTAGTCTCTTGTTAAATGCCACTTGTAGGCTCAAAAGAAGTCTTAAATTCAAATGCAAATGGTCATGTTTCAATCTATTTGAACCCACATTTTGAGATCTAAAATAGGTCTAAAATGTCGACTCGGGACGTCACAATAGATCTCTTTAGTCGTGGTGATAAAGGAAAGGAAAATCTTGAAACCCATACAGCAGAAAAATAATTATAATAATAAAAAAGTCAAATCTAGTCAAACTCAACCCAACACTTACAATTAGATATCAAGCCATGTCAAGTATTGAAATTGTAAGTAATTTAATTTCAAAGTTAAATTATTAAGCATATTTTTATAACACAAAATGTCTAGATACTTGACTGGATGAATCCCTAAAAATTGACAGAGAGCACCGAAGAAAATATTCCTAAATGTGTTTTTTTTTTCGTGGGTTATAAAAACTTCAAAACTTTTTTAATGCTTGAGAGGAAATACATTTTTATACTTGAGTTTTTCAAAGCTCAAGCTTATTAAAAATAGTAGGTATCTATAAATTAGTATAAAAGTTTAAGTTTGTATTAAATATAAAAATAAAGCTTTCTAAGTGGCGTTGCAATTACATTTTTAGACGATTGCTCTACGCCAATAGTGCTCAGTTCGATTTTCTTCGAATCCGAGATTTTTTTAATACATAGACCACAGTAATTTTCTGAGTTTATAGACAGTTGTGATATGACCTTTATAGATTTTAAAGCCATTTAAAACGCTAAAAAAACCTTAGAACTTGTTAATTCGAGTATATAAACAATGTATTTCATAGGTTTTATGAAGAAATAGTAGATAGGTACATATATGCGGGTACCCGGCAAAAATAGAAAATGAAAGTTTCAAAGTTTTCTAGAATAGGTAGGTAAAGGTTCAAAGTTTTAGAAAAGAAAGCATTGAAACATCTATCCTTAATATTACCATTTGACTTGTGGTGTTCTTTAAAGGAATGACAACAGTCCTAAAATAAGCCTTAATGCCAAATATTTAACTCCAAGGACTAGTGTCCCTTCTTTGTAAAGCTTTTAATTTTAAGTGTTAGAATATTTGAAAAATAATCTAACTGTAGAGAAAAACTGAAAAAGTAGTTATTAACAACTGTATTGGAATAACTTATATAATAGGTAAGTAATTGTATCTAAGGTTAAAATATGCATTATATTATAGATAGGTATAATGATTTCTAATACGTGTACGTAATCAAATAAAATTTAACTTCCCTTAGGGAAAAAATAATGACATTGATATATAAGTGAAAAGGCTACGATAAGTGTTATTAATTATTATTGGTGTTCACTATTTTTTTTTACGTGTAGATGACTTCAATGTTGAAGAAAAAAAAACATAAATTGATTTTTGATTTTGATTTTTACCAGTATGCATATTATTATTAACCAACTATGCTTAAATAATGGTAGAATTTATTTTCGATGACAAAGTTTATATTAAGGTCACTTAGTGGCGTGGTGGACTAGATATTTGCCTTATACGCCAGTGGTCCTGGGTTCGAATCCCAATGAAAGCTTAAAATGTTTTTTCTGGGTTTTCGATCTACGACGGTCGCTAAGAACCAGAGTAGTTAATGCGACCTAAAATAATGAAAAAAAACGTTTATATTAAAAGGGAAACTAAGCATAAACTCATCAAAAATTTTCAAAAGTGAAAATATGTTACCTCTAAATATGGTATACTTTAGTGTGATCATCATACGAGCAATAAATAATATCCTTCAAAATATTTTTTTGTGATTTTTGTAGAAAGTACTTCAAATATTCTCTATTAATGATATAAAGTTACTTTAATATCGTATATATAGCTTATATTTAACTATAGTTTTACCTAAATCTAAGTAACGTTTGATGATACTATTTCTAAACAAAAAAATAAAATTTGTGTGCTTATAACATTTCTAATATATTTTATTAAAGTTTCCCCTATATAAAAAAGTGAAAATCGATTTGTTAAATTCTGATTTAATAACAGCGAAGACTATAAGTATAAAGTCCCCTATCTATTTTTCAGTTGAAAAGCCAAAACTATTTATTAGACTAATGAGTCTTAAAATATTAAAAAAAAAAGAAAAGAAAACTTAAAGATGTTTATTATAATGTTCATGCGTTTTCTATCTTTTTCTCAACTGATTCGTCGAAACAATTTTACGTATAGGTACATACTACTTTCATTCCTTTCATTATTTTATTTCAATGCACATGCACACTAAACATATGATTATGTCGGGAAAACGTTAATAAAACGATCCAAAATATTTATTATGTAAATTAATTTCGTTCGATCTATAATTTAAACATAAATACATAATTGAAGAATTTGAATAGAAGCAAGAAGCACGGGATATATAATTGCAATGGGAAATTGGAAATAAATTTATGACTTGTTTAAGTGTTAAATATTTTTTCACTCTGTTAAATACCTGATTGCGTTTCCCTCACTATGTATGACTATGTGTTTGTACGTGTGAAATGATAATGGAAATGGCAACGATGATCCCAACCCCGACACCCTCATAAAACAACAAAACGTGCCCTATCACCGGTTCGTGTTCAACACTCGCGAAGTCATCGCGAAATCATCGCTCGTTCCCTCCCTAAAAACTAATTTATGTCTTTACATTTTCTCTCGAAATCCTTCCATTACATCCTTCCTCGAACCTTCTACGTTTTACGGAAATGATTCACCTACACATCTTCCCGGAATCTTGACCAATTGTTAAGAGATTAGTAGCTAAGATGTGAGAAATTACGTGTGAAATTGCCTACGAGAAAGGTTAGATGAGGTTTGTAATTTGCGGTAGTAATCATTTGTTGATTTATAAACGAGGACACACCTTTAATGCATTCAAACTACTAAGAAAGAGAGGGCAACGCTTTGATTAAGGGTTGTTAGCGACCTGCGAAACATGGAGTGCAAGCCAAGGGAAAGCGACCGTAATTATCAGGTTTATTCGCATAAATGTTGAATGTTCGTGTGAGAAATTAACGAAGTGATTTAAAAGAGTAAACTACATATATTGTATACTAATTTATAGGTATATACATAGGTATACCTATTATACCTACAGAATTGATATTCCAATAGTCCTCATGTTTCAGAAAATCTGAAGTAACTTTTTTTTAGAGTTTTAATCGGTTTAAGGCGAGGTCTATATTATCAACAAGAAGCCATTTTTTATAAATTTCTAACTTTTTCATTGGAAAGATGTAAATGAAAATATGGGATTTTTTGAATAGAGAAACAACAGGGGGTTGGTTCACCGATGAGAAACATCGAACAATTTAAATAAAATGATAATAATATTAAAGGATATATTCGTGTTTTGTCTTTTTCTTTCTATTATTTATTTTTAACAGTAATATAAACAGGCCATACAAAGTCCCATAATCATTAGTGTGGAATGTGGTCTCTGTGGCAATGAAAGCCATCTTATCTAGTGGTCATCTTTTCAATGCGGAGCGAGCAAACGAACGAATGGTCCAGCGAAGGAGCTGCAAAAGATAATTTTTTTCAAAATATCTCTAAAAATCAATGTTGGATTACGTCGCGAGCGACCCAAAAACCTCTTTAAAAAATCGTAAAACTCAACCCTTTGAGTCTTCAATAAATACGACTAACTGAAAAGGGATGGGACTTTTTTAAAATTTATGATCGACGGGAAACTAATCGTTAACACACTTAATAGACTTAATATAGCCCCCCTACTTGGCCAGGAACGGCAACAAAAGTCCAATCCGTTTACACGTAAGATAAATCTTTGACAACATCCCTTTAACAATAAATATAAATAAAATGCTCCTATCAAGTTACAGGGACGAAGAAAAAATTAGTTGTTTTTTTATTAGAAAATATCACCGTTTAAAGGTTCCATTAAAAGGTTTTTAAGGGAGTTTGTCGATTTATTGTTATCTAATCGTATAAAGGGTTTCAATGTGGGGGTGGCACGGAAAGGGAACGATTTGGAAGTCTATAACGATTTGTTCTTGTGAATTTTTGTTAGAGTCCGACACTTATTTATGTATTTTTTGTGTGATGTTCACGGCGGTTGTTCGGTTGCAAATGGATATGGATGAAAAGGCCAAGATCTTGTCTGTCTATGTGATCAGTGGTCAGTGAGTTGGGGCCACGCCGCCTTTTTGGACCACACACGTTGAATTCGCGCCACGATACGCCGCTATAACCGATTTCTTTTAATCCGACACAGGTGGCTCTAGTGGTCTTACACGCGTAATAAAAACGAGTCTTTGCCAACTTAACTCCAACTTTACACTCTAACTCCATCACATTTTTAATACTTCAGTTATAAATTAGATACACCACAAGTAATTGAAAATCCTCTAAACTTTACAAATAATTAAAGCAATTTTTTCTCCGATTCGAACAAAAACAGTCAATTAAAAATAAAATTTCGTAAGTTCGTATATATTTTTAATTATTTCCGGATCATGTTCCCATAAAATTCCATTAATTTTTCTGATTAATGCCATCAATTAGTCCGAGTGAAATCCAATCAAGGCACCCAACTAATTTTTTATAGACAATAAATTTTCTCATCCAAATTTTTAATTTTTGTCTCACGTTCGACTTTCCCAATCCTGAAAATTACCAACAATTATACGGCAAAAAATATCAAACAGTTATATACACGTGAATAATGTGATTCGATTGCCAATCGATCAAATTTGTTTTCATCAGAAGAAAGATTTGATTGAAATTTATATGAAGAAAAAAAAAATGCTGACTGATTTGAATCTTCAATAAACAAAATATTGATCGAGAAATATTAATGAGAAAAATAATAATAACTAAACTACATATTAATATTAACCGATAAGAATTTCAACAAAGAATAATGAAAGGTTTTTTTTTCTAACAGCATTAATAAAAGACATATTGATTAAATAGGTGAAGGCATGTGTGTATGTTAAGCAAAGGTGTATATATGAAATTTATACAAGATCGAAATTTAAAATTAAAATATCTAAGAAAAACAGTAAAGAATTCCATTTCTGATTTATAAAAAAACCATAATCGATTCCTCTTGTTTTCTATTCCATATATAAATACTTATATATATTTCTCCACTTTTCTTGGAATTAATTATATATAAACTTGCCTACTTGCGTTTGAATTCAGCTAATTAAGATAATAAAATAAATGAACGACAATTAGCAAAGATCAGATAAATGTCAGGTGCAATTAATTAACGATCGATAACAGAAAAGAACGCGAAATATGCGGATGATAGTATAGGCATTGAAGGCTAAATTCAATTAAAAACTATCACATGTTTAGAAAGACTATCATATTAAATAAGAGGAAAAACAACAAGTTTTACAATAACCGATTTTTAAAAATGACATTTTATTAGTGAAACATGATTTACGAACTATTATGTGCTATGGAAAATAAATACTAGTTATAAAGAAGTGTTTTTATGCGAAAAATATTTAAAGTTATAGATTTATGATTTTATGAAACATGAAACATATTATAAAATTGATTTCTGGTTGAAACAGAAGGGGCTTTTTTTTCTTCTTAATCTAACATCAAAATAAATTATATAATTATTATCAAATAGGTATTCAATATGGCACAAAAAGTGCAATAGTTGCTATTATAATTTGTAACAAATACCTAATATCTACAATCTACATAATTAAGTATAAGTAAGAACTACAATATTTACTCTTTTATACAGTAGCGTAAGGTGTAGGGGGCAAAAATGACCGTAGTTATTAAAGTTTATTAGGTTATTAAGTTTTTCAATCCTATCTGCAAAGTCAGATGATGGTATGGTGAAAACTAAACAAAAAAAACGTAGACAAATTCTTAAAATACGCTCAAAACTTTAGTAAGAACTTGGAATATCTCATCAACTAACAAATTTCAAAAACAAACATCTTCGTCCCATTACCATTGTACAGTTAACGACTATAATCCCACGATTCTTTTTAAATTAGATACGGTTAATTATGAAGATTTGAGAAAGATTTCGATAGCTATTTTAGCATTCGAATAAGTAGTACATTCTTTAAATTTCGTAAATTTCGTAAACGCTGAGTACCCCTTGTCACAAAAAAGGGATACAACTTAATGGCAATCATTTTCATTAACAAATATCCTCACCAAACTCTGGTGCAACACGTACCCCGACTAAACTCTTCTCGTACCCCTGGGGTACGCGTACCACACCTTCGGAAACCCTGATCTAGACGAATATGGATAAAAAATTTGCGTTGCAAAAACGCGAATAATAAAATTTGAATATTTGAAAGGATTTTTATTTTGATTTGTTTTTCTTGAAACAGTAATAGGGTTGAGGATTCCCCACTTGGCTTGATTTTCAAGCTGTTTGCTTCAAATTTAACTTGAAATAGAGTCAAGCTCAAATCAACAATTTGACAACCGTCAAATCAACTTAAGCGTTAATTTTGCAAGTTATTTCATTAAGTTCAATTCATTTTAAAAACTACCAACTTCTGGACTTGATGAATCCTTTATCAAGATATTACGGGTTATTTACAGATTTTCTTTGATTGTAAATATAAGGGAAAGCAAATTCATCGTTCACCCCGAATGGCATAAATCCCCGCTACGCCACTGCTTTTAAAGTAACGATTTTCACCATATCTCGTTTAAATGGGGTATTTTTACATATTAATATATTTGTAATTGTACCTACACATAGTTTGATGAAATAATACCTAACCTATATAATAATTATGACCTATAATTAATAGAATATTTGTAATTTGTATTTGTATAGTGGTAGAAATTGTTAATATCCCATGTTTCAGTTATAATCTACCAATTTCAAAAATGTTCATAAGATTTAATGTTCACTGAATAATTATATGATTTTTAATTATTTTTAAAAGGTGTAAAATGTAAGTATATACATATATGAACAAAATAAAATTTGCTATTTAACTGAAAATCTCACAATAGCTTAATAATAGTTGTTATAAGTAAATTATAATAAGTTGTGTGGTTTAAGGAGGATTTTCAAGATTGCGTACAAGAATTACAAGAATCTTACTTGGTTATACCTGAAAAACAAGAACTTAAGTATAGATATTTACAACAAAGTGGATACAGCGAAAGCTTCCATGTATTGCAAGTTCTTACAATGCAAATTCCTCTTACGCTTCGTTGAAGATATCATGAGTGAATATTTTTATTGCATTGGTATTAACACATTAACTTTGAAGTTAATTTAACTATTTTATTTATTCTGCTTCCATATATTCCAGTTGTAAAATACATATAGATATGAATACTTGTTTGAATTTTTTATCATTACATATGTAATAGGTAGGTATAGTTACTAGACTCTTTAGTATCAATGTTCTTTATTTTTTTACTGTTTTGATACAATATAACTAAATATTATGCAATTTAATAACTAAAAAAAAATTTTTTTTTAGTATATACGATTCAAGTTTATTTATTCCCGCAATCAATAATTTTAAAATTAAATTTCAAGTATGAACGTATTCAAACGTTTATTATTCTTCATTGATTAAGTTCCTTAAAGTTTGCTTGAACATGGAGTTGCATGGAGTGCAAGTAAATGGAGTTAAAAATGTGATCCTATTCTCTACCATGTTAAAGAAAATGTCATTTACAAAATAAATAACTTAATTCATGGTATGAATTGTATAGTTGTTACATTTCTTTTTAAATATGAGGTGCATGAAACTTTAAAGCTTTATCTAAATAATATTTAATTAGTAAATTCTGTCTATAGCATTGATGTATTGTGCACTTCTTCTTTGTGCAGATTGAAAAGTTACAACATAAATTGAATTTTTATAATTTGATCCTGGAGCACTCTAAATTAGTAAAATATCTCGTTAGAAAAAACTACGAGAGAAAAAAACGTCAAAAGTTATTGTTTCCCAAACTTAAACTAGGGATTCACTAGGTACCTACTTGATTTAAAGGTTTAAAATCAGACTCAAGTTAAAGTAAATAATAAAATATCAAGTTGAGGATTGATTTTCAAAGTTATTTCATTTTAAAGTTGAAAATATTAAACCTAATTCATTGCACAAAATATCCAGATACTAGACCTAATAAATTACACAAAAAAAAAACTTAATGAAAGCTAATTACTCCGAATAACTTGGATATTTGTTCTATTGAACTCAAAAAAAAAAATGGGGCAATTTTGTTAGAAATTGACCACTTGACTTGATTTTCAAGTCACTAGGCTTAAATTTAACTATAAAAGAAAATGTTAATATGTAAACATCAAATCCAGTCAAGCATCCAATATGCAAGTTATTATATTTCAAAGTGACAATATTAAGCTCAATTGATTGTACATGTTCAGGTACAACTTGACTTGATGAATTCTTATCTTTATATTTACATTTACATTAATTCTTTATAGCAATATAGTTTTTCAAATTAACCAATACGTATCCAAATTTACATACATCTACCCTGTTAACCAATCTTACTTATCTTACTAACCTAAAGTATCAACCCTGCAAATATGGGTCAATATGCCTTAATAAAAATAAGTTTTAAAGGTTCGGGAAAGGTCAATATTCCTAGATTTTACGAAAAAATTTGCTGAAATAATTAATTATGAAATAGATCTTATAATAAAAGATATGAATGAGACATAATTTTATGTTAAAAACACTAAAAAAAAATCATAAACAATAAATTATTAAGGCTCTACACTGTATAGTAGAAAGCTACATAAGTTCATTTCGGTTATTACTTATTTTAGGTAAATTAGTACCTACATTTTTTTTTCAAAAAAAAAAAAACTTTTATTGGTAGGTAGTAAGTATAGTTTAAAATCTAAACCATTAGGAACTCAAAGTTTTTTTTTTCTCGCTCAAGTATTTTATCTGCATGGTGCCTTTAAAAAAGTATTTTAAAAAAGTGTTTCTAAAAATAGTGTCGATGTAAAATATTGGAAGAAACGTCAATAAATAGCATTGGAATGAAAAAATATAATTTATATCTACACAACGAACTTTTTAGTAAGGTATCTGATTTTGAGCGACAGATTTATGAGTTTATACCCCTTTTATTTCTCCATTATACCCTAATTTAATAAAAATAAACATTTTAAACACCTACTGTCTGGTTTTAAATTTCTTTATGATTCTTTTCCTCAAAAGTTTACGATCCTTCGAAATTAATAACGTAAATAAAGGTTTTATTTTCGTTGGAGAAAAATAAAATAGGCGTCATTACACTACAATACAGATAGAAAAGTAAAACAAACAATAGACTTTATGATCTGCTGCGTCTCCAAAATAAATTAAGATCATAAAATGGACATATCATCCAAATAAACCTTGACTTAAAGTATCTTTAGTGTCGTGGTATGTTTTGTTTTATTGAATTTAATGATAAAGCTTTTGTTGTATCCCAAGTTGAAAAGATTTTTTAACTTTTTTTTTATTTGTCTTTCTTGATTCTGTTCTTACAAAATTTAAAATATCGGTCGAGGTCGTTTTTACAAATTTAAAACTAGCGTAAAATCGACGGAACTAAATCGAATCGTTTTAATTTTGTAGGTTACGATTTTTAGTTACAAAATCTTTTATTATTAATCGAAATGTATTATGATAGTAAAAAAATGCAATTGATTATTTTTTTTTGAATTGGGAAAATAATGATTGGAATCGGAAAGGTTTCTGTTGCGGTTATAATATGAAAGAGTCAAGAGAGCTATTATTTGAGGACAAAGAGATCTTTATAAAAAATATGTGCATATTTTGTATGAAGGCAAAAGAGACGTAAATGTCTGTCCAATTGTCCGTTGGTGTACATAAAGAGATCGCTTTACACAGGTAGATGTTACGAGGGTGTAGTGTGCAAAAAAGAATTAAAGGTAAAGAAAAAAAAAAGCATTAACAAAACACAAGACGATTTGACAAAAGTCATATTTCAAATCCCATCAAAACATTGTCGGCACAAATTTAAACTGTTGGAAGCGTCCCTGAACGAATGTAATGGATAGATGGACTCGGACGGCCGTAGCAAATTTTTTGTGTGGGACATACACAGTACCTATTCCTATAGCACATGAAAACATAAAGTAGAGCCACTTGTTAATTTCACCGGAACTCATTCACGGTGAATTTAAATTGAAATTTTACCTTTTCAACTCGGTTCTTTGAATTTGTTCAAAGGACAATTTTTGAACTTTCGATATGGTCGTCGTTTGCCTATGACGAAAAAGGTAAAATATTTTGTCTTATTTGTCGAAAAAGCACATTAGTTAAGCCGAACTGTTTGTTTATACATATTGGAAAGAGTGTATCAAATCGAAATCCATAAATATTTTGTCATGTTAGAAAAGATTTGAAAAAAGGAATCAGAGTTTCTATACCTATTTTTACACAAATACATAAATTGATCATGTTATCCTTGACATCTTCGTTTTCCAAGTTTAATTATTTCCGAAATTTTATTTTTTTCCGCTCAATTTTCAAAAAAGAATTGTTTAGGCATAAAACTCCGAATAGAAGTTCTCCATTGTTTCTGTCTCCATAGATGGATTTGTTCAAGTTCTAAAATAATCGAGCAAATCTTTTAAATCGGGTTTTTTGTTCAACTTAAAAAAAATAATAGGAAAAATAAATAAAACGGAATTTGATTTTTATCTTGAGTAAATTATTTTCTATTTTTTTTTCGTATTTTTGAGCTGATGGTTTCCACTCCAAAAAATCTTTTGTTTCTAAACTCACTTCCAAAAGTAATTATAATGTCATTAACAATTTTTTTAAAATGATAGATAGATACTTTTAGGAAGGGGTGCTAAGAGAAAAATTGTACGATTTGGTTTTTAAGTGGACGCATTTTTGCTTAATATCAAAAATTTTTCGTTTGATTAATTCGATTATGTATACCTTCTGGTTGAAACTCTTTAATGTAAATAGTTTGCAACAATCGACGGTATAGGTTGCGTCTGAAATTTTTTTGGGATTTTTTTCTACAGAATAGAATGTTGATTTCCGGAATTCACAAATAATATAGTGAAGAATTGTTTTCTGGTAGGTCTATTTAAAAAAGTTTTTTTTTATATATGTATATACTATAGATAAATCATTAATTTGAATATAACTAAACGAGAATCGGAAATCCTTATAAAATAATGAAATTATTGAAAAATTTTGTATTTTTAATGAAACATTTAACTTTATGGAATTTTCGATAGTTCGGAATAGTCTATCCAAAGTATCCAAGGGTAAATAAGGCAGGAGAATTATACTGTATTTATACACTGTTAAAATATTTTACTGAAATTTCAAGAAAAAATACAAAAAAGTTATTCACTATAATTTTGTCTGAAAATAAATTCAGTAAAAAGTCTTACTTAAAATTCAGTATATATACTGAAATTCATTCAGTAAAAATTCTTACTTAAAATTTAGGTAGGTATATTATAAGTAGCGTTGGATTTACACTAGGGGCAGACGCAAATTTTCAGGGGCGGTCAAATTCGGAGAGTAAGAAAAAAATTATTTTGTGTTATCAAAAATGCTTCAAAAGTGGACCTAATAGTATTGAAACAACCCTCAAATTAGAGCAAAAAAATGTTTTGCATTGTTAAGCAACTTAAAAGTATGTTTAAAATCATAAACATTGCATAATTTCATCAACAAAGTTGTGAAAAAAGTTTCAGTGTTTCGAATTTTATAAATTGTCCGCTGCAAAATGTACAGATCACTAATTTCTATATTTTCTTATACTGTATAAAATACATTTTTTGACTATCCATCCTTTAAAAATTAACAACGTTCTACAATATGTTAAAGTTGACTAAAAAGTTTAGCTATTTTATACATCTAAGCAGATTTATACTTTAATGCTTAGATTGTGAAGATTTAGGAGTACAATTGACCAATTTGCAAATCAAAAAGTTAAACGCGTGTACCTCACTGATGTAAGTAAATATCGTAATTTATGAGTAGGTAATGATAATCTTTAGTACAAATAAAATTGCTCTAAAGTAATAATATAATAAATTTTCTGCCATACTGCTAGAAATGACTCATATTATTTAACTAAAAATTGTTAGCCAAAACCTATATCTACATTTTACGCAAAATTTTGGTGATGAGACGGTACTTATTTCTTACAGAATCCAGAGGCGGCACTAAGGTTAAATCCGACTTTAATTATAGGTATTCTTTTTGTTATATTATCATATAATTATATTATATCTAACTATATTTGACACTTTGATGGAAGAATGAAACTGAAAAATTGTGGATTTTTTTTCAAATTCTAAATTCAAAAAACAACTTCCGCCTTACTATAAATGACTACACGGAAAATTTTTTTGTAGTTTTAACAAAATTCCTTGTTACGTTTACTACATTAACTAGTATTATATAGGTTGACACCACATGTGGTAACGTTTACCAGTCAAGTGTAATTAAAAAACTGTAGTATTATTTACAACACGAACTAGTAAAAATGTAGTTGAATTTTTGACACTTGCATTTATTTGTCAAAATTATTGGTTATGTTGTACGCGCCACATGCGCAAACGCCAAAATTTTTTAATTGTACAATACTCAGCAGTTGTAACAGCTACATATATTTTCTACACTATGGTAGTAAAAAATACTATACGTTAGAACTGAATACAACACAGTGTGTTATCTAATGTTACATTTGTGGTTATAATGAACACAAAGTGCAGTAAAAATATTACTAGTTTAGTGTTGTAAATTTTACACCACTATTTTTTTCCGTGTAATTATTACCAAATTTTATTAAATTTTGAATTTTAAGTTATTCTAAACCACAAATAACTCCCTTATAGAAGTTATATTTATATTACACTTATTGTTAGTAGGTATAGGTATATCTTTCAAACAAGGTATAACATGTTTTTGCTTTTTTTAAATCAATACAAACAATTCATTTCCAATGTGGATGATAGTGTTTACACGGAAAAAGATTGGTGTGAAAATCGAGATTTCTTCAAGTCCAATCATCCCCTTCTGTTTCCATGGCGGTGAACACTGATTTTATTTACAAGCCGAGTAGAAAATTGAAATCCACCCCAACGACTAACTAAAACCCCTTATCCCAGTCTATTCTTTCTTGATGCGTCCTATCCACCACCTCTGTTCATATATCGGGATGCTTTCCCTTGTATAACTTATTAATAAATACAGGATGTCTATAAAGAAAATTGGCTTGAAATAAACAAAAAGAAAGTGTGATAAAAACAATTTGTATGTTTAAAAATTCAAAAATATTACAGGTAATTGAAAGAGAAATTTAGAAGAAATTTGAAAAAAATTGTTACAATTGTTTTGTTGCTTTTACTCTTGAGTTATTTCACCCTCACCCTGTGAATGCTTGGAAAATCAATTGTTCTGATTTCCCAGAACAATTCAAATTTTCAACCATTTCCTTTTTCCAATAACAAAGAAGAAGCTGATAAAAATTTATAAAATCTCGTGATTTTTTGATAAATTCCCTTTTTATATTGTCTCTCGTCTTTCGTCTTTTATTTCGCATGTATGTATGTCGATATGTGACGACATATTGGACATTTGTGGTAACATTGCGACCATTTCACTAACAAATTTACGATTTACGCCGTTCCAATAAATTACAATGTCCATTTTATTATCACATACATGCCATAGAGGCACTACAGCACACTTGATGATGACGGCAACCATACAAATATGGTGCGAAACATGGCACTTTTGTGCACACATAATACGCTATATGCCTCTCTCCTATATATAATGTATGTTGTAGCGCTTGTGACTTTTTCCACCGTTTGCAATTTACACGTGTAAATAAATGTGTAATACAACCACAACAGATCCGAACCCTCCTCGTCCACATTATCCCTCATCATCCTGTCTCACTCATCCCTCTGCTTTGCAACACGTTGATAGATTCAAATCAATTTTATGAAATCGCCGCCACGATCAGAGGCCATGCCGAGCGTTGCCATTTATAGATAGGGCTAATTGCATCTGTGGCTACAGTGCAGAGGGTACAAACACATTAAAATAAGGATTCTCGATCGATTTAAACGTTTTTTAATGCATCGTTTCGAAAAAATACAATCAGACTTTTATTTCGTTCGTATACATTTATCTTAACAAATGTGACAATTTCGCGGTAAAATGTCAAAGTATCTATAGGTAAACTTGCGTAAAAATCTTCTTCTATAGAAAACCTCCTATTTCAGAAACTAATTTTTACACGTTTAAAAGGTAAATAGAAAAAAGAAATTAAAACCGTCACATAAACAGTGTCCAAGTTAGAATTTTAAATGTCACATTAATACGATGGAGAATAACAAATTTTTATCTGCATTTCTCGTTAGTTGATACATTAAGCTTTAAGTTTCTTCTTATGGAAATTTGATTGTTGCATTACCTACGTTAACAACGTTTTTCTTTTCTTCGTGTTAAGTGAATGTGCTAAAATTTATAGCACTGTGATGTTCTTATTTGTTGTTAAGATT
The DNA here is from genome assembly GCA_958496155.1 of Sisyra nigra. Classification (NCBI taxonomy): domain Eukaryota; kingdom Metazoa; phylum Arthropoda; class Insecta; order Neuroptera; family Sisyridae; genus Sisyra; species Sisyra nigra. Next base: position 31,226,429 of record OY292316.1, on the reverse strand, counting down.
TGTATCTTATAGATTTGTTCCATCCATTGTTATATTTAGTTAGACGTGAGAAGAAAACGAATAAATATCGGAAAACTAGCTGATATTTCGCAATTATTAAAAAAAAAAATAAAAAAAAAATAAATATTTAATTTGTTGCTTATCTGAAATATTAGCTTTCAACTTATCTAAAAAATAACGTACTTATCTATTTGATATTTTATTGAAATTTAATCAAAATTTAATTAGCACCTTATTTAGTTATCTGTATTTTAAAGTGCTTGTACATTTTATGTATAGATACTGCAGTCTATATAGTTTTTTTAGTTCAATATTTTTTTCTGTTTAGGTAAAGATAATTGATGATACATCTACTTTAGGAAATTATTTCCGGATACTTTTAATGTAATTTCTTTCTCTCCCTAATTCATCAGTTTTCTATTAATTTTCTCCCGGAAAATATATCAAAAGTCTTAAATAAGGAAAAATCAATCAATCTCCTTTTTTATTTTAAAATATAAGGGATTTTGCCTAGTTATGTATACAAATATTCTTTCTGTTATTTTTTGTTATAATGTGTAACAATCGTTTATTATTTCATAATTTTTTTCTTTCCAAATACTTTTTTGATATCTATAAACTTTCCGGTTATTAATTTTATTGTAATAATGAAGTCTTATTTGTTTAACAAAGAATCGATTAGATAATATCTAAGTTGTGTTTCGCCTTCAAAAAGCAGATAGATGTAGATACATCAACAAATTTTTATTGCGAATCTCTTAAAAATAGGTACATAGGCACATATATTTAATATTTATACATGCGAAAATAAATAAAAAAATAAAGTTGTAAAAGATTAGCTATAGATAGTAGATAATAGTTTGTTTAACACGAGTTTGCTAAGCGTGGCAAAATACTGTATTATTTTCATTAAATTAATACATATTACTAATTAATTATTACAAGTGTAACTAATAAGCACGTTAGCACAACGTTTTTAAGTGTAATATCGTGTAAATCCTTTAAGTTCTTGTGTAATAAGTATCTACATACCTACTTAAACTTTTTTATAATTATGATAATTTTAAGTTGCTTTGACTTCTGAGTCATTTCAGGACTGGATGGTTTTTAGTACCTACGTATAAGTATAGGTAAGTTAGGCCCGTTAGTCAGAGATTTTTTGTAAAACGCATTTTTTTTATTCATAACCATCCCTTATCGAATTCTAGGGATTCCGGATCCAGTGAGGTTCTCTAATTTGGTAGGTTGGAAGATAGGTTACAGCTGAAACTTGAGAATACCAGGTGCGGCATATCGATTCTGTTTCCACAGTAAAGGTACCTAAACATATACCTAAATCCCTTATACTAAGTATAATAAGCAGAAATTATTTTGTCTGAAAGTTAAAATTCTAATGGACATTTAAAAAAAGTATTGAAGGAGTAAAGATTACGTGTTGTATTAATTTATTGTTTTTGTTTTATTTTCTACTGTAGCTGCTAAAAAGTCACACCACTATTCACACTAACGGCATTGAGAATAGGGGAGACCGGGGATGGTTGACTAACTTTTGACTTAACCTCGTATATCTCTGATGTTTAACTTAATATAACAAAAACAACAATTGATTCAGATTGAAGAACTATTCAGGTACCTAAAACACTAATCTTTAACCTAAATATTTATCATTATAATATTTATTTAGTCGACTTTCTAAACTCCTGACGCTTAGTCAACCTACCCCATACCCGGGGTAGGTTGACCAAAGCAGTAGTAAGTGTAAATAAAAAGGTTTATTATAAATAAAAACATTAAAATTTACTAAATGATAGAAACTTTTTATTTAATTATAAACAAGCTTAAATTTGAGATCTACAGTCATATCACGACTGTCTTAACACAGAGAATTTCTGTTGGTCAATTATATCGTAGTTCTAGGATCTTAAATATACTATTCAACGGGGATCGAATCTAGTACCACTTGACGCATGAAGTGGAGAGAGCAATTGCTCGAGCCATTGCGCCAATAGGTGGTCTTTGTACTTTTTGTTTCAACCTTAATTGTAATTTGAATTATTCTAATCTAATAAATCGCTAATCAAAGATCACATTGCTTTTATGAAAGTGTTATTACATACATTAATATACATAGGTTTGCTTTTCTAGGATATCTTTTGGTACATCATCCTTTTCAGATTTTCTTTTGAACGTCCTCATTTTCTGTAAAAATACAATTGTATTTTAAAATGTGAGAGAAGACCATAATAGTGTTTACATTGATGATGTACATTAACCATTAGCCCCCACAATTCTTCAAAATTAGTATAAAACGTTATACTTATTTTAAAGGGGTTGATTGACTAATAAGTCTACCTACCCCGAACAAAATTTGTCAACTAAGCCCTGAAGCCATTTTGAATTTAAGCTGCGTATCGTATTCAAACTATGGCACTAACATGGAAAAAATACTGTGTAATACCCCGAGTCGAAATTTTAGACCTCTTTTGGCCCTAAAAAGGATCTTTTACCCTCTTTTGAACCTACAAAAAATAAAATGAACCTCTTCTGAACCTCCAAAAAGTAAAATGAACCTCATCTAGACCTAAACGATATTCCATCGTCTTCATTATAACCTACATAAAATTTTTATTATATTTTGTGAACATATCGTCTCGTCCTAAAAAAAGGTTTATGATCATAAAACATAAAGTATGGTTGTAAATTTCCTTTTTTTTACAATACCTATTGCAAATATTATTTACTAATAACCCAAATTTTTGATCTCTCTCTTTCCTATACTTAGATGCTTAGTATAATATTGTGTATTCTTGTATCCATTACTTCTTGAACCTCTAATAGCCCAGATTTTGAGGTTGAAAAGAGGTCTAAAATTTCGACTCGGGATAGAATACAGCTATCATATTTATATTTGGCATAACAACAACATTGTTTCCAACAGATCCATAGGCACAATAACAAAAAAGTACGAACAAAAAAAAAATTACTTAAGAGTAAAAAGAGAGACCAAAAATACAATATGTGATGCCACTCAAGAACGCTGCGTGACTGCAGCAGCTCACTTCACACAAGTAAGCGGGTCGCGGTGAGGCATCGTCGCTCCTAATTTGTTGATGAAAAACAATTGATGATGGCGAGTTATTGTCGCTTAGTCTACCTGCCCCTATATCCAACCATCCCCGGTCTCCCCTACTGCTACAAAGCGACCGGTAGGTAGATTATAGATACAACTATTCTTCAGGTTATACAGTAGGTTTAGAATTCAGCGTAAAATGCAGTACCTATAGCACAGTTTTCGAAAATTTATCTTTTTCTAATAAAAGTAGCTAGGTCTTAACCCTAGGATTTTTTATTCGAAAGTTTTGTTTGTCCTTTGACCTTTGGGTACCATTTCAAGAAATACTTAGGTATACAGGTGGTAGATAATCTGACTCTAGTCCTTTTTTTATACATACAAGTTTTGAAAAAAACTTCCCTATATCTCAGAGAATTATGTAGGGAATTAGTATTGATCATTGATTGTTTTTATACTCTATATACATATGTTCAAAAAATTAACTAAAAAAATTAATGAGTAGAGGTAGCTAGCTTGCAGAAAATAATAAGTAACCTACTTATATATTTCACTAAATTTATGTTCATTAAAGAGTCGTTTTTGTTAAAGATATTACAAAACTAAAAGCCATACGAAATAAACAGAGAAACAATTTCAGATCTAAAAATAATCTAAGAATAATTTCAAATAGATTTAATATCTTATAACTAAAGCGATACACACACACACAGATACACACTTATATATGTACAGATGCTCCAAACTTGTTTAATTTGGCCGAACTAATGGCTTGTATTATATATTTGACATGAGAACAATGGCGTATCTAAACAAAACTAAATGACCGACGAACAACAACAACAAAAACAACAATACCGAGATTAACAACAATAATAACGACAAGTGTTTCACACACACTAACATTCGAATACGAGAACCTATATTGCTGTATGCTTATAGATACATATATGTACCTACCTATAAGTATAGAGTCCATACAGACGTATTACGTATAAAGGTAGGTACATATAACAAAGCAACACATTACTTTATGTAGGTACGTGTATTTATTTGTTCGCATTCTCCATCTTATGGGACTCGAACTCTGAAATGAGGACAAAAAAATCAATTGTACAAAAAATTAAACAATAACTAACAATATATTTTTAATTCGTGGTAGATAGATAAGTAGATGTAGGTAATACCTACCTAATACAATAAGATGTAAGAACTGATATAAACTTAAATAAGTAAAGATGAAAATCATCATTTTAGATGTAGGTACCTGGTACCTACCCACTTAACTTTGGCGATAAGCAATCAGTATAAAATTTTCTTTTTTAATTTTATCTTTTCAATTAAATACCTATCTATACCTACCTACCTATAGGTGCCTACCTGATATAGATATTATGTTTAGTGTCAACAAGAATAAATTTGCCAAAATACAACCCAGTAAGTAAGTGCCTAATTACATGAATAAATAATAACAATCAAGATATAGTTAAAAGCAGGTGAGTACTATTATTTATCAATTCCTATATCTATAACTTATCTACTTGCATATTATATCAACCAACCGTGTTTATATAATTTCTCTATCTATTCAAAATAGCGGTTGAATGTTAGTACTTTAAATATTATCTAAAAACGCTTCTTCAATAGGTAGTGTCTTGAATAATTTACCAACTTGAAGATAATAATTTTATTTTCTCACTTCGCTTCTATTTCGTTTCTTTTATTCGAGAAGAATAGAAATTAATGCGGAGTTAAGCGACTATCAAACGGACAAACGTGTAAATTATACGCTTGCTTTCCAAAGTGGCTTTATCTGATTGAATATGTGTATTTATAAGACAATCAACTTAATACATATCTCCGTAGAATGGGTAATAGTAAAATGGAAAATGGACTGTATATGAATAGTAGATATCTAACAATTTGCCATATAGGTGTAGATATTTTCTATGCGTATACCTGATATGCATAACTTTGTCTTTATGTTTTTTTATAAATAAAAATTTCAATTGTCATATTTCAATGAATGGTTAAAATAAACGTGATTATTTGTTAGAAAACCGTTTGTTTCATTCAAGACGTCATAATCATCGTTTGTTTAAAGAAATTTTCTATCTAGGTAGATTTATTGGAAGCTAGTTTTGATTTACCGCACATACATAGGTAGGGGAAGTAAGCCCAAAACCGGTAAGTAGCCTTACGCTCCTGTATGAAACATCAGCATTTTGTGCGCGTGCGCGGAGAATTGTCACTAAGTACAGTTCCTTTTTTAACTTCGCGTTTAGCTTACTCGTTTTTGGATCACTTCCCCTACCTACGTTGTATTTTATGAGTGAAATGAAGTAGGTATCGTAATCTAGGCAACAAAATAGGGTACTTAATTGAATTTAAATGTAGGTAGGTACACTGTTAAAAATTTTGTGCTGAAAATTCAGAAAAAAAGTAAAAGAACTAAACAGTAAAACGTTTTTCATCATAATTTATTCTGCATAAAAATCAGAATATATTTTAGTCTATTCTTCATAATACCCTTATAAAAAATTAGCCAATATTTTATATTATATTATATTATATATTTATATTATATTTTGACAGCAGCAGAGTAGTTGGCTAATTGTTGGTTCCTTCTTTTTTTAGCGTTGCTGTTTATTTTTCCGATCAGATTTATATCCAGCGACACACTGCAACTTGTACAAAACAATTACTAGCATAATTTCCTCCTGAAATTTTAGAATATTTTTAAAAATGTAGATAGGTAGGTACCTACTACCTATATATAAATGTACCTACTTATAGATAGGTATACCTATATCTCTTGAAGATACCTAGGTAGGTAGATACGACCTAGATAATAATTTCCTTCAACTAATGCTTATTAAAAAATATTTAAAAAATCATTTAAGTAGATAAGTATTCCAAACTTTATTCTAATGACTCTTATCTATAGGTAGGTAGATATATGAAAGCGAATTAAAGTTGTTTTTATTTATATTTTATGGCTTTTTTAATCATTGCAACAAAATCATCAGTCGCCTTCTTGATTTTTTTCGGTTTTATTAATAATAATGGCTGACGCTGTAAAAACTTAATCGCTGCAGTCTGCAACTATCAGCGACTATAAAATGCAACCTGCAACTGTATATTACTTGCACCACTGTTTGAAAATGAGTACTTAAAGCTTGTTTTTAATGACTAAATCAAACTTTTATAACGTATCCACCTCAGTAAATTTACAGTAAAATAAAACATATTCTTCTACACCAATATACCTATACCTACAATGTAGTTTTCCACTATAATTACATTTGCTTTTATCATTACCTACCTACTATAGGTATATCATATACACTGCCGGCCAAAAGTTTGAGACCAGTTGTAATATATTTATGCTATCACTTATTGTATTCAAAGTTTCGGTAATAAAATAAAAATTGTTGTCCATACATATTCTTAAATTACTGATGAACATCTAAAGAGACTTTTGTAGGTATGTTTCTCAGGTACAAATAGAATTAATGGGTTCTGTTTAAAAACATCCAAGACCGCAGGGTGTCTGGCCAGTGGAAGGGTCATCATTATATTTAAAGTAGCTCCGTATTAATTGTTCTTTAATTCTATTCTTCTTTAATTTTGCACTGGCTATTCTTTGTTATTATTTAGACTTTCTAAAACAGGTTATTTTAAATTTTTTTTTTAAGTTATGTACCATTTTGTACGAATAATTTAATTTAGTCTTAACTTGGGGTTTCTATAGTTAAAACGTTTTAAAAATGGGAAAAGTACGAGAAATAAATATCGAAACTCGATCTGCCATTGTTACTTTACATAATGAAGGCAAATCCGAACGTGAAATTGCGTCTCAACTTAAACTTTCGAAGACTTGTATTCATCGCACAATTATTCGGTTTAAGGAAACGGGTAGTTTTCAAGATTTTCCACGTTCAGGAAGACCGAGAGCTACTACTTCTAGTGAGGATCAGTTTATCGTTATTACCAGCAAAAGGAATAGACGCTTAACAGCACCAAAAATTCGTGCTGAAGTGAACAAATCTTTAAATAAACCAGTTTCGCTTACCACAGTGAAAAGACGGTTGAGGAACGCTAAACTGTTTGGTCGTGTTGCCGTTCGGAAACCTTTACTAAGGCCGCAAAATAAGAAAAAAAGGATGCAGTGAGCCCTATTCCATCGAGATTGGACAGAAGATCATTTTAAAAAAGTTCTTTGGACTGATGAGTCAAAATTCCAAGTATTTGGCTCAAATCGACGAATTTACGTTTGGCGTAGCACCGAAGAAAAGATGTTAACAGATTGGGTAGTGCCAACTGTTAAGCACGGTGGTGGTTCAATAATGGTCTGGGGTTGTTTCTCAGGCCATGGAATTGGAAATTTGGTTAAAATTGATGGAATTTTGAAGAAAGAGGAATATAAAGCAATTCTCGAAAAAAATGCTGTACCATCAGGCTTAAGTTTAATTGGCAATGGGTTCATTTTCCAGCAAAATAACGATCCAAAGCATACTTCCAAGCTATGTAAAAATTATTTATTACAAAAAGAAGCAGAAGGAGTTTTAAAAATCATGAAATGGCCACCGCAAAGTCCGGATCTCAATCCAATCGAGCTTTTGTGGGACGAGCTTGATAGGAATGTCCGAGAGGAGTGTCCCTCTTCACTTGCAGACTTGTGGAGACTACTACAAGAAAGCTGGAACAAAATTTCTCAAGAAACCATAAATAAATTAATAAGTAGAATGCCGAGGCTAGTAGAAAAAGTAATAAAGTGCAAGGGAGGATTTTTTGATGAAAAAACAGTTTGAGTAATTAGTTCATTTTTTTTTTATAGAATAATTTTATATGTTTATTTTCTATACTAAGTATGTTTAAAGGTTATAACTATAATATTAATAAACATTTTTACTGTATTTGTCTTTGAATTTTTAAAAATATTTCCTTTTTTTGGCTTAAATCTATATGGTCTCAAACTTTTGGCCGGCAGTGTAAGTAACGATATTATATTTCTTCAAAGTCTTGCATTTTATTTTAAATATCTATAAAGTAGATATTTAGAACTAGCAAAAAATCAACCAACTAAAAAAAATAAAATTAAGTTATAAATGGTCAACCGGTCAAAATAACATAATTTTCTTGTCGAAAAAAATTAATTATGTATACTTAAACCTAATTGTAATTGTAAATGATAAATGACTAAAAATCAAAACCAATGATGTCATACTTAATTTTTATTTATAAATAAAATAACGACTTAATTAATTTTTTCAGTGTTTAAACCTACATTTTTTTTAACAAATTCATTGAACTTGTCTTATGACGACACATCTTTAGATACCTACAGATATTTTGAATTTTCTTCTTCCAATATACTTATTCGAAGTATAGAAAGAAAATTCCACGTTCTCTTTTCAACGTCTCATATAGGTATATGAAATGAAACACGTCGTTTTATTTACCAATACGTTTAAATTAACAAATATTTTTTCAGAGGCTTTTGTTGAGACGATCGAAAATGATAGCTTGTTTGCCTTTTTCATATTATGGTAAAAAATTATACTTATTAAAAAAACCTGCTCAAATATACCCCTTGCCTCTCACATCATTGATAATTTATCTCTTTGAATTAATTGATTAATTATTCAGAAATACCTCTGACTAGAATCAAGGTAGAGTAAGTGAAAAAAATTTACGTCTCAAATCGTATTTAAAATATTTTTATATCAAAATCAATAGGTTTCTATAATGATAATAATAATACAAAACCACGCCCCGAACGACACGAAAAACAAACACATTTATATCTCAATTTCCAGATAAAATCCCCTCTCGGCACAGTCGAACCAATCGACGCTCGTGCTTCCCCACTATTTACTCGACCCGATTGGTCGATAAAAATAATAAAGTCGACTACACGTTTCGGATTTAGAGATTGTTGGTGTGTGTGGATTTTATATAATGGAGCAAAAGATAGACATAGATGGATAGAGCGGTTATTTTTTTCAAAGAATTCTATAGATGGCGTTAGTGGGTCTTTTACCTGTGGTCAAAAGTAAAAAATAAATTTCAATTATAATTTTACCGATTTAAGAAATTTATCAACAATATTTTATATTCTTCATACTAAAATTAACTTATGCTGAAATAGAAGGTACATGTTCCAGATACTGTAATTGAATCTGTTATAAAATCAAACAAAACAGTCGATAATGTAATGTTAGTGCGCATGACAGTAAGAGATATATGCAGTGAGTATTTGTGAGATAAAGAGCGTAAGTTAAGTAAGTGGGTGGAGCTTGGCTAACAAGTCAGGTTCGTACTAATAAAGATCACATAGTTTGAGCACTTACTTTCAGTGTCACGTCAACTCTTGACAAGCGAAATTCTCATACACAGACAAGTGGACATATTTATATAAGATATACACAGATAAATTCTCATACACACACATACACATTCAATTGGAGTGTACACCTAATCGGTGTATCATCCGTTTGTAACCATACTTTTTATTTTCGTCCTTTTCTCCAATTGCTATTTTTAAATTACATCATCGATCAAGTGTGCTCTAGAGTTTAGTGCATTTGTTGTGTTTTTAACGGCAAAAAACACGTGCAAACTTTGGACGAACTCAAAAACAATGCAGTGCTGATTCTTACAAGTGGGAATTAAAAGAATTTTGTGACATTATTAGTGAAAATTTTTTGAGTGGTTTTCCCCTAATTAACGATGGCTTTAGAAGACCGATTTAGTCCAAGCACAGCTAATAGTCCTGGACCGAATCCGAACGATTCTTCTCGACCCGATTGTGAACGAACCCCACCGTACACCTGTCCAACGACAATTAGACACCATCGAAACACTTCGATGGAATCAGACGAAAATCGAAAAAGTCCTTATTCAGACAATGGCAATGAGAGTTCCAACGACGAATGTTACAGTCCTAAAGAAAATTCTACATCGACATATTTTTCTTCATCCCATCCAAACACACCTCCCATGGCTGAAAATTCGAATTTTTCGAAACCAAATTCAGATCGTGACTCACCAAACACGTCCGAGTCATCATCTCTTCGATTTTCAATTCATAATATCTTACAACCAAATTTTGGCAAGAGAGCCTTACTTACGAAAATCGTTAAAACTGAAACAGCCTCACCGCCAAAAATTCTTTATAAGCCATATGAAAATTTGACCTCGGACGAGGTGAAAAAACCATTAGCACCTCTTGGAAGCTTATGTCAGACAGTTTCCCAGATTGGAAAACCCACTCAAAGCTACCAACCTTTAATGTCACCGACCAGCTCCAAATGCAGTTTCACCCGCGACACAGTCAGTCCAGCCAAAAGCACGATTTCAACGATCTCAAACGAGTCGATCGGATCTTCAACAGGATCGACCAATACAACGACCAGCCTCGATCCAAAAACACCCACTCTATGGCCAGCCTGGGTGTTCTGCACGCGCTATAGCGACCGTCCTAGTTCAGGTATTTTTTTCGCAATATCTATTTACATTCACCCTTAACAACATTGTCACCCCTAAATCACTATTCAAAATGTAATTAAAACCAATAATCGTCCACTACCACCCCTTGTTCTCTTCAAATATAAATATTTCACATGAGGGCGTTATTTGTATTGTAATAAATGTAACTCGTAAATTTATGCAATATATACATTTATAGGGTGGCAAACTTTCCAAGAACACCCAGAGAGATGAGGGATGGCGATCCCATTTTCTATTGTTTATACGTATGTCGACACAAAACTATTAAAAGACCGCTAACAACCCTCTAATAGTGATATAAATACTCCACTAATGTAGCCACACAATTGTCCTAATTTACATTCTTCGCCCTCGTTCTATCCCATTGACGATTGCGATGAAAATCCAGACATAGAGGACGCAATCGAGAGTCTCTAACCCGGGCTAAGTGCCAGAAACATTCAAAATTAAAGTTGGAGTAGCGAAGCGAGAATATAGAAGTTATTTGTTGGGGTTATTTATCTAACATATATAACTACACAAACTTATGTTTTGAAATAGAGACAAAGATAATGATTTTAATTTACGTAGACTAAATTTCTCGATACAATTATATACAAACTATAAATTACATTTACATTTTAACCAATTTAAAACTTTTCATTTTGAAGGCCAAAGCTTTTGACAGCTATAAAACAATCTTTACTTCTCAAATCATTTTATGTCTCTTGCCTTAATTGAGGTGCCTATATATACTATGAAGGTAAGATATCTCAAAATAAAATTAATGATTTCGTAACCATAACAGATATAGATCTATTGATCATTGAATTTGTTAAGTGCCTACCTAGTTCAAAGTTGATTAAATTGCAATACTTTTATCGAGGATAAATGAGTCTTATGATTAGCTTTGGCCCCATCGAGCTTTCTAAGAGCTTTTGTTTGTTATCAAAGCTTGTGAGTTTTTTTGACTGGCTATATTAACAGTATTTGATGAAGTTATAATTTGGTGGCGACACATCGTATGACATGCTGAAATTAGCACGTGTTTTTACTCATTTATCCATCCACATCCTTGCTAAAAATATCTTTATGTATCTATAAAGAACATTTTTTTCAAAAATTCAACCTCAAATAGTTAAAACAAAGAGGGAGTAAAATATTTTTCATATTTTTTGAGTTTAATTTCTTAACTTAAGAGGAGCCCTCCATCGGGAGCAATCTTCATAATGCCAAACCCCCGTCATCATATTGGATTATAGGACTCAGATCCTGATGGCCAATTTAGAAGGAGAAAAGAAAAAAATATTCTTAACTATTTGCTTCCTCAATTTTTATTTTAGCAGTATTGTTATTCCAGTATCTGTAAATCTTTAATAGCAATATTATCTTATATATCTCTTTTTTAAGACACCCCTAGCTTATTTAAAACTGGGACAGAATAACCTTTCATACTAGGTATATCCAGGGCTTATATACCAAGGAAATTGCAAGTATTAATTGCTTTTCATAGGAGTTCTCCACAAAGCTTTTTTCATACTTTCTTAAAACGAAATAGTGACTTTAGTGACTATTCATTATGTTTGCAGTGCAGAGTACACCACTAAATTCAAATAGTGGTATACTTTTCACTACAAAATAGTGAAAAGTCACTATTTGGTATTCGAAAGTCACTATTTCGATTTAAGAGAGTAGGTACTTATAGCTATCTATGTAGAGATACAAATGCCATATTTCCTATACACTTTGTTCAACTTTCATCACATCAATGAACCATCATTTTTAACTCAAACATGATAGAAATTAAGCCTCTGATTAGTTTTATTTTTTATTTGATTTATTAAATTGATTTAATCTTACGCCCTCTTGATTAGCGCTGCCCAAAAATATGAACTATATTACTTTCAATTAAAAAAATTAAAACTAGTTCTAATTAAATCGATCACATTTGTTAGTATATTGACAATATTTTCTAGCTACTTCACTTCATCATATACAGAAATTATCAGAAGCTATTAAGAGTTGTGTATTTTGGTTCGTTTGAACTGAAACCAGAGAAATGTGAATAAATCATTTTCATGAGATCTTGTTAGAGACTCTTCTGAACTGATTAACACAGAAGTCGTAAATAATCGGATTCACTAACGTTATTTAATTTTATTTATGATTAGTTAAGTTACATTACATGCATATGCGACATGAAAGAAATGTTTTAAGTGCGTCAAGTAGGTATTTGGGGGACAGTCGAGGGGAACTTAGTGCAGTATATTTATGAGGTTTGAATTTATTATTAAATTATAAGGGTATAACTCTTAGTAGCCTGCTGTGAATTTTTCATTATTAATAAATACTTACTTAATTTTTTATCGTGCTTCTTTTATATTTCCTATATGTGAAATGTATATGAAATGAAAAAAAAACTTTTAATGCGAAATTCTTTTGAAAAAAGATGCCTTAAGAGGACTTTGATTTATTTCAGAAATGCTACTTTTCTTCTTAATTAAGAAAAAACATGTTTTATTAACGCTTTTTAGTGAATAATTTACCTGTAGATAGTATAATTATTTTTGAATTCCAAAAGCTTATAAAAAGCTTTGATTTTAGTGTATTAAAAATTGTAATTATTTTCCTAGACATGGTAATTATAATACCTATATTCGTTTTGTAGCTACAAATTTTTATGAATTACTATAATAACTATGAAAAATTGTTAAGTTAAATGTGTTGTTTTTACCAATTTATTGATTAATATTTTTTGAGTTTGGATTAACAATTTTAGATATCTTTTAATTTTAATTAGTTATAGAAATAAAACAATGAAGAAAAAATTGTTGAACAAGCTACTCTTTAACCATTTGGACTAATATAGGCATTTTAATTTAAAATGAATCTAAATCAAACTGTTCAATTTCCATAACTATTAAACTTATACCACCCCTCTACATCTTATTCATACAACAAGATTAAACTCTAATATTATTTGAATAAAAAATTTTCATTTTTATTAATTTGATTCGAAAAAATTGCTTTTCATCATGCGATTTACATTATTATAGTAAATGAGTCGAAAATTATTTTCATTATTGAAATAAACAAGAGCACGTTTCTCAAGTTGTAAAAAGCCAAAAAAAAATCTTCTATTCTTCTTATATTTTTTTTTGAAAATGGAAAATACTTGTTGTTTTTTAAGTAGCGACATAAAAATTTTCAATTGATTCATTCAATCCAATTCAATCGCGCATTTCAATTGAACGGCTTTATCATGAAATAATTTTCTGTTCAAAGTCTCACGTGATTGGGTTTAAAATCAATAAATCTATTTGCAATTACAGTTTCCGAAGCGATTTATTGAATTATCACAGCGGGTGCTGGGTTTTTTTGTTTATTTGAATTTTAATTCAAAAAGAAATTTGAAACGGTTTATTGGAAAAATCCAACTTCAAAAAGAATATTTTGCACTTGTACCTACTATAGATACCAAACTTTGCCTATCAGAAAATTTATATTTTCATCTCTTTCTGTGTTGTCTGTTAGTGTAGTTTTTTAAAGTTGTTTTATTCCGTTTCTTTTATTCAATTTCATGGAAATAATCGTGAGATTATAATCTAAAGAAAACCAATGATAAAATTAATTATAATATAATTATTTAAATTTTTCATTCAGTTTGCTCACAAATCATCACCTTATCAAAAGCATCAGAAAAAATATAAATATACATTAAATACATATTTATAATTGAGATGTCCCTACTTTAAAATTCAAAAATTTTATTTTGTTATAGGTATTATAAATTAAATATAATTAATTAAAAGGAATACTTCCTGTTAATTGTATAATATATAAATAAAAGTACTTTCCATATATAAATTACAAACTGCATACTTTTGTAGGTCTTTTATTATATGAAAAGCAGATCAGGATATTTTTTTAATTCTAAAAAGCTAAAAAATGTATTAAGTATTACAAAATTGAAAATTATCAAGGGGTAGGTACCTACCATAAAAATGGTACCCTCTGTTTATATCCAATGTAATTTACAACTAAGCTATATTTAGTTATAAGCATTGAAGCAATATATAAATTTTTCCAAATTTTGAATTAAAGTAGTCCAAAAATGAAACCACTTGTTTATAAATAACCAAACATTCACTTTACTTGGTTTGATTTTTAAACTACTTGATTTGAGTTTCAAGCCATTTGAGTTAAATGTAACTTAAAATCAGCTCAAAGTAAAGTCAAATGTCAATACCTATTTAAATATAAATTCAAACATTGAATTTGCAAGTTATTTTATTTCATGAAGTTAAAATGTTAACCTCAATTCATTCCACAACTGCCAAATTACTTCCCTTGATGAATCCCCTAAAAATGACTTAAATATTTTATGGAACTCTCTCTAAAAGTTTTCTATTTATATCTCTACTTACATATTAATATTACAAAAATTTGTTTTGGTTATATTACCTACCTATATCCCTACAGTTAAGAGTCAACGAAGTGTTTTGACATGAAAAATTAAAAAAAAAATTAGCCGTAAGGGAATGATATGAATAATTAAGAATGAAGATTGAATTGTAATCGAAAATCTTCAATAGTGATCTAACAAACGATAGTTAATGAAAATTCATTAATTTGAGCGATAAAAAGAAAGGTCTAGTATTGTACCCCAACTTAAGGGCTAATATTTGTTAGTTAAATATAAATAAATGAAAAACGAAACGATTTTCCTGTAAAAAATAACGAATAAATGACGAACAAATATAGGTAGGTACCTAATTCGAAATGAAAAGAGAAAAAAATAAATTCACGGGGGTACCTACCTTCAAGCACCCTTTATATTGTATAGATACAATATATATACCTACTATAGATACAGAGGTATTAGGTTTGTTCTCACAGTAGTTCAAATTCATGAATTTAAACTGCTGTGAGAACAAACCTATTATGTTTAATAATTTAATAGATTTTTTTTACACTAAATTTAACCATCAAAGGACTTGTGAACGAAATACTTACTTATAAAGGAGTTTACATTAATTCGTTAAACTAAAAAAGCTCAGAAATAAATCAAACTTTAACACCACCTATTAGCGCTGTGGTTAGAGCACTTGCTCTCTCCGCTTCATGCGTCAAGTAGTACAGAGATCGATCCCCGTTGAATCCTAGAATTAAGATCATAGACCTATAAGAAATAATTGACCAACAGAAATTCTCTGTGTTTAGACAGTCGTGATATGACCGTAGACTAAGTTTACACATAGGTAGGTATAGTTTAATTATAATATCATTGTAAAAATAAGATAAAATTTGTACAATGCATGACTTTTGAAAGTGTGTAGATTTTTCAAAAGTTTCCTGACGAATTTTTAAAGGTGATTTTACCTTTTAAGTAATGGTAGTATATGGCTTTATATCATTATTCGAATAACTATATTTTAAATTTTTATATATTAAATATTTTAAAATTTTTTCAGTTTATTGCTTAGAATATGGTTTATTCAAAGTTTTATTTTGCTTGACGGCGTTAGCCAAAAGTACTCATATATAAAAATAAAACACGTTACTGAGTACCTATATTTGAATCTAATTGATGTATTTGTGTGCTTGGAAAATTAGCCCTCGTAAATGACAAAACAAATTGATATTCACATAATAAAAATAAGCATTTAAAGTACGAAAAAGACTGTAAAACAACGAGTGACATCTAAATCAGAAAAAAAATCATATACAAACAAAGAGAATGACAGTAACAAGCGGCGAAAAAAATAAATTACACAAATGAAAACAGTTTTACAATTGCACTGTTTGTCTTTCTCGCATGATTTTTTTCCGCAAACCATGTCATAAACGACATTATGACAATAAATATAAATTAAATTTCAATACAGAATTGTTCTGTGGATGGCGGCGACAAGCAAAGGTAAAACGAGATAATATTTTATCGACCGAAAAGAACATGAAGAGGACGAGGTATACGTGAAGACGTGTCAACTTTATAATATAGATTTGGAAAAAATTACACGAACGACAAGAAAATTTGCCAGAGCTGAACGTGAGCAAATGAGATGGAGGCAAAAGCGATGCAATCTGTAAATGCATTAATTTACACCTACGAGCAAACCAGTGCAAGCAGCGCACGCCTATCATAGAAAATGACTTGTTCATTTTAAACTTCATACATGCAATCCTCTATTTAACACTTGCATATAAAATGCATTTAATAATGTAGACGCGCAAACTGGACTCAATCATTATAACGATGATGATGATAATGACGATAATAATATGCAATGATTATCGGGGCATTTAATTATAAATGATTTAATAGTTTTGTTGCATTTATGTAACGTTTTCACATTTCTCAACTTAGAAAAATAATTAGAGAAATATTATTGTCGATAATCTTAGAAACGGAAATATTTAAAAAATCATTATTATTGTTTATTAAATATTAAAGTGGGTTGAAACAATACTAAAAAAAAGGAACAATAGTCAATCTTTCATCCCTCATAGTTTGTAAACTAGTAAATATTTGTAATTGTTTTGGTTAACAAATTAATGTTTTTATTACTGTTAATTATCGTTTAAACACCTCAGAAGAGCGTAGCTATATAATATAACAATCAAGTTGGTACATAATTTGCATGTGAATAGGAAGTTTACAAGACAACAAAAGTAAACAGTATTGAGTTAAAAAGCTCTCGTTTATAGATTCCAGTGGTTTTTTATCTAAGGTTTATCATACCTACTTATAATCTGATTTATGTAGATATATATAAAGTAACAGAGAAACTAAAGGCATGGTTTTTTTAAGTCATTTCCATCCAAAACTTGAAATCGCCTTATTGGTAATGGTAGGTAGCAAACTACTTTTTATATAGAAATTCCAACGTTTTTCTGTGCTTATGTAGTAAGTTCCACTAATCGACCAAAATGCTTATTAGGTACTACTATCCATGATTGAATGAGAATGAAGTTTTATTTTTGGTCATTGCGATAATTAATCTTAAGATACTAACTTGTATAATTCATCATGTTTATTATAATAAACAAGATATATCTTCTACACTCGACAGTCTTCTTCGATTAATATCTAGGTAAATACTTTGTTATTTTATTTGGATTCTCTCTCTTGGAAATCGTATAAACTTAAACCTTTTTACGTTTAGAAATTTAAGAAAAAAGAATGATTAAAATGTTGTACTTATATACACTTATATACAATTGTTGGGAATTATCAAGAGTTTCAACGAACGCATGCCAAAATAAAATAGTATTATTCTTTTTTTCTTTTGCTTTATTCATTGATACTACCTATATATATAGCTTAAAACTAAGTTACTTAACTATTAATTCTGATTTGTTTGTTGGGAAAAAGGACCTTAAAAACCCATCACTTTCAGTTTTATATATAAATTATTTTTCTGGTTTATGGTTATAAATTCTTGGAAACTTGAAAAAAACAAATAGGTAAATATAATAATATTCTAAGAGATAATTTAGTATTAAAATTCTAAAATATTTTGGAATCTTCTATGCCTTTTAACATTATTTTCATTATTATATGTCGCTATAAATTAATATAGGTATAATAGTTTTTATTTTATAAACGTTTTTGGTTATTGCTGTTACAACATCTTTAATTAAGGACAACTCTTGTTCCCTAAGCAGATCACCTCTTAGTATATTTTGAGTCTGTCTATATAGACAGCCTCAAAATACAAAAAGGATATGAAAAAATCAACAGCACATATTTGGTTTTGATTTAAAAATAGAAGTAATTTACATTTTTAATTGAAGGGTTTTTTTTTAATGGGAGTACAAATAAATTTTATGGAGTTACTTGTTTCACCAATCGATTATTAAATACTTATTACATTATTGAAAACATTAAATGTCAAAGCGTTAATGAAGCTCCTGCTTATTTAGAAAATGTATTCAATTACAAGGGCATCGAGGCAGAAGGATCGAGTAAAATCTGACCAAATCTCATCTTAAGGGAGAGAGTCAAAATATATTAAGTTACTTATGTTAACAATTTTATCATTTTTTAAAATTTATTGAGTAAATCTTACGTGAAGGATGGGGGAGGTTACCACATATCAACAAATCTTACCAAGGTGGAGGGGGTTTAAATAATAAAAAAATCCCCACGTAATTAATGGATAACCAATAGGTACAATTTTTGTGTGTCTTTTTTCGGAAATATGAGTAGCATTAGAATGGATTGAATGTTCTTAAGATGCAGTTTTCTTACATTTTACTATCTGTGATGGATTCTTAAATTAATTATGTAATGGATCATGAATCAATTTGTGCAGTGAACCATCTATATTAGAATTTCGAATCTCGAATAATCATCTGAAATTCTATAAGTACCTACGTAGGTACTAGGTACCTATTTATTATCTAATCTAAACTTGAAATTATCTTAGAGACTCGAGGAAGGTATTCTATATAAAAAGTTGGTAAATGAAGCAATAAAAATCTTCAAAATACTCTATAGGTATAAATTGTTGATATTCCCAAAGTTTTATTCAAATTTTGAAAAAATCATTTTCCTGCAACTGCCAAAATTATATCTTCAAACTTTTAACCGTATATAAGTACAAAGAAAATTGGCGTTCATTAAGTCAACGAAGTTCTAATAACCAAATCATCATATTTATTACAATTGCGGTAAACTTTCAATAGAAATTTATAGAAGAAACGTGCAGATTAAATGACTTTTGTTGAGCAATTTTGTAACTAAATACCAATGAGCGAGGGGATGATATATTATATAGAAAATCATAAAAGGAAAAGTGGATTTAAAAAGATGTTCATTAGTTCAACACGTTGCAGAAAAAGAAATCCTTTAGCGAAAATGCCTCAAAACCTTGTAAAATTATGCAAAAAGGTGAAATCAATATTGGATTTTTTAAGTTTTTTTTTTTCAATAAATATCGGATTATTTACTATCACTATAATTAAAATGCAAATATGCATGTTAATTAACACAGTGGCGATGAAGAGTAGAGTTTTGGTATTTGAAAAATCTATGACAATCTATTTCATGTATAGACTTAGAACATAACTTGAGTATATTAATGCTTTAACAGTCTAGTTTTCATAATAATGTCTAAGTAGTTTCTATTTTTATTTATTGACGTTATTAACGTAGTTATTAAGAAATAATTATTAAGATTTATGAATTTTCTTTGCTAAAAATTAATTCATATAGAAATGAATACTTTATTATCGTGTCTAACTTAATGATAGTTTCTTTAAACTCTTCAAAAATTTAAAACTCCAATGGAAAGTATACTGAAAGACGTTGTTTTATATTTAAAAGAAAAAGAGCATATCTCATAAAGTTTCGTGTCTTTCAGTTAAAGTTGTCTTAAAAAATGAATATTTAAAATATAATTGTTGTTAATTGTCAATGAATAATAAAATGTATACCAGGGGATGTGCAAGCTAGTAATTAGTCGTCTCTATTTAAAAACGAGGGCGGTTATCATTGTGGACAATATAATTGACTGATTACAGTAATTAGTTGAATTTTTAAAAACTAACGCTTTATATCACCATTTTCCATACTTTAATATTTTTGTCAAGAATAGAAATGAAAGAAATAGGTATGTAATTTACAATTTTTTTTCTAAATGCAAAAAAAAAAGTTTTAATGAAACGAATTTATTCACGAGAACACCTGTTTGGTTTCAAGAAAAAGGGTTGATGCGTTACGGAGATGTATATTCGCTTTTTTAGGGTATGGTGTCTATTTTTTATTTATAAACCCATAAGTCATATCTTTCATTCTAGTCCACTTTACTTTGTGTAGATGGAACTATAAGTGTAGAGGATCGAAGAATATAATGGTCCATTATGTGGAAGAGATGTTTCGTATTTGTATTTTCGTCGTATTCTTCTTAACATGCGATGTTGACGTTGAGGGTGTACGAGATTGGTGTTTGTTGAAAGGCCTATTTGTAATAGATAAATTTTTCGCCAGACCGAGTTTCTGATGGGGTTTGACAGACGTTAAGTGTGTTTTAAAAATCCGTTAACGATTGATTTGAGTGAATGTTAAGAGAAAAATTAATCAATCTTGAAGCTCATAATTCTTTTCGGTGCCGACTCAAAAATTACATACTCAGCTTCTTTTATCTTGTCTGGCTTACCTTTTTTGCCTTTTTTAAATAAATTACATGTAATTTCCCGTTGAAATTCTATCATTTTTCAAACATAAAAATAAATTACATGTCCATTAGGCCTCGTACAATTGTCACTGAAAAAATCTCTGCTAATCGGAAAAAAATTCGTAGTGACGGACGTAATTTTTCTTTTAGAATCTTTTAAATGAAAATTGTCGTCAAAATTTTTTATCTGATGGAATTAATCAATTCCTCTTTGGGCCACTTGGAAGTGGCTTCTGAAATGTGACGTCACAAACGTATTGGACGATAGAGAGAAGGCTTTTATTTACAACACGTGTCCCGCTCAAATCGGTCAGTTGTTATCGATCCAATTTTTTCGACATCCGTCCCGTTTTTCAGTTGATTTATCAACTAAATGACGTAGTTGATCATCTGATTTAACAGCCATTGTTTTTGGTAACGATCTGTTGACAGTATCGATTTTTCAACTTTGATCAAATTGTCTCAACTTTCAACGCAAACGAAAAAAAAGCATTTTGGATCGGTAGAGAAGAACGATAAAAATTATTCAGGTTGCGGTTACATTGAATACGAATTCGTACGAAATTTTATTCAAACGAATATTTACGAAAAGTTTAATTACAGTGATTGGCGATTGCGAATATTTGCAAATTACAAACGACTATTGGCTCAGTTATAATTTTTTTTCTACTCGCAATCAAAAAAAAAAATAAAAAAATAAATTACGTTCGATTTTGATGAAAATAAAATACATTATTTAAAAATGTATGGATTGATGCATACATCAATCACATGTGAAAAATCACATGGATTCGAAAGAGTTTTTTAACTGTACGGTTTTATTTTCATCTGGAACAGACCCTATATAAACACTCCTATTGGCTTCAATGTATTTGTATACTTCCGATGGATTCGTATTGTAGTATTTTATTCGATAGAAATTTGCAAAACTTTTAATAAGATAAACTGCTTTATTTATTTCTATTTGTCAATAAACAATTAATCACAAAAATCACTTTAGTTCAATTACTTTTAAAATCGCGTATCCATCGCGTAAGAATCAAAAACTTTAATTTATGAATCACTTGAATTCATTGAATGCATCAGTCGTTTGCTTATAGAAGTATATAGGCAGCCGAATTGTTTTCGTACATTTCAGAGACTTCGATTGCCGAACCTTTTAAATATTTCAGGGTCGTTAATTGTTGATTCACCATCAATATAACCACAATATTCGTACCCAAAATTGTATTCTTCTTCTTAATATCTATCTAATCGAATTCTAACCGCTAAAAATACAGTTTTCTTCCAGTCTGCTTATTATGTCAAAATACTAATCAATTTATGAGTTTACATTTAAACTAAAAATGTCATTCATTCATAACGATTTCTCAATTTTGAGATCTAAAAATTTGTAGTCACCCATGAAGTTTATTATATTATGTTATAAATAAAAAGTATTGTTGATTTTCTTTAGAAATTGAAATACAAAATGCTTTGATTTCAAATATTTTCTTATTGATAGGTAATACAAAAGAAAGTTGATTCATTTCAAATAGGAGTTAGAAAAAGAAAATAATATTGATTTCACTTTCTGAAATTATGATATCTTATTTGTTAAAAATTAAATAATAGGTATTTATATTGTTAATATTTTTTTTCTAGGTCCACGATCTCGTCGTATGAAGAAATCAAGCGACAGCGTTGCCGAGGAAAAACGGCCGCGCACAGCATTCAGCGGTGCCCAGTTAGCACGGCTAAAGCACGAATTCGCCGAAAATCGCTACTTAACAGAACGTCGACGCCAACAACTCAGTTCCGAGTTGGGGCTGAATGAAGCCCAGATCAAAATTTGGTTCCAAAATAAACGGGCCAAAATTAAAAAGTCGTCCGGGCAAAAAAATCCTCTCGCCCTACAACTAATGGCCCAAGGCCTCTACAACCATACAACCGTTCCTTTAACGAAAGAAGAAGAAGAGTTACAGGAGAAAATCAACAGCCAGCATCGGTAAATTTAAAACTCTCCTATCTCAATGACGCGTTACGAGTTTATTTACAAAAGAATTATTTTCTGACCAAACACATGTGGTAATTAAAGATGACATAGTTAGCATCGCTATTTGCTCAAATGCACTTGCTTTACTTATAGAATATTGTGAATGACGATTTATAATCCAGTTTTTTTTTTTTCATTTTTCCACAATGAAAAATATCAAATACTGCATTTCTTGATTAACACATTGCAATTCAAAAATGTAACCAAAAATTTTGGCATTCAACTAATTAAAAAAAATTGAGTTTCGTAGCAAATGATGCCTACTCAAAGTAAAATTTGGCATAATTTAATTTTAACGTTGATCATTTTACATTATAATAGAAAGTTTTGCATTGATGAAATAAACTAAACAATAAAAAGTGAGGGAAATTAATTACGATAAGATTATGATTCCGCTAAAATACCAACGATTAATTTGAGCAGCTGGTCAGATTATAAAGGTGGTCTTGCTGCAGATTGTACTTTATTTTTGTTTAAAATAATAGAGCATATCGCCTTTTTAGTATCTTTAATTGAAGAAGAGATTTAAAATGTTCTAATAGTTCAAAAGTTTAGATAAAACTGATGACGTTGAAGCCTCAACTGATGATAAGTACATAAATTATTATTTGAAATAAGTATATTAATATGTATCTATGTAATATGGCTACGTTTAAGGTAAAAGAATATATACTGACAGATTTGACGAGTCTTGACTCGAGGTTACGTAAAGTCAAATAATAAGCTTTGTTTAAATGAATGGAACTTGGAATTATGACTTTAAAATGAAATTATTTACAAAGTTTATATTTTTGATATTTCAATAATAACGTTTGGCTTAAGTTTGATTTGAATTCCAGTCAAATTTATGTCAAGTAGCCTGAAAATCAAGCCCAGAAATGAATCCCGTAGTGACATTATATTTTTCTTTTGAATTTCTTCATAACGATTTATCGATAGTCTTTTATCAATGTTTTATCATTTTTTGGTAGAGTTATCATCAACATCATCATCATTATAACAATATGCAAAAGTTTGTATGGCGACAGTAAGAAGACGGTTTGTATTAATGTTTTGTTAGATTTTCAATGCTATATTTGCGGCCCAGCGTTTTAAGTTACATTCTTACATGTGAGAAGTCTACGTTACGATACACGCAATCAATTTTTTAAAATTTTATTTGTACATTCGGTATTTTAAACTTACGGTCGTGAGTATTTCCCGAGAAGCTACTAGTAGTTATTAATTATAACAAAATGTAGATGTGTTTTTAAAAATTTTTTTTCTGAATAAGAAAAAATAGAATTGTTGTTAAACTTCAGCAAAACGTTTTTCAATACGCGTGTAATATACCTACTATAAAACTTAAGAAACTTCTAATTATATTATTTATTATTCTTAACAATTTTAAAAAGTGTCCATTTACTGGCGTAGCGGTTAGACCTATTAGACCCCCGCTCATGCCTCAGTAGTATGTGCTTTTAAGAGTTGTGATACACAGAAATGAATGATGAATGAAAAAAAATTTAATAAATGAGTTTTATCGTATTCAGAGCTGTAGCGTGGGTGGCATGAGCAGTGCCCCGGCACCAACTACCAAATGATTACGATTCCGCTTGATAAATGCGACGAAAAATAGTGGTGCCGTTTTAACTTGGAAAGTTTTAAATATAGTTCCATAATTTTAGAATATATTTCAAAGATCAAAATAAGCGGAGGAGGGAAGGCTTTTTGCACCAGGCACCTTAATATCACGCTACAGCTCTGCGTAAACCTAATATTATAACATGTATTTTAAAGAAATAATTTTCACTGTCAATATTTTTAATATTATTTCCCGATTACCCTTTTTTCGATCGTGTAATCAACACTTTTAATTAGGTAGGTACTTGAGCTACAGTATACCGATACTTGAGGATAATTTCATATATTATTTATATAAAATACAATTATTCTCATGAAAAACCCATTTTACTCTATCTTCTTAATAACCAAGGACTATTTGAATATAGGTATGACGATATATTTTTAGTTGTTAAACAAATCGAATAATTTGTTTATAAATGACTTTGCAGTTGTATAATCGCATCTGTCAGTATGTTCTTAAACTTTTTGCTTCCGCTTATAAAATGTAAATATTTATTTATTTAAAACCTTATATTCTATAAAGATGTCCTAGATTCAGATTATTATTCTTATTGTGATATTATTTTTAAGAAAATATTTAGCTAAATGTGTAAAGTTATTTATAAAGTTTTGCTTTCTTCAATATCTCTAGAAATTAAAACATAGTGTCTTTTATGTAAAAGATCAAATTTTAATTAAAATAAAATCCTTAAAATATTTATCGCATGGCATAGATATATGATATATAATTGTAAATCATTAATGAAACATTGTATATAGTGTAAAAATTAATTATATAAAAGAAATAATTTAGTTAACAAAAAAGGTTTTTAATTACCATTTAAGATATTGTGTAATAATGTTTTAAAACAAAGAAACTATGGAAAAAAATTAATGAAAATTGTGTTTTTAATTTTGTACAACCACTCATTCCATTTAAATAAATACCTTGTAGTTTTACCTACGTAAAATATTTCCAATTCCATGTTCCGATTTCCAAGATCCAAACCCAAAGTGTAAGTGCAGAAAATATTGCCGTGTCATTGTGAACCGTTTAAAATCGTTCTAAATTGAACAGAGATAAATCGTTCATTTTTAATATTAATTACATATAATAAACGGTAGATTTTTTCCTGGCATGTAAAAGAAATTTGAATATCTAATATTGATATAAAAAAAATTCCACTAGGTCATGATATTTAAGATTTAATCAAAATTTCTATTAATTTCATGCGGAAAATGGCGAACGCCACGGCTGGCTGTAGGATGAGCCAATAGTTATATGATAGTAATTATTTACACATGCCTCAAATAATTATAGGTTTGATTCAAGTAACAAGGCAAATAATCTCTTGAACAACTTTATATTTAATTAACCCCTAACCTCCCCTGTCCCGTTTAGTCGAGTTAATAATTGCATAAAGATGAAAAGGCAGTGAACAAACCGATTTAACATGGCTAAGAGATGCACGTTGCAAACGCATCCATATCGGTATAGCATAAAACGAGAATTTCTACTTTTCTCTTGGATAAAAATAAAATAATTTTTCTGCCACGACTAATTAATACGACGGCGGCTTTATTGTAGGCTTTTTCTGTAATTGTACAAGTTGAAAAAGAAAAAAAAAAGAAAAGGAATATCACACGGCGGACTGCAACGAATTTGAACGAAGAAAATTAATTTAAAAAAAAAACATTTTGGCACGTGTTTAATTTCCCTCATTTAAATATGATTTACGAGTTTGAAAAAAAAATATCTAGAAATGCCACCAACATCGTACACAGAGTGAAAAAAAGCTTTTTTTCCTAAAGATAATTGGCAAACGAATTACAACCAATTCATATAACATGCGTCATTTTTTTTCCTACTAAAATTTATATTGGAAAACGACACCTTTCCCCCGACAATATGACAGAAGTGATGCTTAATTTACTTTTCTCGTTTTCCTCTATTTTACGTTGCTCAATAAATCATAAGTTTACACTCTCCTAAAAACTAAATCAAATTTAATGTCGTCCCATATTTTTAATCATAAATAATTGACTCATTATTTAACAAAAAAATTGTTTTTATAAATTTTTCATTGGCGTCAATCTTGTCATTTTTGCATAGAGAAGATATAAATCATTTACATATCCACCACCTACACTTACAAGTTTCAAAATTGGATCATAGTAATAAAAAAATTAAGACGAAAGATGATATAATAAAAATTAAAGCTCTTCATATAAACCTATTCTTCTTTGTCATTAAACACGAATTGAAAGACCGTGGAAGAATCTTAGAAAATAAAGAGCAAATCCGAGCACTGCATTGCATTGTAGTGCTTTTGTCTTTGTTGCAAAGATGCAAATAATTTCAGGCTACTTTAATATGATATTCAGAAATGCATCCGTATGCGTGTGTATTTTAAATAATATTGTATGCGAAAGACCACCCGTACTGCAACCCAAATTGTTACCAGAGCACTTTAGACATGTTGGTTATTCCTTAAGCTTTCCAGACGTGTGAAGTATTGGATATGTCAGATTGCACGACCAAGACAAGGCCATTCGAATCGTATTTTTTCTGCCTGTATGCTTATTATAAAATAAGATAAACCTATTGTAATAGAAGTCTATAAAGTGGAAATCAATGAAAACATTTTATAAACACAAAAGGTTATATTTTGACAAAGTTCAAGTCAATTATAAATAGAGCACCTCAATCAGGGTGGTCGAAGTTACAAGTTCCAAAAATAAGACGATTAGGAAAGGAAACATGTACGATTTTTTTCGTTCCTTTATTTAATCCAAAATTTATGAGTTGATCCCAAACGCACAAACGTACACCTTGCAGTTTATATTTCAATCCTTGTCTGAAGATATTTTTTAGAAAATTTTTACGAGAAATATACACGAACATGAAACGCATATACACTAATTATAAAAGTGTGTATAATGTGCGACGCTCAACGAAGAAACTGAGCAAAAACTCAAATGATCTATTTTATTTTATTTTCACTTCAACACTTTGAAGTCGCGAAAAATATACTGTAACAATAATTCCATGAAGAAATTCTCTCGTTTAGTGTTTGTTAAAGACAAAACGTCGCATCATTTTATTCTTAGAGCTATTTTCCACGAATTAAATATGACAATAATTATCAATAAAGATAAAATGCACGAGCGCAAAGAAATTGTTTTTGCTCTTTTTAGTGCATTCCGTCATATCGTTGACTAGATGAACAAAGCATAAAACATATTATATATATATATATATATATATATATATATATATATATATATACATATTCGAGACAGAAACGAGAATGACATAAGTAAATGAAAAATATTCTACGGTAATTTATTAATTCTAGTGAAAGATAACTTGAAATTCAATCTTTTACTTTGATCTTTTTACTGGTGTGTTAATTATATGCCTCATCTGACAAATCGGGACCGTACGGGAGGTCTAGATCGGGAGTCAGGGTAGCTTTAAATTTCTATTTTTATTTCATGTTTAATAACGAAAATACTTATATACCTATATATTGTTTAAAAAATATTTATTATCGAAACATTTAAACGATTTATCAGATCTGACATTTATCGTTTTAATTTATATTTTCTTGTCTTTCATATTTCATCACGTTATATATGCTCTAATTTTTTGCAACTTTTTAATGATATAATAGATATTTATTGTAAATCTACAGCATATAGATTGTAAGCTTATCTATAATATTGCTCACGAATCGGAAAAGTATTCCTGCTATTTTGATTAATAATATGCAGATAGAAAAATCAATGCATATTAAATTGTATAGTTAAGTTGTTACATTGTTATTACTTCACAATTCACTTCAATAAATTTTCTACTATAATTGTACCTATACAATTAAAAGTAAATGACCTAAACATTTCTAACTAAACAATCACAAAATATAAGTAAATAGAAGAAGTGAGCCCAAAACTGGTAAGCTAAGCGCGAAGGTAAAAAAAACTGTAACATTCGCAGTGGCGTAGCGAGCTTAACTCGCGCCCGGAGCACAATACCTTTTTAGCGCCCCCTTACCATTCGAAATCCATATGATATTATATCTAAAATATACTCGCAAATTTTTCTCTTTCCACACTTAAAAATGCCAGGTCACTTAGGCGATCGTGTCCCATCGTTTGTCGTATATATGTATGTCAAAATTGATTTTAATTTGGTAAATGAACGTTCGCAGCTAGCAATAGTTGATACTAAGATAGTCAAGAGTATATTTGAAGTGCCACTCTCAGGGTTGGAAAAATATCTTCTCCAAACGAGATTATAAAAGTAAAAAATTCTAATTGAGTTGTAGGTTCAATTTCTTTTCTACTGCGGAGTAATATTTTGCAGTCACATATTTCGATAGAGAGTTCTATTCCATTGAAATCTGTTTTATACATTCACCCTAATGTTTACAATGTTTTTCAACGTCGTTTTCAACATTATCCTTATTTAATAAATTTTCAACGTTTAGTAGATATCCAAATTTGAAATTAAGATCACTTAATCGTGTAAATCGTATACATATATCTTGTTGGAGACGTTCAAGAACGCTTTTCATAACGCGAGTTTCACTTTCTGCGGAAAGACCATCTCTAGCCAATTCTCCGGGCATTTTTCGATGTCTTCTTACACGTATTGTTGTATCAGTATCCCAATTTTTACAAAGAGACTTCGCTTTTTCCAGCATTTTTTTGTTTTACGAATCATTTGGCGCCCCTTTGTGAGTACCGCCCGGGGCATGATGCCCCCTCTTGCCCACCCCTCACTACGCCACTGAACATTCGTATCTAATATAATATGGTAGGTTGATTTACTTTATTAATTGATATAGTATAATAATTAAACGTTGAAATATAACACGATTTGACCACATTATATGTATTTGTTTATTTTAAAAAATAACAAAGTTATCAAAAAACCCGTTTTACCCTACAGGTACATAAGCCTAAAACGGGTAACTACCTTGGGCAAAACGGGATAACGTCTTTTTTGAGTCATGAATCAATTTTTTGTTTTATATAAAAATAACGTAATAATATTACTCACTATACGTACTATTTAATTAATGAGTCTCAATATTTATTGGCTATTTAGTCGATAGAGATTAACACTAATTTATAACACTAATTTTATACTCATCTAATCAGACTTTTTGAGTTACCTATTATTATAGAGATCAAATATGTTAATATTGTATAATATAGAACAATAATTATTACAATAAGATATCAAATAGAAAATACAAACTGATAGTACCTAAATTGAAGCTAAAATACTTCAGAACTTCATTCTTGGCACAAATCAGAATAATGTGTCCTATGCCAGAATAAGAAGTACGATCGATGAGCCCATTCTCTACAATCTCCAAATTCGATCCAGTTTTTTTTAGGTG
Organism: Sisyra nigra; assembly: GCA_958496155.1. Lineage (NCBI taxonomy): Eukaryota > Metazoa > Arthropoda > Insecta > Neuroptera > Sisyridae > Sisyra > Sisyra nigra. The sequence continues at coordinate 31,196,627 of OY292316.1, read as the reverse complement.
GATCTTCATACGAATCACCACAAACGAGGCATTAATACATTTTCAGTTTTTTTTAATGCATTTTTTATGTGAAATTGTTTATATTTATCAACCCGTTTTGCTCAAGACACTATTTTTTTTAAAGTAGAAATAAACTCAAAAGGGTAGATAAAGCAGGCAAAGTGTTCATGTAATTTCAAACTTATATTAAACTAAAATAAAACGATGATACGAACAACTCGAATATTATAACGATTTTCGACTAATCAGGAAACACTTACTTTGACATTGTTTAGTATAATTAGCAAAAAACTTTTATTTAAAATTCCTATGTTTGTAAACAATTTCGGTGCTCGAGCTTAGCTGATCAAAGCTCGTCAGGGAACGTTTCTTAGGAAAGCCTAAGGAATACCTGAACTGCATCCTATATGTTAAGGAAATATTTCCGCCATTTTTAAGCTCAAGTATTCCCGTAGTGCAGTGGTTTCCAAACTCTTTTGACCCACGCTCCCCTTTTTATAGTCAAAACTTACCCACGGACCCGGAAAAAGTATTTCAAATCTTTAATTCAGGACTAAATGAATAGCCTTTAAGGCTAACAGTATGTAAGCGAATATTCATCTCTATTTTGCAAGATTTGGAAACTCAGAACGTTTTCAACGTTTTCTTTTTCCCAAGTTTGTTTGTATAAAAAGTTTTGCATCAAGCGCAGATATTAAGCTTTTAATTTCCATTAAAAATTTGACACCTTGTAGTTTCAAATACTTTTTGTTAAATTTGGCAAATAAATTAGTCACATATAAGCTACATCATTTTTGAGTTACTTAAATTGTGTCCCAAATAATTGTCTTTGCTTTCCAGGAATTCCAATGCTGAATCAACATGTTAACATGTGCCTACATTTAGATAATCAGTGTACTTTTGTGCGAAGTAGTAAAAAAAATGATTAAATATAGTCTTTGTGTACTACTTCTTTTATTTTCGTTCTTAAAGGGATTTATTTTCGTTATCTAGGTTTTTTAAATATCATTTCGTTATTATTTTGTTGTCATATTGATGCTAGCCTGTTGATGAAAACTAAAAGCTTACATTTATTGAAGTAAATTGAACAATTACTTAGTTTTAGTAATAACATTAAAATAAGTTACCACTGTTACTGCAAGTGCCAAATTCAGTGAAAATAAGTTTTGCCAATGTTCATTCACACAAAAGGTATACTCCATAACGCTCATTACTTAAATTACATATCTACTGTATTTTAAGCACCTTCCTACATTTATAAAAGCTCAAGACGTAAAATTCGAAATGTAGAAATGTATGAAAAGTAAAGTTATGTACTTAGATACTGGTACAGTAACAACTTGAGAGATTTTCAGAAAACAAAAAAATTAAAAATTAAAAATTTTATTTATGACAGAAAAATAATTTTTCTTTTAGTTTTTTTAGTCTTACCTTAAAAACAAAAGACTCACAATGTTTACGATTGCTATAAATCTGTGATTGGTTCTTACCTAAAAGCAGCAAACTTTAATTTTAATTACTGAATAGGAACGAATATTTAGAAAAATTGATGAAATACCATTGACAGAATCAAAAAAATGTATGAAATAAAGGTGATATGAAAAATTAATTTTATGGCTTTAAAATTACATAATAAACTGCTAGTGGATACAATTGAGTTTTAATTAGTAAAATGAGTTATATTTTCAGTCCAAATCATCGAAGTAATATAAGATAATTGCTCAAGGAATGAGGTAAAATTAATTATACATTTTTTGGATAGTTTTCATTACCTTTTAATTTTTTCTAATTAAAAAAAAAATTGTGGCTAGGTTACAATAGTTGGTCGATAAAATTTTTAAATTAGTTCATAAATAATTAGGATTAATTTCTCACTGGCGATATAAATGAAATCATAACAATTATATTACGTAATTTAAATTAATATATAAGTATTGTTGTATTTAGGATCTTATAATGTGACAAAAGTAATCGATTAAGATTGCAAATGTCAGATTAAGATATGATTTATTAATAGTTTATTAAAAACATTTAATTTATGAATATTTTCTTATGAATATTTTAAATTTGCGACTATAAATATTTCTAAGACGACTTGAAAGATCTCAATAATAAATGTGTGTCGCTTAAGATAATTTCAAGTATTTAATCCAAACTTTTTTTCATGATACAAATAATGCGACCGTATATGAGGGTGTTTGAAAACGTATATTGAAAAAAAAGGAAAAGAAAACACGTCACGTTTCGATTTACATTTAATAAAAATGTGTCTGTCAAGTTGGATTCGGTGTGTGATTTGTTTTGAAGCGGACTAAGGGTTGTTTCACGCGACAAGAAAGATGCTGCGTGTCTTTGTGTGATGACATTCAGATAATACGATTGTTAATATAACACGACAATAATCGTCTTTTTATGTTTATTTGGAGAGAGATATTTTTAGTTGTCGTTTGTTGTCCCCAAAAAACTCACCGGGCTTTATTGTGTCACATTAATACTACTATCACATTAATTTTTCTTGTTTTTGAAAGATTGTCTAAATAGCGTTTATCACGATAGAAGTGAATTATAAAACATCATATACCATTTCAAATTAACACAATACATATATTCGTACCTATATATTCAAGGATTTTTTCGATACTATTATGCATATATGAATATTGTTTAAGGGTTAGTAGGTAAATCTAAATGATGCAAACAAACAAAAATTCATTATAAAGAACATGTGTGCAAAATTTGATCAAAAACTTTGCGAGCTAGAGCATATTTAACGCACGTAGTTTCAAGAAAAACGCATTTAAAAAAAGTAACTGATCCGTATATGAGTAGTCCAGCCGAGGTCATACATGTTTAAAAATCACTTCATATAGCAAAAAAAGTGTTAAGGTACATTTCTGCGAAAATGCAATTTTATCTTTTATGGTTTTCTTAATAAATTTTGAGAGAACTACGAAACTTAAAGACCCCGCTCTGTACTTAATCTAAAGCTTATTAAATTTCCTACAAATTATATTCATAAGTCCTGCTTGTAAAATAAATGGTTAACAACCAATTTTTACATTAAGAGCGACAACAAATAAACTGCATTTAGTAACTACATTTTCTAAACAAATATACATACATATACACCTTAACTTTAATCCATGCATTTTTCTTCGAAAGCTATTCTGTACGTTATTTAAGAGCATTATGTGTTATAAATTAAACCCAACCGGAGCTCTGTACGTTGATGGGTCACTAAGTTACGGCACTTTGAAAAAAGACCAGTTATCAAAAATTGAAATTTTTAGTTTTAGACCTTTTTTGTTTTATTAAGAAAACCATAAAAGATAAAATTGCATTTTCGCAGAAATGTACCTTAACACTTTTTTTGCTATATGAAGTGATTTTTAAACATGTATGACCTCGGCTGGACTACTCCACATTGCCAGTTCGCAAGCTCCTGCCCCCAAAGAGCTCCTAAGACTCATCTTTTGCAAATGTAAGAAGGGGTGCTGAGAGGTGCCTGCACTGGCTTGAAAGCAAGGCTGAGATGTTCTGTGATGTGTGATACCTACTCTGGGGAAATGTGCAAAACTGCAATGAAGAGGACGACGGTGACGAACCTCAAGAAAACCCTGACAATCCACCATAGACAATTCACCTGACAATCCACCTGGAGTACCCACCAAAATGCGATTTTACCTTATATGGGTTCTCCAAGAATGTGAGAGAACTGCGAGGTTTACAGACCCCGCTTTGCTCTTAATTTAAAGCTAATTAAATTGTTTACAAATTATTTTCAATACATTTTGCTCGTAGGATCAATGGTTTCGACGCAACTTCGATCCAAAAAAGGTCAAAAACTAAAATTTTTAGTAACCCTCGGTAACCCATTGACCTGCAGAGCTCCGAATGGGCTTAAGCTTTCGAATAAAAATGCATTGATTAGGAAATACCGAGCAGAATTTGAAACAAGGTCAAAATTTTCACGGTTTTTCCTCTATAAAAATTTTTCCACAACTTTTTGAGAGTTGGAAACTTGAGAATACATAGCCCTAATGGGTCCAAACAACATACTAAAAAATCAGAGATACATCATGTTTTGCGAATTTAATGTGGATTTTTACTGGGCTATAACTACTATATACTGGGCTACTGGGTTTTATGTATTTTTTAAGACATTAAAACTATTTATTTACTTCGTCGCAAGCTACAAACATTATAGATATTCATGAACTATTGGTTTTCAGTACCCACTTTTGCTCCCGATTGTATACCTTATATACATCCTTAATGTGTAGATGAAATAGAATAATTAATTATCTTATTAAAATGCTTTTTAGTACATTTAAGTTCGTCATGCAGAAAAGCTTTATGTAAGCTTCTTGAAAAAAATAATAGAACAATACGTTTTTACTACTTATTTTTTTATTTCCTTCTTATTCATTTCTAAGTATCTATACGATTGTTATATTTAAACTCATATCTGACCGTTCTTAGAAAGTTATTGAAAAAGTATTTGGAGAATTCCTGATATACATAATTAGGGATTCATCAAGTGAATGAATTGGACATATTGTTCATTGTTCAATTGAGTTTAACATTTTATCTTTGAAATAGAATAACTTACAAATTCTATACTTGACTCTACTTGACATTTAGATATCAGCATTTGACTTGAATTTGAATTGATTTCTAGCAAAATTTAAGCCAAAAACCTTAGAAATTTTAATTCAAGTAACCTAAAAGTTAAGTAAAATTGTGAATTCCTACATATAGATAATACAAATATAGGTATAAGTATTGATATACATTTAAATAATAGCTGTAGAATAAAAACGTAGAATAAAACAAAAAAAGTATTTAAAACTAAAAATAAAAGCTGACAATACTTAATGTAAAATAAATGATTTTCTTATTAGATCAACCAAGAAGCAATTTAATGAAAATCGTGTCGTCTTTATATAAATCCTTGAATGTTTAAAATGAAATTCGACTTTTCATGTCAAATCCTACACTTTCACAAGTAATATAAACAAACTAGAATTTAAAAAAAAAACTAGATATATTAACTCAGATTAGGTAATTTAAATCAATATTCTGTATACATTGAGACATCGCCCTTGTAATAATTTATAAACGCAAACATCGATCTTGTCTAAATTGTAAATTGATTTGATGATAAAATCAACATAATTAGTTAAACAATTCACTTCAAAACTCGTAGATTGAAGCGACAAATGTTTAGTTTTTTTATGCTTCTATGGGTTATCGTATATATTCTATAATCTATAGCATATTACCTTTCTATAGAACAAGAAAAGGGTCATAAGGAGAAAAAAAAATCAATATAATAGTAATTTTAAATAGAACCAAAATTACAAAGTTTTAATTTAATTATGAAATTAGCATTATAATTAACTTTTGACTTACCCTAGTTGGTATCAAACATAGGGATTCAATACTTACTTCACTGAATTTCAATACTTACTACCCTAAATTTGACTTAAAATCAAGTCAAATATCAATATTTAATGACCAAATCAAATTTAGCATTGAATTCGTAAATTATTTCATTTGCAAGTAAAATGTCAAGCAGAATTCATTGCAATATACCTTCATAATATATCCAACTATTTGACTTGAGAAATCCCTAAGAAAATATAATTTACAGATCATTTTAAGAGCTTTCTATATACTATGTACCTACCTTTTATACTAAGCAATAAGTAATAACCAGGAAAAAGAGAGTTTGTAGATTCATGAATGCAATACTTTATTTGAGAAAGTTGATATTTTAGCAGCAGAACTTAATAGAAAACTTTCAACCCTCTCTTTGAATCTAATGAGGGTATAATGTTGAAAAAATTTTCATTAATGGAAGTCATAATCGTCGCAGTAAAACACTTTCTTTCGTTTTTTTTTTTTCAGTAGCTTGGCTTTCACCGTATCTATAAGTCAATACTGTTTTATATACATAGATGAGAATCGTAAAAAAATGGTACTGCGGGGTGAAAAAAAGTCTGAGAGCAATTCAAGTTTTTATATATTATATGTGAGTACTATGTCAGACTTTTTTTTTAAAAAAGTTATACACTTTAGGTAAATTAAGAAAAGTTAACACTCGCTTCATTCATTAATTATTCACTAATTAACTAACAGAATGAAGTATCTTAAATTGATCTATTTAAGCTCAATAATTTATCAACTCACTTCTTGCACACTCATTTAAAGTTTGGATACAAACAACGAAGAAAAGGCTTAATATGTTCATGCTTTTCAAAACAAGATCTTAAGAATCATTCCAAAATCCTTAAAGCACCTAACATATGAAAAATTTAAATATTATTATCTATAGGTCATTTAGTGGCGTGGTTGACTATAGATAATTGCCCTTTACGCCAGTGGTCCTGGGTTCGAATCCCAATGAAAGCCCAAGATTTTTTTTTTGGGTTTTTGGATTCGACGGTCACTAATGACCATAGTAATTGAAGTGACCTTAAATAAATTAATAAAAAAAAAATTATCTATAGGTACACGATGAGTTTAATACTTCATTAAAAGAAACACATTATCACATTCTAATGAAATCTAGACTTGTAAAACTTCCTATATAACTATCTCATTTCAATGGAACCTAACACATATCTATACACGGAAAAAAATAGTGGTGTAAAATTTACAACACTAAACTAGTAATATTTTTACTGCACTTTGTGTTCAGTATAACCACAAATGTAACATTAGATAACACAATGTGTTGTATTCAGCTGTAACGTATAGTGTTTTTTACTACCATAGTGTAGTAAATATATGTAGCTGTTACAACTGCTGAGTGTTGTACAATTAACATATTTTGGCGTTTGCGCATGCGGCGCGTACAACATAACCAATAATTTTGACAAATAAATGCAAGTGTCAAAAATTCAACTATATTTTAACTTGTTCGTGTTGTAAATAATACTACAGTTTTTTTAATTACACTTGACTGGTAAACGTTACCACACGTGGTGTCATCCTATATAATACTAGTTAATGTAGTAAAATTAACAAGGAATGTTGTTAAATCTACAACACATTTTTTTCCGTGTACTTATTAACATTATACGATCCAAGGAAGTCCCAAAGAATAACGTTCAGAAATAAAAAGCTAAACACTAAACAAATTATTCGGTTATATATCACCTAAGCCCGCCAATGATTTTCATCTGGCCTTCAAAAAATTTACAATTTCTGCCCATAAATAAACAATGAAGATTTTAAATTAATCACACAGATGGACCGGGTATCCCGATTAGTCAGGGATACCGCGAATCTCAATACAATTGTAAATTAAAAACTATAATATAAGGACGCGATAAATTAGAACAGTATTTTTATTATGATGTTATTTTATTTGAAATCAAATGAGAATTATTAAAAAATCATATTAATCAATATAAAATCCATTTCCAATGCTGTGACAGTTTATCTCAAACTTTTGTGAAATAGGTATATTTTTCTTTTCAAAATTGTATTAAAAATATAGACATGATTTAAAAACCTTTTTTTGAACTGTTTACTGATTTTTAAGGGCAATCAAAGATGTTTTAATTGTTCCAAAATCCAATTGTCATCCCGGTTAACGATGTCGAAGATGATTTTCATTTGGAATTACCCTAATTGATCTTCAAGCAATTAATGACTTCAAGATATATTTAAAAAATCAAACATTATTTTCATTTTATGCTAAATTAAATGAGATTCAGTAAGCGAAGTGGTGAAAGCTGCCATTGACTTAAAAAAATATGACCAGTTGATGTTATATTTATAGTAGAAGATCCGAATCTACATCTACCTTCCCCGAGTTGATAATAGAATGAAACATATGTTATCATAAACTTAGTATATAAGAAAATATATTAAAAATGGGTTGGCTAAAAAAATCCGGGGCAGACTATTTTTAATTATATTAAAAAAAAAAAATGATTTTAATAAAATATTGCAAAAAATAGAAAAAATTTTACACATCACAGGCGACTGCGATGTTGGGTCCTTTATTATTAGACAATATAACTAACCCGGATCTCTCTGTCGCACATTTCCACGCGCATTAAAATTTAAATCTTTAAAATTCGCTGATCCCAAGTAGGACCAAACTTTTTGCAGACAAACCTATATCAACGTGTTCGCAATAAAACAGCGCTTAAGATGATATAAAATTTTTCTATTATCTTGATGTTGCAATATTTTATTAAAAATAAATTTTTTTAAATAATTAAAATTAGTCTGCCCCGGATTTTTTTAGTCAACCTTTTTTTAATATATTTTCTTATATACTAAATTCATGATAACATATGTTTCAGTCCAGCCCATTGTGGCTTAGATACGAGAAAGGCTAAAAAAACGTGACCGATTTCTACGGAAATCGGTGTTGTTATAAAAGTCATACGTCTCAAACAGCCCCCTACCACTTAAACTTATCAGAGTTATTATAATTATTATATAAAAATACGTATCATAATTATTCTCATATAATAACAATAATAATGAAAATATTTAAAAAAGTTTCATTTAAATAACTTGCCTGACGTTTAAAAAAAAATTATTTCTAACCTCCGACTTCCATAAATTCTTCGGTCTTCGTCAGCTTTGTGGTCCTCTTCGTTCAACTCGTTAGCAACTAAATCGCAACTAGTGACTGCAAATCCAGTAAAAATGGTCACATTTTTGTAACATGGAGTTGTAGGGGGCTGTTTCAGTCTATTATCAGCTCGGTGAAGGTCGACGTAGCTTCGGATCTTAGACTATTATTGATGAGTTGAATGACAATAGCCTACTGACAAAATACGACATAAGCTAAAAACAAAATGAAAAAGAGTCTGCTTAAACTTATATTTTCTTATTCTTATACAGTTATGATTAACTTACTTTTAATTATATACTAATTAATTCAGATTTACCTATACCTATATTGTATATAGGTAGGTACCTGTATGTTGAACAAACGTTTTCCAAATTAAAATATTTAAAATTAAAAAATCGGTCACCGTTACGTCTAACGGATTTGCAACTCAAAACTTACTTGCAAATGGGCCCTTCAAAAAAAAAAAAAAAAAAATTATAACAATTGACTTTGTCAAAAAAAGTGCAAGTTTTCACTAGTTGTTTCACCAATTTTTCACTAATCACAAATTACCCATAATGATATAAATTTTTTTTCGCATCCGGCCCTCGTGGTTGTAAAATTAATCAAACCATTTCTTTTCTCAAAAAAGTTGGTGACCACTGACCTAAGCAAGAAAACAAGCAAAAATTGTTAATTTTTAGTAATTATCACCTATACTTTAGTGGCGAAAATGAAGTAGGTATAAATTATATTTTTGCAAGTAATAAATATTGAAAAAATAAATAAAAGATAAATTTGGTTGTAGACGCATTGTTATTATATTTGCCTTAACCTGCGTCTTAAATCGTTGTAGATAAATGACATCAATACCCTATAAGCAAATTCAATTTAAACTTTAATAATCCGAAAATGTAAATATTAGGTTTTCAAAATTTAATTATTTCACCTGTGTTTCAATGAAATAGGCGATCCAGTATCTATACTTAATGTATAACCAGTTAAAGTCTCTATTATTTCCTTAACAGTTTCTTATTTTAAATTAGCAATCGATTGGATTGTAATTATTTTTTCCAAATCATTATCAAACCAGATGGCCATATAGGGACAAATAAAAGAAAGAAACAAATGGTCGGGTTAATCACATATAAAAAAGCATATGGTTGGAACAATAATGATAATACTACAACTCGTAATAATTATAAGGCTATTATTGCATTGGAAAGAATTCGAGCGATCCTCGAAGTTGATCCAACCATGTCCCCATTGATATGGTAAAGTGATTTATTACAAATGCGTCTGTTTAGTGAGTGAAACACGTTAACGACTATCGAGAGATGTCGTTTATAATTAGATGCGAATGGGCGATATTTAACTAATGGCGGTAAACACTGTTTAAAATCTACACGTGTTAGATGTTTTTACTTAATGTATGACCGTCCCGGAGTCGACCAGTGGTGTAAAATAGGAAGGCTCGAAGTGGGTCGGCCTCTAGTTGGGAAAAATAATAATGTGATCGCGGTGATGGATTAATGGGCGAGATGATACGATGGCTTTTCGGAGGCAATTAGTGTGGCCTGGCAATGCGGCTTTTACATGAAATTGTTGTGATGAAATCTCCTTGGAAAGAAAAATTTTAGAAATTTTCGTTTTGTTTTAAATCTGTCGTTATATTTATTTATTTTTTTTTCTACTTCTCTACTGGCGGATTTTTAATGTGGATCATTGCCGTCTCTAATTATTTACATTTATATGAGCAAACATGTTTATGGTTCTGAATGATGTTACGATCTGTTAATTTGTTGATGAAATTAATGGCGGTGTTAATTATTTGTTAATGAAAAGCCGAGTTTTGATTTGTGGAAATTTTGATCGATTCAACGCGATTCGTTTGTGTGTGGGCTCGACATTTTTCAAATACCTCGATAAAGCAAATAGGCTTTAAATGCAAATGATATACATTCAAAAAAGGCATCGGCAACACCGATCCAATTCTCTAAATTATTTCGAACCAATTAAAGTACTTATCTGAAATTGCCTTTTTATTTCTCCTCGCCTTCCCTAAATTTCATTTCAAACTGAAACACATCACAAAATCGAATTTTTGTGATTCAGATAGAATTTTTAATAAAACCATTCAATTGGATCCGGATGAAAATTAGTTTCTTTTAAGGGTTGACAGATTTTCTCGATTATAAAATTACATTTTCATCTTTTTTGTCTTTTTTGCTGTGAAGCTTGAGAAAAAATCTGAATTGCACGCGACAAACGACAGGGTTCCAACTAGAGACTGGGTATCAATTTTAAAACTTCAGATTGGAATGTTACGGATCGAAGAAATGGAAAACTTCTCTCTTACATTTAAAATTAAAATACAGCACAGAGCAAAATAAAACATACTTCAATTTTTTTAGAAATTATTTTCTCTAGATTTTTTAATAGCAAATATACAAATATTGGTGGAATAAATAAGGGATGATAACAAAAGTTTTAAGTTAAATCTTATGAATTATTTGTTGAATTTTTGGTAAGGAAATGCTTTTGGATGGTTGTGTTGAGATATTTAACCGAAGCAGCTTCTCAATTTAATTCAGTTAGTTTGTATAAGGTGGCAATAAAGTTGTGGTGCGAGTGTGAAAAACTCTCCCTGTTTGGCGGGCGTGTCGAATCAGCAATTTGCAATAATACTACCCTTAAACATAAAACCTCTCATTCTTCCAATAGCAGGGTGGCCACCCTTTGGCGTTCGTGTTTGATTATTTAAAACATGAACCACCCCAACGTGTTACACGCGTTCCTATCCCATATTTGATCTCATCGCATTCCCGTTTTACGTCTCGTTCTATAAAAACGATCCTTTCCTATTATCATCAGTATAGAGCATACGGTTTGTTTTTATCCTTCAATCAATTGCGCTCGTCGAGCATTTTCGCGCTTGTACAATCTAATCAAATTGTCCATGGATAAGTTTGTTGGTATTTTAATATATTCATCATGAAAAAGCTTTTGTAACTTGAACGTTTCTTGATCAATCGTTGTAAATGTGCTCTCAGGGTTTAGTAAAATTATTTTCGAAGGATATGTCGTGCCGAATTTATTTTACTGTGAGAAAGTCGTTGGTTTGGAATGTAGAAATTGTAAAAAAATTTAAGCAAATTAACATCTCGTTTATTATTTCGTTCTAGTTCGCGTATTACGATTTTATTGCCGTATATTTTTTAATTGCTCTCCAGCAAAATGAGACACGATCAATAGGATCACCTTCTCGCGATTGCAACGTGGAAAAAATCGTTAGTTACGCACCAAACATTAAACCGAAGCTAACGTCAAATGAGAATGCATTTGTTGTGCTATTTGTGGTCATCAGAATTTCTTTAAAGTAATACACTAACGCAACAAAAAAAAAAAAAACGTTTCTAAAACAAAGAAAATTACAAAAAAACTACGTGAGAATTTATTTCCGTTCAACGGGATCTTGGAAAACTCTAACCTGGTTTTTATATTAAAAAAAAAAATAACTAAACTCATCATATACGAAATTTCCCTCGTGAAAAACTTTCATTCTAAATTAAGCGTAAAATTTTCAAAATTAAAATGCCATTATGGAAAAATTTAAAATTAATACCATCTTCCAAAAGTTGTTAATATATAATGATATATATCAACCTACTTATAGCGCGTCAAGTTCAACATTTGAAAGATTAAATATGGGAGGATTGTTACGAAAAATTTCCTGTCATTTGTGAGGCAAAAATGTTCAATTATTTTGTAGTTATCGAATACATTTTTCGTATACAATTTGGGATTTACAAATAACAGTTTTTAATTTTCGTGTTACCAAAACAAATTTACAAAAGCTATAAATACGGATGTAAAACGTTTTATTTATTTAGAGCTCTATCTTGACTACATTCTCACCAACAATGGAAAATAGGGGTTGTGGATGAATTTCCACCCAAATATGGACCAAACGTTTTCTTTTTATTTCCACTACACTTTTCTATATTATATCTCTGCTTGGTGCAAACAATTAAAATGAACCTCTTTCCCCCAAACCTATTATTTTACCCCTTATCTAGGAGGTAATTCACCACTTGGTTATGTGCATAAAACGCTTGCGTAATTTTTTTACAATGTCCCTCTCGCATCCCCTTCATCATTCCCTATTTTTTTAAATTCATTTCTCTTTTTTACTTTCTTTTTAAATTTATTTGTCGGAACAGAGCACATTCCTTCAAAAGCCATTTTGTTCGCTCGTTTTTTTATTCTCATTTTATTTATTTTATTGCAGAAAACTTTGTGTAATTACAAAAAAAAAACGGATGGGGAGTAACGAAGGATAATGTTAAAGTAATTAAAGAGCAGATCCGTACTTGCGAGATTGTTTTATTCTCGGCAATGTGTACGCTTTGATGTATGGGAAGGTTTTAATAATAATTCATACGTAAATTTGTTTAAGTCAATAGGTAAATTAACTTTTGCCAGTTCGATTATGAGGTCGATTATTCAAATGGATTGTTTCACCGCTCTTCGTTATAGGTATATACAGGGTATTCATGTTTTGCCTCATTCTCCGACAAATGCCTTGTTGAACGCCTTCGGCGATATGAAACATAAGTACACAGTTTTCAAATTCATGAATCAATGAATCATCAAGCCGCGATTCACTCGATTCGATCAATTTATCATTAGCAAAGCAGAGAAAGATAAAGATAGATATAATATCCGATATTAAATACATATAAAATAATTATTTTTGTCTTTTTAATACGGTTTTTCAAAAAAAAAAAAAAAAATGTAAAGTACAACTTATTTGTGAAATCAAAAATAAATAAATTAGTTACACCCGAAAAACCTTGAAATTGAATCTTTGAAAGATTCTCGATATTATTAAAAAAGGGTTGCAAACACTGTTGCGGTAAAACTATAGGTAAGTATTTAAAAAATTTTAAATTTACAGGATGTAAAAATTCGTCGTGGGAAAACTAGGCGTATTGGGAACGATATCCTACCTAGGACTTTTCCTATCAATCGTTTACAAACTTCGAAAATAAAAATGTTGAGAAATGCAGACATAAACGTTTTTCAAAAGCATTGAAGTGCTATTTGTTTCCAAAATCATTATTATCATGTTTATTAATATCGTATAATTTGGACGAGTAAATTTTGAAATATGGAAATGTGATGCTGTCAATACAATTTTTGGTAGTACGAGTATATTTGGATAGGGCATGCTATAACAGGTTAACCCACTTAACCCATAAACATCTAATTTTGAAGTAATTTACTTTATAACTTATTTTCCAAAAGCCATTTCGTTCAAAATAAACCAACAATCTCTATACAAATAACATCAGTTTTTTTCTAAAAACCGCTTTTAGTTGAATATTTATACACAAAGCAGAGACAGAATTTTTGTTTCATATATGTAACTGGGATTGCCAAACTTTTCTGATAGTATTAAACTTTTATTGTATAGGTTATACCATCAAGTTAACACCTTAAATTTTTAAAGTATTTGAATTAATAAGTCTATTCTGTGTCGCAGTCTGTGTCTGTGTCGTACAATCCCTGCCATTTTAACTTCGGAATCCCGCAGTTCAGGGAACTTCACGCGAATTGAGGCCGGTCTACATAAAGAAATGTACTCGCAATTTTGAATTGCCGAATATTTTGCGCACCAAGACGCTTCCCGGGCCACAGGTTGCCGACTCATGCTCTACACGTATAAACATAAAAAAAAATCTGGAATTTACAAATGGCCTTCTAGAAATATATTGGATTCACCGGGAATCGCACTGAGTAGGTACAATTGACGCATGGAGCGGAAGTCAAACAGATTTAACCGCTTTACCACTGAGTAGACTGGGACTTTTTTGTAGTGGATGAATTGATAAAATGTTGTCATTTATGATCCAATACCTGCAAGATACTCCACTTCTCAAAAACAAATAACAAATTTCATACCAACCTTGAAACCAGGATTGCAAAAATTTGTGAAAAATTAATCAACTGTTGTTCTAACTCCGATTCCAGTAGCAATGTTACTCCCTTGCCTACATATTTTTGAGATTATAAATTAGACTTGAAAATATTTGGATATATTTTTCGTTCTTTTACAATTTGCGGTCTGTCCTTAGCAAATAAGCAAAACCCTTGTTGTTGTTCTTAAGGTCGAGGGGGCTGCCTCCACTACTTTTGAGAACTATTTTTTTAGTGGTAAAGTCGATTTAATATCTGCCATATAACGTGTGATGCAGAAATTTTTTTAACAAAACTTTTCTTAAGAAATCAAGGAAACTAGCCATTATGCGGACAACAATCTAAGTGGACAGCTACAATTTTATTATATTATTGATTTAATAGTATTAATAGTATTTAGCCAGTATTGAATCACATAAGTATTTAAAATTTTATGTATTGAAAAAAAAACTGAAAAAGAACATTTTTCCTAAAAGAGTCATTGTTTAATTCGTCACACACTCGTATTTCCCCGATTTTGATTCTTTGAACCATTAATTCTACTTAACTCCAATTTTGAATCGGCAGCGCATTTTCTCAGCTGTGAAACAATAAGTAGGTATGTTACATACCGTCAACAAAAATTATATCCCCTTATAGTTGTGTTTTTTTTTAAGTTACGCGGTCAGGCGCTTATTTTCTTTTTATTGAATAAACTATAAAGGACGTTGCGTTTTGAAGGTTTGACGCGGTTTGACGTAGTTTGACTATTCTATGATAGGTAAGCTGTAGCGATATATGCAGGTGCCGAGAAGTGGGAACTCTTAATTTGCACGATGATTTCAAGAAATGAATTAACCGCTTAAATCATGTGACGGCTGTAGTATAGTTGTTTCATTAAATTTTGTGAAGCTTATCTATACATAAATAAAAAAACTAAAAAATTCTAAAAATAGCTCTAATTAGTTAACTACCCTAATTTTGTAATTTTTTAAAACAAATATAACTTTAACATAACTTTACAAATTTTAGCATTACTTTTTCTTCATCCATTTAATATGTATAAAATTTTACAAATATATATATTTTTTGTGATATAAAATGTTAGTGAATAAAATTTTATTTATTTACACTTTAATTGTTTTTTAAAATGCAATTTTAAATAACACGATTAAATTTTAATATTTAATTTAATTGTGTTTTGTTAATTAACTATAATTAGGATGCCGTGTTTAACATGATATATTTTTGTCACCTCATGCAGAAGTACTTATAGCAGCGATGTGTGTAAAAATAAATTGAATTAGACTCAAATGCTAAATGGCAAAATCTCACGCTTTCTCTAAACGATGACTTGAACTTTTTCTGAGGGATTGGAAATTTCAAATAGACAAGTAAAAAATGAGCCTGAATTAAATATGCAGCCATAGGTTATATAATATATGAAATGAGATGAACCTCAATTTAATCTTCGGTATTAAATAGTCTTAACGATAAAAATATTCATTACTTATTTCTTTAGTATTTCATAAACCGTTACAGTTGGATTTTAGCAACTATTGAAGGGTAATCGCTTGTATTTTAATTAGGAATTCATCAAGTCAAGTAATTAGCTATGTTATGATATGAATTAAGTTTGAATTAAGTGGAAATTATTTCCGAGGTTAGTGCTTAACTTATATTTATATTAAAAATTAACATTTAAGTTTAATTTGATTCCAAGTCAAGTTTAAGTCAAGGAGTTTAAAAATAACCAATAATAATGAATCCCTAATTTTGATGCTATAAATAAATAAATTGTTATGGGTAGGTTTACAATACGTACATAACGTAGATAATGTGACGTAATCTAATTGTTGATGCATTGAATTTAAATTCAAATATTTTATACAAATACGTTTATGAAACATTAGGAATTGAAATACCTAGTGTTCTTAAATATACTAAAAATTCAACTTTTTTATAGCAATCATTTTTATGAAAAAAGATCGTTTTATTCGGATCCTCATTGGTTCTGAGTATATACAGGTACCAGAGGCGTGCGGTCCATACATGCTGTAGATGCGGCGCATGCCTTTGGATTGTAAGACGATTTTAAAAAATGAATATTTTTTATGATTTATTCATTTAATTTTTAATTTACGTAATTGCATTTGTAAAATCATTCCAAAAATGATATATTATTATCATTTATAAATTTTTTAATTTACGTAATAATGAAAGGAATCACTTATAAAATTGGCATAGTTTACCAAATCAAATGAACGGTAAGAGCCGAATGAATGCGTTGGCGACAGTAGCATGCAATTCTTTGCTTCGAATTGGTCGCGCATGCGCACTAGTACGGTCGAATACTATCTCTCTCGGCATTTCACATAGCCAATTGACGGCCAGCAGATGCGTTTTCCGTTTTGAATCTAAACAATGAATTTAATTGTTACTGATACTTTTCGTGAGTTATTTTGAATTATTGAATATTGACACAAAGGCCATACAAATGTTCTGTTATTTAGGATAAGAACTATTTTCGTGATTTTTAAATACATTATATGATGCGGTTGTTGATGATTTTTGTAAGAAGGAGCGTCGAATACGGCTAATTAAAAAAAAAATACTTATAACACCACGTTTATCAAATAAAAAAATAAATTTTAAAAATGTGGTTCTTATACCCCCCCCCCACGTCTAACCACATGCCCTGTTTCAAAACTCACCGCACGCCACTGATAGGTACGTATACGTATACGTGCACTTGTTTTATAATTGTGTAGGTATTAGGTACCTACCTTTTTGAATTGAAAATCATAAAAAATTCTCAATTATTAGATCGCATGCATCGTCTATGAAACTTAGCAGCATTTATATTATGCAACAATTTTCAATAGAAATAACGATTTGAATATTTGTATAAAAAGTAGCTTTATACCTTGGATTTTTATTCCAATGTCCAATTTAAATTACACAACATAAAAGTTTGAAAGTTCTTTTTCGATTCAAGTTAAATTTTAAAAATTCATTTCTTCAATTTTATCTTTCATCTTATTAATCTTATTGTTTGCTTGTATTATATTTGATTTTTTGCCAGTGCTTATATTGGAACTAATTGGATTAATTAATGGTGAAAAATATTTGAAATATTTCGAGCATTTTGTCGTGATTGATTTACAATCTTCATGTAGCGAAAGAAAGGTAAAAAATTTTTTACATGTTACATACTTTTTCAAATATGGCATTTGTAACTTGCAATGATATTGTGATAGTGCAAAGATAGAAACTATTTTAAGTCAATTAATGTGATAAACAAATAACTTATGTAATTAGTCAAGTAAGTTCCTAAGTAATTAAACTTTTAAGAATATCAAATAGGTATATCATTTTATTTAACTATGTAAGGAGCACTGGGAAGTCACTTAGTGGCGTGGTTGACTATATAGTTGTTCTATACGCCAGTGGTCCTAGGGTCGAATCCTAATGAAAGCCTAAGATTTTTTCCATGGGTTTCCGGATTAGCCGGTCGCTAATGACTATGGTAGTTGATGCGGCCTTAAATAACTAAAAAAGGAGCACTGTATTTAACGAAGGTACATCTAGAAAATATCTGTAAGTTAAGTTTTTAAATGAAAATTTTGTTAGAAGGGTTTCTTAAAAGGGCTCAATATTTATATTCAGACGGGTTTTGTTTCCAGAGACATAATGTAAGAGACCATGCTTATAATGGAGTTTGGATGCAAAAACATCATTTGGTAGCAGTTCCATTTTCAGCAGCTTCTTCAGATCTTAGTCCCATTTAAAACATATAAGGAGTAATGGAAGTTGAGGTGGAGCGAATAACACCATGAAGTAAAAAAGATTTGATTTGGCTACTTTTAAAAATTTGAACTACCTCATCGAAAATTATGACGGTGACTTACTTTCAGGTGTCGGTACCAAGTTTAGTTAGGTAAGGGTTTTATTAAATGAAAGTTGTATAAGTAGGTACTTAATAGAAACTTTTATTATGCTTCTTTCTTCTCGATACTTTTTAAACGAACTATAGTACCTTCAGTTTAAATGTTGAAGGATCTTTTTCAAATTGTTGATGACTAGATTTTGTTGTTATACCTAATTGCAGTTTTGATTTTAGACTCAAAAAAAATTAATGGGAATTTAAATTGGAATAAATGTAAATTGTTGGTATGATCGAATTGATGAGGTTGACATCTCCAGGTTGTCCCTCAGTGGGGCGGCGAATGGTCCGGGTGTGGCTGAAGTAGCTGTGCTGTATTTCCATTTAGTTTGATACCTATGTATGTAAAATATCGGCATGGTTTAATGGCAAAGTCAATGTGTGAGTGAGAGAATTTCAGAATGTCTATGTGATGGTGGTTAGTTATGCTAAAGCTGATGTTGATATCCGTGGACCACACACGTTGAGAGCTCAATGCTGTTAACAGATCAAATCGCGGACCCCGATCACACCATACAATAAACATTTTTCTGCAACATCCAACATTCGCATTGCGCTCTCTCAATTCCATACTCTCGTCATCGTCTATCATCGTTAGCTATACTTAGTCGCTTACTTCTGCGGTTGCTTTCGATCTTTTCGGAATTTTTTCGAAGATTTAAGAGACGAGTGGCTTTTTATTATTGGTTTTTTAATGCAAACATACACAATTTGTTTATTTATACGATATTTTGTATTTGGAAATTATAGGTTTTGAAATAATGCATCATTAGTGGAGCTAAGTTGGTTTTTATCGTAATTGGAATTTGACACGAACGTATTACCTACGTTTTTTCACGATAGATTAGGATAGACAAATCAAATCTAATTTTAACACTATTTAAATTTTTTATAATGATTTCATTAAAAATAATAGACGTAGGTACGTTTCTTCTATTTCAAGTAATCTATAAAAAATTATTTCTGCTTCACATATGTCACTTTAAACATTGAAATATCCTAACGTTTCATGCCAATATGTTTATGTTCAAAACAATTTTTTTCCAATTTTATATATAATATATTTTACATATATCCCGCCATGAGTTTAAAAAATTAAATTAATTAAGTATCCTTATTCAATTTAATCTAACATCTAAAAATCTTAATTCTATAAAGGCTAGTATACTTAATTACCATTGTTATAAGTTATTTTCTTAAAAATAGTAAATTCAGAAATGTTCCAATGAATTTTTCAACTTTTCTATCATTTTGTGGTAGCTGTATATCTGTAGGTACCTGGGCTGAAATAAAAAAATCTTTTAAATGTGATTTAACTCGTAAAATATAAGTTTTGCAAGATTCATAAATGAGTCACAAATTGTTTGATCATTTCCTGTAATCATTAACTAAAAAAGGTTTTTTCTTTCTCAATTTGTACCGTTATTTATTGTTTCAAACGGCTTTAAAAGGACAATTTTAAGTCATAATTATTTTTAATCACAATTGTAACGAAATGAAGAAGTTGTTTAAAATATGATTTCTTACAATATTGGATAAAACCAGTTATAATCTTGACGATCAAATAATGACTTTGGTCATCGTAATTGATTCTGGTTAAATGTAGGCACTTAAGCAGTGTCAACATATTGAAATTAGCCTAACAAATATCCTGAGAAAACAAGAAGAAATAAGTTAGTAGTAAGTACCTAGACTAGTAGGTACGGTAGGTTTTTGAATAACGTTAAAATTCGTTATGACTCAAGGATTCAACTGAGAGCTTTTTCCATAGGTATATATACAATTATAAGCTCCTTTTGTAAGGAGCTTATTTACACTTGCTTTATGACGATTCACTCAATGAGATTGGATTTATCATTCAGTTTATAGTACTTGTAACTTCCAATATTTGCACTGCACATTGGCTTTGGTCAAAATAAGTCTTAAATAAGTCATCATCCTTCGAAGAGATTGTCGACTTTTGACTATAACACATGCAAGGAACCATACTAAAACGAAAGCTTAGTTTTTATTTTTATTTTTTATTTAAATTTATTTATTAGCAATCTGTATACACATTCATACAATGAGCAAATGGGTTATAAGATACAAATTAAAAATCCTTTAAATTAAAAGTCAAATATAATATGATTATCTAGATGAAAGCCACCAGTCAGCACTGCAATGGAATTTTCTAAGAAATTGGGAGGTGATCTCTTGGTCATCGCCGCTTTAAACGACGTGGAGGGTTTTTTTGGTGTTGGGCAGAGGAAAGAATTTGAACGTCTGGATTAGAATGGGAAAATAATTCGCCCTAAAATTTAATGAATCTATCGGAAATAAGTTTTGAAATATAAGGAATGTTAAGATCTTTATGAATCACTTCATTTGTGACCTACGAGTAATAAGAAGCGTTTAGAATTTTGCGAAGGACTTTTGACTGAAATGATTGGATGCGTTTTATATAAGAAGGTTTAGTGGAGCCCCACAATTGTATTCCCTAAGTCAAAATAGGTCTAATAAGAGATTTATATAAAGTAATTTTGTTGGTACGTCAATGGGAGATTGTGGTCCTAAAAGTCTTTGTAAGAGTCCAAAGCGTCTGTTAAGGTCTTGTCGTTTCAGTCTTGTGTGTGGGTTCCACGTAAGTCGACTGAATTGCGCTTGATATCTTGACTTTTATAAAACCTAAAATTCACTTCAAGTAGTTTAAATCAAGTTCAAACAAAGCCAAATAATATATCTCTCGATAGTTTTTTTTTTCAGTTGGAGTTCAATGTAAGGATAACGAAAGACGATGACACCCATGTTAAAAGTCTAACATATGAAACCCAGTTTTCGGATTTGAAATAAGGTTTTGTATCGTTGAAAATGTTTTGAGGTTTTAAAAATTGTTTCTTTTTACAACAATGAATGAGACAATTGCATCATGAATTTTTAACGAACACGAAAATTCCTTTCAGCGACATTGTTTCACTGTGCCTAGTTTTAGCCCTTTCAATAATTTCTTTAAGTTAATTATTATACTTGACTATAGATTTTTTTCTATAACTGAATTTTGTTCAATGAATTAAGCTTAATTTTTCAACTTCGAAATAAAATAACTTACAAATTTAAAGTTCAACTTGGCTCGATCTTGAAATATTAATATTTGACTTAAGTTTGAGTTGACTTGTTTTTTAGTAAATTTTAAGTTGAATGAGTTGAAAATTAAGTCAAGTCGCTTAAAATGCGTATATAAAAGTATACATTGTGTATTTATTGTAAATAATAAAGCTTCTATCTATGTTGAGCAAATTTTATCCTGCATGAAGAAATTGCAGATGATAGAATTCAAAGATGATTTTTGAAAATAGCTAAACCAAAGTTGTAGGCGATTTACAGTGAAAACCTGATATTTACTCTAAGGACAAAGAATGATTAGTCATTAGTTTATAACATTATCGATAATTTAAGGAGAATTATGCTGATAGATAGATATATATTTATATATGATAAGAAAGTTTATTTATAGTGCAATTTTTCATATGTTTAGTTTGAATTTTTAACGATTGAAAATTCGTCTTAAAGCTATGTGTATCGTAAGTACCTAACGTACATTACCGGTAAACTGCAGATAAATTTTTAAAGTATTTAAATAAGAATTAGGGCACTTAGTGGCGTGGTTGACTAGATAGTGCCCTATACGCCAGTGGTCCTGGGTTCGAATCCCAATGAAATCCCAAGATTTTTTTCTGGGGTTTCGGATTCAACGATCGCTAATGACCATAGTAGTTAATGCGACCTTAAATAAAAAAATAAAAAAATAAGAAAAACCAATTAAATAAAGCGAATTCTAACAGAGTTATCAAACATTATAATTAATGGAAAATTTTTAAGATAATTCTGTAAATCAATTAAAGTTATCACAACCTTCATTTTCGATGCTTGCCTTCAATAAATAAAACATCGATTGATTTGTATAAAAGTGCAATTATTACGATTCTTGTTAAACAATCAAGAAAATAATGATCATAGTTACACTAAAAACCTTGAAACGTTCGATTTATTAGTATAAAATAGAATTACTACACTGAATTGCATATCAATCGAGTGATGTCATCAAACACCGTTTGCTTTATTTTAATTAACCACATTGTTTTATATCTTAAAAGATCAAGTTTTAACAAATGGAAACGTAAAATTAAAAAAAAATCAATTCATTCTCCTTTCTATTTATATTTACTGTTTGTTGCATATGTTTTGATAACAATACAACCCATCTTTCAATGGTGCTATATAAAAGCCCCTTTGGAAAAAATAAGAAAGACCTCCAAAGGCGGAAAGGTTAACGGCCCATTTAGGTTTGACTAATGATCTTGATGGTTAAGACAGAGGCAGATATAGAAAAATGATAATAATTTAGGCTAATCGTCAACTTCGATCAAAAAGACTTGAAAGATGTGATTTCATTCTACTTCAAATGCGGAATGAGATGTTAGAGTGAGTTTAAGGAAGTGTGGTGAAAAGCCTCGTTCAAAGAAATATGGACCAATATATCTCTTTTTTTACGAAACTAGTAGTTGTGTTAAATGCTAAAATGTTAATTAATATCTTTAATTCTATATGGAAATAATTAGTGAGATTTGTTTAACGTACATTGAGAGACTATCAATAACAATTACTGCCAGAGTGATTTGTGTCGTTTTCATTAATTTATAAATAGATTTATTAGTGGAAGAAGGTTTAGTTTTTATTTTTGTTCCGCATTTTCCAGCGTTCAATTTAAATCAATTTGAAATTGACGTGACTGTAAAGGAGAAAGGAGCGTAGGCGTTATGGATTTGGATCGGTTTAATTATCACGAACTAATTGCGACATTTCTTATTTAAAATAACCATTAATGGCCATGTGCAATGTCATGCATGTACCGGAAAAGACGTGGACTGACGAAAAAAATGTTTAGAGTTGTTCAAAAGTTTTCAAACACATTTGACTAATGAAGTTGTTTGAAAAATTGTTAATTGAAAATTTTTATGCAAATTCCCATCAAAGTTCATACTAATTAATTTGGTTTTATTGCGATTTTAGGAATTTTTGAATTTTGTTTATACCACACATGTAGTCTATATTTTAGATCAAAAAAAAAAAAATCACAAAAATGACATTTGTTAAAAATTGCATAGAAAAAAAATCTAGTTTAATACGTTTTCAAGTGCTGATTTATTTGTTAACACCATTGATATTTAATTTTTTAAGCTTGGAAATTCCAAACGATTGATTTCCTTTCTAATCGTGAATCATCAGCTAATTGAATTAATGCATATACTAAAAAAACTTCATAATTTATGAATGAACGTTAAAAAAAATCAAAAAAGTTGTAATTGGCCTAGAAATGAACGAATTACGTATTGAAGTAGAAATTTTATTTTGAGAAAGAGGAGACGCTCTTTTTTATTTTGGCAAAAAGTAGAAAAATTAAAGGTCAAAAACTTGTTAATTAAAGAGAATTTATTTATATATATTTCGTATTAAATTAGAATCTTAACTTTTTTGCATCAAATTTATTTGATTTGTGTTATAATATATCAACTTAATGTAATCTTGTGAAAAATAGTTTGTATTTTTTTTAACACACACTTCACATCTTTTTCTTTAAAGCTAAAAAAATTAAATATAAAAACTGGTACAAATTATACCATATTGTACCAGTTATGTATATTTTTGTATCTACATATTATCATGTTTTATTTAATTGCACTCATTATAATTAACAATTTAAGTAGTTCTTTATATAATAATTTCTTGTTTAGTTTTAATTGCTTTTGTTTAGTTATTAAAGTGATACTTTTTCATGACAATCAATTGACAAAAGGTATATAAGAGTATGACAACTGCAAGGAGATTAATTGACAAGTGATTAAATGGTTGATGAAATTTTGTATTTATTGAAAGTTTTTGGGGATGATTTAGTCAGAAATATTTTTTTATATTTTTTTTAATACAGTAAAACCTCGATTTACCTCGTGTTTCGTTCTCTCGATTTGTTTCAATGTGTTCTTGATCATCAACCGTGCTTACTATTTAGAACAAAACAGGTAGTAGCGTAATGGATAGACCACAGATCCATGTACCAGTGGTGCTCAGGTCGATTCCCTTTTAGTTCTAGATTTTTCTAGCTGACTATCTAGTTGACTAAATAGTTGCCTTATACGCCAGTGGCCCTGGGTTCGAATCCCAATGAAAGCCTAAAATGTTTTTCATGGGTTTTCGGAATCGACGGTCGCTAATGACCATAGTAGTTTATGCGGCAAGACTCACAAGCTCATAACTCTGTCATTGTTAAGATGTTATAAGATCTTATGTAGAAATTAAAATTTTAAACATAAGTACAAACTACTAATTTATGTTAATAATGAATTGAAATACATATAATTATTATTTAAGCTACCCACTTTTTGTACCAAAAATAAGAATCTTGAAACGTTTTTTAGTATTAAGCTATTTTTTAGTATCTTGGATAGGTTGACGGTATTTCTCGTTATTCTTTAATCTTTATATAACTAACAGTGCATGATCAAAACTGTTGCTAATAATAATAATAAGTTATCTTAGTTATAGTTAGATAACTTTTCTTTTTCTTTTCTTCCTAACACTAGTCAAATTGGTATACAAGGTACACACTGAAAAACACGATCATATTAATCAAAATTAGCTGTACCCGCGACTTCGTTCAGCTAAGCTTTCGAACATTTTTAGAACTAAAAATTTAACGAAATTTATATGAATGGTAAAAAAATATAACAATGGTTATAACACTGAACACTGTTAATGAAAATTTAAAAAGCCGAGAGTGAAAATTAAAAACTTAATTTAAAAATGGTAATTTCTTTAAACCTCAATAACTTTGTATTAAATGAAAATACCGTGGTAATTCTAGATAAGAGCCAAGTATTAAAGAAGTAAAACAATAAAACTTGATCCAAATCTATTTAGTAGTTTTTGAGTTATATTGGTGCACAATGGTAGACCGCTATCATTTGTCATTTTTTTATTTATATAGATGTAGGTACATAAAATTAGCACTTATACAAATAGGTAGATACTAGATACATATAAAAACCAATTAATATATACGATTATTATAACCCATGGTGTTTTCATTTTTTGTATTTAAATAAAAACGTAATTTTAAAAGAATTCGCGAGTAAAATTCTCCTTATGTAAATTGTAAATATAATTAGTTGAAGTGAATTTTCATTTAGCCAGGTAAACTTATCTGATTATTGTAACAAAAAAAAAAATAATTTTTAAAATTATAAGTTACACTTACTTACCTTTACTTTCGCATTTTATTGATTGTAACACCTATAGGGGCTAGAAGTATGTATCTATATTATATATATTTTATTGTAATAATAGAGAACTTTTACTATCTTTAACTGTGCTACTTTTACTATATTGTTTTTGATAAAAATATCAAAATATAGCATTTGCATTAGCATTAGCAATAATAAGTTAACCAATTATTTTCTCCTTAGGCAAATTTAATTTTTGATAACAATTTTACTTACACTACAATTTAGATAAGTAGTGTAATAATGATTATCCCTTTATTACAAATATTAACTGTAGTAGTATAGTATAGCAAAACATTTTTACTTTTTAACTTATTTTGTAGATACGATTTACTTTGTTTTATATAATTTTATGCTAATTTTAAGTGGTTCGATAAACTTTTATATTTTCTATCCGCAGTCATTTTCTAAATGATTGAGTTTTTAAAACATTTGATTAAATTTTTAATCAAAATAATTTAGAAAAGAAATAACTATAGATCAAGTACCTACTTAATCTTTAATGTGTTAAAAAGTGTTAAGTAACCATTTCCTATAGTTATAATTAATACAGTTGGAAAGATTTTTATTATTTTTTAAATCATTGTAATCAAATCGATCCTCATACAGTTTAAAAGAAGTCTAAAATTTTTTATTAATTATAGAAATCTATTAACATTTTTTTTTTGGTTTCTGTTATGTAAACTTTTTTTTATATTAATCGTTCTAGTTTTGATTTTTTTCATGTCAAAGTACAGATGTAATTATTTATCGAACTTGAAGTTCCCGACACATTATTGCAACGCATTAATTTACACATTTTTAACACATTATTCGCTGTAAGAAGCGAATCTCTCCTTTGGCATCAAATTAGGAAAATGCCGTAAGTTGTACATTAAGAACTAGAAAGGAAATCAATAGTCATACTGTATAACAATATTGTCCACTAAAAGTAAAAAAAAAACATTTCATATAAAATATGGATTTGAATATTGAAGGAGAAAACGATTCTAGAAAATATATTCATTGCATGTAGAACTTCAAAATTCTAATAAAATGTAATGAAAATTAACTCAAAAACTAATTTTTATAGATAGAAAATTCAATCAGCAGTGGTTGTTATCTTGCATAATCTTGTGGTTGTGGAAAAAATTTTTATTTAGAAGCTAAGTATAAACAGATTTATTAATGTTGAAGCGTTAAAACCTTTCATGCGCTATCATCATATATAGCTGATTTTAATTAGCTTGAAAAATTGATAATTTATCAAAAATTGATAATTTATACATTACGCATTTTTGAAAGGTAAATTTAGATCGTCCAACAACTTCTTACTTTTGAAGATCAAGATTTAATAAAACTTATAAGGAGCATTTAACTCTTGGTTCAATAGATCTTTTATGTATAGATCTTAAAGTGTCCAACGATGAAACGTTCTAATATGGTATAAGGCTAATTTTTTATACCTACCGATAAGTGCATGGTACATCGTTATAAAGTCCTTTCTTTTACCACTATCAATTTTTCAATTCCAAATTTTAAGCTCATAAAAGCTTTTGAAGTTGTGGGCTTTTAAGTATTTTTAGTATTACAATTCTATTTGTGTATTCTACATTTTTTTTACATGCGTACCAACCTATATGTATTTATTCTTTGAACATAAATCAGTGATTTTTCCCTAATTACAAGTGCATATTTAATTTTGTCGAAGCTAAAACCAAACCAGCTGAAACAAGTGAATACTCGCAAAATGAATTAGTGAATCTGAGATTCGCGAAATTAATAAGTGGTTATGAAATTCATTATTTGAAAACTAGGAAATTTGCTATTTCAGTAAGTGTATATATCGCTGTTCCAGAAAATGTAAATTTTTTAGTATTTGCTTAATTGAGTTTTATTGCTTAATGGTATCACAAGGCCTTAAAGCATATGGTGAAAAAACAACGTTATAAGTTATAACTGTATTTAGATTCCTTAATCTTTTGTCATAATTTCAATCACTTAATTTATTTTCAAAATTATAGTAGGTATATACTTATGTCAAATATTTTATTTTCTTCTTTATTAATTTAATAATAATTTACTTAATTTTATAATTTACCTAAGCAATTAGCTACTTGGAGCTAATTTATTGTGAAAAAAATTAGTTAATAAGTGAATACAGCTTCACGTATTTAAGCAATTAGTGAAATTTTGAAGTGAAATATATAGTATGTGAAAAAAAATCATATATCATGTATATAAATCATATAGTGAAATATTGTATGTACGAAAAAAATAACACAGTTAAATATATCTAAAAGTGGACAGACTCATGACAAAAATTAAAACAATGTGTACTAAAGAAAAATACTATTTTAATAAACCTATTTTAAGTGATTACCTAACTTAGCCCTTATGTTATTATTAATAGACAAAACAAACTGTGAACATTCAGAGTCGCGAAATGACCATGCTGTTTAAACGACTTAAAACGAAAAGAAAAAAATTGTATGTGGACATTGATATGGACTTTGTTGTCCTGTTTCACTACTTAAATTAATTTTCAAGCTATTTTACTTTAATTAGGGCTACAATCAAGTCAAATGTTACTGTAGGGTAGACTGGGTACGGTTGAAACATTTTACCGTTTATCGGCAATAGCATCGGTATAAATTGAGCGAGCGATGACGGAAATAAATTAAATGGAAGACCGTTTATCTGTCTATTAATGGGCAATATTATTTAAGATCACTGTTTTGTATTTTCTGTGTAAAATCGTATTTTAAAAAAAATATTTTTTGTTTCAAACGTCCCCATACCAGGGTCGGTTGAAACAGTGCCTGGGGTCAATTGAAACACATGCAAATAATAGAACTTAATAGTAAATAATCTTGTTTTTTTAATCATCACAGAACATTTTACAACCTTTAATGGCACTAGGTATGACAAAATATTTTTTATTAATATTCAAGTCTTTAGCGATATAATTTAACATTAGGTACTTTTCAACAGCTTTTATAGTCATATATTAACTATAGCAATTACAACAAATTAAACTCAATGATGATCATATGTTAATGACTGTAATTTTTACAAAAAATATTACTTATAAAATAGATTTTTCCTGATTAAACACTCGATTATGGGCCTTATAACCCAACAACATATCTCAACAAGGAACAGTGGTTAAGTTCATTTTTGACGTGATAACATCTTATAAATTGATGAATACTAAAAATAGAGAGGCACGATATTATTGTTGAATCCTGGACAACGTGTTTTGTGTTTTTCTTTTACATTTTACTTAATAAGATTTAATTGATTTCCTTCATAATTTTATGAAGGATTTCATAAATTTCATAAGTATTTCATATGAAGGATGTCTGATTTTATTTTAAAAAAATTGTTAATTTTTAATTAACTCCTTCTTTGTGTTATACAAAATAATGATAAATCAATTCATAAAAGTACACAATTTTTTATCAACTAGGTATTCTTTATGACGTTATCACGTAAAACTATCGTCCGTAAACCGACTTTACAGACAACCAATTTTTTTCTGTCGCTTTTCTTAACAAAGATCCCGATTTTACATTTTCATAGGCTTGTTTAAACGTTGCTAAGTCGGTCCCATCTCTCGTAGTCTTTCTTTGGCGTACCCTTGGCATCTAAGATGCAAGTAAATTAAATAATTAAACTGTTTCAACCGTACCCACAAAAAATGTTTCAACTGACCCCAACCAACCTTCTAAGTAGAAAACGGTTTACAGTAACAATGAAAATAAATTTAAATAAATACTAACCATGCTACCATATTCTAAAAACTTCAATTAAAACGATACAAAACTTTCAATTTCCTAACTTTAATAAAAACCATAATAATTTCAAAAATGTGCGAACCAAAATACTTACTTTTCCGTCAAAAAATACAATGGGGTCTCCTATTGACAGTCACAGGACCCGATGAGCAACGCAACAACAAAATTTAGGTTTCGACTTGTCTACCGCTTCGAACTTCTCTTACACCCTTTACCCTATCTAGTACTGTTCAAAAGATATTCGCTTTGTTTCAACCGTCCACCGTTTCAACCGTACCCAGTCTACCCTACAGTGTACAAAGGTAAGTAGAGTAAGGTAGTATTATAGGTGTAGTTAAGCATTGAATTTGCAAGTTAATCCATTTCAAAGGTAAATGAATTTACTTGACTGCACAAATTGTTCACTTACTTGGTTTTAATACAAATAATTTTTATTTTTACGGACAATTTCTGTTTATTTTCAACTAATAGCTAATATAAAAAATTTAGGTAATGGTGCTAACTATCACTGTTCACCAATATGTCATTTATGAACAAATAATCGAAGAAAAATTTGGTAATTCATTTTCAAATTTAAATCATTCCAAAAATGAATAAAAGCAATTTTATCATGAAAAAATCGTGATCTATTTTTACGTATAAGCTAATTAACCTCTAACCTTCAACAATTGATCGACGTCTTGGGAGGTAGAATAATGTAAAAGGGACTTATGAATTAAAAAGCGAAAAAAATTAAATGATGCTTTTCTCGAGTATACAGGATGTAGTTCTTTTTGTAGAAACAAATTTTTGGAATTGTGATGGCTAAAAAGTTGGTTCGCAAAAGAATTTTTTTTGGTACGCATATGTTCTAGAGTTTTATTAATAATTAATTTCACGTACGATACGATTTCAAATAATTGAGACATTGCAAATTTTTTAAATCTTTGTTTCCAGAACTAACAATAAGTAGGTATGTGGTATGAGCAAGTTGAAAAATTTTCGACGACAATTTTCGCTCATATTTTATTTATATGTAAAGAGAGAATAAGAGTAGTTGGATATAAGAAGGTGCAAGTAGAAAATGAAGAGTGTAATATAGTTTTGGTTGGTGATGTTTTGTATAATGTAAAATGGGTTTGGTGGGTTTTTGACGGGTGGGCCACCCAAGTAGAGCGCGGGCCCCGCATCTGTCACACTGACACCACCGCGGCCCGACATCAACGTCGGAACCCTATACGTCACTATTTCACTTTTGCCACATAGTGCAGTCTTTATTTGGCACATGCAGTTTTTCCAACGCCCATCTTTTTTCCTCTCTAACGTAACGCATGTGGCGTGTGTAGAGAATACGTATATAGTTCTCTCTATCATACGGGATTATAAATCTTTTGCGAATTTGTTCAATTATGTTAGTGGTTTTGCTTTCTTGGCTTAAACGATTGCCTCTTCTTTCTTCGTTTCCCGACTTATATATTCGCGACTCGCTTATCTGTTTTTACACACAGGAAATGTGCCAATTGTTACAAAACACATGGAATGAAACGCGTACATTTTTTTTATTAAATGCATACCAAATTGTGAAAATATTCTCATTGAATTTTTTCACGAGAAGATTTGGAAAATGTTTTACATTTTCAACTGACCTGACTCGGGCAATTAACGGCCGTTTTGTTCGGTAAAATGTGTTACTGATTGTAGTCCCGAGGCGAGCAAATGAGTGCGAGCTCCTTGGACCTGATTACGGTGCGAAAATATCCAGTTCTCATTTTCAAGCTCATTATTATGCAATTTAAACGTAAATATATGCACACGTAAATTGCATGTGTTAAAAAAAATGTTGAGCTGATTGAACATGATGAAAGGACGACGCGAGTGTTAGGTCCATTTGCAATTGAATGGTGGCTTTTGGCGTAGTAGGTACTTGAAACGGAGGTGATGATGGTTTTAATATTATGTAATT
Organism: Sisyra nigra; assembly: GCA_958496155.1. Taxonomy (NCBI): domain Eukaryota; kingdom Metazoa; phylum Arthropoda; class Insecta; order Neuroptera; family Sisyridae; genus Sisyra; species Sisyra nigra. Next base: position 31,165,096 of record OY292316.1, on the reverse strand, counting down.
ACATATTTTATGGATGGAATACGTTTTTTATAATTTTTTTTTATGTTCATTCAATGCTGGTATCTAAGTAAGGCCTGAAAACAAGTGGATCCTTGTTTGTCCAATATACATCCTCATTTACCTACATCAGTGTTTCCATTTCAAGGAAATGATGATGTTTAACATTAAGACATTGTCGTTCACCTAAAGATCTTGGGGACTTATCTGAGTTTATAGATAGATGTATGCATGTTAAAACCCACAACAACGATGATCTATTACCATAAGAAAATAAGATGAATTGAAGACATGAATATATTCATCAATTTTTAAAACCTTGAAATTTTATTCAAAATGTCAAAATAAAAAGAATTTGCCAATAAAAAAAAATGTTTATTCAGTTTTTTTACTCGAGTTTTATTATCATATAATATTTTTAAGTTTTAAGTAATAGAAATATGATAAGCATCAGTTGAATAAAAGTGATTAAGCATGTTAATTGTATAGGTACCTACATATACGAGTATTTAATCATAATATACCTTTATTAAAAAAACCTATAAGAGGTTGAAGTTACAATATTGTCTCAAAAAATCTAATAAAAAGTATGAATTTTTGTGATGAGTTAGTACTTAGGTATTAATAAAAGTAAAAATATTTTTGACGTGATAACGTCTCATAAATTGATGAACTACGACAGCCAGTCTGAAAAAGTGCCACGTTCCATTTGAGCCTGTGCGTGCAAGCAAGAATGCGATACAAGCGATAGAGAAGCAATTGTTAAATCCTAGACAACGTGTTTTGTGTTTGTTTCTACAATTTACTTAATAAGATTTAAAATTGATTTCCTTTATAATTTTTAGTCTGATTTCATTTTATAACATTATAAAAAGAACTTAATGCATACCTACTACTGCCCCTATGCATATACGAAATCCCAGTCTTCACCCCAGAACCCTCCTTATTAGAATTTTCCTAGAAAAAAGTTTCAAATTAGAGTTGTAGGTATCAATGAGTCTAAGAGTTGTAGAAAGTGTAAAGGAAATCGTTGAAACCATTTTTGAAAATTTTTTAAAAAATTCCAAAAACTCCTAGAAGCTAAGGGAGTTTCCGGTTAACCAATTTCAGCCAAAAGCTTTATGGCGCAATAAGATATAATATGAAGACAAAATTCAAAGTTTGATTAAATTCGAATAAAGCATTCGATATACCATATCGCTGTCACACACAGACACAAACAGCCATGTTTCTAAAAAACACTTTTTTGTACACATATAGGATTTCAAAACATGTGAAAATATTTATTCTCAAATCTATTAGGTTAGATTTTTCTCTTATACATAGTTTCAATCAGCCCCCTACAACTCCATGTTACAAAAATGTGACCATATTTACTGAATTTGCAGTCACTAGTTGCCATTTAGTTGCCAACGAGTTGAACGAAGAAGACCACAAAGACTGACGAAGACCGAAAAATTTATGGAAGTCGGAGGTTAGAAATAATTTTTTTTAAACGTCAGGCAAGTTATTAAAATGAAACTTTTTTAAATGTTTTCATTATTATTGTTATTATATGAGAATAATTATGATAAGTATTTTTATATAATAATTATAATAACTCTGATAAGTTTAAGTGGTAGGGGGCTGTTTGAGACGTATGACTCTTATAACAACACAGATTTCTGTAGAAATCGGTCACGTTTTTTTAGCATTTCTCGTATCTAAGTGACAGGGGGCTGGTTTCAATTTACCAACGCTCACTGTAAATTACATTTTTTTTTAATCCATTAGTTTCAAACTATATGTACAACATAAATCAGATACCTACTTATATAGGTAGGTACTAATTGTATAAATAGAATACAATTTTTATAATGGAGTACCTACTTTATAAAAGAAAAATTTCTGTAACATATAAATATTGCTTGCAATTATATCTAATTGGTTGACATTTTTGCACTTTTTCAAATTCGCATCAAGCCGTGCATATTTATGATATAAACCAATGTATAAAATTAATAGAAAGTTTACTAAGTATATGATTAGTGTACATCAACTTTATTACCTATACCTACCTATATATATTTTTTAAACCAAACACAAATTCACCTTCAAGTTAAGACTTTACTAAAATGTTTTTCATTATTCTAATAATCTACTGCCCAATTTTCAAAAAGTTCTTAATAAGTTGATTTTCCTACTCAACAATTTTAAACGCCTTAATTTTATAAGATGGATACTGCACTATAAAGTAAGATGTTTCAAAGGAAATATTTTTATATTAAGGTTAGCCTCAATCCATCTTCTTCTTCTTATCCAACGCCCACGCTTGACATTTCTGTCACTCGGTGCCGCGCCGTCCAATAGAGGTTGGAGATTAGTTGGTTTTGGTTGTTTTCGTTGTTCTCTCTGACGTCTGCAAGTGCAGGACAATTGCCAAGATGCATGGCATTCATGGGTTCCCCATTGCAGAGGGAACAGATTGGAGTCGGTAGGATTCCAATACGGTGCAAGTGTTCGCATAGGTAGTCGTGCCCCGTGGTAGTTCGGAAAATTGCGACTGACACTTGACGGGGGAGAAGTCGTGAGATAGGAGATTCCAGTAAGGATTCCCATTTTTTTCCTTGCGCTTCATTTTTTTGAATATTGTAGGAATGCCAGTTGACAGTGCTTGCGATGTGGCTCTGAGCTTGTGTTAAAGACTTAAGTGTTGGCGGTTGATTTAAAGCAGTGGCAAACTTTGCGAGCTCGTCTGCTTTTTTATTTCCCAATATACCAACATGACTGGGAATCCATTGTAGTGACAGGTGCCAACCTGTTTTAGCAAGACTGTCCAAGGCGGCTCGACATTTGTTGGTACGAACGCAATCGGTGGGGTAGTTAGAGGATAATGCTATTATCGCGGCTTGAGAATCAATGAAGAAAAGAACTTTATGATAGGTCTTAACTTCGTGAAGTTTAGATATAGCTAGTAAAAGTGCCTCTACTTCCCCATCAAAACAGCTGAGAGGTTCTCCAACTGCGGCGCATTCTTCAAATATATCGCTGTAGTAACCAGCATCAGTTTTTCCGAATCCTGGAATGGATAAACCATCTCAATCCATTTTTTTCATATTCCATTTAAATGACAGCTTTTTTTTTCATTTTTGAATTTGTATAACTTTGGCATGTTTATGTTAACAACAATCTGAAAGATGGGATTTAAACGAAGTTTCACGCTCTACAAAGAAGTCCTTGAAACAAAGTTGAAAAATGTTAAAAATTATCATTTTTAATTAGTGTTATTTTTGAACTCGGATATCTTTGAAACGGTTATTCTAAGGAACTTTGTTCTAGGGACTTTTAAAATTTCGTAAAATTTTCTTTAAATTCCATCTTTCAGATTGTTGTAACGATGAACTATTCCCAAATTATGAAAATTCAAAAATAAAAAAAATCCTGTGTTATTTAAATGGAAAATGAAAAAATATATTGAAGACAAATCTTAATATTGATAAATATTAAGAGCTCGTTTTTGCACTAAAATTGTTGTTTTAATATATAAGTACTACCAATTTTTGGACAAAATAAAATAAAAACTTTTTTTTTTGAAACACCCTAGTACCCCTATACCGTGATTGGCTAAATATTATAGATACGTTATGTAAAAGCTTACAGTAACAAATTATAGGTATTATACCTTAACTTATAACTATTAGAGTGACAACCGCAAAATAAATAAACACAACAATATTTCCGTAATGACGGTGCTTGTTATCTTTAATCTTTGGATGCTAACCCATAAGCGTTTAAGCTATTTACAAAATCATTCAATGAATAAAATCAATAGAGTAAAGCCGATATTACAGTATCTACCAATCACTGAAGTCAGTTAGCTATCATTTAACTAACCATTGATTAACAAAACAAGTCAGTTATGTTATTTTATTATTTTACATATTACATGTATACCTAAGTATTATGAGCTTACATTATACGATATGTGCATTAATATTTTCAAAATTAAGAAATATATTTAATTGTTGTTACTACTTATTGTTAGTTGTAGGTATTATGTTAACATAAAATTTTTTACATACTTAATTAATATTTTTAATTTTTTGTAATAAAGGTGCTTAATTAAAAAATTATAGCTAAGTTTTTCATATCGGTGAGAGTTGATAATAATAAATAGAATTAAAAAAGTGAAGATATTTCAAGTAAGTGGCTTTCCATTACCAAGAGAAAAAGAAACACCTCGATTCTATTGGTTGTTATTCAACCGTAATTTTCAATCGTGCCAAGGAAAAATAAACATTTAATTTTTCAAGAAAGTGTGGAAATGTTGAATTTATTTTGTGCGCGAGTTTGGAGATAATTTGTATATTATCTTTTTTCCATAATGAAATAAATCAAGCTGGAACGGACGCTATCTCATAGAAAGAAATCTCAGCTTGTTCGGTTCTGGCCAATTTATTTCGTCCGGAAAAAATAAGGGAGAGGAAGACGAGGGTTCATCCGTTTCAAATAAATTTCTATGCTTTGTTTAAGATTAATTAATATATTAAATACATATTTTTCAAAATGAAGAAAAAAAAACAGCGTTTACACGCGTCGTTTGGAAAGTTAAAAATTATTTATTAATTTATTAAATTTATTTATGACCGTAATTGAGCCTTATTTATATGAATATGAAGGCAATTAGTTTACTTTTGCGTGGGTCCATCTCAGAGAATTTAATACCGTTTATATCCTCGTCAAGACCGAAAATAGAAAATTCAAATCTTTCTGTACATTTCTTATATACGAGTACTTTCCTCTTATGCCTCAATACATAATAAACCAATTTGGATAATTTTTTTATTTTATTTTTATTTTATGTCATAAAAACAATGCATTTCGATCTAAGCCGGTTTGAATTCATTATTTCGTCATTTTATCGATCAAATCTATGTCGGATCAATGCTAGAATGATTGACATTCTTTTTATCTCTCGATAAAAATCTCACGATAAGGAAAAATGTCTTTATAAAAATTTAATAGTCATGTCTCTTTTATTTTCACGCATGTTGTTTTTCCTGTTCGAATCCATTCGACAAGATTTGAACTTTAGAAAGAGTTTTCGTACAAGGTTTTCCATATGGGAAAAGGGAGATTTGGTTGAATTTAACGAGAAAACTGGGTGTATACTCTTTTGAATATTACATAAATGGGCTCGTAAAAGCTTATCAGTGCCACCCAGAGACTTTACAACCCTCCAATTATATATGACACGACCATTATAGGGAGCTCTGGCTTATTTCTGTCGTAACATTAACTATTAATGTAAAATTGTTTCTATCTCTGTTGCACCCACTTGCATTGTTATCATCGTAATGTGAATGTGTGTACATATGCAAATTAAGTTAAATGAGGATTGGTTTATTATTATAGCCTCAATTAAATAGCATTACTTTACTTACATTGTTTTAATTTTTCCTCGAATAAATTGTTTTTATGGGCTTTTCGTTTCGTTGCTTATATTTTATGGGTGTCGATTATATTTATAATGTTATTAATGTACAAATAAAGTACCAACAGTAAAGAGGGTGCGGGAAAATTTCGTGGGTGAAAGAATCACCGTCAGTTCCGTTTCTTTTATCTATTAAAATTTTCATACAAATATATAAATTTCAACTTAAACAAAATTTAAACTTTAATTTACATATAAATATACTTATTATTGACCCATTAATCTTATAAACCTTATTAGGTTTGTTCTAATCTCCTTGAATAATAAAATGATAATTTTACTGAGAGGAATTTTTGTTTAATTAAGACCATTTTATCTCGTTACATTAAATGTAATTACAAGTATCTACTTACCTATATGTAAACCATTTTGCCATTTCAGGATCTTAATAAAACCGAATATCTACTTATAGAAAATTTATATTTGCTTTTATGCAAGATTAGTTAGATTTCAAAGAGTTGTATATTAATAACTTTTGTATTGCATAAACCACAAACATTGCATAAAATTCAGTCGATAAAAATATAAATTTACTACCATATTTGTTGGAAAATGTGACGATATTCAAATCTTTTATATTAAAATTGTTTTTTCCAGCAGTACCTAACAAATAATAGTCTATGACTTATTATCAGACAAAATTTAAATACGTATTTCATAATGAAAGTAATGCATCTACAAAAGTACTGCGTACGCATTATTATATATATTTTGAATAATAATTATATATATTTTGAATAACCTCTGATATATTAAATGTATCAGAGGTTTAAGCTTTAAGTTAAAATAATTTTAAGTTGTCGCTACGAGTATTTTTCTATTAGGATTGTCTAAAGGTATAAAGTAACTACAAAAATAATCAAAATAAGATTTATGAATACTTACTACTTCGTTTGTTTTTCCAACCCTTTGTATTAAATTTGACCTTAAATCGAGTCCAACTCAACTCAAACATCAACATTTAAATGTCAAAACAAGTCAAACATTGACTTCTCAGTTATTTCATTTTCAAGTAAAACTGTCAAGCACATAATTAGTTTAAAAAAAGTCAAGCTATTTTAATTGATGAATCTCTACTTGGGAATGAAATTATTAGTCAAAAATCTATGATTGTCTCTGTTATATACTTAAACAGATAATTCATCTTATCAATCTTTGTCGTATTTATCAAATCTTATATACATTCTCTGTTTATGAATGAATATAGAAATAATATAATATGAGTTTCGGATACGGTTACGTATATAAAATTATTTTGGATTATCCGTTAGTTTCGGTTACGAATATTAGATTTTTAAGAGATTGTAAAAGTAAATCAAAAACAGGTTATAGATATCTAAAACTGAAACTAAGCGAAAATTTTATATCGGGCTCGGTTATGAATAATTCATACTTTACAAACACTTTAAATAGAGTTTATTTTGGATATCCAATAGTTTTGGTTACGGTTACAGAGCTCTTTAACATCCCCGGTTGACAGAATACCATAAAAACAACTTTAAAACAACTAAAAAAGTTCTTACTAGCAATTGCTTGCTACTTATAGTAACCAAAACATAATAATCGAATGTTATTGTAAAATGTAAACCAATTGAATTAATTAGATTTTGATTGAAGTTTTTTTAGGTAATAACTGAATAGTTTATTTATACGTTTATATTAAAACTCTTTCAGTTGGAAATTCTATTGACACAGCTACATCAGGGCCGGGTTAACCATTAGGCAACTGCCTAGGGGTCCGTGAACGTATTAAGAAAAAAAAGTTTAATCGAACGAAAATTTTATTTGAAAATTTGTAATGAAAATCCACAATAACAATATTATGGCTGCCATACTGGATCGAATCAATAGTGTCAGTATATTTTTACAAAAAACAACTATTGAACTTCGAAAAGCAGTCGATCTTTTAAAATCGCTTTTAGTTTTTGGCTTTCACAGCGAGAAAATTTATTGTCATTAATGGCCATTTAAAAGGTCAATTTCCAATATGTTCAATAGTAAACAATTTTGTTTCTAAAAAAGTTAGGAAAGTTAATATTTAAACTTGTTGTTCTATACAAAAACAATAAGCATCTTGGAAGTTGACCTTTTCCAAATTGTATTTCATAAATCTGTTTTCTTTGGTCTATTGTATTTAATGGCATTAACAAGATTAAGTTTAAAATTATCGCATCGCGTCTCATTTTTCTTTCCTACACCTTCATGAAACCTGGATCATCACTTATCTATAACCTATTCATTATGATAATTTCAATAAAGGTAGCAAGTTAGGTGAGGTGATGCTGTTAATGTTAATGCTGCAGCATCAAATCAAAGTAACTATGTTGATGCAATTTCACATATAAGACATTGAAGTAACAGGATACCTGGAATCGAACATGTGGAAGTTATTCACGCATCCGTTCATCAACTTGAAAAGACCTGATTGCATTGCTTAGAGGCCTCTATAAAAATACAATTATTTAAATTATCAATGTTTTTGTGGTTAAGACCAAATAATAAAACGAAAATAAATCATAGTAAAATAGGCTGTGGTATCAAATCATAAAAGCTTCCTCGTAGATATAAGCAAAGTAATGAAAAACATTTCAATAAATATGTTTGTAACGAATTGTTTGTTCATATAACGGATAGCACGAGGTTATATGTAACAAATCGTTACATATACAATACAGTTTTGGTGAATGGTATAAAACTTGACGATCTATCGTAATGTACCAATTCTTTTTTAAATTGTACTCCTGTTCTGAGTACCAATTTAAAATATCTAATCAAAAAGACACAATAAGTATGAATAATTCCATTTTTTTTTTGTTTATTTAAGGTCGCTTCAACTATACTTTGGTCACTAACGACCGTCGAATCCAAAAACCCAGAAAAAACATTTTTTTTTAGGCTTTCATTGGGATTCAAACCCAGGACCACTGGCGTATAAAGCAACTGTCTAGTCCACCACGCCACTAAGTGACCAGTATTTCTATTATATTATACTAATTGATATGATTCAATAAAAATAGGAATCTAAAATGAGTTTGTCCTATATGAATTAGTCTATGTAGGTACCTAATAAATTAATTGAAATTTAATTTCCTCTGTTCCTTTTTTAAATTTATTGCAATGTTTTTCTATTCAATTTATATACAACATTTAAAAAACTCAATTAAATATTAAATTGAAATTGAAAGATTTTTTTTTGTCAGATGACGTAATCAGGTTGATATTCTCCGGTTCTTTTATATCAAAGAGAGCATTAACGTTCACCGCGGTATACACGTGGTGTTCCAATCGAGGGGTCTCAGAGGTCAGTTAGCACGCGCGCAAGTACTAACACATAATTTACCCCATAGCCGCCGCCCTTGTAACGCAACCGAGCAACCACACGAAACACACCCCTTTTCAGTAGTGCAGCAATCCGTGACGTCACCATTATACGATAAAACGTCATGGCTGTTCCCCATTGTTGTGTGCATATGCATATAAATCTATAATTAATTAAACGACTAATATTGCTACAAAGAGGCGGGATAATTTTCCCCATTACATTAAAAAAATTCAGCTTTATAGATTTAATATAATCATTCCTTTGAGTCCCGTGTGTAAGCTTGATAATGATAATAGTGGTTACATTATTGGGGATTTTAAGGGATTTGAATAAAGTAAATATACACATAGAAGACGCCCACACCCTTATCACTAATACGGATTTCCAGTTTATTTTTGTTGGGGTTGTTCTATGAAGAAAATTAGGGGATGTTTCACTGGATTATTAATATCGTTATAAGATCAACTCGGAAGTTCTACGCGGTTTACAAAAAGGGTCTATTTATTAACTAGCAAATAAGTCTAATATTTTCATAGGGGAACATATTTTATCAAATAGAAAAATAACTTTTCGACCATTAAATTTTAATTTTTTTAATAACATTAAAATGAAAAATTATTATATTTATTGTTATTTTCAATTTCTTAATTTAACATAAAACAACAATGATCCACAATTACTCACCTTTTTCTTACGATGGCTTAAGGTTATTCCCTTATAAGCTGTTGACACATTTTACTTTTGCTATCGCTTACGTTAATTGTTACTATATCAATCTTTCTTCTCTCTTGTCGTAGGTGAACTTTATAGCATTTGAAGAATATTTTAAAACATACACCGCAATATTCTTGGACAGGAAAGAAATAAAATAGTTTTCTTTAATGATTTTCTCATTTTCCTATTTAGGTAGCTTCGTAAAATTTTGTATTTTTTTTTCACAGTAAATTTTTTTCTGGCGTCGATATTTCCATTATTTCATATAAACCCATGTTAAAATTTAACTTCTAAAGTAAAATTTCTTTTAATTATATTTCGGCAAAACGCTGAATTATGTTTTTAATGATTTTTTTGATAGTTTTCAGTATAATCTGTAAATAGGTTCAATTATATTATAAACAACCTTACCTCATAATGCTATTGTTTGTGAAATGTAGTAAATTAACGATCTCATCGAAATATTGGGAAAAAAAAACATATGATGAGGTAAATATTGTAGCCAAGGTAAGGCCCTTTACCAAAACTGTGAACACCGAGAGTTCACATTAGATTCAAAGAAGCTTCATACAGTTAACACCTCTTTTAACACAATATGAGACCCAGCCAGACTAATTGGTCATAATTAGTCACAATTGGTCAGGGGGTTCAGTAAATTGGTGGCCAACCTTCGTTTAGGTATGAGAATAAACTTCAAAAATAAATAAATTAATTTAAAAACATTTCTTATACCTCTAATGTTGATCAATTCATGAAACTAAATTACCACTAATTGACCAGTTTAGAGGCATATTTGTGATTTGTTTTAGATGAAATCGTAGCTAAATGAATAATGAAGATAACCTCAAAATTTTTTTTTAAACTTGCTATAACATCTAAACGGAAGCTGACAAATTACTAACACTACCTAATCAATAATGAACAATTAGTGATCAATTAATCTAGCTTGGTCTCATATCGGTTTGTTTTAGATGAGGTACTTACTATGTATATATGTATATACCTACAGCTAGTCGAACATTACCTATGCTTTTGAAACTTTTTTTTGATCTAACAGTTAAAAGGTTCAATATATCGGATTTGTGACTTCAACACTAATGAACCTTATAGCTCTATAATTTCCAGTTCTGAATAATTAACATCTATATAGCGGTGAATCAGCAATAAATAATTATATGTTGTTATGTACCAAGGGCCACGATTACATTTATCGAGAATTAATTTCAGACCATTAATTTTTTCATTTCAATAAAAAAAATCTTAATTTTAAACTTTATTAAGTTCACCAAATAAAAAAAATGTTCACGCTGAAAAAGTTAACATTTATTTCTGTGTTAAGGGTCAATCCTGTTAAGTTCTTGCTTACATAACACGCAATTTAACACTCCCACATTCAACTTTCCCCTTTAACCAACCCTCACGTCTCTCATTTAATATCCCTAAAGTATGCTTATGTTATCATTTAATAAAGTAACCCTTAGCCATATAATATTTTACTTACAAAGACCCTAATTTTAACTTTTAATATGATAGTTTATTTTTTTTTTTATTAAAATCATGCAAAGAAATACATTTCGAGGCGGAAAATAACCTTTTGGTTTCGCATTGATAAGAAATTCAATATGGTTAAATTGATAAATTTTTAAGGTTCACTGATTTTTTATGTTTAGTAACAGATGAATGAAAAAACTTGTTTTTATCTGAAGGATTTATTGTCCTTAGGATCAGCTTTACGTTTTGCGTTCGACGTTGAAACTTACCTGAACCTTTTTTCTTAATCAGAAACTATGATACATAAAAAAAGGATCTGAACAGTAGCAACTATAAATCGATGTTAATCAATCCTTGAAAAATCGCTTTCTAATTCCAATTTTAACAAAGAGACGCATTCCTTATAAACATAATAGATTTTTGTTCTACTTATCGACGTTTGCATCTTTCAATTTTAACATTGAATCATTCAAATTTTGACACATTGCATCATATACAATTTTTATTGTTGGTGTATTGTATTTTAGATTTTGCAATTAAAAAAAAGGATTATACTCTCTGTGAAATTTAATATGATTAAATAAATTAAGTGTAGTGAAGTGTAGTAGTGTATAAGATTCCGTTGCCGCTCGTTGATAATTGTGCACATAACTCTTTGGTTTTAAACGAAGAGCCGTCAATTAAAGGGATTGGCGACTTTCATATATCAAATAGACCTCACACGTTTACAATAGGGGAGGAAGATGAAGACGAATAAGATGAAGAGGCTGCTGTATATTATTTGTGGTGATCACATAACATTTTTTTTCGAATCAAATCTGAAAAGAATGTGAAACAAACGATAGAGAGGCATGCTTTTGACTCTAGCAATTCGAATCGTTTTTTTCTTATTTATCAAAACGGTTTGCGTTCAATTTGAACGATTCAAAGACATTATTTTTTAACTGAATGGTCTTTATTAATATTTGAAAGATATGTTAATTTTTGTCTCGTCTAGGTGGAATTTCATTGAGATTTATCATCTCGTGATTTGATTTAAATTTCGGATATTTTGAAGGGACGTTTATGAGATCAATCTTTTTTGATTGACTTGGGGATTCTTTTTGAATAGGTAAACTTAGGTAAAGGTAACATCTAAAAAAAATAAAATGTTTTTTAAAGTTTTAAAGTTTTTTTTTTTAATAATACTTTTAACTCATTCACAAATATCTCCATTGTTTTTCTTTTATAATTTAAATTAATTTATGATATAATACATATATAGTATTCCTACAAGTTTATACATGAGAAAGAAGGATTTGAGGTGCTTATACCTATTTACTTAAATTTTTCAGAAAAAGAAAATCATTTTTTGAGGTTTACAATTGAATGATATAAGATTTAAATACAAAGTGAAAGGCATATACAATAGAAAACGATTTTCACGAAAATGAAGGGATCGAAATATGTCTTCGTATTAATTAAATTTCATCGTAAAATATTGAATCATAATATATTTAGTTAGGATCAAAGTTATATTTTCATAATAATTTAATTTCATCTTAAATGTTTTCGTTTTAAACGTTTTCCACTGTAAATGAAAACATGTTATGTGTAATGATTAATTCAGTGGCATGGCGAGGAAAGGGAGCAAGACTTACCTCTCCTCTCTTGACGGTGCTAAGTCAAAGGTGGTCAAAGGCATAACGTCCCACTCCTATATAAAATTAATAAAATATAAATTATGAACATTTCTACGCTACTTTTTCTTGACAATCCCCAATTTGACAAATTTCTAACTACACCACTGGATTTATTCATCAGATTTAGAGTCACTATTTAACTTGATTTTCAATCAAGCCAAAAAGTTATATTTTAATGTCAAATCAAGTGAAGCATTGATTTCACAAATTATTTTATTTACAAGTAAAAATGTCCAGGACAACATTTGAAAAAATGTCCAATTAATTACTTAATTTAAAGTTTGTTCCATTTAACTTTAACGTTACGTACATTTTGCGCATGTTTAAACGATATCCAACGATACCAAGTACTAGTAAGTACGGGTTCAGATTCATACATCATAAAATCATGAGGTCATTAGTTTATAAACTCACCCGTTTATATATAGTCACAGATTATGTCGAACGTCATTTTGCCGTTCATGTACAGAAATGTACGGTTTGTCTTATAAGTGGAATAAACCTTTAGCATCGATTAAAATCTGTCTCGTTCTTGTGTCCTTATATCTATATTTTGTGACCTGTTTGCATTGACTATGACTTGCTTCTCACAGCAGAGAGTTATTAATAAGAGCAAGACAAATTCCAGATCGATCTATAAGCAAGAATGAACTATTTTTCGAATGTTTTATTCCAAATAGTTTGTAACTAGTGATAAATTAAAACAAAAGATATTAATTTCCATATCATACCTACATATAGTCTTTAAGTATAAAAAATATTTTATTTTTACTTATCCAATTTACAGAAGTATGAGGATTATTAGATCCCAGATATAACCTTACTAAAATGATATTCCTTTTTCAGTTATAAGACATTTTCCTTCTTTCTTTATCATTAAATTTAAATTTTCTAAATGTAAATACAATAATATTATATAATAAAATTATTAAGGTCATTTTTATTTATTTTTTTTTTAATATTATTTTCAATAGGCTTTTTACAATGATTTTTCTTTAGTTAGCGAAAAAAATCTACATGAAACATTTTCAAACATTGTTATATTCCCTTAAATAATCAGGGATGTTGTTTTGTATTTGAAAAGAAAAATCGAAAAAGGTTCGATTTTATTTAGACTTTAATAATAATTTTCTTATAATTTGATTTGTACATAAAAAGATTTTTCTATATATTTTACGTTATAAATAAATTAAATACATAGTATTCATTATATGCATATATATTTTCATTTTTATATTTACAACATTTTTCAGTATTAAAGGGTTGAGGTTCGCTGACTATACTTCGTGTTATACTTTATACAAGTCAGTGAATTTATTCGTTTACAATATTTAAACTTTTTAAAATTCCCTTATGGGTTCTATCTTTGTCAAATGTCATGTCCAAGAAAGAGGAGTTACATTATTGCACATTGTCGTTTAGCAAATACAGGGAAAATATAAACTTTTTTGGATTTCAATTATTGCAATGTATTTCAATGATTGTTTTGTTGCTTTCAAAAATCGGCTTTCTATTTAAGTTATTTTTTATTTTAAATGAGAGGTCAAATGCATGTGCAGCAACACGGTCATAATTATAATTATTACAATAATAAAACACAGATAATTGTTATCGTTTGGCAAGAAAAAGACGATTGAAATGAAAAAGCCAGTTGAAGTAAGGGAATGGATAATGAACGTTTATCTAAAAGACTGGTTACAACATAATTATTATAATTTATATGGAAACAATTAAAGGCCTTATTGCACTTTTGAATGCGTTTTTCTGTTAAATTACATGGTTTATATATACAGACGCTTTGTCGATTTCTTGAAAATTTTAAGCTTGAATTTATTTCGTGGAATACGAAAAAATTGATTGTTCAAATTGAGTAATTCAAGTAGTTGACGATGTTTTTACTTGGTCGTTTTTTTGTAATGTTATCGTCGTCATTGATCAAAATCGAAATGAAATACATTGTTGCTGTTGTTGTAGGCTGTATGTTGTACATTTGGCATTAATGGAGTGTTAGCGGTATAATTAATATGTAAATCGAGTTGAACGCTAACAACATTAACAACGAACGACAACAAGAAGAGGACACCCAAGTGGCAACGTCAACGCCAACAAAATCTTTATCATAATATATCCAAGAATTACTTAAACGTATTTATTCCTTCATTCTCTTACCAATAAATCAATAATATTTTATAACTCTTTTACAACTAAATTTCTCACTTAGGTATTATTATTTGCATTAAAAACTGACAGCTGCGTTATAATAATTTGAAAATATATTGACATATTAAATCATTTGAACCTAATAACAATAATTTAATATTTGAACCAAAAATACTACCATCAATATTCCGGAACAAATATTTCAATATTTCATTTAAAATTATTTCTAGCCCTCGGCCATGGGGTAGTTAATATACTAAAAAAGATAATTGTCTCGTTTTCGATCAAAACGTCTGTTATTTAATGACAAATTTACGTGGTGGAACTGAGGCCAATGCAGAACCCTAAAAATGGGACACACTTGTCTACTCAAAAGGACTCGATTTGGAATTTTTGTTTGAATTTTAATAGGAATTTTTTCTGTGTTTAATTTCATAGTTTCCAGTACTAATTAGGCCAATTAAATTTTTAAATTGGAATTAAGGAAGAGGAAAAAATAAGGGTTTGTATTTTTTATGAATGTCGGGGCTAAAATGGAATAAATAACGACTCACTGTTTCTTAATTGAATCAAACTTGGAAAGGAAGACATTTTTTGAATTTTTTTATGCAAGTATTTGTCACATTGAATATTTTGGTTGTTTGAATTTGAAAAGCTTATAAGAACCACACTCCGTTGTATTTGATTAGATAATTTTTAATATTTCAAAAAACCTTCTATAGTTATCAATACGACTTATCACCGTACTAACGACAGAACTAAAATTGACTAAATTTTAACATTATTTTTTTTTTAAACTGTTTACAGATAAAAGCTCATAACAGGTTGAATTCATTGCTATCATTATATTACTTTCAAAACTAACATTCCAAATGTTTAATTTTTTTTCGTCATAATATGCTAGTAACAAGTTTTTAGAACAATAAACTTTTAGGTTTGACTTTGAAGAAAGAGAAAAAGAGGGCTGCTCTCGACCCGGAACACCCCGAATTTGACGACAATTGGAGGAGAATAAAGAACTCCACCTTCTACAAAACCCTCTAATTAACCATCAAACAAATGTATTGTTATCACTGTTATGTCCATTGTAATCATTGTTACCACTATCCAGCTTATATCAAATTTTTTTCTTTTTCTTCCAATCTAATATTTTATCAAAAATCTAATTAATTACTAGGCATAGTACCACTATGCGCAGTCGCTAATAGCCCTAGAAGTTGAAGCGACTTTAAAAATTAAAGAAAAAAAAAAAAAAAAAAAAAAAAAGAGAAAACTCAACGTTTTCTCTATTCAACTAAGTCAAAGTTTTCAAATATTTTTCAATAATCTAAAATTGACATTTTAAACACTGTTCTGTTGATATTCAGCTTTCTTATATGATAAGTACACACGTTCTCTAATGTCGTATTCATTCTTAACAAAAGTATTTACAGCATTTGACCTACACATAACAACTTCAAACTTTTTTTTTTAAAAATTCAACATTCTTATTCACGATATGTTGATAAAAAAGCTTTGTCATCCAATTGTCTATTTAAGTACATTTAGTACATACAAACGGATATGTACTATTCTAAAAATATTTTATTTTGTTCTCAAATCCTATGACTTATGATAAGAAATCTTGAACGGTGATTTAGTTCAATGTACTTAATTTAAAAAAAATAACTAAAATAATGTAAAGATTGCACGTTACTTTATTTTATGTGAAAAACGACCGTCTAATTTTTATTTTCTTAGTAGTAAAATCATTATTGAAAAGGCAAACATCCAGACTTTGATTAACTGAATACATATTTTGTTACAATAAGAAAAAAGTTTTAAAAAAAAATTAATAAACATGAACTTTTTCAGCTGTTTTCGAATGTAATAAAAATCGGGTACATCTGTCAGTAAATTAGTATGCGTGATGAATTGTTATTATAAATTTGATTTAAAGTATTTCATTCATATGAATAAATCGAAATAAAGTAAAATAATTGTGTTAAATTACATTAAAATAACGGAGCAGATACGTGAAAGTGAAAGAATTTCTTTTGTACTTGCAGCCCTTAAACTTACATACCTATACAATGTAAAGATAAGAAACGTGTTTAATTTTTATTAAATTATGCTTTTTTTAGGCATATCTGCGCATAAATGCATATAATATATTCGACAGATAACAAAGTGAATAAAAAAGTTAAAAAATGCTCAAGTAACCAAAATAGTTTATTAAAAGTAGATACTGCAACAAAAAAAGATTTCAGTACAAATAAGAAAATTATTTTGGGAATATTAAAGAAAAAAAAATGATCAGTTGTCTAACTGTTTGATATGTATAACTATAAAAATAAAATCCTTATCTTCTTTTGTAAAATTAAAAACTTATTATATTTTTTGCAATATATATATAAAATGTGTGTGTGTGTTCATTAATCATTGACCTTTTTGCGTAGCTTAAAGAAATGCAAGGAAAATAAAAACAGCGATATCACCTGTCATATTAATTACACGTTTTACGTAATATTTTACGTTAACCGTAAACATTAACGGAATGAAGACGACTATCAGTTCAGCACCAGCATATCCTGTCATTGTATTGTGTCATAATACTTTACGATACACTTTTTGCAAAACGATACGTGCTTTTCACAAAACATCACTCATACGTATCTATATCAAAAAAAGCCAATTAAATAGAAAAGGAGCAAATTGTAATACCTATACCGTCATATTAACCTAATATTTACTAAATTTTGGCTAAAAATCGAAGCTATTGTCGCCTTCTCGTTTTTTTTCCGTCATAATCAAACGTTATACATTTCTCGGAAATAACATCGTTTAGTTATCAATAAATATCCAATTATACTCATCAAGCCGTAATTAACATGTCACTCAACAATATAATTAAGTAAGTAGTTCTGTAGCTAGTTCATTAAAATTATCAACATGTGATTAAAAAAATATATTAAATGAAAATGAGACCCTCAAAGACTTACTCATACATGCAATTATATGACCTCCTCATTAAATATATTATTTGAAAATTTGTATTGTATAAGAATCGAAAATCAAATTGATAAAAATGTCTTTAAATAGGGTGAATTTATAAAGTATGTTCTTATCTATTGTTATGACCAACAGTGTTGTTATCGGTGTAATTTTAATAATTATGTATAATAACATTGACAACGTATTTAGTATACGATATATTTAAAAAACGATTAAGTAATGCATTGCAATTTGAAATCCAAATATTTCAGTCTAAAATTAACAACTATTTTAAGGATAGGTAACTTTAAAAAAATTTCACGAATTTAGTACGAGGATTTAAGTCTTTATTTCATTTTACTAGCCTTGTCCGTTGGACTGTTGTTGAAGTTCTTCTTCTTCCCGTGTCAAAGGAACTGTTGAGTGGTTGTAAAGACCCTGTGCCATCAACTGTAGCGCCAGGGGGTTTTTATGTCCCGAGGCTTTTTTGATTTTGGCTCGTTTGTTTTGGAACCAGATTTTTATTTGGGCTTCATTCAAGCCCAGTTCTGCGCTGAGCTGCTGGCGACGTCTCTCGGTCAAGTATCGGTTTTCGGCGAATTCGTGTTTTAATCGGGCGAGCTGCGCCCCGCTGAACGCGGTCCGCGGCCGCTTTTCCTCGGCAGACGTCGATGAACCGGGAGATTGTGGCGAACCGGACGGTTTTTTCGTCCGCCGTGAACGAGGACCTGGAAAATAGAACGGTTGAAAATGTGTCTTGCAATAGCGCACGGCGTTTTAATTAACGAGAAAAGGTTTGAACGACGTGTGGGAATGTTTAAGAAGATATTGCGGTTAGCTATTGAATAAGTTAGCGTTAGCGTTCTCATGTTTTCCCTAGATTACTTCTCGTTCGCCCTACCTTAACTAATAGATCATTTCTATGCAGGGCCATTTGTATTCGTTTTTGGAAACACACGCTTATTTCCAAGTCTAAATATTATGGACCCCTAAACGAAACGTAACCCGAAATTAACGAAACTCACTTATTATAATATGTTAAAAGAAAACCCAGTGAATCCCAAACAATGTATATATCACCATGAAAAATCAATATATCTTACACCTACAAATTTAAAAATACACTGTTTGATTTCATACTCCTTTTATAAATAATAATATGAAATAAAACGTTTTATTTGAAATACGAAAAATAATATCATCTACATGAAAATAATTTTGGTTCAAAAATGATAAATGTTAATGTCTTCTGGCAAACGTTCTTTACAGGGAATATAGTAGCAATCATTAAGTGGGTGCTAAAGAACTAAAGACGTGCTCGTCCTCTTTTCTATTACAAAGACAAGTGATTAATGGCCAAGCGCTATTAGCTAATTTTATTTGTCAGTCGTTAGTTCACATCTTAGTCATTCACAATTTGTAAACGAAATTCACGGTTTTTCCATATTATCATCTTCACACACGAACAACACTGTAAACCCAGTAAAGTAATGATAATTAATTAAAGGTAATCGAAGGGAGGCTAAAAAATAATAAGAGATATATTTTTAAGAAAATAAAGACGTTTCAAAACAAATGTATCTTCAAACCAGACAAAAAATTAAGTAGGTAGGTACCTAAGTATTTTCAGGATAGCATTAAACTTTTCAATTTTATTAGTTTATCTACCCATTAAAAAGCGATTACATATTAATATAGGTACCTTAATATCAAACATGTTAGATAAAACAAACCCTTTTTTTATGATCCAAATTTTTTTTTGTTAAAATATACCTACTTAATTAAAAAAATTAAGATCTATAAGATCTGTTTTGAATTTGCAGAATATGCAAAGTTCTTATATACCTATAGATACCTACACTGACTCCAATAGATTTTTGTTAGTTTATTCTCACAAATTACGATTTTATAATACATCAATCCTTGTCAGAGGCTTTACACAGTTAAAGGCTTAGCAAAGAAAATAGGCTGAGCGCGTTCTAGGCTATTTTCCGTCGTTTGTTAGTCGGTTGATGATTGTTGCAACTTCCATTTCTGTAGAAATAGAGCAGTTGTTGAGAATTTTTTCATTCATTATTAGAAACATGGTTTACAGGAAATAAGTACGTCCTAAAATCGAAAGTCATGACTGATCGTGGAAGGATCAATCGTATATTCATGTTTGACAACCGATTCTTGAGATGTGCCTCAGTAAATACTTAATTATGATTAATGGAAATTTAAAATTATATGAAGTTTTGTTTTATATGAAGATTTAGTAATTGGGTTGTAATTTTTAGCTCATATACCCCAAATAGGATTTTCTGAAGGTTTTTTATTGTTTCAGTTAACCTCTTTAACATTGTATAATCCCAACTACAAAAATATACCTTCCATATTTTAGGTAATACTAATACGAAATAACTACGTAAAGAGTGTTTCATTCGCGAATCAGTAAGGTAAGACAAGGCTCTGATGTACTATCATTCATTGACTAATATTTTTCAATTCAATCAGTTTTTCCATAATACCTACAATAACTTCAACTGAAGGATACAAATTTTGAGTAGTTAATCCAATTGTGAACTTTATTTTTACAAACTGCGTCAATATTTTCACAGATAGATACGGAAAAATATTAAGAAAATTCAATCCACATTTTTCATGAATATACCTGCATGGATTCTAATTTTCTTCTATTTGTCAAAAAAAGAACATGGACAGTAAAAAATATTTAAAATTAAACGTTTTTCGAATTTTGAAATATTTTTTTTGGTGGTTGTCGTCACTTTAAGATCCAAGATTAAATCATGACTGTCTAAATACAGAAAATGTATATAACTTCCATATACCTATCTATATAAAATTTTGATTCAATGGAAACCAAGCAATACAGGCGTATAGAGCGAAGGTCTAATAGAAGAGATCTAACCTACGCTACTAAGTGAACTGTGTAGACTTCATTTCTATATATTTATTTTCATGTAAAATTTCAAATTAATCCGTATCGTAATATGTATAGTTACACATCAATGATCATTGATGAGTAGTAAACTCTACCTATGTATAGGCAAACAAATAAATTATAAAAACGGCAAAGAACAATATCTATTTATTTAATAATAATTTAATAATAATATCTATTTTTTCGAATATATGTAATAAAAGGTTTGTTCCAGATGAAAATAAAACCGTACATTGTTCGGTAAATACAAGTCGCTACATATACTGCGCATGACTTACATCATACAATGTACGTATGTTTTGCATTATCACGAACAAACCTATATCTATAGGTATATGTACCTGGCAACTCCGAACACCAAGTTCAAAAAAAGCAAGGAAATAATTATGTTTAAATCAAGGCACATTTAAAAAGGGATAATTATTGTGAGTACAAAAATAAACTAAATTGACATACACAATGTAACAATAATAAAATACGATGCGAATACGAGAAGTTATCAATAGTTAGAGACGAGAGTACCTAAAGTTTACGCGGAATATAAGAAAATGCATTAAGCTCAAGTATGTTATTAGGTTTTATCTTTATTTCCTTCAATAGTTAAGTAATATTTTCTCTGTTTTAAACAATCACGAATGGTTTTTGTTATAATACATACACGAGATCGGCAAATCAACTAAACACGTCCTAACTATATAATAGCAACACACAAAGCTCGTAATTGTTTCGTATGTAATTCAAACAAAAAAAAATATTAAAAATACAGCGATGATAGTAAAATAAAAGATTAAAAAATTATGCTTATAAAACGTTTACTCGAAACAAAAAATCTTTTTAACTAATAACAAAGTGAATTCTTTGATAATTGTCTTTAGGTAAGTCTAAATGTTTATGTAAGGTAATACTTATGGGTAGGTATCTATAAGGAAATCAAAAATAAGAAAGTGCTCGTAACTTTTAACTCGATTTTCCCCTATGTATTATAGAAAATAAAATATTATATCTAATAATATAAGTATAAAAACGGACTAGTAAAGCATAAAATCGAATGCAAATTTTTGTTAAATCTTCTTCTATATTACCTTAGTTTTTCTAATTTTGAGATATACAAAAGGCATTCAAAGTATTGTTCGTAGTGAAGACTGAAGATTATGTTACATAATTTATTTAAAAAAATTAGTTTAAAAATTGTAAATTTATCCTCAAAGCTAACCTTTTACCCTTGCTACTATTGACAAAAATATAATGGTTATTTCTAAACTAATTTTGGTTTTGATTTAATATATCTATCCATAGGCCATAAGCATGTAATTTAAATATAAAATTAATAATTACAATAATGAGCATGTTTTACACCGTCCCTCAACCACGCTAATAGGTTAAACTATGTTCCCGTAACCCTTTTATTTAAATTCGTTTCGTCCATTTAAATAAATTGTTAATTACGTGTGATAAAAATTATTCATAATAATAAAATGCTAATTTTGAAATAAGAACCATACATATACAGATATCTCCACAAGAATTTACATTATTTAGCTTTTATTTTCATTTTATCAAATAGAATAAATATAATTAATGGTAAAATGTTATCGTAAATGAAAATAAAAATTAAGTTATTAAAAATGCGTTGATTTTCATTCCATGAATTTTAGCGATAAAATTATAATATTTAATTAATTTGAAAAATAAAATTTCTCACAATTTTCAGATGGTGAAGTCAAATGGGTGTTATGCGTGTTGGTTTTTCTCTTGGTGTACTTACTTCGACCTGAAACAGATAAAAAAACAGAAAAATAAATTAATTATATTTTTTCATTATATCAAATATTTAATTAGAAAATCGTGTTCAAATGGGTGCGAGAAAGAGCGAATTTTTCTTCTATTTACTTGTCAAGGAGAGGATCGAATGTAAAAATTACCCGAACGAAAATTAACGCTGCGTAAACGTTGTAAATCGAGCGTGCCGTAATGAAAAATCAAATAAATGTAAAGTGGTGAAAAGCGTAGTAAATTCAAGAACCCTTCCCACCTTCTATCAACTGTCGAAAAGAGGGATAGATTAAGAATAAAGACAAGAGTGAACGAAACCAACCCCAGCGATCTTTTGGTCTAATAAATATTTTCGCACCCCCTCGATTTTAATGCAGTGAATCGAATGCCACCGAAAAGAGTACTATATTGCCTCCATCCACCCCCAATGGGGATGAACTCTCCATCAACCCTCTCTCTATATCTTGAAAGATTTGATTCATTTATTAAAAGTGAAACGGATAGCGAGAAAGAAAGCTTCATATATATATAAATTGAGGGCTTTTTTTTGTTGTTCAAGATTCGGTGCAATCATCGAATTCATGACGAGAGTAAATTAAAAACGTAAATTTCGTGCGTGAAATAATTGTTTTTGTACGGGAGAGATTCTAAAACATATATATTGCTACTTCAATGAATTTTTGTTGGGAAAATATGAAAGCGATCGTGATTTTTAGTAATAAAATATTTTCGGCTACTACTCTATTAATCTTGAAGTAAATTAACTTGAAAATTATTCGAACTACCTAAAACTAATCGGATCTTTTAACGAAAATGTTTTAGCAGTATACATAATTAATATGATAACATTTAAGTAATCTAAATATTTTAAATCTCTTTAATGCCCCATACTTGAGGAATAAAATTAAAGAAACCAAAAGCTTTAATTCGTATGTCTAAACTTTTTTACGCTCATAATTAAATGAAACAGTTTTTACTCTCTTTCCATTTGCAATTTCATTGTGATTTTCTTTCACAATAATTTCAATGTATAGGTAGGTATATGTATATAAATATCATTTCATTTATATAAATAAACGATACAAATGCATTTGAAATGCACTTTTGAACTTAGTTATTTATTCAAGAGATGAATAAGACTTCAAAAGTTTTAATGTAGATACTTTTTTTTAAATATATGTACATAAAGGAAAATAATAAATCATAATTGAAACTTAATTTTCACAATGACGGGACGAGTCAATTACAAACAACGAAAGAAGAATCAAAGAAATTAGATGAATCAAATTGTGCATATTCATTCACTTAAAACGATCCAAACTTATTTATGTCAATTGAAGCGGTGAAATTGATATTAATATTTCATCTTATTAATACATTTTTTTGTTTGTCCTTATTGTAAAAAGATCGACGCCAACAATGTTTACAGTACATGCGTTTTATTGTGTTATTAATATTTTTATTGTTGGATAGATAATACACAGATATTTGGCAAGCCTCAGTTTTCGATTTAAAGTTTGTTTTCGTTCTTGACAGCTCTTTGTATGCAATGTGAAATGCCACTATGTTCAGTAAATTTCGAGTAGGAAAACGGGATAGGTTTCATACATGTGTTTTAATTGTGAAAGACAGACCCCTTGAGTCTGACAATCGTTTTCGATTTAATTAAATTCGCGCGCGTCTTACCTTTGCTACACGATGTGAAAACTAAGACCGGGGGACATAAACGTTGTGTGTCAGCTGTTCTTTCTTTTATCTTAAGCGCGTATATCACATTGAGGAAATGATGAAATATTTCAAAATTTGTTATATTTTAAATATAGGCTATAAATCAATTTAACTGTACTAATATAGAATTTGTTTTATTTCTTAATATTAAGTTACATAAATTATATTATATCAGTTTTTTTTTCTATAGAACCAGGAACTTTACATATACATAAAATATAAATCAAGTATAACTTAAATACGAACATTTTAAGCATCGGTCCTAATATTACTAAATAAAAATATGAAGCTTTTAAGCTCTAAAAATCTTGTTGAATAACCTCTATGAGTCGAGTATTTAAATTTTCTCTTATTTCCCTTGAACTTAAACTTATCAGGAATCTAGTGTGTAGGTACTGATAAAACCATACTACGATTTCTGGCTGTAAGCAACGGCCACAGAGTTTAT
This sequence comes from Sisyra nigra, assembly GCA_958496155.1. Lineage (NCBI taxonomy): Eukaryota > Metazoa > Arthropoda > Insecta > Neuroptera > Sisyridae > Sisyra > Sisyra nigra. The sequence continues at coordinate 31,140,391 of OY292316.1, read as the reverse complement.
CTTATGACTTAGGTACTTTCTGTTGAATTATATGGGATTAGAGTAGGTACATAGTGGTGCACGTAGTCTTAATATAGGTATTAGGTACCAAAAAACTTTGAACTAAGATATGGAAAACTAACCCTCACTAACCTTACTATGTAACATTTAAAAATGTTCTCAATATTGTAAAATGTAATTAGATGCTAAAATAATAAAATTTTCTTACATTTACAATTAAAAAATTTTACAATTTTTTTACTGGCGTATCGTTTGTTAAATTATATGAAAATAGTTCAATAGCAGTTTATAGTAATTGTACGGCGTAGGTTTGCACTAGAGATTCATCAAATCAAGTAGCTAGACAATTTTGAAATTAATTGCGTTTGATATTTGATTTCTAAATTAAATAACCTGGAAAGTTAATGCTAGACTTAATGATTTGATACTTAAATAGGTATTAATATTTCAATCCATTTTGGCTTAATTTCATTCAAATTAAAATTAAGTAGCTTGACAATCAAGTCAAGTAGTGAATTTCTAGTATACACAAACGTGAGGAAGATGTACGCACATGGATCAATAAATACTTTAACCAAGTGATTCTTAAAGAAGAGTTTGAGAAATCATGAAAAATATCTGAGAGGTCACAGAATAATTGTTCTGACTCTCAGCGATTCCCTCACCTGCTGTATGATTTTTTACATATATAACAATTCATCGAGGACTCCTTTGAAATTTTAAGCGTAATAAGGAATCACAGACTAAAAAGTTGGAAAAATACTGCTGTACTCCATATGAAAATGGTTTTATGTACCAATATTATAATAAAGAAGAAGAGAGACCAGGAGTTCGAACTTTATTCCCGATAAACCCTCGAAAGATTCCAAAATCAACTATTCGCTGCGCTATTCGCGCTTTGGGCAGTTTGAAAAGTAAGCATGAGAAATATTTTAATCGAAATGTGCGAATCATTCTAAGCAAAGCTATAATATATCTTGTCGTAGTGACATCTGCAATAGAACAATTCATAGGCGCTCCTTCCCCATGCGCTACTCTCAACGTTTTAGTTCGAGCTCCTGGTATCTATTCGTCATGAGATGAATGCATTTTTTATATTTAAAGTAACTAGTTTATGGTTGCTTTCCATTTATTAACACAGAGCGACTCTGCGTTACTCTGCGAAACACTGCGAAATGAAACAGAGTTATCTCAAAATAATACTAGAGCGACTAGAGCAAATACTAGACTGCATTTTTGGGTTTTTTAATACCAACCTGAAGAACCTGAATAACTAATAAGCATAGGGAATCATAGGCAGAGAAGAGAATTCTTCTCTTTGTGTTGGTAATCCTGGGCAAAACACGGTGAAACACGGCCAAACACGGCTTTTTCGAGTGTCGCGCAGTGTTCAGCCGTGTTCGACATTCTAATAAATGGAACGCTGTGTATCGAACACTGCGTTACACAGAAGTCGTTTTTGTGTAAATGGAAAGCAACCTATATTTTTAAAGGTCTCGAACGAACAAATCGGAAGGTCGATAAGTTCGTTGCTGTAAGGACTAAATTGTCGCTACTAAATTATTAAAGCATTACAAACTTACACTGCCGGCCAAAAGTTTGAGACCATATAGATTTAAGCCAAAAAAAGGAAATATTTTTAAAAATTCAAAGACAAATACAGTAAAAATGTTTATTAATATTATAGTTATAACCTTTAAACATACTTAGTATAGAAAATAAACATAAAAAATTATTCTATAAAAAAAAAATGAACTAATTACTCAAACTGTTTTTTCATCAAAAAATCCTCCCTTGCACTTTATTACTTTTTCTACTAGCCTCGGCATTCTACTTATTAATTTATTTATGGTTTCTTGAGAAATTTTGTTCCAGCTTTCTTGTAGTAGTCTCCACAAGTCTGCAAGTGAAGAGGGACACTCCTCTCGGACATTCCTATCAAGCTCGTCCCACAAAAGCTCGATTGGATTGAGATCCGGACTTTGCGGTGGCCATTTCATGATTTTTAAAACTCCTTCTGCTTCTTTTTGTAATAAATAATTTTTACATAGCTTGGAAGTATGCTTTGGATCGTTATCTTGCTGGAAAATGAACCCATTGCCAATTAAACTTAAGCCTGATGGTACAGCATTTTTTTCGAGAATTGTTTTATATTCCTCTTTCTTCAAAATTCCATCAATTTTAACCAAATTTCCAATTCCATGGCCTGAGAAACAACCCCAGACCATTATTGAACCACCACCGTGCTTAACAGTTGGCACTACACAATCTGGTAACATCTTTTCTTCGGTGCTACGCCGAACGTAAATTCGTCGATTTGAGCCAAATACTTGGAATTTTGACTCATCAGTCCAAAGAACTTTTTTAAAATCATCTTCTGTCCAATCTCGATGGAATAGGGCCCACTGCATCCTTTTTTTCTTATTTTGCGGCCTTAGTAAAGGTTTCCGAACGGCAACACGACCAAACAGTTTAGCGTTCCTCAACCGTCTTTTCACTGTGGTAAGCGAAACTGGTTTATTTAAAGATTTGTTCACTTCAGCACGAATTTTTGGTGCTGTTAAGCGTCTATTCCTTTTGCTGGTAATAACGATAAACTGATCCTCACTAGAAGTAGTAGCTCTCGGTCTTCCTGAACGTGGAAAATCTTGAAAACTACCCGTTTCCTTAAACCGAATAATTGTGCGAATAACATGAATACAAGTCTTCGAAAGTTTAAGTTGAGACGCAATTTCACGTTCGGATTTGCCTTCATTATGTAAAGTAACAATGGCAGATCGAGTTTCGATATTTATTTCTCGTACTTTTCCCATTTTTAAAACGTTTAACTATAGAAACCCCAAGTTAAGACTAAATTAAATTATTCGTACAAAATGGTACATAACTTAAAAAAAAATTTAAAATAACCTGTTTTAGAAAGTCTAAATAATAACAAAGAATAGCCAGTGCAAAATTAAAGAAGAATAGAATTAAAGAACAATTAATACGGAGCTACTTTAAATATAATGATGACCCTTCCACTGGCCAGACACCCTGCGGTCTTGGATGTTTTTAAACAGAACCCAATAATTCTATTTGTACCTGAGAAACATACCTACAAAAGTCTCTTTAGATGTTCACCAGTAATTTAAAAATATGTATGGACAACAATTTTTATTTTATTACCGAAACTTTGAATACAATAAGTGATAGCATAAATATATTACAACTGGTCTCAAACTTTTGGCCGGCAGTGTATGTGTACGGAAATTTGTGTAAGTTAGGAATTTAATTATTATGACTGTATGGAGAACTAAAAGCAGCCTGGACATTTTAGAGGCGTCGACTTCCAAAACACTCTATACAAAAAACCTACAATCAGCCAGTGCTAGGCTGCAGTGGCTAAATTTAATGGCCCTTTACTAGACCAGCCTATCAGACATTTGCTCGATCAGCCCTATAGTAAGTCCGGGCCTGAAGTACACTCACAGTAACTGCATACTTCTTTCCCAACATAGAGGCATTTACACATTTTGGGAAAGTTAAATTTCTCTTTTTTTCTCGAAATACAAATAAATTAGTTCATATTTTATTAACAACAATAATGTTTTAAAAGTCCGTGGTCAACTTATAGTTCTTAAAGAAAAGCCTTTAAATTTGAATATAATTCCAATGAAAATAAGAAATACTTTTCTTGCAATCGTAATATTTAACTAGGTTTATTTAAATGTCATTAAAACTCAATGAACTGAAGTGATTTTATAAATTGCAAATCAGCAAATGGTAATTGGTTTGTTAATACTTTTATTTTTTAATTAATAGAATAATTGTGTGTTAAGCAATTGAAAAATCAATAAACGTTAAATTACTTCATTTACAATCGTTTTATTATATATAGAAGCTTTAAAATCGATCGTTTCTATTTTTCTCGTGTTATTTTTTTTCTTAAATGATCTCAATGTTGTTTGTTGTTGATTATGATGATGATGATTTGATGCTGATGATGATGCATTGGGCAAATTAATGGAGTGAGTTCACTTAATTGGGCTTACGATTTTCTATATGTGTGGTCATTTGTGTGGTGCGCTCGCTTTAATCGATTGATCGCTGCCTATGACGCTCTCTTCGTCTATACCACACACACTTGGTTCGAGCCACCGCCACGAAGATGATACTTCCTTAGACAAATAATAGATAAATGTTTTCGATTATGATGGCGTTTGAAAAAAGTCTAATGCTTAAAAAGATTATTAACAAAAATTTCCAAAAAAAAAAAACTCAATCATGCACTGTTGTTGTTTCTGCTGCTGCTGCGTAAAAGTCAAAATATCTTGCTCGTTTGACTTATGACAAATAAGACATTTGGACCAGCAACAAATCACGTCGAGATCAAAATCTCACGTCGTGCATTTATGGTATCCAAAAAGAAGTACAGAAATCAAATAAAATATGAAGCACACAACATTCAGACTGCGACATCTAAAAATATTTCATCAACAAATTGAAACGGACAGACTTCTCGAATCAGTCGAGCGAAAAATTTATCACGCCTAATAGAGATTTTGAGAATATCACTAATTATGAAATGTGACAAACATGTACCAAATCTGAGGCCAATTTCTGTAAATCAACTTTAACCTCTTCACGCAAATGAAATAAGAAAAAGCTTCTCGGAATATTTAAATCGAAAATTTTGTGTTTATTTATATACACTATGTAGATATATATTATATAAATGTTTAATACATTAATAAAAGCCGTCATCATTATTACAACGATTATGATACGTTAAACAAAAATAGTCGGTCTTTCTCATTCCCACAATCGAATGATTAACGCCATCGCATCTTTATCAACATAGAGATGTTTCAATGTTAATTGCTTAATTAAGCCAAGGGTTTTCATCTGAGATCGCGGTCTCTCGTCTTCATCAATACCACACACATGGACGGAAGGCGGTGGCCGTGTGGACCGAAAATGTCCCCATAAAGATTTCACAGTTAGATATTATGATTTTTCGAATTGTTTGACAGCCATTAATGAACACGCATTTGAATTTTTTCGTCGTTTCAATTGTGATTCGAACTGTGGTTCTCGTTTATTTCGATCAAATTCGTTCTTTTCGAAATCAATCTCGATCGAGATTTAGAATACATAAATCAATTAACCGGTTTCGACGTGCACGGGGGTCATTTTTAGTTTTTTTTTCAACGTTTTGGCAACTCAATAAAAGAAGTTCCGGTGTTTGGGATTTAAGCCAGTCAAGGCTATACTCAATCTTTTCTCATATTACTTATTTATCATATTTTTAGTTTTTACATCTCAAAATTCGTTTCCTGTTCAAAATCGTATTACAATTGGCTATTTGTCAATAATTCTTTTATCAAAATTTTATTCTTTTTTTTCTTATGCAGCAAGGACGTATTACTACTGCTACCACTTCCTCCAAATATATGGAAATTCTTTATTAATAATTTCTTAGTTTAAATGTTTCAATTAAGAAAGAGAATCTTTGAAAGGCACATCCAAAATACAAATAAAATAATTAAGTTTTAATAAAGCCATTACTATACGATCGCAATGATTGATCGGCTTATATTTGCTGCTTTTGGTAGAGCAATAAGTTAACTTTTTTTGGGAAGGACAAGCATAGCAATATGCTCATTTATTAGAGTAGTGGTCTAAGGGTGAGTCTTAAAAAACTAGGGATTTGACGGGGATCGAACCCAGTACCACTGACGCATGTAGCAGAGAGGGTAAACTGCTCTAACCACTGCGCCACTGAGTGCACCCAAACACCATTTTATTAAATTGTAATAAAGTAGGTATATTACAGAAGGGGTACACATTTTTCAAAAGCTTTGGAAACACAGCTTCAGCTTATATATAAAATAAAAAGTTTTATTGGTTGACCAAACACATAGAAAAAGAAGAAATAGTTTTCATTTTTACCACAAGGTATAGTTTGCAGTTTTGTCAACACTAGATAATGTAACTTAGTGTAACTAATGTAACTCTGTAACTGATTTAGGCAATTATATGCTCGTTTTTAGCAATAAATCATTCACCAGTTGATTATTGATTTTTCTGTATAATGCGATCTACGATTCGTTTCTTTCGATGTGTCCAACTTTAATATCCAAAGTTTTTGATTGATAAAAATTAATCATTATAAATTGTTAACCTTCAAAGGATAAGATTGTAAATATGCATTAAAAACGACAAACTGGGATTCATATACTTAATACTTTCAAATTAGTGATAAAAGCTTGTTTTCAAGGTCCAAACTTTTAAAATTGAGAAATTTTGGGGCTTATTTTCATATAACCATTGAGAAAATCTGTCAAATTCGAACTCTAATTAAAAAAATCGTATTTCAGCATTGATAATAAAGATGTTCCTATCACATAATCTAATAAAGATGTCAAAAAGGAGAAAAATATTTCTTACTAACGGTATAGTAACTAAAAAAAAATATTTTAATTGTTGGACCTGCGGTTAAAAATAATAAAAACAGTATCGAAAATTAGAGATAATTTAAACAAAGCACATTTAATATCATTTTTTTTAGATTATTTATTGCTTTTTGCAAAGAAATACTGACATTTAGATCAACTATTGAATTCAGCTCTTGTGTTTTGAGAGAAAAGAATAAAAATTATACAAGTAAAAGAGCTTTTTTCTAACATGAAAACATACCTATACTAGGTACCAGACATATGTAAATGAAAGTAGATGAAGGATATAATAGAATGTCCATCAAAGGATAGAATTAAGTACGACAAAAGTTGTGTAGATAAGTATACTAATTCGAAACATTTTGGCAATAGTCATCGATTAATTTAAATCTGAAAAAAACAGTTCTAATGAAAATTTCAAAATGTATATTTGCTTTAAAGTTCAGAAGGTTGAGAAAGTGAATGGAATATGGTTGTGTTACGATTTTTATTACTATAAATTTAAAGATAAATCATTGTCCTTTAGAGAATTTTGCTTGGATCATATAAAAAATGAATGGCAACGTATATATTTTAAGAACTACTTACTCAAATTTCAAAAAAATAAATTTCAAATAAAACGAGTAAAAACAGCAAAAAAACGTTTCTAAATTTAAATTGCGGATAAAGCTTGTATAGGTACTTTATTTTCAAATACGTAGTAATGATAATATTAAAATTATAATACATATGTCAGCTGATTTGTATGTGTGAGTGTGTGAGTATGTAATACACATTGACGTGTATGCACATATATGTATACAGATGAGGAGAAATGACCACCCAAAGCGTTCAGTGTTTGGGCGCCCCCAATGACGGTTCGACTGTGGGGACCAGAGAGGCCCGCGGACCCGCCACGCTTCCACTGATCAAAATAAACATTATAATTGTTCTGACATCTGCCCCAATAAAAACAAAATGCACACACACATTCACATGCCATGAGAACTGGCGCTCCAACTCTTTCTTGCATACTACAATTCAACCTAAATCCTTCACTTTTTCACATCGAAAAATTTCGAAGAATTTTGCTATCTACATTACGGCTATAGTCCGTTAAATACATTCCATAAAGCATTAAAAAAAATCTTCGAATTAAGATTAAAGCCTTGAAACTGTCTTCCTTTCCCATCAACATATCTAATTCTTCTAAATCTTCTAAGCCTCAAGTTTAACGATTCTCTAGGAATTACACCATAGGAAATAATTGCAAAACCAATCAAAGAATTGTTTTTGAAAAAGAAAATCAAATTTTTAAAAATACTCGTACGAGAAAGACAGAAAAAAAAAGTCATGGTTATCTGAAACATTTATTGAAAAGTAGCAGTTCAGGATGTCTAATGAGTTAGGATTATTATAATATTTAAAGAGATAAAAGTTATTTGGGATGACATTAATGATCTGCTTAATGTTACAAGAGATTGTTTCGAGATATTAAGATCGAGATTTTATTCTTATTGGCATTAAAATGAAGATATTTTTTATTTTATTTTCTCGTAGAAATTTTTCTTCACATTTTCTTTCATTTGTATGTATATACGATTTTATTTTCTTGTTTCTGTCACATGATAATAAACGAGTGAAAAATTTGTCACCATTATTCATAACAATTTGTCAAAGATCCAAGATTCATAAATAGATTTCAACATCAAATATTCAGTTTCAGATTGTTAATTGATAATAACTTTTGGCAATTTTGATTCGGTTAATTTAATATGATGAATGATTTTTCTTACTGACAGATTATTCGGTATCTTCATAAAAGCTTGTCTTTTGTATGCAGATTTTTTTCAAAGCTTTACTAGTTTAAAGGGATGAGAAATATTCGATTTTTCTTATTAAAAAATGACGTCATTTAGGTGTGGTAAGATTAAGTTATTAAAATTTCAAAAAAAAATTAACCAAGACTGAAGAATCTACCTCTTTCATTCTTCTTTTTCTTGAATGTAGAGATGAAATATTTTCATTTCGCTTTGTTAGTTTTAAATTTTTTTATATAAAATGGGTGGAATTTAAAGATGATACATGAATTTCGTCTAAAATTACCCGTAATTAGTCTAAAATGTTTATAACCATAAAAAATTTTTAAACAAACCCTGCAGTTATGTTCTTTATGAGTTCGTTCATTATCCTTGTTCTTTAAAGAATTTTTCTTATCGTTCTTCTTCATTATACTTTCATTAAAAGATGAAAAAAACGAACAAATACGTATATAATTATTTTGAATGAAGAGGAGGGAAGAAAAATTTGCACAACTTCTATTTTCAGTCTGTCGTTTATGGAAGAATTTATTTTTTTTTATTAAAGGGTGGTTTAGCATCGACATAAAATATATAATTAAGAAAAATAAAAGCCATAAATTTTTATAAGTGGCAGTGATGGGAACTGAAGAAGGGAAAATGTCAGACGAATTTTTTTTTTTTGGATTTGTGGTCGATCTTTGAGTCATCAAGACGTGGGATTCAAGAATGACGAATTAAAGAATTGTTGCTGTCTGAAAACAAGCTGCGTTTTTTCATCGGCTCCTACATTTTCTAATGTTTGTTTATAAAAATATTCTCTAGTCATTATCTGTCAATATTTGTATATTTGTTCAAGAGCGGCTCATTTGATTTATCATAACTTTCCACCTCCCATTAAACCCATCAAATTTGAAGGACCAAAAAAAAAGAGAATTCCCTTTTATAATGAAGAAATCTCAGCGTTCATCAGGTAAGGTCTTCGATCTTACAATACAATCCTTCGTTTCTGCTTCATCTTTGTCTTTGCCTCTTTTTTATTTCAAATACCAAAGATCGGATTTCTCTCCAGTGGACTGTACACATTTTAAAAGTGACTTCTCTTTTAACTGAGATGATGTCTTCATCAACATCTTTACGATGACGTCATGCATCATCCCATACACACTAATATTATGGGCAGTAAAACCAAGTTATTTTTCTTGAAGATGCCTTTCGTATAAGAGAAACGAAGAGAACACTTACACATAACACATAAGTACAAGAAAAATAAAACAGTGACGAAATAAATCTTTTTTTTTTAATAATGACTGTTATTTAGTAAAGGATTAGATTCTTTAAATATTATTACTACTAAAAAAAATTAATTCCAAATTAAGACATTTAAATTTAGAACACACAATGAGAAAAAAGATTTCATCCCGATTTTTTTTGGATTAAATAATCATAGTGGAGTTTTGATATTAAAAATATATTCACTGATATTTCCAAATAAATATTTCATGCAAAAAATGATAAATCTTCAGAATACAACAAACGTTACTTCAACCTCTTTGCGCGCTTGATAAATCCATTTGGACACGACGGAAAAAAGATCTCTAATCAACAAAATGTCAATTAACAATTTTAGTCATAGACCACCGCGGTCGTTTTTATAATATTATGATGTAAAACAATTTTTTTGGCTGTAACTGTCGCTCTCCGTCTGATTTCACCCATTCAACGATCGTTCTGGCTTTATTCGATTTGAACAACCGAGAATAAGTAATTAATGGTTTGAAGTTTCTCTTATTGTTTCCATTCATTTTGTTCACTGCTCCTGTTGGTAGATAGATGAACGGGACGCCGAGGAAGGAGAAGATTTATCTTCGATTCTTTAAAGATACATCTTTATTTTTTTTACTATTATCATCATTTTTTTTTCTTTCTTTCATTTAAAGCACGTAATTGAAATGTTATTTTTGACGTGCGTTACGTTAAAAATATATACATGTAAATGATATCCTCAGTGAAATCCCTTCCAATTCGACTTAGGCAATTTCCAGCCTCGAATGAATAATAAATACATTATTCAAAGCCACATACATAAACTCAAAATAATTTCAACAGATATGCACTTTCTTTGTTTTAAATTTAACCTTAAATTTCTACAGTCCCAAATGCACTTTATTAATAGATAACATGAAATATTTCAATTTAAATGTTTGATTACACCATGTTTATATGCCCAAGCTTTTCTCTAAATTGGTCTTCTGTTCTTTCCATTTAGTGTTAGACCGTTAATTAATTTCCCTAATATGCAAATAGCGTGTTATTTAATTTTTCTCAAACGCAAAAGATGTTATCAATCATTTCGGGATAACTATAATATTTTTATTGTTTCAAACGTTTTTTTTATGAAAATTGTTTGAGTAATTAGTATAAAAAAATATCAAGAAATCGGATTTAATCAATCTAATCAATTGATCAATTTTAAAAAAAAATAATTAAAATCTGAGGATTTATTTTAAAACTTCTAATTAATTGTTAAATTGGCGTTAATTCACAAAAATATCACTAAAACAAATAAATAAGAAGTCTAATAATGTAAACATTTGCTGCTAACGTTTCTGTCTCCTTTGGTTTTCTTAAATAATTTTTAAATCTTGGTTTTTTCGTCGTTTGTAAATAGATTTTTTTTTTTGTAACCTATCGCTGTAATGTCTGCGCTCGTTTTATATTTTTTTTAAACCACATTATTTTAAATAATTTCGGTGGGCGCTTCTCTGTTTATATGAATGGAAAGGAGCGCCATTGTTTATTTAAATTTTAATGTACCTTAGTTTATTTTTCTGGATCTTATGAATTAAATATAGAGGTATATTATGTATGTAGATTGTATAGGTATACACTCAAGTTCTTACTCTTTTTTACTCCAACAATAAATAAAAGTTTTTTTATAGCTTTGTGGTTTTTAATAAGTAAGTATTGTACATAAATACACATGTTATATAGCTAATCATATAGAATCAGAGATTGTGGTGCTTAAATTGAATTTACAACGAATGTATGAAGAAGTAACAAATAGAAAATCAATCAGAAATTTTAATTTTTTGTTTAGAAAATTGAAATATGTAGTTTAAAAAGTCTTTTGTCAGTAATGCGTTAAAAAGAAAAAATAATGTAGTTGGGTATTCGAAGTGTAAGAATTAATTTTACTTAAAATATTTTCTTACGAAATAACCATAATTTATCTTCAAATTTCAAATCATAATTTTTATCAAATGTTTAAATTGTTTCCAACACTAAATTTTCCTGAAAAAGTTTTCATTCTTATAAGTATAGGTACTCGTATCATAGACGTAAGTTTAAATTGACTTCTTTTCATTAACTACACTATTAGTTTGTGAGAAAAGAAGTTGATAAGAACATCTTTAAAAAAAATTTAATACACTTTTTATTTACTAAATAAAACTTATTGTTTCATGATTTCCAATTTCTTTTATTTAATTGATATAAAAACGTGTATAATTACTAAAATTTGTTCCAATTCCACATTAAACCAATTGTTTAAAATGTGACTAATCTTCAAAGGAGTTTGTTTCTATAAAAGAGGTGTTATATTGTTTCTATAACTTCAAAAAAACATCGATCTAACCAAAATATTTTTTTTAAATAGAAAAGTCCAATAGTATTATTCTTTCAATCCGCAAAGAATATTGATATATTTTTAGATTGATTTTTCTTATTGTTGTATTTTGCCTCAATATTAGTTATTGTATATTGTATCAATCAACAATCGAAAGCTTTGTGTCTATAGTTGAAAACGAGACTTTTGTACTGTCATTCTCGACTGTACATAGCGAATGCGGCATCTCAACAATCCACAAAAAGATGACTGAAGCTCTTAAGAGATTTGATATGTCGTCATAAATTATAAATTCTCATATAAGCTCGATTGAAGCCGATGTTTGTTCGTTTTGTTAACTTTTTCATTTATGAACAATCTCAACTCTGTTCTTTATTGGACACCAAGGGTTAGAGGTGAGAAAAGACAGAGGAAGAGATTTATTTTCTATGAAGACGTTTTAATCAACGTTCAGTATTACTAAATCATTTATTATATTATGTTGTTCAAGCATTTATTTCGGCCAAGTCCTTTTGTGTGTGGTTTCACAAATAAACTTATTGGTTCTTGGTAAATTTTTATGGGGAAAAGGTTAAATGCGAGGTTTTGGAATTTGACTGTCGTAAAAAAATAAATAACGTAAGTCATGTATGAGCTTAAAAAGAAACAAAAAGAAGCTTTGACAAATATTGCTTGTCTTAATACATGTACATACTGTATTAATACATAGGTAGTTGTTCGTTATAATTTATAGTCGTAGATAAAATTGAAATATTTTCAATCAGTTGAATTAGTAAATGTTTGACATTATGACACACAAGAAATTAGCTTATTTAATCAATTTTATTTTAACTTTAGTTTCTTTTAAGAATACTACAGGAAAATGCAATTTATATTTTTATAAATTATTGCAGAAAAAAAATCATTTTATTATTTCATTTTTTACATTTTAACTTTATTTGAGGTTTTCCCCGCATCAGCTGTTGATATCTCGTATATACGCAGATACACATCTTACTTTTGACCTCACCTTTGTTAATTATTACTAGATCAGAGTCCGCTCCTTTTCTTTGCTGCTCGTTTTCTTCTCTCTTTCTCTTTCGTCGTATATGAACTTTAGAGTATTTGAAGAATATTTGATTTATTAGGTATTTTTTGTTCATTACCGCGATATTCTCGGTTAGAAAAAATTATTATAATATTATTTAGTTATTTTGTCCTTTTCCTACAGCGTTGTATACTAAATGGTATTACTGATTTTTCTTCTGGCATTAGATTTAGTTATATTTAAGACCACTTTAAGAATGCCTTGTTTATTTATAAGTTTCTTATTAAGTAAAATTTTAATTTCTAAACCACTTCTTTTGGTAATGGGGTGGCAATGGGTAGTAATAGTGGTCTTCTATTTATTAATCGCAGAATTGATCAAAACTAATAACTTGGCAGCTTGAAAAGTATCTGGGTGTAATTCTGTATGAGGAAACAGAATTTAAATCATTGAATTATTTGGACTTGGATTTTTTATATGGAAATTATTTAACTTAGGATAAAAGGGATGAATTTTTATTGATTGGATCCATAAACTATTGATAGAATCTTGCTCAACTTTTTATACGATCGTATAAACAATGATATTTTATAAATTCAATAAATCACATAAATAATTATCAACACTTAAACATACAAAAATCTTCTAGGAGAAAATCAATAAATTATTAAGTGGAATCAAACTCATAAGTCATTTTTGACATAAAAAATTGATTTTTAATTTATGGGTGAGTTATATGGAAATTTTTCGAATTTCTTAAGCCGAGTTCAAATGACACGAGTCAAATGATTTATGCCGTTTTAGTGAAGATTAAATAATTATCATTATTTATATTATATTATATTATATTATGCATATTATGTATCTTTCGCAACTTTCTTCGTTAAAATTCCAAAAAATCGTTTTTTTTTTTCTTTTAGATTCACCATGTTCTTCGTCTTTCCAAAAAATTCTTTCGGTCTGAATAGAAGCACTGTGTAAAAAGCATTAAAGCTTATGATTGAAATTTTTCCGCAGTCGAAAAAAAATCCTCCACTGATGAGATGGTTATTTTTAAAGAGAGACACTTTTATTGCGAATATATACGAAGTGACTGCAAAGGTCTCTGTCGAAGGAATGAATTGTTGATGAGGTCAATTTACACACAGGCTCCGTCTTCGTTTACTTCTGAGTCATGTTGACTGTGACTTATATATCTATATTAAAAATGCCACCCACATCGCTCATCCATCGTGTGTACACTCCCCGTAAAAGTATTATATACAATACGAAAAAATAATGTAAGTATTCACGTGGCTCTCGAATTACACAAATTAATTCCATCTCATTTCCTCGCATTATAAAAATGCCCCAACGGCTCACAGATTCGCTCGGTCTCATTCTTCATATTACACACCGTTTTATTACAGATTATTATTATTTTTGGAGCTATAATTTTGCGTGTTTTTTCAATTAAGTGCTCTTTAAATTATTTGGGAATTGTTTCGAATAAGAAAAAGAGGAAATGATGTCTTGTAGTTATATTAATAATGACTATGATTTATCCTTTCGAACCTTACCTAATTGGGTGCCTTTAGGTTAACAATAAAAAAATGGAGCAATCAGAAAAACTACTGTCAAAGTTTTAATTATATTGATAAAAAAAATACTTCTAAATACAATTTAATTATCGGTGAAAAACGATAACATAAAATCAATACGTTTTTAGTTTGCTTTATGTTTTCTTATGAAAAATGTTGCAAGCATTAACATTTCATTAGAACTTGTTAATATGATGAATGATCCCAATTTATTTTAAAATTAAACGTTATCTATTAGCTTCCAGATTTGTAAATAAGGAGATAGACAAAAAGAAAAATTTAGGAAAAAGCCAATAAAGGAGAAGCTTATACTAGGAGTGGACGGAAAACGGCTTATGAAGAAGAAGAAATACAGGAATAGGTACAAAAAAAATGACTTGAGTTTTCAAGAATTAAGTACATATTAATTCATCAATTTTAGTTCATGTTCAAAACCAAATTTAGCTCCTAGTTGAGACAAAGCCAATTTTTAGAAAAAAAAAATCTTTTGAACTTTACTTAATGTTTTAACTCATATTAATAATCGACAATAAGGTGGTCATCCACTTTAAATGTTCAAATTATATAACTTTCAACCATGATAAAATTAACAAAATTTAAGTAGGTACATCTATTTTATAAATATAGATACATTTATTGTTTGAATACTACTCTAATTTAACCCTATAATTGAATCCAGTTCAAGAGATCCTTGTGTTTTTAGCTAACTGACGATTTTTCCGATTCGGATGAAAATTAGGCCAAAAGCCAAATTTTGCAACTATTGATAACTAATAATTAATAATAAGAAGTAATTAATAAGATAGAGGATTAAGTACTTTATCATTAGTACAGTACTTACCTACTTGAATAATTAATGAATAGGCGAAAACTTCAGGAACTGGACTTTTTTCTCATTTGTTAAAGTTTTCTACTTGCCTAAATCAATAATTAAGGTGCAGTTAATCTCTTATAAAGGTATAGGTATACCTATTTTTCACGTACAGATATTATACAGAGGTCATATACAAATGGTTAACAAACAATATTGGGATTCATCAAGTCAACTAGTCGTACATTTTTTTAAATGAATTGTGTTTGATATTTTGATTTGTAAATTAAATAACTTGCTTGTGAAGCCAATATGCTTGAGTTGATTTGACATTTGAATGTTAATCTATGACTCGAGTTTGACTTGATTTCGAGTTAAATTTACGTCAAGTAATTTGAAAATCAAGTCAAGTAGTTAGTCTCTAAATTAGGGAAAACGTTATGAGAAAATCTATACCCCCCAGTTCTAGAAGTATAAGGCGGAAGGTATCTCACTTATAGAGATTTTTAAGAGTTAAAATGATGGGATCTAATAATAATTACTCTCATTTATCCCGTTTTCTGTCTAATTTAATATTTATTAAATTGTAATTAAATTTGGTTTTACAGAAGTAAACTTTTCTTTTACAAGCAAAGTTAATTTTGCCTGAAATTTTCTAGGCAAAGTGGAAATTTCTTAAAGTGTAATATTACAATAAATTATGTACCTAGATATGTCTATAACGAATAGTTTAGCTTTAAAATAAATACTCGATAAAATATGTCTTAGCCATGACTGTAAGTATTCATGTTATTTTTTAGTATAATATGTGCATTAATTATCACTAAAAATTAAAATAAAACTAATTGAAACTTGTCTCATATTTATCGTGCAGAAAAAAACGGGTTTAAAGTTTCTATAAATGTAAAACTTACATTTTAATGTAGATAATTATAATTTAATAATACACATAAAATTCAGCTTGACATTTATTTTATACTAAAATTACTATCAGACAATGATTATAAATAATGCAGTGACCAAATAAACGAAATATATAGATTGGAAAAATCAATAAAAATTTCAATTGGTTCTTATCAAATTTTCAATTAATGTCTAAGCGTTTTTATGAGATTTTTTTTATTGATTTAAATTAGCAAAGTGTAATTTTTGCATATTTTTTGCCATAGTTTCGAGTTTATGTTATTAATAACATAATTTATGGGTGGCATAGATTGAGGCGTAGAAAAAGAAAGAAGACAACATTTACAGAGTTGGGATTTGAGAGGGAATGAGAAAATGTTTTAGTACTAGCTTAATGACTTAATATTTCCCAATTAATTTAAATTGTCTTAATTGCCATAACGTTTATTTTCTTTTTCTTCAATAAATTAAGAAACTTTTCCGTC
Source organism: Sisyra nigra (assembly GCA_958496155.1). Classification (NCBI taxonomy): domain Eukaryota; kingdom Metazoa; phylum Arthropoda; class Insecta; order Neuroptera; family Sisyridae; genus Sisyra; species Sisyra nigra. Next base: position 31,123,742 of record OY292316.1, on the reverse strand, counting down.
GTAAAATCTTGGAAAACGGAAATTACAACACCGAATTTCAACAGTCAATGTGATGACGTTCAGTTGAAAATTATAGAAATTTTTTTCAAAAGTGAAATTCAATATCTAAGAGCAGTCACAAAAATTTGTCCCGACTAGTTCAATCTTTTTTTTCACAAGAAAAGAAAAAGGAAAAACTTGTTTGTTACCACATTTTATATAGCTGTACCTAATTGTATAACTATGTAGAAAATATTTAACCGGTCATTTCCCCGTCAAAAGGTTTCCCTACACTTTATAAAGTGACAAAACTAGTGCATTCAATTTTCCTATAAATTCCTCTTCTGATTTTTACTTATCGTGTATAGTTACGTTTAAAGGAAGAAAAATTCTACATATAAAAAAAATAAATATTTATTAATTAACGACCACAAAATCATCAATTTATTGTAACAAATATTTAAAATTAGTTTGATCGGAAATTGAAACGGGTAATTGACAAGTTGCCTTCTATCGGTTAAAGAGAGCTCGACCATTACAAATCGATATCTGTATTTATTACAAAGATAACGCAAATTCTTAAGCGTTCCAATTTCTCAACTTCAAAAAAACCGGAGACCGGTAAAAGGAAGATGTTAATTTTTTTAAACTCGGCCAACGTCTCTAATTTTTCTTCTAATAACTAATTAAGCGTTTTGAATGTCTATCGATATTTAATTGTTTTAAAATGGACCACCACGACGACGATTTAGTGAAATAGAAAGACAAACGCGTCCATGAACGTTTTTTTTTTCGATCAATGAAATCGAGATTAGACAAGAAGAAGATGCTATTTTATACCACACACACAATCAAACTCACATTTTTAAGTATCGATTAAGTGATATTCAATTACATGCTTCAAATTTAGATTATTTCCAGTTCGTTGCTACTGTGCATAAATATTTTTCATTGACAAACATAACCTGCTAGTTTTTTTGTAATCATAAATTTCATTATGAATTTCGAAAAGTTGATTGGAAAACTAATACGAATTAACATTTCTTCATATTTGTTCTACTCGCATATTCTTGATATGGAAATATCGTAAAGAAGCTTAGAAAAATGTTGGTTTATTATCAGCTTAAACAATTGCATGTTTCACTTACACTCAGTGCCCATGCTTATGTCGCCTATGTCATTACTAATTTTTGTTTGTACTTATAAATCAATGTCAACGTCCTTATCAAAATTAAACATTGATTAAAGACATGGATATTGTGCTAATTATTGCAGTAAGCAAAATAATCGTTATGAAGCTTGCACTCGTAAATTTTAATTAAAATTAACCTTTTGCTTTGCAATTCATAACTAAACATAGGTTTTTCTTTATACGATTAGGTAAAAAAATGTATTTTTTTAACTATTTTATCGGTAACTAAATACCCTCTTAACATGAAGCAGTGAAATGTCACTTATTGCGTATGCAAAGCTGTGTATATTGATTTACCAATCAATGTGTTTCACGAATTAGTAAAATTTCACTAACTATCGTGTACTATTATGATTTCTTCTAAATAATTCGTTATTTTCACTAATAAACTAGTGAAATTTGCACTTTTTGTTTAAGTAAATTGTAAATTAACTAACTTATCATTAAAATGTACTTTCTCAAATCGAAATGGTGACTATTCACTATTTTTGCAGTGCAGAGTATACCACTAAATTCAAATAGTGGTATACTTTTCACTGCAAAAATAGTGAATAGTCACTATTTGATAGTCGAAAGTCACTATTTCGATTTAAGAGAGTAAATTCAACTTATTTAATTAGCTACATAATATTGCAAAGGTCCGCTTATTGAAATAGTAGTTTTCAAAAATGTGAATTTTGTAACCACTTAACAATTCGGTGAATTCTTAGGCAAACTTTTACTTTCTTTTATGAAACTTGCTGTTGGTTAACAGAACTATAGGCACTTTATAACTATATAAACAGAACTACATGCATACATTATCTATATGTTTATACAAACTCCCAACCAAATAAAGTTGAACTTCCGATTAACCGAAAGCTTCGCGGCACAACTAGATGTAATATGCAAGCTAAATTCCAAGGTTGTTGATGTTCGGAAAAAGCTTTCGATACAATATCGCTGTCACAAACAGAAATGTTTTTAAAAACCACTTTTATGTTTCCAGGAGACCTCAAAACGTGTGTTTTTGGGGAAAACTCAAAATCGAAAATTTGGGCCGATTATAATACTTCCTAAATACTATATGGTAGTAATAGAAAGTAATTTGTATCTATACAGGTACAACCTATAGGTACGTATACACGAATTCCCAATTTTCACCCCAGAACCTTTCTTATTTGAACTATCCCAGTAAGAAGTTTCAAATAAAAATTGTTGGCATCAATGCGTCCAAGAACCATAGAAAGTTTAAAGAAAATCGTTGGACTCGTTTTCGAAAAAAAATTGAAATAGCTCAGAAACCCATAAAATAAAGTTGAGCTTCCGGTCAACCAATTTCAACCGAAAGCTTCGCGGCACACAAATGAATTATAGATGGCTGTTGTTTAGTTATTGTCTCATAGTAGCCATGATTACTTCAAATTCCATAGCAAATTAGGAGAGAAGCAGATTAAAGTCTTAAGGGTGTAAATTTTTCTTATAAAAGAGAATAAAGATAAAACACAATATTATTATTCTCTACTGTAGAAAATAATAAATTATTCCCCCCTTTTTAAATTTGTTGAACTTTTATGTTTGTGATTTACTTCAAAATTACAACTTGCTTCAAAAAATGCTTCAGTGAAATCGTCTTATTGTTAAAGTTTGATTCTTTAACAAAAGTAAGCATCAGTAGCGACACACAACAAAAACTTTTGGAGAAAAAAATTTTTGCATAGACTTTTAAAGTTAAAACAAGATTAAATTTTGTTAGTTAATAAGTAAACTTATTTTATTAATTTTAAGGCCCCCGTGAAATTGAAATTGTGTAAATCTGCGAATGATACAATAATACAATGTAGAAGCAATGTTATTATTGATTAACGTCATAAGCTTAGGTATAGATATAAGTATATACAGTATACACGCTAATTATAGTTAGGTACACCGATATTAAAATTTATGATCCGCATCAGAACAGCAAATGAAAATGTTAGGACATCTCAAGTAAAATTAATTCAATACCCATAATCAGCTAATAGAACTAATTAAAAATACATTACAAATATATTTGAATATAGGTAATCAAATTACAGAAACGGTCAAAAATGTTCATTTCCCAATCCACTTAAGTTCCACTAATTCTATTTCCATTCAAAGAATTTTCTCATCAAACATCATTTCTCATAAATACTCTAATAAATTCTTTTTCATGGCTAAATCGATTTCCATTTAATTTTCATGGCGATCTTGTTGAATATAAATCAATTTTCTATCAACGATCATTACATTTTTAATTAAGTTTTAATAGTTGTAATTATATTCATTAACATCCTCCTGCTGTCCCCCATTACCTAAATCAATACCTCCTTTCATGCCAAATGAATGTTATCCATTAAAATTTTCAGTTTAAAAAATTAATATTTCTCAAACGGGAATACCTAATAAATTTTAAAGTTGACCAAAAAAATTTGTACAGCATAATACCATAAATATGTTTTCCTAGTTTTTTCGATGTCGTTTGCATGTCGTTAGATTTGTAGCTTCGTTATTTTTCGCTACCTTTCGTCCAGGTTTCTTCTTCTTATTGCTATAGTAATTTCCACATACGCTTCTTAATTATCGTTATTAGCATTAATGCTATTTGTAAAGACGACCACCAACGAAGATATTACATATTTTATATGAATCTTCTTTGACTTGCATTGGAAGTATTAAAACAGAAAAGAATTTCAAGAAAAATGAATGTAAATGCAAAAAGAATAAATGGCGAGATAAAGAAAACAAATTAAAAACTTACGAGAAATTTGAAGTTTTTTATTTTTAATTATCTACTTTTTAACTTTGGTAAAAATTTATGAAAATAGAAGGCTGATGTCGAATTTCGAATAAGTAGAGTTTTGATTATATCTGTAGGCAATCATAAATGATCTTTTTCTATCTAATTAAAAGCAACTAATTAAGTGATTTAAGTTAATTAATTCGATTTTATTTTAGTAACTTCCAAATAAAATATTTTGATTTTCTGGTTAGATATTCGTCAACCGTTTCTCTATTAATAGTTATTGATTAATATATTAATTAAAGCTAATACGAATATGAAATACGAAACAAGAAAGTATTTTGGGGAATAATTTAATTTGTCTCATAAAATATTACTATTAAATCAATGAAATTGTGTTTTTTCAATCCTTTAATAAGTATATAAATAAGAAAAAGAAGAGTAGGATTAAATTAAAATAAGGTTAGGAATGGTATTGACCTTATAATATTATGGGATAGAAGGATAGAATTTATTATGCATAGATAACTATAGGGCAGGGGTGTCAAACCCATCATTATTTGACTTGTTTTTAAAAATCTTGACTTGCTTTAAAACTACTTGACTAAAGTTTAAAATCACTGATAAATTTACCACCACTGACATAGGGACCCATCAGTATTAGAAACATACAGATAAATAAATATTATGAACATTACATTTTTATTTTTATCAGGAGGTTTTTAAATATATATTTGGTAATTTTAAAACTGGAAATCTTGAAATGTATGTGATATTTTATATGAAATTAAAGGAAAATTTTATTGGAATTCAAAATAACATTGTATTAAAATATGAGAAAAAAATTGACACAAAGTAACTTGATCTTAAATATTAAATACCTCCTCCAACTATCGCGTATTTCTTACCACCTCAACTTAAGAATTCGCAAGTTTGTATATAAGAATCTTTCCAGTTTGAATTGAAAAAAAAAAAAGTTTCATAAAACTTAAAAATTCATTACCACAAAATTCTCGTATTTCCACGTGTATTTCTTCACTGTCCTCTTCTCATTCTTGTCGTTAATTTTGTTTATTTTATATCAACGTTATATTCAGTCTAGTAATATGTATAATATTTCAGGAGAAATAAAATCTTATCATGCACCGTTTCCATTTATTATGTACGATAATATTTAAAATGGCGAGTAATTAAATAAAATATTTATAAGAAAAAAATCATGTTCCCGTTTATAATGCAACAACCATTTATGAAGTCACTTACGTTTCATATAAAAGTTTAAGTATCAATTAATGACGATTAATTGGACTTTTACATTTTTATTATGCTAATAATAAATGTAAATCTTAAAACTATGTTGCTATAAGAGATATTTCCTTTTAAAATATTCAAGCGACGAGAAAAATAAACAGCAAATCTTTACATTAAGGACAAATGTGCTTTTCTTTTTTCAATATCTCAATTATGTGAGAGAAAATTTCAAAAGATTTTATTCGCTATTTTATTAAGGTACTAAAAACTTTCATAGCATATATTAATAGATATGTCTATGTGTATCGAATGTGGTCGAATCTATAATAGAATTTATTTGCATTGAGAGAATCCTCCGTTATCGATCCATTCCCTGTTTGAATGTTTCGTGTTTCAAACATTTCATGATTGAAATATAATATTATGAAAGGGACGACAGCATATTGTGTGATGTACCATAAATCAATAATTCATTGGAATTTTACAACAGCAAAGAAATTGACAAAGACATAAATAAATATACAAACGGAGGTATTTATTGTGGAAATAAAATATGTAACCAAAAAAAAAAAAAAAATAGAATTGCATGGTAAAATTTGCACAATTGGTCTTTTATGTGTTGATAATATAAATATAAATTATCATTAAACACAGAATTGAATTTAAGTTCTTTGGAAAAATCTTTGGTAGTTACATACCTAGTGATCAAAGACATATAGTTAGGGGTCAGCAATAAGGACACCTACCTTAGATGTAAATTCCAATGGGGAATTTTGTGGGTGTAAAAATTGGAGGTTATAAGATATTTTAAATCACAGGGCAAAATATTTAATTTTCATTCTGGACGTTAATGACTCAGTGCTGGTAATCTAATCTAATATAAGAGTAGGTATATTATATATATTCAAATGTATGATTCCTTTTCATTTGATAAATCAAGATTTTATTTTTTCTGCAAAGAAATTTTACAAGTCGGTCGGTGCAATAGATTAGATTTTATCCCGAAAAAATTCACAACTCCTGTAGTGAATCTGAATCTAAATGTTTTTGGTCTCTCCGGAAAAATTACGTTTTACGAAACAAATCAGCACTTTTCTCAGGATCGGACAAATCAATCGCCTTATAATTTTTTGAGCTTATAAAGTAATGCTTTATATATTAAATCACGTCATGTACCAGACGGTTTTTCATTATATTATTTGCTCACAGTAAAAAAAAATCCAAAGTTGAAACATTTTTTATAACTATTTACGTGGCTACCGTATGAAAATACAAACTTTAAGAGAATTTTCTTTGCTCAAACTGGCATAGTTACATTGCTGAAGAGACTGCCACACTTTCACCAAATCCTGATTCGTAGTTTCATATAAAAGTTCACATATGTGGGGAGATACATCACATAAACAATGAGGATTTTTATATAGGTAAATAAAATGTTGCGATTAAAAAGTGCAACTATTACCATTTCTGTCAAAATGACTAAAAGGAAGTTACTAGCCATAAAGGCTTCTATGATTATAATTTATTTTAACTTAAATGTGCTCAGCGAAGCGGGTGGGTATCAGTTAGTAATAAGTTAGATTTTCCATTATCATCGTTATTTTTTTAAATAAGAATACATAGTTTCTTATTTAACTTTTACTTACAAAATTCGCTCTTCCTTTTTCAGGTTAAATATTTAATTGAAGTCTTACCTGTAAAAAAAAAGAAAATTAGTTTTTATCTTTACAATTCCTGGATGTTAGTATATCTATATATATATATGCATTTTCTATTTTCTTGGGTGCAAGTTAACATTTTAACATATTAATAAAAATTGACTGTGACGTGTTAGAAAAAGAAAATAAAGGATCAATGTGAGGTAGGTCGGATTTCTGGACGTTTGACGGGACGACGAAGTGGGGACAAATGTCGTTCGTATTATCGGTGACAGACAAGAGGACCTACCGCAGCGTTATGTGACAAAACGTTCTGAGGAACAGACGGACACGGACGCAGACAAACCGACGAGATCATGCGAATATTGTGTGAGAGGAGCCCGAAATGAAGCGGTGATAATAAGTCGAAGCAAGAGGCCGAAATCTTCTTTTCTGCATTACACACAAACGAAGACCAGCAACGACCTGATGACGACTTTAATTATTTCATTAATAACTCCCGTCACTTAGTCTGTCTAAATTATATGTGACAAACAGACAAACATATCGTAACATGGTTAGAACAGATGGTAATGCCTCTTGTATATGTTTATCGTTAGAGATCTTGCGAGTCAAAATTAACGGCGCGAATTTCTAAAAATTTCAAGAAAAAATCGAAAAGGAAATAGTAGCGATTTTGGAGAGATAATTTTTTATCAAATTATTTTATCGCATGCTTCGCAATACTACGGTTTCTTTTCATTAAGATTCCTTCCTGAGTGTATATACTAATGCAACCATGTAGCCACCCATACGTCAAAAGGTTACAATAAATTAACTACTTAGTACCTATGTAAGCGTGTGCCAATTTTTAGCAAGTATTTTATGCATAATAAACTAGGATTTTAATAAGTTTTAATATAAGTAATAAATTATAAATTTAATTATATAGATATTGTAGGTATAGTACTTAATATTGAGGTTTGGCTCCTAAGAACATTAATTTTCAAAAACGTTGTTTTTTCAATTAAAATCTCTACAATACAAATCCAACGCGACATGCGTGCATATTGTAGTACTTAAGCAATATTAAGTATTAATAATATAGAGATTTCTATATAAATCGTCTACAGGAACTAAGTTATTTATTTGCTTTGCTTCTTTGTTGATTTATTTAAGGCATAAACTAAGCTCAAACCATTTCAACCAAATATACGACACTTAAGCAAGTATTAATTACGTAAAAAAAATCGACGGGAGGTCTTTATGAAATAGCTTCTTGAATTAAGAGGCGTAGACTTACTAAGCGTTCCTCGTAAGCAATTTTACTGCTTACGAGCGAAAAAAGTTGCATGGTTTTTACCAACCTAGACGATTCGATTGCGACTAAATTATAATTTTAAACTTTACAACCTCTTGTAATCTGGTTTGAGCTTTACCACAGAAAGTGTCATAGTTTCAATCATTTATTGTCGCTCATTTATCTTGGAAAAAATATTTATAATATTTTTATAAAAAAATTCAAAAATGGAAAAAAAAACTTTAAGAAACAATTGTACTATATACATATAGTATAGTTTTATTTCATTTTTGTTCATCATTCTAGTAGTATAGCTAATACCTAAAAGAAGACCAAGACAAAGTCCAATTCTATCTCAGACTTAGTATTGATCTTGCTCTTGCTTATTTGGTCTTGCTCTTGGTCATGTGAAAAAAGAGGACCATCTTTCGTCATCACCAGTTAAATTCTAGTAAAGCAAATTGAAAATTTCAAATAAAAAATGCTTTATACCAAAAAAAAAACTAATTAAAGTTGCTTCAAATGCCTAGTTTTCTCATAAATTATCCGGACGTAATAATTTTAGTAGTTTGGTGTATTTGATCTTGGTCTTGCATATTCGGCTTTGGGTTTGATCTTGGTCATATTACTCGTATATACTCGTAGTCTTGTTTGATCTCGATCTTAGTTTTGCTAGTATGAAGACAGTCTTGATCTTGTTTTTCCACAAGACGAATACCAATTTTGCTCATCACCACACTCTAGCCAGTTTATTGAGATATTGGCACGTACTCTAGTGCAAATTGATCAAAGTAACCAAAAATAGCAAAAAGTATTTATTAGGCAGTTCCATGATTCCATCTTAACATGAATAAGTCGAAACTTCACTAATTACACAACAGACAAGCTGTATTCGCTAATTAGAAGATAATCAATGTTTTCACAACATATTAAAGATACTTATTTATATTGAAGATTCACTAATTCATATTGTGAAGATTTACTTATTCCAAGGAATTGGTTTTAGCTTTGACAAAAAGTGAATAATTATGCATTTGAAAATAAGTAGTGAAAAAGCACAGATTCATGTTTAGAGAGTTGGTATTCAAATTTAACTTTATCAAAGTGTAAGAATTTTTAAAGTAAATGTAAATTAGATTAAATTTCATGGAAATTTTCTAGAATTTCATAAATTGCATTACAACTAAACTTGCTTAGTTATAACCAAAAGAATATTCCAATATCATATACCAATTTAATACAGTCGTCATAGATCGTAAACCTTGGCCTAATTCATTAATTATCTAAATAAGATTTGGATTTATTTTTATGATTGATTTATTATATTTTCTTTACTACATATAGGTATTGGTTTCTAACTACTACAATACAAAAACAGAAACATCTTGGACAAGGACGAATTTGTCATTTTTTCTCCCCATCTCCAAACTTGGTTGTCATGCTCAATATTTCCATATTCTCTATTTAAAAAAGTTATACCAATAAGGAAAACAGACGAAGAAATGGAGAAAATTTTAAATTCTATACGTTCAAATTTTTTGTTGTTGTATTTACTTTAATTAAATTATGTTTAAAATAATTATGGCTACAAGAGAGGAACTTCTTTTTCACTTCTAGTTTAAGCTTTGAGGCTTCATCAGTCTCGCTCGTCGCCTTGTTCGTATCTCGTTGCTGATTCAATTAAAACGCAAAACGACAACAAATGACAAATAGAATAGCTCTATTTAGAAATGTTGTCACTGCGATCGATCCACTTGTCGCAAATGGCAATACCGGGCCTCAAATGTGCCGGTTTTTTAGAAAAACTAGCCACTGCCAACGGTCGATCTCAGTGAGGCAGATCTAAAGTCTGCCTCGTCTTATAGAGTTTTAATCAAACTCGGTACGCGTGTCCACTGCGATTGTCTCTGTTCAATTTTTACATTTACTTTGTTCGGAATAGAGGAGAGTGAACGATTTGATCGATCAAACTTGGACTCGAAAAAATTATGATGGCGATAATGAAAGACGGAGACGACGCATGTGTGCAATGCATTTTTCATTCTGGCTTGCAACAATGTTCGGTTACGTGAAGCCACCACGCCATCGAAGAGGAGTTCAACTTCGGTTGTTACTGAGAAATTGAGACTTGAAGTGAATTTTTTGTCTTTTCACAAGAAACGTGATTGTCATGACGATGATGGCAGTAATTCTGATTATATAAATAGCAGCAGATTTTTAAATTCTATTTAAATCAATTAATCAATTAAATACATTTTACTAAATACTTTCCAACAAGAAAACACACTGAAACTTAAAAAAAATCCTTAACATTTGTCATATAAATATGGTCATAAAAAGATTTTTGAATTTGGATGTTTTTTTCAGTTCTATTTCAGTTGATTTTTCGAGTTAATAAAAAACAAAAATAAAACAATCGTAAAGAAAAAATTTTAAAATAAAACCCATCATATTTCTTGGTAGTCCTGTTAAATAAGATGAAAAAAAACATCAACCTTAGAATGAGAGATAATAAAATGAAAACTACTTAAATATCTGTTTATGCGTTATAAATTGGCTCAAAAACCATCTATGCATGTACTAAGATAGTTTAGATCAAAGCTCTCAAAATTCGAGCCTTTCTAAATATCTTGTTTCTTGCCGTTTAGGAGTATTTTACAATGGTTCCCAAACATTTGGGGTAATCGTACCCTTTGGTAACAATTTGAAATCTTACGTACCCCTAACTTTTATTGCTATTTATATACAGCAAAAAAATAATATTAGGTATATAAAGAAAAAACATTTATTCACCTTATATAAAAAGTAGTTAATTAAAAATTCTTTACTTCTTGTACCCCCGAGGAGTGCTCCAAGTACCCCTATGGGGTCCGTAGACCACCGGTTGGGAACCCGTGCTGTAGAGTGTAGAGCATTTAATTTCCCCTAAGTTTGATCTCAACCAAATCTTCATATAATTAGCTATTTTCAAAATAGACTAGGTACAAAATGTACGGAGAGCTTAATCGCAACTAGGTAGGTATAGGTATCTACAAAAACTATATTATGTTCATTTTAGAACCCTATTCCTACATCCTCATAGTAAATACAGCTTTAAAAAACTTTCGATTATAATTTTTGAACAAATTTTCTTGAAAGAAATTTAAAGAACTCAGAATACCCTAAAACACAAAAAACGAAATACAAATTTTCAACTTTTGAGATCTTTAAGCTAAATTATATCTTGATACGCGTACAATAGATCTTACAAGATCTTAGAGCCAACTTACACCATGTATTCACTCCAAATTGGACACTTAACTTATAAGGTGTTTTTAAACACAGTTTAATAGAAGACTATTATAGATGATAGTCTTAGTGGTTCAAAGATATACCTTATACCTACTTATACATTTCAATACTTATTAGATATTCTCTTACGGCAGCCGCTGGTAATTTAGGTATCTACATATTCATAAAATATTTATAAAAATTGGGTAGTAAAAGGGACGGTAGCAATAGACTGATTTATTACATCCTCCCGAATAGTTTATTGGAAAACAAATTCCTAACAGAAAATTTAATTTTCGAAAATAATTCTTCGATTAGATTCATTACTGGTGAATATATGGTAAAAATTAGTGAAGGGTCTTTTTTTCAGTAAGCTCACGAGCTTCTTGAATATGATGAATGCTTGCGTTAATATCTATAATTAACCATACCGCATTTAAATTTGAAAAAAAATAGTTAAGTGTCCAATTTGATTTGTAAAATGTCCAATTTGAAGTTTAAAATCTATGCAATGCTAAACAAACCCATTTACGTTAAAATTTTAAGCTTATCATTTTTTATTCTGAAATTGAATCCTTATTTCAGTGGGCTATAGTGCAAAAAGTTCATCAGCATCGACCATTCATAACACTCAGTCTTAACAAGTTCAATTAATTATGAAACCAATCAACCATTCAATTAATTCATAATCATACAACAAATATTGTTAATATGTTAACAAAATTACAACCACCGAATTTAGAACGAAGTCTAAACATTAAAAGGAAAACAAATAAAATAAGGTCAATAAACTATTCATTTGCATTACTTATATTAAAGTTTGTCAAAAAAAAATATTTAAATTTGTCAATTTTATTTAAATTTTCCTTAAATAATTATTCACTCATAAATTTTTATTACATTATTAACTAAAAAAATAAATAAATGTAAATTTGCTACTGAATTCATTTAAATCTACGACCACCTATAAGAACAAATAGGTACCTATTAGATATTTTTACTTAAATTTTTTTCATGTCAAACAACGTCAGCACATCAAATATTTTGTTATGACTAGAACCATATTTATATTTAAACATTATAACAACGATACGTGCATATTTGTTGCATTTTAATAATAAATGTTGTGTGTAAGCGTTAGGCACTCGTATTTGTGCTATACATATATATACATATATGCGACAAATAACCGACGATAACAGAAAGAAAAATATCGAACCTCAACTTCAATGAGAGACAGACGACAAAAGTAAATGTTTCGTGCTTGTGCTTTTTTCAATCTCCGATTATATTTCATGTTACCCCGATTCTAAATAAATAAAGACATTATAATTATGTCAATTTGAACAACAAAAAAGGCAACTGAAGAATGATTGCATCAAAATGCAACTTTAATAATTTTCATTAATTTATCGAATTTGTTGTTTTATTTCCTTTTTTTGATTTTCCGTATTGTTCATAGCCCTATTTACTTCTGTAATAAATTTGAAATTATCGTCATGGCAACCGTGCATACAAACCATGTTAAATCACAACCCATATTGATCCATAAAATGCACTTGAATTTACAATTCTTTTTAAATAACTTAATGCTCGCTTAATTTGAATAAATAAAACTTTTTTCTATGTACCTACTATGATTTGTTCGTTGATAGAAATAAACGATTTAATATCCGCTTTAAACGTCTATAACGTCCTTATGATAAGTTGTAATTATTTTCGAACGCCAACTAGTTCAATCAGACACACCGTCTGTTGTTTGTCTGTCCGTGGCAAAAAGGCATTACGAAGCATGCGTTAATGTTCTCATTAATGATTGTGCCCATTATTTATTTATATACATCTCAAGTCTCAACTTTATTAAAAACGAATAAAGTCGTTACGTATTTTACTTAAATGTGTAACGTGACCAATTCGAGGCCTTGTAAAATTTCATTTAGTGTGTGGGAATTTCCTGATTGCAGTTCCTACAACATATAAGTGAATTATCATCGTTTTACTAATTACGGCAAAGCGCATATAAATTAATTCGAACAGAAGCTCAATATTAAATTGCCTCGCTAATAAGTGAAACTAATATTTATGACAATTCAAATGCATCGATTTGCACGAATCAAGTAATATTTAGGTTGCACAAATAAATGCTAACACAATGTTATCATTAATTAATTAAAGTTCATATTATGTAAAAAATCCTTTTTAAAAATAACAATAAGAAATTTATATTAACAAATCTTTACACGCTTTAAAATAAATCGTTAAATACACTATCAAAAATTGTATTTAAATTTATTTTTGTAAGAGATAAAGGGAGATTTTTTAATGCAGAAAACGCCAACAAAGCATATGTTTGATATTTGTGTATACCACTCAAATGACGTCACGTCGAGCCAGCCTTTCCAAGCTTATAGCGAGCAAACTAGACACTTTACGAAAATTAGTCACTGGACTTTTTTTTTATGTAAAATGTTATTTCCTAGAAATTTCATCTGAAACTTTTTCTTTTTTTCTGAAAGTTTCAATATTTTCCCTGTGCAGGTGCGATGCACACTAATAAACGCAGCCCCTCCCGACTGCCAGACAGCCGTATGATGTTCGAGATAGTGCGAGAGATAGCATATATAAAAATTGGCCGACCTAAAATTCTCTCTTGAAAACGTTGCTAGCTCTCAAACTATAAGGTTAATATTTAAACGACGTTCAATTGAACTGAAATTTAAATTAAACACTGTGCAACTAAATATTTAAACTTTGAATTCCAGTTCAGGTTCAGCTAAACTTAAGTTTAAACGGCCACTGTGAAACTGAGCATTTGTGTGCTAGTTTATAAAATAACAATATGAATAGCTAAAATAAATAATATACGCATGCATTGCGAGTTAGAATTCTCTGGTTTTATTTATTATCACTGCAAACATGATTACAACAATAACTAAGGTATTTAGCGACTTTCCGGTAGGTACTTTGCGCAATATGATTGTGACTTTTAGGTAAAAATGGTCACTTGCGTGTTACGTAAGTCAAGTAGCTGCATATATTTTGAGAAATGTATTGTTCTTGACATTTTGACTTCTAAATGAAATAGCTTGGGAAATGATGCTTGGCTTGATTTGACTCGAGTATGACTTGGTTTAAAATAAAATTAAGAACAAATAACTTGAAAATAAAATCAACTATAGTGCATCCCTAAAATTTCCCGACAGTTTTCAAAACATATTTACTTAGTTTGTGCGGAAATTGTTATTCAAACCTCAAAAAACTGGTAAGATACAATTAAAAAAAATAATTTTGAAAAGTTTAAATTACCTACATTAAATTGCTGTACCTACTTATATAAATCTTAAAAGTTTCTTATGAATCTTATGAAGTAGCGGCGGATAAATTAACGAAAACTTTTGGGAAACTAAATATTTTGCTTTTTAGTCTTACAGTCATCGGGACTAAATGTTGTAGATTGTTAAGTAAATGTTTTTATTTTTGTGTTTCGACAACAATCAAGACAAGTAACTGACAATATTATTAAATGAATTGAGCTTAATATTATGATTTTACACTGAAATAGTTTAAGAAATTGCTTCACTTATATTTAAATATTAACATTTGTATGAAGTTTATAATTTGCTTATTAAAGTTTTTCATTTTACAGTAGATAATTTAATTTGTATTTGGCAAAAAATATCTACAGACAAATTATAAGTTGAAAGGCATAAAAAAATGTAAGGAGTTATTTCAATTGTACGGATTGAGATTCGCAATTATAAAGAATAAATCAATGAGCATATATTATCAAGTTAAGTAAGGCTATCATTTTGTTAATTATACATCAATAGTTAGTTATTAGTTTCAAATAATTGGTTTAGTTTAACGATTGTTTTGATTAAGTATCATGTATCTTTTTTTTTATATATTCGTATAAATAGCCTTATAGGTAAAAGAAAATAATTAATCACTCAACAATGTTTATGATGTTTGTCAAATTGGGGTTCAATTTAAATAACATTTGAATATTTAAATTGCATAATACGTTTATCGATATGTAGGTACTGTGCTAGTCATAATGTAATACCATAGTATATCTACATTTTCCACATACTCGTAGGTAATTAAAATAAAATAATCGTTTTATAGGCTCGAAATAAAGTAAGGGACACGTTGTAACACATTAACAATTAATTAAAACTTGAATATTATGTATTATTATTACATTTGCACGACACATAATTAATAAATACAAAAAGATAAAAGACAAATAAAACGATATGTTCGTGCATCATAAACGTAACGTCGAAAACACACGAACTCGTGTCTCGTCAATTGCTATAACCACCTTTCGGGTGTTGTGTGTATATAAATTTGTTAGTGGCCGTCATTAAATATAAATAATTTCCAACCACGCCCCGTAATTGTCGATAATTTACGACCTAAACAACAATTGATATCGAAAATTAATTATCGTCCATAATAAAATACCGATCACACCTCGCTTTAACAATCTTCTGATCAAATGTATTCGTTAATATTTTCCATTGGAAATCTTCGGGATTGAAACGAAAAAATGAGCATGTTAAATTTCTTTCATGTCTCCCTATTTGTGGTTGGGTTATATTTAATGCGTGCAAAGAATGACATCAAGGATAATTGTCAGAGGCCTCTCCTATACCTCACGAAGCAACCCTAAATGGGTTTGTAATGGGATTGATATTAATGGCGGGTCAAATATTTTATTTTCGAAACAATGCGTTTAGGCTCTGACATTTTCATGGTTTTCCATTATCAAATGTCCGAATCGTCTACAAAGACAACCCTTAACAAATTCCCCTAAACACATCCAATCCAAACTTCGTTTACATCAATTATTTATTAACCGTGGAAGTGAACTACATTAATAATTATTCTTAAGCAATCCCCTAAAGTAAACGAAAATCAAAGAAACAAAAGGTTTATCTATACATATAACGAAATTGTAACTACCTAGGTAGGTAAATTAAATATTTTTTTTGGAAAAAATTGGTTCAATATACGAAGTCGCGGGCACAACTAGTAAAAATACCTAGGTACTTCTAAAACTACTGAATGATCTTCTACAGAAAATTTATTTTTACATGTTGGAAAAAGCAAATATTTCAGCACACGTGACGTTTGCTTATCGTATGAACACCTCGTTATTAATATTTTTTTCTTACAATAATATCAATGTAAATTAGTCAACTAATTAATTAAAATTAATAAAAATATAATTAAACTAATCAATAATTCTAGCCAAAATCGATACATAATCAATTGATTTTAATTTAAATCGTTATTTTATGACAAGCCAATTATTGGCTTCCAATCAATTACAAATTGCACTAACTATTTAAATTTTTCACATATTAAAATTAAATTAATATAATATGTACCTAATTTTGCAATATCGTAAAATTAAGAATAATTATTTTTGAAAACGGGAAGAACGACGCCGAGTAATCGAAAATTTTTCATTAAAACTGTTAATTGAATAAATTAGGTATCTACACGTATAAAAAGTAAATATTTAAATCCTTATGTTATTTTTATAAATTAACACTAATTCCAGAAATAGAAAAAAACCATTTCTTAATTAATTCTTGCAATTATTCCAGATACATAAATAATTATTAAAATGAATTCATATGTACGTTATTTTAATTAAGATTTATTACAAGCTATTGCAATAGTAGCGATACAATAATAAATTTGTTTTAATTTCAAATCAAAATTGCGCTATTATTAATGAAAACCATTGATCAATATCAAACGAGAAGTGAAAAGAAAATAAAAGGAGAAAACGTTAAATTTATGTTCAGTGCTTTATTTAATGATAGATTTTAATTGCCGCATTAAATAAAAATGTACATAATTTTGATTATGATAAATGTTCCTGTTTTCCATCTTCATCACACAACGCGTGGTCTACAATGAGATCATCTCGTTTCAATCATTTTAATGATATTAATATTTTAATAATTTTATCTTTTCAAAATAATAATATGTAACGTCATTTAGTAAATATTTGTAATATTTTTATTTATATTATTCAGTTGGAAAATTTTCCCATAACGAGATTATTTGTGTACGAAAAATACATCTACTCAATAGATATTGGATATACGAAGATCAAATTTCATTTATAGGATTTTTCGGATATTTTATAGCATGATACGTTATTATTTCATTAATTTAATGAGTTATACTACTTACAATAAAATGAGTTTCATAACACTTTTCTTAATTACCAAGGCAGTTTTATTAAGGTAAAAAACCATGTTTTGAAAGTCTTACTAAAATTTTATTCATTTTTATTATCGAAAGACGGTTCAATAAAATAGTTATTGCAAAAATTTTAAATCGATTCACTTTATTGTTTTTAAGAAATTTTGGTAAGTTTGGTCTTTTGTAAAAAAAAATAGGTAAAAAAAAATCAAAATTGGAAATACTGTGATTCTTATTGTTTGTGAAATATAATAACATTGGATTAAAGTTTTGCACATTTGATAATTTGACATTTTGGAAAAAATTATAAAATTTAGAAAGGGTACCTTAAGAAAGGGTATTTTTACCTAAATAAGTAACTAGAAATTTTGTGTCATGAATTGAGCTTTTATACTTTAACTTTGAAATGAAATAACCTACAAATGCAATACTTTACTTGCCTGATCTGTCATAAGAACATTTCAATTGAGTTTGACTCGATTTTAAATAAATTTGATATAAAAAACGGTCGATAATGTTACGAGTTTATGACGCCATAAAATACATATTCAAAAATAAAATTTGGAAGTTGTAATATTTTAAATCGGGATTCGGTATTGAACCCATGTATAGGTAGATCATAAAATAAGAAAATGTATTTTCATTTATGGTTTTGTATGTATTTTTAGTTATACTCAGTTTGTTCAGATGTATTCTTACTACTCGCTATTTTAGTAGAAGGAAAATGTATGGTTAGGTGTATCTTCAAGATTGTTCACCATACCGAACCACGACATTCAGAACTCAAGTCGATTTTAATGACAATATAGAGACTAATTATATATTAAACATACACAGACAGAATGTTTTCAAAAATTATATTCATGCCTTTTAATAGCAATATCATAATTCATTACTAATAATGTATTTCTACGCAATTGTACGTATAGTTGTAAAGATATCAGTAAAGTACTGAAAAACTAAAGAAAATGTTGAAGATATTTTTCTGTAAAACAACACCAGCAAGAATAAAAATTTAAATCTGTTAAATAACTTGAATTAAAAGCTACACTTTCAATGATCAAACAACCGTTGTTGTACATAATTGATTAAATATATAGTGTAATTTCTCCAACTAGAACAATTTCTTCAACTAGGACAACTAAGCATGTGTACAATAGTCAACTTATATACAGTAACATTTTGTCATTGTACAAACCTTATAGAAAAGAGGATTTATGATCCAATTGAATTAATGTATAATACATGTATCGAAAAAAAAAAAAAACACAAGTGCAATATGCAATTATTACAAAAATAATTTAGTATTGAAACTAAACTTGTATTTAACGAAAGTAATTCTAGTCTTACTTACTTTTGATTGATAATATGATAAGATTAAATACCATTTAGCCTATAGATGTTAGACGATTATATCTATTTCATTGCAAAATACTTGAATAGTTTCATGAAAAAAGAAAATAAGTATGTATATGTCTTCAACAGGTTATCATAAATATTTTAATTTATAAGCAACATTTAATTGCAACCTTCTGAATAAATAAATCATTACGTCAATGATAAAATGTTGAGCTTATAATTAAGTCATATCTGTAGATATACACTTAGAGGTAAAATTAATACAATTGCATCCTACTCATTAGTCGTTAATTATTGTGACTGAAATTTGATGCAAACAAATCGCAGTTGGATTAAATGAAGTTGCATTAATATGTCGCGACGTGTCGTTTCGTAAGCAAGTACTTATAGATATACTATATATTTATAATAAGTTTAATCGTGTAAGCGTATAATAAATGTATAAATAAATATCCGAGCTATGTTAAAAATGCAAAGTCAACGTCTTCAATATTCTGTAACAATACAAATAACGTTCATATTTAACATTAACTTTTTAGCATGTGATTACCCAGGACACAAACATTTGCAACAAATGATAATACAACATATTTGATGTTTTGTAAAATGCTTTTAACAATAAAATATGTTTAATAAGTAGGTACCTATTGATTAGTATTGAAATTAGGGTACTGTATAGATAATTCTTACAAAGAAAGAAATCTTTATGAAACTTTAAGATTATGTGAGCTTTATTTTCAGCTTTAAGTAAACGATATTTTTTTTACAATAGGAGTAAGGGATGTTAACCAGATGATCCAATTATAACTTTAGAGTGGTTACGAAAATTCACAAAAGTCAAATTGAAGTTAAAAAAAATATCTTTTTGACTTCTGTAAAAAGCGCAATGTAAATGTTGAAAATAATCGTTGAATGATGAATTTTGTATAAAATAAACCTAACATTTAATTTTCTTTTTATTAAAAATCAAAATCTTATTCACAAGAAATGACTGTTTGGTGTCACTAGCTGTATAGGTTATAGGGTATAGCCTATATTGTTTATTTATTGAAAGTGTTATAGTTCAGAATTTTTCATAATGTGATACTTTGGTACTCGAGTTTCCAGGAATTCAATAATTTATCTAACAAAGTAATAGAAATTATGACCATCTGCATCAATTTATTACAACCAATACCTTATCAAAGAATATCCAAATAAAAATTAAATTCTAACAAACTGAACACATACTTTTCAAAAATTAGTAACGCAAAAGGCAAATGTATTAAGCATCCATAATTATTACTAGAAATGTCAAGATTAAGCTCTTGAGTCCAATTTCAAAAAGATTCCGAAATCTCACGCAAAGTATAATCAATTTTCTTTTACCCATCGTGATAACTTATTTTAATGTATGCAAGAGTCCATATCTTACACCTGGATTAAAACGAAACACAAAAATTTACTTGATTATGAGATAAGATTGTAATTACAAAAATTGTTTAAGACCTCCATAATTTGCACATGAACGTTCCAGGGAGGAACGGAAGAGTTAGCTTTCATTGGTCCATGACTATATCACTCGGGATTCATCAAGTCAAGTAGTTGGATATTTTTAAAATTATAATTGTGTTTGTATTAGAACATGTAAATGAAATAAATAGTATCTATGCTTGACCAGATTTGATATTTAAATATTAATAGTTGACTCGAGCTTCTTTATTTTAAACCATATTTAGGTCAAGTAGCTTGAAAATCAAGTCAAGTAGTGAATATCTAATAATTAGCCTACATTTAATTTAACTGCATATAGTTACGTGGCTATACCTAAAAATGGTATTCATGAAAATTGAAAATATATGAAGCATTTATCAGTTTCTGTTTCCACATTTTCACAGACAATTTTCTTGGACAAGAATCCTATGAATAAGACCCTAAGCTGTGGGAATAAAATAAAGATAACTAATTTTACAATTTTATTTGCACAAAATATACATAGTTTACTCAGTTTGTCTTCCTCTAGTCCAGTGATTCTGAGGCACTGTGCCGCGATATTTGTATTGTACAATGTACGTTTTTATTTTTATCTGAAACAAAACTTATATCACGGCTATATGTAACCAGAAAATTTAGTAGATGTATGTAATCTACTGATTCTAACAAAATCTAGTATTCGATGGGAATCGAATCGAGTATACCTATGTACCACTGACGCATAGAACGAAGATCTAAGAGATTTAACCACTAAATTACAAATTATTAAATTGAATTAAAAATTATTATCATAAACTATTTTAAATATTGTATTATAAATAAGTAAAATACTTATTGGTTGAGTGCTGCCAAATTTTACAATTTTCAAAAGTATAACGTAAAAAAAGGTTGAGAATCACCGTCTTCGACCAAAAGCTGGTTACGTTTATGAATTTGCAACAAGAAATGAATTCATTCATATCGTATTAGGTGTTTAATAGGAGAATGCTCAGACCTATAAGACTTTTTTTTCCCGTTAGCAGAAAGCCAGGTTAGGACTCGTTCCCCCCGCACTGCAGCCTAAGGCTTTTTCTACTCCTGTTCTGCTCATATATCCCTGCTGTACGAGAATCCTTGCTTATTCCAGGTTCAGCCTTATGCCTAGCAAAAACAGTCCCTGTACTAAGCTCGCGCGATTTGAGCCTGTTTGGGTGTCATCTATCCCATACAGGTGTCGCCACTTTGTGAGGACTTTGCAGTCTTTATTAACTTATAAAGTTTTATTTTGCAAAAATTTTCTAGGTTCTAGGTAAAGTAAAACGTACTAAAAACTGGGGTGCACTTACCCCACTCCACCATATTTAGAGTTATAAGATTGAGAAAATTGCAAGTAATTGGTACTAAGGTACCATCATTGAGTATCAAAATGTTGAAACTTAATTAACCGTGAAAATATTGAAATGACACGTTGATAGATACATTTAATAAACTTTGCACTATCTTTGGTCTAAGCTCGAGTTGTTCAAGTATCAATTATATTCGTGTTTGAAGGGTCACCGCTGTAATTGTCAGAAAGTAAGCTAAATGAGTTTTAAAAGGCCGGCGGTATGAAAATAAACGCGTGTAAATCCATTTACGAATTGGTAATTTCATTCATGTATTAAATGCATCATGTTGTGTATATGTAAAAGCCTGGTGCTGCTGTTGTTGCTCTCAAGTAGTTGAGATCTGTTCTCTAGATCGTGTTCGCCCCGCTCATAACTTCTTATCTCCACACAACCGCGTTTTTCTTGACGTCGTCGTAACGTCTTCTCGTGGTCGTCGTCACAACAACTTGGGTGGTCTCCGCCAACCTTTCGTTTCGTTTTGAAGACAAGAATTATGAATGTATATAATATGTCTATATGTACATTATTTCTTCGTATTTTTATCTTCTCTCCTTACATTCACAACAATCACTTTCATATATTCGCCTTGTCGCTATTATTATGATCATGATTATTACCAGGGCATTCTTTCATTATTACGACTACAGTAATAATTTTGCCAACAAACATACCTATTACTAGCATTTAAAACAAAAAACCCTTTTTAAAAAAAATACTTCGGTCTATTACATACGTACGAGCTTACACGGTAGAAGTCTTAATAAAAAAGCATTTAACGAAACTTAAATTTCCGGTTTAATGTGTCTTTTCAATGTCTATTTTAAGTGGAAAACATTATTTATCAATGGTCGTATTATTTTCACGGAGAGAATAAAAGACTGGTCATTTATCCCTTAAAATTTTCGACAGGCATTAAGAGAGAGAGAGAGAGAAGCAAAAAATATTATGTCATTTTTGTAATAGAGTTGACACGCTATTTAAAATACTCAAGATTTATTATTTGGATTTTTTTTAAATCGCGCTTCGCTATAAATACAACAAATTTAAATTACTTTCATTCAATTATTAGTTGATTTATTAATTAAATTAAGAATGTTTTGATTGATTATCGCTGTTAAAATTTCAATATTGTTCAAATAACGACCAAAGAGCATACTTTACAAGTCTTTATTGATTGTTTTAGTTTAAAAACTAAATATGTAGTATCAATCATAATTTTTCATGATTAACATTTATATATTGACATAAAAAAAATTTTGTCGTATTTTACATGGATTTATCATCAAATATTCAAATAGCTGACGAGAACATAATTTTTTTTTAAACGCGTGCATATATTGTGTATTCAATATAATAACACGCCCATTAAACGATTTTTTATGGATTGATGGATTAGCCTCTTTATTATTATTGTTGTTGTTACTATATATTTTTAAAATATTATTGTAGTTACAGATAGGCATTGTTTGATTTTAACGATGAGTTATGAGAGGCCATTTGTTTTCAACGCGGTTATAATACAGTTTGATTTAAGACCTCAGTACACTTATTATGATTTTTTTTGGACTTTTTAAATTGAAAATAATCGATAATAAATTGTGATTTATAAATTGAAAAATTCAATAAGCTAAATGGAAAGAGACTGTCTTCTTATAGTTTTATAAAAATTGCGTTTACTTTAATTGGAGTGATTATATTCTTTAACAACATGATTCACATGTGTTTTGAGCATAAAAATCAGTTACATAAATTACTATGGGTTTTAACTTGATTTGTTTTTCTACTAAGAATATAACTACAAGTTAATACTCTTATTTAATTAGTTAATTATGAGCGTTTAAGTCGTGATTGTTAATAATAATTAAAATTTAATTTTTAATATGGAAGAAGCAAAATCATATAATTTATTTCCAAGTAAAAAATATAATTATTGCTATTGAAAATATGAAATTTTTTACTGTTTATGATTAAGAGTTTGAAATAAAAGTGTATAAGAACTTGAGGATATCGGTTACCCATTATGTATTTAAGATGTTTACCTATGCCTACGCGGTCGATAGTCGATAGAAGCTTCAAAAAATAAATCAATACTTCCGAATGTAAATATTATAGATTTCATAGACATTCTTCCGTTTTTTTCTTCTAAAATATTGTTTTATTTGCCTTTAAATTAATAAGTACCTACACTCTTAAATCAAAATAGTGACTTTTGACTACAAATAGGGACTATTCACTATTTTGTAGTGAAAAGTATACCACTATTTGTATTTGGTGGTATACTTTTCACTACAAAATAGTGAATAGTCACTATTTGTAGTCAAAAGTCACTATTTCGATTTAAGAGAGTAGTTTTAACAATTTAGATACAGTTTGAAAATTTACTTCAATATAAAATGCCTGTTGCAAAAAGAAAAGGAACAACAAGGATTTAGCTGGAACACGTATTATGGTTTAAAATAAGTACCAGGATCAGTACTGCTTCCAGGGCCGGATTTACTATTAGGAAAAGTAGAAGGGTGTTTTTTGTAGAGCAATTGATTTTTAAAGAGCAACAAAGTAAGACAAAATTGATTACACAAAAACAAATATTGTACTTTAGAGTAAACTATAACTTTAAAATAACTTATAATAGATACCTGTATAAGATTATTTTACTTGAAATTTCGAATAGTGCCTACAGGTGGCATAGTCCTGAATCTTGCCCTGATTAGGTCAGCAAACTTTAAAGCTAAAAGTTCCAAGTTGTTAAGGAAAGAGGATTATGTGATATCAGGCACAATGATTAATTTAGGTAGGCACTTAACTACAGTGGCAAGAAAGCTATCGCCACATCATTGATCATATTTGAATTCAAGATTTTGGATTACTTGGGTTCTAATCTTTTAATAATTTTAAACACTGCTGTTGCATGATTGGTTTTAAGCTGGAAATATTTGTGTAAAATTTTTCATAAATACTTCCTATTGTTCTCGTTTATCAAAAAGTTTGTTTTCGTCAAAAAGTTTTTAGTTGTGAAATTCTTTTACTTTGGGTATTAGGTGAATATGGAACACTCGTTCTGAGAACAACTTTTTTATATAGAAAATAATATCAAAATCAAAATTTTAGTTGATAACAATGCAATGGCAGAAAAATTCCCAAAATTGTTTTTAAAAACAGACCTTAATTACCTAATTTTTTTTTATTCATATTTTCTTCAACCCTTAAATGGACAACAAATGGAATATTGTAAGTTAGAATATACCAAGAACACATTTTTAATGAATGATTTTACTAAAGCTTTTTGCTAATCAAAAGTTCATAAACAGATTAAATGGTGAATCTACATCTAAATCTATATACCTACATAAAAAATAATAAACTGATTGATTTGGAGACATGCTGGAGACTAAACCATTGAAGATGAAAACATGAATTTCTCAAGTATTATTTCTGAGTGAGCTGTAGCTACCACTGAGAAACTATTTTTCAAAATTCTACCTCCAAATAGTTCAAAAAGTGTCGGGTAGTTGCTTTTAATTGTTTTTTCCTAAAATATCAATTTTTTCAAATTCTATTCTTTCAATTATCAATCTACATGTATTTAAAGAGCATCTGCTTTTGTATAGTTTCTTATTGTTAGTTCTTTCATTTAAAGGTTGAAATCAATTTTTTAAAATTTCAAGAAAATCCCACAAAGAATTACCTCACTGATTCAAATCAATATTTTTTAATTATCTTTGTATATATTTACCTATTGCATTTTAATTAGTGTTTCTCATTTCATACCTAGATGGTTTTTTTCTTTAGCCTATACTATACTATACCTGACAAAGTTACGGGTTGTCAGTAGTTTTGTTATATTTCAATTGATGAAAACGTAAAACTTTCGTAAACTTATCGAAAAAATCACAAAAACTTAAAAAAATAAAATAAATATAGAACTGCTGGTATTTTATAATAAAATTACTAAACTTATTCATTTGCACTTGGTAAAATAAGGTAGGTAAATGAAACTAACATATAATATATATAACTGAACTCTAATGCAGTTAATCTACTTACCTATAGTGATATATATAGGTACCTATATATAAGATTAAATAAGTATCTACTAATTTCTTATTGTACGTAGATATTATATAAGCTTGAAGTACCTACTTAGTATAGATTTTCAATACTTCTATTTTCTTTCAGGAAG
Source organism: Sisyra nigra (assembly GCA_958496155.1). Lineage (NCBI taxonomy): Eukaryota > Metazoa > Arthropoda > Insecta > Neuroptera > Sisyridae > Sisyra > Sisyra nigra. The sequence continues at coordinate 31,097,760 of OY292316.1, read as the reverse complement.
AAAATATTTAGCTGCATAAATTCCTGCATATATAAAACATACCTATTGGTATTATAGGTATAGGTACGTGCAAAGATACATAAGTAAGTATTTCTATTAGGCATTGAAGAAAACAGGATGGATGACTTTTATTCGTTCAGTTTTCCTTTACTTCAAATCGTCTCTCAAGTATAGTATTGTGCATACAATATTACATGGAATACGAGTACTTGTATGCATATAATATACATTTATTCTATTTTTGCCATTACAAATTTCCTTCCTGTAATGACTATTTACGAAAGTAAAAAATGGATTGAAATAAATAAAATATGGAAATAATAATGAGTAAATATAAAATCCCACGTGTGTCGTAGACAAGTAATTGTCGTTTTACGAACTTAGTAAAACCTCCGACTATCCGTCCGTTTGTTTGTTGTCGTCACCGTGTTTGACACGCTAAATAAAGAATAAAGTGGCCATGCATATCCTTGATTGAAAAATAGATCTAAAGAGCCGACATTTTAATATTACTATTTTCTATGAATAAATGGTTTGTATATAAATATATACAATCAGGTCCATTCGCCAATCGCTCTTTGTCCGTCTACGACAAATGTGCAATGAAGAAAACTAAACAAAGATGCTGCCTATACATATTGCACATATTGTATGTAGTATGCAATATAGTATGCAATCGATTTAACTAAAAAAAGTTTGTTGTCTAATTTTATGCATGGAAATATAAATTATTCAAAATTTTTAATGATAATAAAAGTCAAGCCGTGTAATTATAAACAGTAAAAATTTGTATATCTCTCTAATCACAAATTTGTTGTCCATCTTAAATTTCATATTTAACACTAAAAAATGAAAAAATATGCAACGATTTTGCATTTTGGAATCAGCATTCACAAAGCCGTACCCTCTTTTATTTTCACGTCCTACGCGCAAATATTATTAAATAAATTATCATTATCGTTATTTTATCCCTATAAAAAAGAAAATCTACCTCGAAAAAAAGGTATGAAGAGAATAAGACAAAAAATTCAACAATATGGAATTTCAACCCACGACGTTTCGGAATGGAAGCGAAAAAGTTTTCTTTTATACATTTCACAAGTATATTGTTTTCAGACACGACATCCTCTTTTTTCCCTTGTCTTGAGGAAATTTTTCGTTCATTTGGTATGTAGTCGAGCAGTGTGTATTGAATATAAAGAGAGATTGTAATATCATTGGTGGAGCATGTATTGAGAGTGAGGAGGAAAAATAAAACAAATTTTACTTTGAAACCCAATAACTGTGATTCAATTCATTTTATCATGCAATGTTTATAGACAAGAAATAATTCTTTTTACTACTTATACGTTTTTTTAAATTCTATTGAAACAGTCAAATGTGCATTAAATCCTTTATAAAAATTCAAAAAGTATTTACATTACCTAACAAAGTACAAAGTACATTACCTAACAAATTTTTTTTTAGAAAACTTAAAAAACCTGTAAAACATGAATAAATGAAAATTTTAAATATTTCGTTAGTAAAAATACATAAATAACGATTTATATTTTTATTGTTTCACGTTATTTTATAAGAAATTGATTTTCAGTACAAAATTAACACCAAAAGTTATATGAAAGAAAACTTAGGTAATATCATAATATGTTAATGACACAAGATAAGACAATGGTTGTAATTATTATCTAGAATAAATAGCATAAAAAGCTCTAACAAAATTTGTATTTTTTTTAATTTTTATTTGAAATATAGTTTTCTTTATATATAGTTTCTTAATCAATTTATTTTTAAACGCCCAAAGTTAAGTTGTGAATGAACAAATTTCAAACATGAACGACTCCAATGTACCTACCTACTACTAATAAAAAAACCCAACGAAAAGATTAACTTCATAAAAAAAATGATTTTTGATTTGGGATATTTTTCGATTTGATGCATTTGAATAAAAAAAATCCACAAAGGCTTAATTTCAAACCAAAAGGAAAACGGCACAAACACATTTAAGACGAATATAACGGATTAAATTTCAATTTTTTTTATAAGTGCATTTGGGTTTCATTATATTGCAATTTCGTGACATAGTCACACTCATCAAATTAAGATGTTTTCTCGTTCTGAAATTTGACACTTTGAAATGTATCTCTCTCTTATTTTATAAGAAAAAAAGTCCCACAATAATGTATTTTGAAATATTTTCTTGCATTAAAACTTCAACCTAAAATGCCCACAGGGTCTATAAAAATCTAATTTCATAGCTATTTAATTATTAATCCTTGATTTCATTCAAACTAATTTAATTTCAAAAATCAAAATAATATGATTAATTCAAAGAAGAGTCTAAAAAGCTCCTAAAAATTATCTCATTTCATTTCAATCGCATATGGTGAAAAAATCATCATCAAATTCAATAGAACTAAGTGTGAATAAAACACATAAGGGTGGTTTTGTTGTTCCTCTTCTGTATATAAATATTTTACACATTTACACATCATCCCTTCTAACAATGTCAAAGATACATTCAGACTGAACGAACCACATCCCTTACAATATCCACAATACAAACTGGGATGAGACACAATGAATTGAAAACCCAAAACCGTATGTAACGGATTCACCCATTAATATTTATATATTATTGAAATAGAGGGGGGCCACAATGATAATAAGGGATGATGATATGGCAACGAAAATAATTGCTCCAATGACATTTAGCGACCGTGTTTTCAATTCACCATTGAATAGATGCTAATAAATTTCTCCCTGTTGACTTTGGTTGACGGGGTGAAAAACTAGACGAAGACAGCGTTAAGATCGTTTTAATATGATTTTATTACAAAAAAATAAACCCCATTTACATCTTCCTGCTGTTTCCATTTTTTTTATTAAGCTATTATTTGTAAAAAATGCCCTTTGATTGCAACATAATTATAAACGTCCGCTGAAAAGGGCAAGGATTTCCTTTATGGATTTTCAAAATAAAATTTATATATATTCTTGATTCAAAAATTATGCTTTGATTCAACTCAATTTTAAAAGGGCATTTTTTATGTTTATAAACAGATCTGTATACGGGTATATGGATTTTTATGGGTCCTAAGCAAGACTTTCAAATTGTCTCCTAAGTTATTTTAAGTGAAAATATCGGCCCTATTCTGTAAGAATATGTCACTAGTGGGAGGACAGTTCAAGTTTAAGGATTCTTTTGAGACGTTATTCTGGGCCCTGGGCCCTATTGCCCTTGGTTCGTTACGGCTCTGTTAATAAATCAATAATCAAGGGATTGTAAGATAAAAACTTTAGCGGGGCTTTTTTAGTTCGTCATTTATCCTTCATCAAATGATTTAGTTGCGTTTAATGCATTTATTCATTAGCTTGATTTTTTGAGTGGAAATCGCTAAGCGTGACACAAAAATGGAAATATTTTCAAAATAATTACAATATTAATGGTCAATATCTATCGCTGGCCGACAATTATTTCAATTAAAAAATAATTCACGTTTAATGCATTGAACGAGGTTGAAAACATTGTACGATAATTAACGATGTGATTACCATTGAATTACGGGAACGATTGAGATTTGATTTCAAATAGAAGAGTGCCTACGTGCACGCGTGATTGAAAACAGTACATACCTATCACAATTCCAATTGCGAACAAAAAGGTAAAAACCAAAAAAAAAAAAAAAACACCCTATTGTTTTTCCTCTTAATCAACGCAAATTGCCAAGTGCCTATACAACTCTATTGATTTGAATGGTTCAAGTTGAAAAGCTTATATAATTTTAAACCAAACGAGCACGTACACAAAAATGTTATGGTGTAAAGCCATTTTGAAAATTATAGTGATTATTCAATGGATGGTAGTCCGACTGGCATTACGCAGATGAGATTTAAAACAGATTATTATAAATTTATTGAATGAAAAAAACCAAGTCGAAAACAAACCAAAGGAAATATGGTACATAGATACATAAACATCTAAGTGCATTAATTGTGATAAATAATTTCTATATAACTGCAACAAAGATCATGTTCTGACTTTTGAACAATATACAAAGAACAATTAAGCATGTTTCATATTAAATAAAAATGAAAGATTTTTGAGATTCAGGGAAATTTTATGGATCGTTAATTTTTTCGAGTTACAAAATTTTATGGCATTATCGTTTAAGAGTTTCTTTTTTTTAAATCATATACCTAAATGTCATTTTATTTAAAACTCTCAATTAAACAATCATTTGTTGACAGACCTAACAAATGGATATTTAATTGCTCGAGTGAACCTAAATCGAAAAAATATGCAGTTTATTTATGGGAAGCCCTGATGAAAACTCTCTGTAACTATTTTTCAAATATTGTTGTGTCTAAATAAACATTTAAATTTTAACTACAGTGCGGAGACTCGATTATCCAGCCCTCAGTTATACGAACAACCACGATCAAATACCAAATATTTTAAACTAATTAAATTGCGTACGTACATATAACATATTTAATTTCATGATTATAAGGTTGCCATATTTTAGTTATTTAAAGAAATACATTCTATACCTTTAGGTATAGGTATGTACATTGTACATACAAACGTTCAAAAATGTAATTAGGTAGTTACCTACCTCTCAATAATTTCTTAATAAACATTGGTTTTTACTGGTAAGTTTAATTTGTTCTTGTTGTTTTTAATAAACACCTAGCAATATGTGTTATGCAATTATATAAACAAAAACCGCTTTTCTTCATACATTCGGTTATCCGGATTTTCGATTATCTGAATACTTAACGAAAATAATTACTTAATCCGGTTAATCGAGATTTCACTGTATTGCGAAATGTTCCTGTTCTCTACTTAACACTTTACATAAATATATATGTTAAATATAGGTAGATATTTCATTTTACCTTATATTTATAGTTTTAAATTACATACATTATGAGGTAAAGTCTTAAACGAGCTAATAATTGATATCTAATAATGGATAATAATTGTTGGGTTTGATCATGAATGATTTGATTTTTAATTTTGAATCATTTTGCTTTTTAAATAAGTAGGTAAGTAAGTACTTCTTATCATATTTGACGGAGCACTTTTAAAGGTAGGTAGGTACCTTTATTTCCTAATTTTTTTAACAGTGGATAGTAAAATCAGGTTTGTAAAGATAGCAATATTTATAGGAGCTGGTGTTAATATCCCAAATTTTTACATCGCTTTTGAATATATAGCTTAAATTCATAAGTAAAAACTTGTTATACCTAATGTTCTTTCAAAAATCTCTACTAAATTGCTTCCAATGGCTAACAATGCTGCCATTATTTCCTCGACTTTGTTAACTTACTGTTGATTAATTTTGATTAAGTAATGATTTTAAGCATATAAGTATCTCCCTATCTCTAATATTTGCTACTTAATTAAGACAATTTTATACAAGTTTGAGCCTTGAATTTAACTGGAAATAGTCAATACCAATACCAATACCATTCCAAAACTTTAGTTTTGGAATCTATCATTTCAAAAATACCTAATTAATTATCTATACCTCAAACTTCTATATTCATATATCTACAAACTTTTTCTATTCGTAGACTGACATCAATAAATAAAGTAGGCAACATTGTAAAAGAAACGGTCATCATATTTGAGTTCTGACTAATCACTATTTTCATTAATAATAAGAATGGAAGTTAACAAAATTTTACGATTTTGTCATCAAGTCGTAGGTACTAAAAATCGTTTAGAAATTACGATTTTTAATGTTTTATTATAGCATAAAGCTCTCAATAACAACTAAATTATAGATTCTCAAGCTACTCAGAAAAATTTGAAATTTTATGAAACCTATAGGTATATGAAAAGTAATCCCATTTCTGGCAAACCAAATTATTGTAATACTTAATGTAATTAGGCATTAAGCAAGTCAGGTAGTTGAGTTTTCTTTTTTTAGTGAACTTTGCCTGATATTTTGACTTGCAAAGGAAATAACTTTTTAATCAAAGTTTTGGTTTGATATTTAAACATAAATCTTTAACTTGAGTTTGACTTTATTTCAAGTCAGATTTAGGTCAAGTAGTTTGAAGTAGTGAGTCCTTAAATGTCTACTTTTCAGTTCTTGCTATTGATTTTGCATTATTCCTACTTACTGAATTTATTTGATTATTATTAAAAATAGGAAAATATTTAGATAATTTGTTTAGATAGATTATTACATATAATAAGAATATTCAAATTCAGTAACTTATATAAGAAAAACCACCTAAGTCCATTTTTTTTCGAAAAAGGAGATTATAGTGGAGTTTGAATATCTATTCAATCCTCCATCAACGGTCATAAGGAGAATTCCTGATTCAGCCTTATTTGTCAGAAATCAGAATATGAAAATACAACCTACGTTCATTCCCGAATGTGTCTATAGAACTTAAAACCGCGATATCTCGAAAAATGTCAAAATGGGCGTATGTGGTTTTTTTAAGGGCCCACAGCATTGTAAAGTTTAGTAACAAAAAAAAAATAAGTATCTAAAACTCAAATTAAAAATAAATATTAAAATAGGTATGTAGGTACCTACTTAGTTTAATTAAGCATTGACTTCTTCAAACTATTTTTTTTAAGTCAAACGCATTGCAGTTCATAAAATTCCAGCTTCTTGACTTGATGAATCCTTAAGCCATAGGATATTAAGTTCATATTTTCCTGAATTTTTAAAAAATTAAAATAAATGGGATATGATCAAGGTGTATGATTTATTTGACTTGAGTGTATAATATCTATTATATAAATAATTTAATTACACTCGTAATGTCAACTTAATATTTCTTGTCTTATTTTTTTTGTTGGAGATTTTGTTTGGCTTATACATAGCACATTTAAGATTTGCCGCCGCCACAACGTTAATTGCCACCGCCGCCGCTTTCAATTACAGCCGTAAGCAAATCAAATCCATAAATAACGAAGTGGGCAGATAAACTTATTTTTTATTCATTTATCTCTCTATATAATTTATAATGCCACCGGAAATCTTAATGTTGATATATTTATTTGCAAAACAAACAAAAAAATTGCCTAACAAAAAAATCAAGCTTCTATACAATAATTTAAATTGAAACAATAAAAGCTCGAGAAGATGATCGATAAAGATAATAAGAGGCCAATATTTAAAACAAATATATAAAAAATTGGATTGTAATCGTTAAAATAAACCTCTTAAATAGCCATAAAACTTTTATGATATAGATCGTTTAAGAAAGACCCAAAAAATCAAGGACCTTTTTTGGGATTTTTATTTTCCTTGTTAATCAAATTATATTTTTTTTCATATAAAAACCAATTAATAGGTTAATTAAAGCTAAAAAATTTCAGTTTAACAAAAGTATTTAATTGATACAAGAAATAGGGCGGTAATTTAGATTTAATTGTTTTACACATGGAATATACAGTGCTTGATAAATAATGGAGCTTATATTCGGGAGTCGAGAAGCCAAAGCTATATTTTTCAGTGAAAATAGGGTTTTGACTGTTGGTAAGTACGAAAATTCCTAAATCCCAATTTACGAGATCGCTGTTTAATTTATGTCTTACGTTTCTAAATAAACCGGAACAATTTCCTGAAATAATTGTACGATACAATTTATTAAGTCTAATTGCTGCGTTTATAACATATAAAGGATGAAACGAAAAAATGCCCGGCTTTGCTCAGTTCTCCGGTTTTAATCGCGCTTAAATTGAAATTTTCCATAACAATAAAAATTCCGATTTGAATATTTTTTATGTTTTATTTGATTTAATCTGGGCTAATAGCTGATATTATTTGTTTCAAAGGCGACAATCGTATATTTGTTTTTAATGTTAGCTATAATATATATTCATTCAGGTCGTAAAACGAAGGCAGATAGTTACCTATATAAATAAGGAAAAAATGTTGATAATAGCAAATATAACATTCGGTTATTGGGTCGTTAATGCGTTTGATAAAACGTTCAAAACTTGCTTTGAGTTTATCTAAAATATATCACATTCGAACGAGGAGAGGTTTCGTGTTTTACGCTGTGTTTTAATGTTCTTAAATTGTATTTATTTTCCGATAAAATTATTAAAGGTAAAAAATTTATTTGATGGAGACATTAAATTTTTATTGATAGGTGCTCGTATATATTGATAAATTTACCATATTTTCAATCACGCAAAAATAGTAAATAAAATTAGATATTTAAATAAGTAGGTAGGAAGCACAATTTAGAGATTGAAATGCTATTACTTGAATAAAAATTTAAAATTATACTCATTTTTTATGTTGGAAATCCGCATAAGTTAATCTAAAAAAATTATTTAGGTAGGTAAATGAAATTCAAATATTGACATTAAATCTTTCCCTACCTAATCAAAATTCTATATAACATTGAATTTTAAAAATGTTTGTTTGGGGTTTTTTACTAAAGTTAAAAATAGGTAGATAAGTAAATCATTTTTTTAATCCTTAAGAAAACTCTCACATCAAAATGAAGGTCTCTTTATTTTTTAAATAATTTCTATTTGATTTTGTCTTCCAACTTCTTATATATTAGTCATAATTAGGGAGTCACTAATTGACTAATTGATTTCTTTAAGCTATTGCACTCAATTTTTAAGCTACTTGACTTTAAGGCTTGAAACAAGTCAACCTCACATCAAATGTAAATATTGAATTTGCAAATTATTTCATTTCAAAATTTAAATATTACAATCAATTCATTTCACGAAGTGACCAAAAACTTGACTTGATGAATCCTTAGTCATATACCTACCTACTATAGATAAGTATTTACACATTTTTTAATGTACAGCGTACATTATTACCTAATATCTACCTATCGATATATAATAAAATTATTTTCTTAAAAATGACCAACTTTCAAACAATATTGGTGTCAAAAACGCTTCTTCATAAGAAACTATATACCTATACCTACCAATATTTCTTCTATAATAAAGTTAATAAGAAATACCTATACTTTTACCTATACTACCTTTAGTATGTCTAAATAAAAATAAATACCTACTCTCTTAAATCGAAATAGTGACTTTCGACTATCAAATAGTGACTATTCACTATTTAGTAGTGAAAAGTATACCACTATTTGAATTTAGTGGTATACTCTGCACTGCAAAAATAGTAAATAGTCACTATAGTCACTATTTCGATTTAAGAGAGTATAGGTTCATACAGTGAAAAGTGTTTATATTAAAACTGAAGAGAAGGAAATATTTTTTCGTAATAAAAAAGTTTCGTTTTAAAAGAAAAAAATCTGTTAATTCAAAATAGTACCTACATATTCAGTTAAAAGCACAACTTTATTTCGTATTAACCGATTTTCTTAAGTTTTCGTTATTAATTTTTATTCTAAATATAGAGAAGCATCAAGTCGAGTATTTGACCATTTTTTAAATAAATTTTGCTTTACATTTTCACGTGTAAATGAAATACATAACTTGCAGAATCAATGCTTGAGTATTTATTTTGAGCTTGACTTGATTTCAAGTACAATGACTAAGTGATTAGTTTAAAAATCTCTCAAGTCAAGTAGTGAATCCTCAATTCTAGTTTCTTTTAGTGTTATTGTTATATATTATTTAGAAAAGTGGATAAAAAAATACCTACAAATTAATTAATTTTGATAAAAAAAAACTCAACTGAATATTTGTCTTGTTTGATATGGAAAATATTTCTTGACACATTTCTCGTTATCTATATAGATATATTATATAGAGGAATATTAAGTACTACATACCATTATAGTTAAGAAAATTGTGAATAAATTAAGAATTTCATTATATTTTCACACTCAAATCATTATTTTCACGGCATTAAATTATAAGTAGAAATTTTCACAAAGACTAGTTACTAATTATTACAATAGAATTATCCAAAAGGATTTCGTTTTTTTGTTTTTGTTTGAACTAACGCTTGCTACATCATTTTAGGTACATACATATAAGAGTGTAGTTATCTATATCTACTAAAAAATTGTTAAACTGTTAAAAAAATTTTCAACCTTTTAAAGGCATTTTATTATATTTCCCATGAAAAACTTCTACCAACTTAATAACAAACTGACAACTTATTAACAATCAAATAGTCTTAATTTAAGATTCAAATAGCTTAAAGGCTTCTTCAATAACTATGTTTACTTTCCCTTTGCTTTGAACTAAAACTGTTTTTTAACAAATTTATGGTTCTATTAGCACTGCAAGTAGTTAAGCCTCATTTTATACCAATAACGTTTTATATACCTGCAATCAAATTACAATCTTAAGTGGTTCATTTTTCGGAGAGATTCCGCGTATAATTTATCACAGCACTGGCGCAACTATAATAAAACCATATTTTTTACGATTGTCGACAAAACGGGTCGAAAATATCACAATCGTAATATCCTGGCATCATTTTAAATCGAGTTAATGTTTGACTCGTAAAACCTCTATTTAGATAAACCCAAACGGCCTATTAAATGACCATAATAAAAATGAACAAGGTAGATCTGTCATTATCACCGATTTTTTTTTTCTTTTTTGGGGATTTAAGTCAGGGAATTTTGATAGTGTTGACGTACCTGAGCTGGGTCGGTCACTATATCGGGTGCAGTAGACCCATGCTGGCCATAACATGGGTTGGGAGGATGTACCACTGGCTGTGGCTGTTGATGACGCCGGCGACGATGATAAGGACGAGGATTTCGCATCGGGATTGGGACTGGAGGACGCTGGCACTTTAAGCGTCGTCGCACCGCCAACACCACCCGCACTGCTTGCACTTAACAACGAGGTTGAATCACTTTTTGACAAGTCTACAGGTCTTTTACAGTTACTACTACTGTCTTCACTAATTGCCGCAAAACTTTTCGATAACGTCAACGAGTTTACGGCATGTGTTAATTTTTTATGACTATTGAGACGGTGTCCCTTTTTTATATGTAACGGGTCGGTAATTCGCCGACCAAAATCCGCTTTTAAAATATTATCAATACTAAATTTTAAACTATGGTTATTATTATTGTTGTTATTTTGATTTTGAATAAGTTCTTCATTGTTTTTGTTATTATTATTGTTGAACTGTAAATTTTCATTGGTGACTTTTGGGGATTGCGAATGCCGGATCGTGTAAGCGTTCGAGGAAAGATAACTTGACGGTGAACTGGGACTGCTGGGACACGATCGGTTGCTCGAATTTGGTGATAATCGTTCCACTGACGGAGAGGTTGATATGAAATTTGGGCTTATACTAGGCGTTGGTGTGAGATTTTGGTGTCCAGCCGTGATGCTGTTGGTGATTGCCGAAATGGCATTGAGGTGATTTTGGATGTTTTTGAACGAAAGCTGGCTAATAGGAGCCTCGTTAGGGTTAAGTGGCGCTTCATTGCCGACGGAAAGAACCGTGTCTTCACTACAACAACTCGCGTCTTCTTCGTCATCGCGATTACGGCGATGTCGATCACTGCTGACTAATTTTTCGACGGAAAATTGGTGATGGTGATGATGGTGATTTGGAAGCGATTGATTTGAAATATCGTTCGAGTCCATTGAAATTTCCGTAGCACTCACGTCCGAGGCTGGCGTCATCGGCGTCGGACGTGGTGATAACAAGTGTGAGGTTAAACTTGATGTCACTGTTGCCATTATTTTTCAATTTTCACAGTTTTTCTTTTTTAGTTTCAAGTAAAAACAGTCACCATCGCACCATTTAAAACACCTCAAGTTCACTCACTTTCAAAAAAAATAGTCCACAAAATTGTCTCTAGTCCGATATTTGAAATTCAAAAACCGATTTGTATTGTTGTAAGATGATTGATCGTTCGGAACCGGGGGAGCAAAGCTGCTCCGATGTTGTTCACTCGAGATCTAGACATGTTCTAAGTTCAGTACTGAACGGTGAGGTGGAGCTTCTCGACAGTAGGTCGGCTTGGGAAAAAGGCGGAGCCGCATTTGGCTCCAATCCACGCCAACAATTCCGTAGGAATCGTGATTTTTTCAACCAAAGAAGGGGGCAAGGATTATAACAACTTTATTTATGAGCACAGCATATGAGGATATTATATTTTTCAATCATTCCAATATTAAACAGGATCACAAAATTGGTCATTGTTTAGAAAATTTAACGTTTAATATATCGTGGTAGGTACCTACGTTAAAAATTACTACTTTCTACTTAAAATGAACTCGTAGTTGTGAGATTTTTTCATCTGATCGTCTTGTCACGACATTAGTTATTCCCAAGATCAACACCTTCATGGTTTGATGATTCGCATAAAGTCTTCTCTTTAGTTACAATTTCTTTATCTCATGAAAAATCAAAGAAGGGTTAAGATACCGAGTACCTACTAAGTACTTTTAATGATTTAAGGAAAAAAGAAATAATAATAAGTAAATACTTGGAACGCTTTTAAAACACATACCTACTTTATAAGTAATAAAGTAGGTATGCTAATGTGATAATAACCGTGGAGGTATGTAGAGATATCTAGATTCATAACCGGTAATTTAATATTATATATGTAAGTACAATAACGATAGATATAAAAGAGTAAATTTGAAAGATCAAATTGAACAATTATGAAAATTAATAGAATAATAGATATAATAATTTTTGCTTCACTCAAACTAAAGTGAACAATTTACTCATATTGGTAGGTAGATGGGTAGGTATACCCAGTGCCGGCTAAAACCAGTGCGGGGCTTAAATGTCAAAAATTAAATGGAGGCCCTTGAACTGCATTAGATATCTTTTAAAATTTTGGATGTACCTACCTACCTACCTAATTTATAAAACAGATATTTTACAAAAATGCTTTCGTTTTCAAAATAATCACTTTCTATAGGTGCCTTTACCTATATTTAGGTATGTAGGTATATACTATATAGGTACTTACCTACTAAAAAAATAATTAGAATAGCTCAATACCAAATAAAGTGTATTTACCCAAGTCGAAATTTTACACCTATTTTAGACCTCAAAATCTGGGTTCAAATAGATTGAAACATGACCATTTGCATTTGAATCTTAGACCTCTTTTGAACCTACAAGTGGCATTTATCAGACAAAATACCATGTTTAGGCTCAAAAGAGGTCTAAAGCAAAAAATTAAAATGAGCCTCTCTCTCTCTCTCTTTTCTCCGCTCTTTCTTTGTCACTCTCTTTTATTGTTTTATTGGTAGGGTTTTTTTCAAAAAGAATAACATTTTTATTTTAATATTTTGTTTTTTTTTTCATTAAATGTAGATACAAGTTTCATTAATATTAGCGATAAATTTAAAAGTAATAAGAATATTACAAATATAGGTTCTTAATTCTTAATTTCCTTGTCCTCGTTTACCAGCTTCTTTATTGTCGCCATTGCCATTATTTTTTTCCAGGATTTCCTTTTACTATAATCTACAATATACCCGATCATGTGCATTTCTTCAGAAATTTTATTTAATTGTATAACATCTCTCTGATTAACTTTCAAGATAATAAATTAAAGCAAATTTCTTCACACTTTTTCTTTAAAACTCGGTTTTTTCAGTTTTAAATTTTTTACATTTACAGTTTTAGGCCTTTTGGTATAAGTAGACAATATTGAAAAATAATCAAATAGTGAAATAAGTTTATTCAATTGTTGTATACATACAACAGTTATTATAATAACTCGTGTAGCACTCGAACGGTTAACAAGAGACTGAGAAAACATTAACAAGAGTGTACAGGATTAAGGGTCAACCCAGTAATGGATACCAAATATCACAATATTATATTTAGCAACTTAGTATAGGAAAGAGAGAGATCAAAAATTTGGGTTATTAGCAAATAATATTTGCAATAGGTATTGTAAAAAAACGAAATTCACAACCATATTTTATGTTTTATTGTCATAAATTTTTTTTCTAGACGAGACGATATGTTCACAAAATATAATAAAAATTTCATGTAGGTTAAAATGAAGACGGTGGAATATCGTTTAGGTCTATATGAGGCTCATTTTACTCTTTGGGGGTCCAAAAGAGGGTAAAAGATCCATTTTAGGGCCAAAAGAGGTCTAAAATTTCGACTGGGGTAAATAAAAGTAACATTATATAGCATTTTTTAAATCTTCCTATTCATATATACTTAAGGAAAGTAAGCCCAAAACGGGTAAGCAGTCTTACACTCATGTATGAAGAATTACAATTTTGTGCGCGTGCGTGGAGATTTATCTAACCCTGAAGAGCTTTGATCAGCTAATATCGAGCACCTGAACTGTTTACCAACATAAGAATTTTAACTAAAAATTTTTGCTATACCTAATTACCTATACTAAAAAATTTCAAGTTAAGTACTTAGGTCCTTATTAGTCGAAAATCATTATAATGTTGTTATAATTGTTGTAAAATGTTGTTCGTATCATCGTTTTATTTTAGTTTAGGTAATATAAGTTTGAAATTACATTAACACTTTGCCTGCTTTATCTGCCATTTTGAGTTTATTTCTACTTTAAAATAGTTCTCGGGAAAAACGGGTAGATAGATAGGTATATAATATTTAACATGAAAAATACGCAGAAAACCCCAAAAATGTATTTATGCCTCGTTTTTAGTGATCCATATGAAGATCCATCTAAAGAAAATTGGATCGAATGTGGAGATTGTAGAGAATGAGCTCATGAAACTTGTACTTCTTATTCCTGCATATAGGACATATTATTGTGATTTGAGCCAAGAATGAAGTTTTGAAGCATTTTAGCCTCAATTTACTATCAGTTTGTATTTTCTATTTGATATCTAATTGTAATAATTATTATTGTTCTATATTACAATATTAACATATTTGATCTCTATAATATTAACTCTAAAATTCTGATGAAATGAGTATAAAATTAGTGATATAAATTAGTGTTAATCTCTATCGACTAAGTAGCCAATAAATATTGAGACTCATTAATTAAATACTACATAAATAGGTAATATTAATACGTTATTTTTATATAAAACAAAAAAAATTGATTCATGACTCATTACAGCAAATAAAAAGACGTTAACCCGTTTTGCCCAAGGAAGTTACCCGTTTTAGGCTCATGTATAGGGCAAAACGGGTTTTTTGATAACTTTGTTATTTTTTTTTAAATAAACAAATACTGGACATATAATGTGGTCAAATTGTGTTATATTTCAAGGTTTAATTATTATACTATAGGTACCTACCTACCTCTTTTGTTAAAGTACTTAACTTAAAAATAAATTGATATTTCAGTAATTACTATGATAATTTACTATGGCCAAAACTGGTGCAATCACTGACCAAAAGTAATGTCTCTATATGGCCACTACCTACTGGTGAAATCGGAGGTTACATTAAATATTTTTAATTTTTATATATTAAAGTAAAGTTCAAAGATTTGAAATTTTCATAATTCGATTATTGACACACTTATAATATTATTAATTCATACTTCGTTGAACCATACTTCATTTAAATTACTTTATTTCTTCATAAAAGATACAAAATTGCTTAAAGTGTCCACAAACGGTACATCTACCCTAAATATTATAAACTAAATCAACCTACCATATAATACGAATGTGACACTTTTTTACCTTCGCGCTTAGCTTACCCGTTTTTGGCTCACTTCCCCTACTTATTTTAATCTAAACACCAAGACTAGCCAAGTAGAAGTAGGAGGAAGAAAATTTTATGAGCCCCGGGCCACCCGTGTAAAAAAAATGCATATTAAAAAATATATAATTTATTATTAATTTTATCAGTTATGATCACAAACTTTAGGGAACGTTCCTTTATAAAATTAAAGCAAACTTTCCTAAAAGTTGTCAAACGACATTGGAATAGAAACTTTTGAATAACCTTATACTATAGTATATCTACCTACCCACTTACCACTTACTTATGAAACAAACTACTTTCTGTAGGTAGGTACCTACACCTACTCTCTTAAATCATAATAGTTACTTTCGACTATCAAATAGTGACTATTCACTATTTAGTAGTGAAAAGTATACCACTATTTGAATTTAGCGGTACTCTGCACTGCAAAAATAGTGAATAGTCACTATATAGTCACTATTTCGATTTAAGAGAGTACTTGCATGAATATTTGAAGAATTTATTAGATACTTACTTACTTAACCCTTATGTCAATACCCGGGTACCCGGGTACCCTTTTGCATTTTCTTACTCACATATCTTTTGTTTCTAACGGAAAATGACCAAATCCTTTTAGATCCTCGTTATTTGAATCTAACAACATCGATTCGTACATGTTAAAACATTTAAATATGCAAAAAAATATATAAATTTAAGATTTAAAGTTTAACCCCCCATTGCCCAATACCCGGGGTACCCGGGTACCCATATGTAAAAATTTAGTGTGTCTACAAAATTGCGGAGTAATAAATAATTAAACTTGTCTCAAGGGATAAAAAATAATACTCAATATATAAACAAACGATTTTATTTAATTTTATTATTAAAAAGTTGATGATTTGCCGGTTTAAATTTGACCTTTCAATGGGTATAAATTGTCTGCGTCGCATATCCACCATACTTTGATTCCATACTTTGCTGGCTTCAATGGCATATACTGGGTGCATTTCATTCTCCCTTTGTAAGGGTAGACTTGCTCATCGACTGTCAAACACTCTGTCGGCTTATAAAGTGCTGATAAATTGGTATTCACCATTGTCCAGATATCGCGGAACGGCGCTGCCTTATCTTCTTTTATTCGAACGTCGTATTGGCAGTATCAAACCATTACAGTACAAAACCGAATTAATCTTAGAATGCCCCAAAATCTATTGATACCCATAGCCGCTCGGTATAATGGATTTGAAGTTGATTTAGACATATCTAATGTATGGTCCAGTATTGGAATTATTCGCACCTGTCATAATTAAAACTCCCAAGAATGCGTAAAACTTTTGAATAGTTATATTTTTCCACGACATTTTTTTTCCTAGGCTTTTCTTTACTGTACAAATTGCATACAGCAATTGCCTTTTTGTTGGTGGTACGAATAATTATGTCGACCATTTCAACCAGACTGTTGTCGACTGTGTCGATTCGCCACTAATTGTAACTGTTGTGTCTAACTCAGCCTCACTCTCACGATTTTCCATTAAACACAGACATATTATATAAATTACAGAAATATTAAAAGATTATCTACATTATATTTGAATATAGAAATTGTAATGCTAGAAAAAATAATAGTAATTAAGTACCAGATTCTTCGCAGTCTGAGGCTTCTGAATGCTCTCTGTTAGGTAGTAGTCCTCGTCGTCACTATCTGCGACATTATCCTCGACAGCGGAATCTTCTCCCAATAATTCATTCAAATATTTATGTTTTTCGTCAACCGTCAGTTTGTTAAATTAGAAATTTTTTAATTATATAGTGTAATAAGCATTTAATTGTATAAAGTTGATCCATTCAAATAACTACTATTTATATGAAAAACTTGAACGTACTTTGAAAACTCAGTTGGTGATAAATTTTCCATTAGGTATTTATAACAATTTTCTCACAAATTTCAGGCAGAAAAAAAAACACTATGCTTACAAAATATTCACAAATATTCATTTTTACTTTAAATCAAGTCCAGTTTGAAAATAACCATTATTTCTAATTGTTATTGCTAATTTTCTACCTTTTCATCCTTCCCAAGGTTATTATTTCTTTAGAAATAGAGTTTTTCAGATGATCGATAATTCTTTGGAAAATCCCTAATGAGATGAATTGAAATATCAAAGTTTTCAGGAATTTAAATTCTTATATGGAAAGAATAATCCATGTGGGTACCCAGGTACCCCGGCTATTGAACAACGTTGTAACGACTGGGTATTGACATAAGGGTTAATTGAATCTTTAAGAACTCCAAATACCTATCTTATATAAGTATGAAGTACCTACGTTAAGAGATAAACATATACCTAGGCATTAGATATCTGTTTCATAATTCGAACACTTAGTTCCATTTAAATACAACTATTGAAATTATTTTGCTTTAGATCTTTCATATAGGTAGATATACCATACCTATACTTATATGGCTTCCCTATATCCGCTCATATTTATGCTTAATATTATTATACCTAATTTAACTTTTCCCTCTATTCAAGTTGGTGTAATATAGGTTCAGTTATAAAAATACCTACTACCTATTCTAACTTAAATTTTCAGAAATTTCAATAGAGATATTTTTAAATAAAATTTAAGAAGTAATACGAGCTTAAGCTTTTATTATAAAGATAAATGAAATCTTATTTTATTTTAGGTACCTACTAATTCTATATCTATAGGTATGTGTAAGTATCTACCTAGTCTAATAAGAAACATAGAAACTATTAATCATTCATTGTTAACAACAAAACGATTAATAACTTAAATAAACTCTCGTGTAGATTTATGTTTCTTATTTTTATTGTACGAACAAAAAATAATGTTTGAGGTAAATATTGATTTTCTTTCTCACCATTTAAAATCGAAATAGAAGAGTTTAATCTCTAAGTCCCTTTAAGAGTAGAAAATTTATTAACGCGACCGGAAACAAAATTGCCATCTAAGCAAATAAATATTTTATCACAATCCTTATTTACGATTCCTAGCCATGTTTATTTAAATTTTGTGTTAATAATATTCCTGTTTAATCCTTATAAAACTTCTTCCGTCGGTTCTTATATCTACCTCATTTGTTCGTTCTATAGGTTCTTCTTCGTTCAGTGAGAAAAAAGAGGAAATAAAATTCGACTAGTATTGAATTGAAGTTACCTAAGGGAAAAAACGCGAGCAAGACAGCGTTTTAAATTGACTACCACGAAGGCGTGGTTTTGTCGTGAAGGCCTCGCCTTTTCTCATCCCATTTTTATCCCCGTCACTTCGATGTTGGTAAGGTGGTAGGGGTAAATGAGGCGGAGTGGAGGGTCGAATAGGCCGGCCAATCGGAAGGGGGTACGACGTGTGTGGTCCGAATTATTGTTGATCTTCATTTACAAATCTTGTAATGGCAATTTAGTGATCGGATACAAAACACGGCGTGTGATAGCAGCCAGCGACAACACTACAAACAACAATAACAGCAGCTATACTTACTAACGCAAATATATCTGAAATACAAAAACGCAATAAAGACTTTCGTATAAACAGTCCTCTGCGAAGATAAATGCAATTAATGGTTTCGTTTATACTTGCTTAGATTTGGAGGAGTTGGTGTACAAGATATCTTGTGTTGTGATTCTGCTATGCACATGAAGAAAATTATCCTCATTTGTACGAAGATTTTAATTTTTCGTTTCTTTCTTTTGTTTTTTTCTCGCTTTTACTCCCGTATGAATATCTACTTATACAAAAAGTCAGTAGATAGATAGATAGGTATACCTACCTACTACTTTTAATTCTGCATGTTTCAATGAAATTCCTTTTTTTTTCAATTACCTATCCAAATCAAGTGCGACCCCTTGCTGTGCTAGGTATATAAAATATTTATATCGCATCGGAGAATTCTTTTTCGAAAAACAAAAAGTTTGGAATTTTTAATTGAAAACTGCTTCTGGTAGAAACCCTTTTTTCTTCATTATAGGTAGGTATGTCAAGTTATTTTTATATATGATATTACTTAATTTTAACCTTCAAGAACAAAAACGTTTTTCTATTCATATACCTACCTACATATATATATAGATATCTATTCTTCTTCGACTGGTCGGTACACCCGTTTACCCGTTTACCTATATCTAATAGACTTCAATAGGACGTAGTAGGTTGAGTATAAGTACCTACCTCTATATTTTCCATTTTCCTTCTTCCCTACATCCTAGATTCGTTCTTGCATCATCAGTTAATCTTATAAAACAATCCATATCTATCTATCTATTTAATTTAAGTAGATATAGCTTTTTATATTTCAAACATATAATATAGGTATCTCAAAATTATATTTATTATAAAAATCTGTTTCATTGTACCCACACTTGATTATAATACAAAATAGATTTACATTTATTTTTGTATCAATAATCACTATTCACTATAAGCCCATAAAAAAAAAACTTTCCCCCATATTTTACTTCAAAAATTCAATAGGGTTGCTTCATAAATAGCACATTTAATTTCGGTAGAAATGAAATGTCAATTACCTAATTACATCCCTTTCAAATGCTGTAACAAATATAAGGGAGACTTTTAAAGAATTTACATTAAAAAAAGTAAAATGAACGAAGCACTGTGAAATGTATGTAGTATACGTGGAAGGGGACAGGAAGCTTTTTTAATTAACACTGTCTGAAGTTTTTTTTTTACGTTCATTTTAAAAAGACGACACGACCGACGACAGTTAGAGCTGTTCAAATAAAAATTTTCAAAGAATGTTCAATTAATCAAGACGAAAATTTTCGTGGAAAAGGGATGCATCGCTAAATGCAAAAGTAAAAATGGTGACATTTCATTCTGGGAAAAAAATTGATTAGTGGCAGTACAACGATTTGTTTCGATCGTCTTACTTTTACTTTTGACAAACACTTAGGTATTTAAACTTTCAAAATATATCTATAGTAGAGATGCAACGAATATTCGGCCTATTCGGCTGGATTTTTTAATATTTGGTATTCGGTCAAATAGTCTGTAGGTAGATACTATTCGGCCGAATACCGAATACTAAATCATAACAAAATAAATGTTCAATTCGAAATTATATTTATTTAAATTACAAATTAAAATTGAAAATCAATTAGTAAGAATTAATTATAATGAATCAAAACAAATTTTTTCGTATTTGAGTAAAGTTTCCTCGAGGAGGAACCTGCCTTGAATTTAGAAACCACTATTTATATGGAAATAATGTCCGATCTAGGTGAATATTTTGTAAATAAAAATCATTTTCGGTTGCCGTTAAATTTTTCTTTTTTTTAATAAAAAATAATGCGTCTTGTGATATACGATTTAAGTAGTTAGAAATGAAACGGCCGAATATTCGGTACCGAATATTTGGCTTTTCGGCCGAGAGTGTGGCCGAATATTCTGTAGGTATTCGGTATTCGGCTAAATCACTATTCGTTGCATCTCTAATCTATAGGTACCTATATAGTATCTATATACCTACCTACTTAATATTTTAGATATCATTTATTAAGTAGATATGAAGATTTTCAGATATTAGAAATTATTGGCGCTATATGCGTATACTTACTTATAATATTTATAGGTTCCTATTTATGAAATTGCAGATGAAGTAAAATATAGATAAGGGTTCCAATTTCAACATTTTCACGGACGCGGAGCATTGTCGTTATTGATGTCTGAAACGAAATTTTGCTTTATTAAAAAAAAAAATGATAAATAAAAATGTTTTAATTTTTAATTTTATTTTCGAGAATATGTACCTATTTTTTCATAGCTTGTTTTCTCCTGGAACTAAATCTATAAAGTATATGTATATCTAGTATCTACATTCATTCATGACTATATAGATATGTCCCTACAACAATATTAATTTTATAATGGAAACCAAGAAGAAAAAAAAGTATACCTACCAACGTACTGAGGTAATTATTTCTTTAAAGTTGTTGCTTCATAGTAGAAAAATAATTAAGTTTTCTGCACTGAAAAAGTTTAACTTTGAAACTATTTGATGAGTCAGTCAAAACTAATTTGTGTCGTTTTTGACGGAACCCGAGAAGCCCGAGAATAAATTTTCTTTCTTGATTAAGAATAGGGATTCATCAAGTCAAGTATATTTGTACACTTTGTGTCATGAATTGATGTTCATATTTAAATTTTCATTAAAATTATTCACTTGTTTAACTTTACTTGATATTTGTATAATAACAAGAGACTTACCTACAGTTGACTTTATTTCAAGCCAAATTTAAGTCAAGTAACTTGAAATTCAAATCAATTAGTAAATCCCTAAAAAAGATTAGGTATATAGGTAATATTGGTTGTCAAGGAACTCGGTGTGTACGAAGTTAGAAATAATCCAATTATAATTTTTATTATTTACATTCTACTTCGGCTTAAAATAAGCATATGTTCAAAAGTCATTTGTTCATTAATTTAACGGATGCAGTTCGAAACAATGTAAAACAATTTTATCTTAAAATAATTAAACGGTCGCTAATGACCATAGTAGTTGATGAGACCTTAAATAAACCAAAAGAAAAAAAATAATTAAGGATCAAAAATAATTTTTATAAAACATGAAAAAGTGTGTATTCACTGCCACCTATTATTGTACTTTATGAACTACTAAAGGAATAGGCGAAATAGGTGTGAATGTTAACTATTGTACGACATGAAAAGTTTCACTTATTTACGGTTGGTATCATTTTTTATGGCTATATTAACGTTCATCGAACTGTTCCATTTCCTTTTGTGAATTTAGACTGACATTTTTCCGATATAAAGGTGATTATCTGCATTTATTTTCACAATCATTTAAAAATTTGTTTTAATATTAAGTTGAGGGTTATCAAAATAAGTTGCTTTATCTTAATATAGATATCTTTTTATTGAAATTTTGTAAACCATTTTGAAATTGTTCCAATTTAACTAAGGCTATTAGCCTGAAATTTTCATGCTAAAACTAACTAGTATTGTTTTCTCTGTGATCTTTACCATTTAATTATTAATCATTAGCAAATTTATTTCCAAAAAAGTGTTTTATTAAGTGATAAATTATAATTTATACTCGAATAATTTAAATTGTAGATACATGTGACCTGTAAATTTTGCCGGTTTTTAAAGCCATTGTGAATATTTGCTCATTACAAATTTTGAATAGTCAGTAGAATTTAAGTAATATAATTATTGAGTTATTTTTGTTCTTTTTAATTCTAGATGCCAGAATTAACAGAGGTTGAAAAGACGAAAAAAGTCGAAGATGATGCTGTTAGCACGTCTTCAGACGACAGTGATACAGATGACACAATTCCTGAATTGGAAGCCGCGGAGGGTTCTGGAACAGCGAATATTTCAGGATCTGCTGCAGCTGCCGCTGCTGCTGGCCTTCCAATAGACATGGTTTCAAAAGCTAAACAGTCGAGAGGCGAAAAGAAAGCTCGTAAAATTATGTCAAAACTCGGTTTGAAGCCAGTCCAAGGTGTAAATCGAGTAACAATTCGCAAATCTAAGAATATTCTCTTCGTCATTAACAAACCTGATGTATTCAAAAACCCCGCAAGTGATACGTACATTGTATTCGGAGATGCTAAAATTGAAGATTTGTCACAACAAGCACAGGTAACGTACTGTTTTTGTCAGCGATCAGCGATTTCCAACCTGGAATACGCTAACATTATTTTGAAAATTCCTACCATTATATATACCGATAAAAATAATTTCCTATCGTAACATAACAGTATAAATTTAGTGAATGAATGTATATTTTCATGAAAATCGAGTTTTCCATTTTTTTCTATTGTATTCTTAAGAGTAAAACTTTTCTTCAGCTTAAAATCAACTTTTTTTGAAATATATTCTTCCTAAAAGAGAGAATTACTTACTCTCAATTACTCAATCCTTACTTTTTATATTAAGGGGTTTTAGTTTTTCTCTAAAATAGAATCAAACAAATTTTGATTAAATTTAACATAGTGAAGAAAAAATTATCAAAATGGGTCAAGTAGTTGTTAAAAGTTCAGTGAACATTAAATTTGTGTCAAAAATTGATAATTAGTATACAGATAACCCCCCACAACACGGTAGTTAGGTTCTTAGATAATGCCGTGTTGCATGAGACCCAGAGCTAGTACAAAAAGGATTACGTTCCAATAATATACGTACAACACAAAGTGAAAAAAAATTTTTTAATCTAAAACAACCATAATTTATTGAATTTATTCTCAGTATAATGAACCGAAAACGTTTTTTCGGTGGAACGATATTGCCTTCACTTTAAGAACTTTTTTCTCTATTTAGAGTTTTTGTATGTTTTCCCCGCTTAAAAAAAATCTGTAATCCAACTTTGCTTGCTGGTTCTTACTAGGTCATTAAAAATTTCGCGGTATGAAGCTAAACAGTTTTGAAGCTCCCTTTTGAATTTTCGACTTCTTTCCGTGGAAGGGTCTGCATTCAAAAAAAATGACTCGAGATTTTCCGCTAAGCATAGGCCTTGTTGTATTTTTTAATGTTAAATTCTTAACTGCCTGTCCTCAAAATCGATTTGATTTGCATCTAGGGATGCCATTTCCATCAAATTCGCTAATTGGGCGTACCCCCAATGTCTTACGGGGGACACAGGCCCCCGCAGGAGGGTCCCCGCAATTTACGAATCGTGTTATAGCGAAACCGTGCTATAGGAGGGTTACCTGTATATTAAAACAAAAATTTCGGTGCCAAACAGCACAGCAATTCTTAAGCAATTCTTTCAAATCTTAACAGCAATATTAAGTTTTACTTACAATTCATTTTTTCATCAGATTTTTCAGTTCTTTTGTCATTTTCCTACACAGTTTCGTAAATTTCTGTAAATTCGTTTTTTCACATTGATTTTTTTATCGGACATTTCCGTTTTTCAAGAACACATGTTAAAATTTAACTTCTGGGAAATTACTTCATTTAGGTATATCTTAGTTCAAAATTGTACTAAACCCTATAAAATGTAGGATTATGTTTTTAATGATATAATTGGGTTTTCTGTTCAGTTTCATTAAAATCTGTCATTAGGTTTAGTTATATTTTGGAAACAACCTTGAATACTTTTTCGTTGTTAATTTAAGGCTATAATTTTTAAAATAGATAAAACATAACCAAAACAAATAGGTTGGTAGATATCTCGAAATATAAAATTCAAATTATCAACTCTTGTGGTTTTTAAATTAAACTATTTTGCAATGTTGGTTATACTAAGAAATTTTTAAAAAAATATTTTTGTAGTAATTTAAAAATTCATTCGATTTTGGTAAAATCAATTGAAGGGGAAACATCATTAATCTATAGATAAAGATTTATTTTTCTTATGGAAAATAATTCAAAAAAATTAAATCTTAAGATTATGAAAACATTTCTTGAATAGTCGCCGTAATGCTGTTAGTGGTCGATACAGGCTTGCTACAAACTGAAGGTAGTAACTTGAATATTTAATAAAGAGTATTACCAAATTCTTTAAACGTATGTCAACTGGCGGCAATTTGTAATAATTGTAGTGTCTCTAAATGTCTTTAATACAGAGATGATATTTTCCTTATATTCTTCATCGTTTAGTCCTTCTAAAAGAACCAAATTTTAAAAATTTGTAATTATATTTACAGGTTGCTGCTGCTGAGAAATTCAAAAATGAAGCCCGAGGAGCCGGTGAAAGTTTGGCCGGCGCCGGTCCTGGTGGCAGTGTGGCACCTATCGCTGAAGAAAGCGAAGAAGAAGATGCAGCTGGTGGAGCCGATGCTGGTGCGACTGATGGAACGCCAGTTGAAGACAAAGACATTGAATTGGTTATGACCCAAGCCAATGTGACCCGACAGAGAGCCATTAGAGCGTTACGTAATAATAACAACGATATCGTCAATGCCATTATGGTGATTATATATTATTTATTGCTTTTACACTTAATTACGACGTTAAAATTTTTAATTTTTATCTATGATGAGTTGACCAAGGTTTCGCAAATAAAATTTATGAGAATCTTTGATTTAACACTTGGCAGACTGATGTTATTTCATGTTCTAATGATATTTCCACAGATATTTTTATAATATAATTTAAATAAATGCTTTTTTTCTTCTTTTCAGGAACTCACCACGTAAAAACCATGTTCTCGAGTTTGCATTAAACTACACTTAACCCTTATTTTGAATATTTTTAAGTTTGTCATCACAATAGTGAACAAAAGTACGAGGAAGAAAGTCGCAATTTTACCAAATTATGATTAACATAAGTTCCTCGATGTTTGAAAGTAATACAAAAATTTTTGTATTGTATTTTTTTGTTTGTTAACTACAATTTACATATTATGTAAATAATTCGAAAAATAAAAAAAAAATAATGTTTTTAAAAAGAAAACTTTTTTTATTTCAACAGATTCTACTGAATAATAAATTTATTTATTTCAGATTTTTTCAGCAACTTGATGGGGATTTAGTGGAAAACGTTTGGATGTTAAAATATTTTAAAGAGAATTATTTTCAGAGAATTAATATGATAGATTGTATTTTTATATTCTTTAGGCTTCGCTCATATTGAGGCGATAAGTAGAATACGATAAACAAAGACAGATACCTGAAATCTAAAAGGGGTTGATAAAGTGAGTACACACTTGAGCGAAACCACCTATTGGCGCAGTGGTTAGAAGCAGTAGTTCTTTCCGCTTCATGCGTCAAGTAGGGATGTGAGTTTAATGGAAAATAATCGATTAAATAAAAATCGATTTTTCTTTATTCAATATTAATTGATTTGTCAAAAATCGATTTATACGAAAAAATCGATTTTTTCTATTATTTCAAATTCTACTTGCTTTTCATATTCCAGTAATGATGAAACCTAAGAGATTCATACTAACAATTTATCAGATTAAAAATCAAATAAAATGATATGAATACAAAAATAACCAATTCAAAACTAAAAATTAAAGCAAATCTTCCATTAAACTTTCAAGGTAAAGACTAAGAAATAAGGCAAATATGATTATTGATACACAATTTCAGTACCATTAAACGTTTTATTATAATAAAAATGAAATGATGAGCATCCTTACAAAATTACAACCTTATTGCCTCAAAAACTATTTTCGATATCAATCTTTTAATAATGCATTTTAAATTTAACAATCAAATATTTGAATGAATGTCTATTATATTTGAATAACAAGCATGAAAAAAACCGTTATAGCTAGTTTGCATTTAAGTTTGCGCTGTTTATGAAAAATGATTTAAACGCGTAATTTATATAATCGATTATTTAAAAATCGATTATATATTATAATCGAATTATATTCCATAAAATGTGCATTAGGTTGATATATGAGCCGCTCAGTGCACACATCGATTAACTCCGTAATGCAAAAAGTTGAGTAAATTGATAAAATAGATTTATGAAATACACTGTCTCTTATGGAAAAGCTAAAAAGCAAATTGTCATTTAGAGCTGTTATTACCTATTATTAGAAAAAATTATTTCGGATATACCTACAAAGTTAGGAGCAGCCCCCTACAACTCCATGTTACAAAAATGTGACCATTTTTACTCGATTTGCAGTCACTAGTTGCCATTTAGTTGCCAACGAGTTGAACGAAGAAGACCACAAAGACTGACAAAGACCGTAGAATTTATGAAAGTCGGAGATTAGAAATAATTTTTTTTAAACGTCAGGCAAGTTATTAAAATGAAACTTTTTTAAATGTTTTCATTATTATTGTTATTATATGAGAATAATTATGATAAGTATTTTTATATAATAATTATAATAACTCTGATAAGTTTAAGTGGTAGGGGGCTGTTTGAGACGTATGACTCTTATAACAACACAGATTTCTGTAGAAATCGGTCACGTTTTTTTAGCATTTCTCGTATCTAAGTGACAGGGGGCTGGTTAGGAGTCAACCAAGTGTTTTGACATGAAAATTTTAAAAAGTGGAGGTAATCGATGTGTGCACTGGCCGGCTCATATGTATCGTATTCGCTTGCGATATATCACTTATCGTCTTAATATGAATAACGCCTTATAGCCATGAAAAATGCTCAATTCCAACTTGTTCAACTTATGATTTATGAACAAGTTTCAAAGTATAATTTCCGACATTCTAGCACGGGGGTGGGCACTCATGAGGCCTAAAGGAGCCGCATTTCAGTTTTTAATATTCTATAAAGAGCCATACACAATTTGAAATTTTTTTATTTAATATAATTGCATATTTTCACAAGTCACAAAATAAAAAAAAAATAAAAACAATATTATTATAAAATATAAGCATAAAAATAGAACTATGAAAAAGAAAATAATTATTTCATATTTTTAGTAATAAACTTCAATCAAATATAACAGAAAACTAAATCATAATACTATATTTAACACACAATAAAATTTAAGAACAATCTTAAGTCAAATTTTAAAATTTGATGTAAAATTAGTTAAAGCTGTCCGCAGAAATTCTGTATAAGATGTTGATTGGTCAACTGTGGTCTGTGAACGATATCTTGACTTCACGAACTTTATTGCGGAGTACAAAGATTCACAGTAATATACTGGTAATATATTGTCCTAAAAATCGAAAAGAGACGACAAGCAGCTCTTTTTAAGTTTGGATATTTTGACTCTGGGATGAGTTTCCAAAATTCAGTCATTGAAGAAGCTTTGTGTAAGAAAAGAGCTCTAAAAAAACCTCAAAATTGAAAGTAGAAACCCTTAAAGTCTTCTACTTATAATTATAGTCTAAAACTTTGATGGGATGCCGCACTTGACTTCATTTGCTCACCTTTGCTCTAGCATCTAAATTCTAAATAAATATAATCAATGCATTTGAAAGCACATTTGAAATTATTGAAAATATATTTTTATGAAAATCGATGAAAATTGCACATGCACTTAGAATTTGAGGAAATTTTTAGTGTTGTACATTGGGATATATGGTACAAAATATTTTATTGTTAAACGTTTTTTTCATACAGAAATAAGGTCAAATATGTCAAATTGGGACAAACTCCTTGTTCTTTATATTTATTTTGTATTTAGGCAACAGTTTTGTTGGTAAGAATTATTGGCTATAGGTAATATTCTAACTTTAAAGACCCATCGTAGCGAAATGAAATTTCTTTATTGTCCACTCCCTCCAATAACGGATAGAGACTTTTTATTATGACTCCTGTTGTTGACCACTACTCCTTCATTAAACACTAGAATTAGTTAATTGATGCTTATTTCTTATTGATGAGTGTAGAAAACATTAATATACCATAATAAAATATATCTTCCCCCATATTTTTCTGGATCCACCTCTAAATGCCAATTTCATTATATTGATTACAACCTTCATCCTTTCTTACGAGACTTTTATAGGTCACATTATTTACGTACAAAATTAACTACCAAATTCTAAACAACCATCGCAACCAACTTATTAAGGTTCAATATTATATCATCAACTATACCAACTTGATGTTTTAACGGCAACCCAACATGTATTTCTGTAAATTAGTTTGCATTGATCAAAGGACTTGGATGTCTTCTAACACTTTTAACAATTTATAAATAATCAATTAATTATTAAAGACTAGTTAATTGTCCCATTCAACAACGACTGGCTTATTCTGAAACTAATTGTAAGTCACATTCAATGTACATAATTATATGCAATAGGTACTTGAATTGTTTTTATTTGTAAGCATTACCTAATCTACCCACTTTGAGAGAATTGCTGCAAGTATATAGATTCACTACTTGACTCGAACTTTTTATTATTTAGACCAAGTAGCCTAAAATTAGGCTATTTGGACTAAATTTAACTTAAAATCAAGGCAAGCATTGCTTTTGTAAGTTATTGCAATTACAAATCAAAATACCAATCACAATTCATTTAAAAAAAATGATCAACTATACTTGACTTAATGAACCCCTAATCTACAGTGACTGCCCTATTACACGTAAGTATATAATACAATATCCATATAAGAGTTCAAGACAAAGATTTTTGGAGCCAAACTAAACTATTATATACCTATATTATTATAGTTAGCACTTACCTATAGTTACCTTAGTTATAGTTACTTACCTATAGTTACCTTGGCAAGTTTAGTGAAAATCCAAAAGCTCTTTCCCGCTAAGTAAAATAACATTTTCAATGTAGATTTTTTATGTTCTTCCTTTACGTCAGAAAAAGATTAAAAAGGATGCGTTAGATGTAAAATTGTCATTCAGGGAAATGAACGGAATCATTGGAATGCTGCATTAACATATAAATATTAACTCTAATTGTAAATTTTTTTCAATACTTCATCATTCTCTGCATATACCATCGACATTTGTTAGTTCTAATTGAAATTTTTTATAACATGGTGAGAAAGATTTACAGCCGAATTCTTTTTCTTTTTTTTATTATTATTATAACTATTTACTTACCTTAAAAGTTAGCATTTTCAATTATATTAGTTTAAAAATCAATTATTTAAATATTTTAATGTTTAAAACATCTTT
This sequence comes from Sisyra nigra, assembly GCA_958496155.1. NCBI lineage: Eukaryota > Metazoa > Arthropoda > Insecta > Neuroptera > Sisyridae > Sisyra > Sisyra nigra. The sequence continues at coordinate 31,067,658 of OY292316.1, read as the reverse complement.
TATTTAAAAATATAAGATCTTTTATGGTTGAAGTTCATACTTTACCTTGTGAAATTGTAGTATTGTTTATAATATTACATAGTATGTGTATTGTGTATGAATAAATAAATTAACCTCCCTCTCAAGACGCCTACATACTAAGAAAAGAATGACATCATAAGACACTTGGCTCTCTCCCCAATTTAGTCACGGTTATATGGACGTTCTTAGTTAGAAGGCGTCTCAAAGAAAGAATAACAAGTTGAAGATTCTAAGATATTTAGAATGTTTCTCTTACTTTATAGTATTAACTATGAAAATAAAATCGTGATTGTAAACTCTGTTCTCCATCTTTCTTGAGGTAATTCTTACATGGATTTAGTGTTCTTCTCCGTATTCAAATAGATACAAGAGGCGGCGGTATGCATTGTTGTTGGCCTTGCAGAACGAGATTTCACTGTCAGTTTTATTAGTAGTTCGCTAAGACCAAGTGGTGTATTTTCTTCAATCCGCCTGTTATTCAAACAAAAAACCTCTCGGGAAAATCGGGAAAATGTAAGGATCGTTTTGTGAAAATATTTCAAGTATAAGAAAAAAATTCATTTCGTTCAAGACACGAACAAATGTAATTGTTGGGAAATATATTCATTTTTATCATTTAGTTGGCGAGGACATTTTTTTGAATTAATGGGTGTTTGCCTTTTATGGTGGAGTGTGTAGTGTCGTCGATTTGTATTGAGATTGTTTTCCATTAAAAAGGTAAAAAGTGAAATCTCTGAGAATCTTGTAATCCTGTATACTTTTCTTTTTAATATTACACTATAAAAATGTATTAAATTATAATAGTATTTATCGACTAATATCAATGATGTAATACATTGGCATTTATAAATACATTTTATAAGTTGGCGACTGGAATTAATATGGGTTTCTAAATTAACCTACCTATAATTAGTTCTATAATGTGCCGTTTTTAAATTTTGAGAGTTTAGGGTAAAATTTATTTTGCTCTAAAATATTTATGAGAAACTAAGTATCTTTGTCTAAAAATAAGTAAGTAATAAGAAATTAAAACCCGACTACGGCAAAAATAGCACCTAAACTAAAAAGTATGAAATAAGAAAATAGTCTATTAATGATGTAAGTAGGTAGATATATAAGATTCAGTTTGACTTGATTTTTAAGATACTTGACATAAATTTAATTTGGAATTAAATCAAACTCAAGTCTTTCCAGGCTTGGTAAGTTATATAATTTTCAAGGCAAAAATACAACCCCAATTCATTAAAAAAATTTCCAGCTACTTGATTTGATGAATCCCTTTATAAGTAGGTACCTATATATATGTATGTAGGATAGGCAACTCGGGATAGTTTTAGAAGTTTGGTAATGTTTTAGTCAGCAGTCAGTCGTCCTCTGTCCCAACAAAGAGAAAAAAACAAAATTGTAATAACTTGTAATAAGTATTACTTACAATAAAGTTTAAATAAAATCCTATAAATTTTTTTATTTTAATTTAATAATAAGTACCTACTACAGTATTGTTGAGAGGATAGTGGTGGTTGCATATCAACTAGCCCTAAGGGTTACTTGTATAAAACTATATTTTAGCGTGTTATTATTATAATTTAAAGCAGGGCGGAGTAGCCTTTTTTAATATAGGCTATTCCAAATATTTCCTTAGTATTTCAAGCCATTCAGTGGTGTAGGTTTGGCCGTCTAAAAAGCTTTTTGATACATTTTAAAATGAACTACAATTACTCTGATTTGTTCGGTCTTACCCTATTTGAGTACCTACCTAGGTACTTATGAATAAAACAGCATTTTTAGGTTCATTGAAATATCATATGCCTGGAAAGAGCATTTCTTTGAAACAGCCCAAACAGTGATTCAATAAATCCTGTGAACAATAATAGCTCACAAATGTACCCTCGTCGCAACGCATTACAATTTGCTTATATTTAAACATTCCTTATAAAATTTATGTGTCAAATGAATTCCAAAAAAAGAAAAATCATTGCAAATATTTACTTTCGTAACTTATTTTTTTGAAAAATGTTTTAAAATTACCTATCTTATTTTGATATATTTAAAAAAAAGTCATAAGAACATCTCAACACAGATACTAAAATATGTATAGGAACTAGATAGGTACCTATGTATCAATGAAATTATAGTTAAGTAAGTATTGTTTTTTAATACTTACTTAGTGCCTGTTTAAAATTTTATTTATATATACCTAGGTACCTAATGAATGATGATCAATGTCAATCGACACAAGTTTCTTAAGACTCGATAAACATTATTGCAAAAACCTTCACGATATAGTCTCTGTTATAAATGATGTCATTTTTGAATGATTGCATCAAGTTTTTTTGTAAAAATTAATCAAATTTCTATAAATAGGTTTGATAAATTCCTATTTTATATCTGAGAAATCACAAACATCTACCTAATTGGTTCTTTAAAAGGAATCAAATCTGATAATTAAAATAGCATATAAAACGGGACTATTAGCGTGTGTAATTCTCGTTTGTACATACATTATAATATATATTTTTTTAAAATTACATATTCAATTGAACCCATACGTTTTCATTTATGGGTTTACGTCATTCATTTGATGAGTAAAAAATTTTATCATGAACAAAAGGGTATACGGGATGACGTAATGCTTTGTGTTCGTCTACGAAGGAAAAGTAATGGTTTGCATTTATAATTAGGAGTCATGCCTCAAAATCCGTTTTAAATGTAGGTACATTATAGATATCAACATATTATGGAAACTTTGGAAAAAAGTGCTAATCAAGAATTAATTTTCCATGAACACTTACTTTTTATTATAAATTTAACTGTGTGAAATCAATTTTTAATAAATTTCAAGTGTGTTGAATTAAGCAATTTATAGCTACGTTATTTTATTTTTAACTTTAAGAGAAAACAAATACTTAAATCATACTTGCAATTTTTTTTAAATTTCACTTGAACTGAAAGTAGATAAGTTCATAGTTTATATAAGCGCATATATATGATTCATTCTATATAAGTACTTTTCTAAATAGAAAAATATGCAAGTAAAAAACAATAAACTGAATTAAACAGATAGGTAGGTACAAGTTAATTTTATTTTTTTTATAATTAGAAAGATAACAATCTTAAATGATTGGGATAAGTATATACGAAAATATTTCAACTACATTAACAAAACTCATCTTAAAAATAAAAAATTACTAATTAAAATTTTTAAGGAACATTTATTATGAGAACATTCTGATGCGTTTATTTCGAGTTTTTGTGAGAGATTTCAATGAATGGTGAAGTCATAAACCTAAATTTATAAGTTTGTTGCTTAACAACATTGTTTTAAACACTAATTAATCATTCTTATATCTTACTAATTGAAAAACTTACTAAATGGTAGGATATCGTTAATAATTAATGAAAAACAAATTATTACAGAAAAGTTTTTGAAAGAGTAGAAAACTTGTATTGTAATAACTAACATCAGTGAAGCATTTAATTCGATACCTACTGTTAATGTGTTACTTAGGGATCCACCAAGTCAATTGCCTGGAAATTTTGTGCAATGTTTTGAGCTTGACATTTCAACTTCAAAATGAAATAAGTTACAATACAATGACAATTGACCAAGCTCGATATTTAAAGATCAACAGGTATGACTTGAATTTAAGTTAAATTGTAGCCAAATTTAAATCAAGTAGCTTGAAAAACAAGTCAAGCCATGAATCTCCTGCAGCTTTGCATAGGTATCAAATGAATTGTCTCTTTATGTAGTATTTTATCCTCTAATGTAGAGGGATATAAAAGTTTAAAGTATCCATCTGTTTGTGATATAATAGATCCAAAACGAATAAATCAATATTTTTTTATCTAATTTTTTTATATTTTTTATTTTGTTTGGAAGGTAGCTAGATTGAGTCTTTTAAGCTTTTATATGATTTAAAAAAATTTGTTCAACCGTTTGAAGATATTCAGCTATTTTTAGTTGGCAAAAGGATGTGAGAAACTTTCATATACATACATATGTATTTGTTTGATTCAAAATTGATTTACCACCTATTGGCGCAGTGGTTAGAGCAGTTTCTCTAATCTTCATGCGTTAAGTGGTACTGGGTTCGATCCCCGTTGAATCCTAGAGTTAAAATCCTAGACCTAAGATAAAATTAACCAGCAGAAATTTTCTGTGTTTAGTCAGTCGTGATATGACTTTAGATGTTAAAGCGACTTAAAATATAAACAATTGATTTTAATTCTGTTACTTCTGTCATGTTTTTCGATTCTTTAAAATATATTTGGGTACCGTAAACATTGAGCAGAGCGAAATGTCATTCAGTGATAAAAAGTTCAATAGAGTCAAAAAAAACTTTTCTCATTGCTAATTTTCGAAAAATGCAATAGAAATTATAAGAGTACTTAAAAAAAAGTGGACAGTACTCAGTACCTATTACAAAAATTTCAAGTAGAATTTTGGAAATATTTACCTAAAACTTTTGTATCAAGAAATCCTTATCAGAACTGTCACATAACTTCCGCATAATATTCATGACTTGTTGCACATCCGGTTAATTACAGTTAATAATATGATTGTAAATTAATCAATGCTTAAGACCTTCTTCGACCATCCGGTCAAGACATTTCCGAGGCAAGTTTTTTTGTGTATTGTAATCTCTCAATTGTCCCTGAGAAGTGAGATTTTTTACAGGAATCTAGAAGAATTAAGAATAAAAATAATAATTTCTGTTAAAACAACTCTATTTCACTAATGCATAGACTCAGAGAGCAATACGTGCTTAGTTATTTGAAATAATTGAGACTATTGTCTTTTTTTAATTCTTGAACGTTAGCTGACCATTGTGAAAGAGCCCGAGGCGATGATACAAAGAATGAAATTGTATAAGGGGCATAAAGTGCGCTGGTAAATCTTTCTTCTGCGGTCGAATCAGACCTTAGTCACACGATGGCTGTCGTTTAGCCAACAACAGGTCTTTACTTTTACTTTCTGATCGCGTGGGCCCGTTTTATCTTACACTATCGGCCATTTTGTCCAGTTTCATCCAGATAAAGAATAAGAAACAAATCACGCAAAAAGTGAATAAAAAACAGAAATCATGTGGAAATGCTTTGTGTGTTCTGTGAAACAAAATTTGTGAAACTTTTATGAATTATGTGAATATTTCGACCAGAGAGAGAAAAAGAACTTTTCAGATAGGAAGAAGAAAAAAACAAAGTAAAGTCATTCAACGAAATTATGTAAGAAATAGTTAATCCATAGATTTTAATATTAATTGAAATACTTAATCATATTCAATACCCAATATTCAAGAGGAAATTTAAATTTGTCAGATGAAAGGTATTTTCGAAAGTGAATTTCGATTGAATAATTTGCGAAGTGATTTGCATTAAAATTTGGGAGAATTTTGTTAGTCGCTAACCTGCTTTTTGGACCTCCTTGCATAATAGCTACAGATTATCAAAGAGGCATTTAAATTAGGTGAATAGCTGTTTAACTATAGGTTCTGCTAACACAAAGTGTAACCTTGAAATTCATATCAATTTTGGACGTTTTTAAGGTTTTTCTATCATACGAATTAGTAAACTGATTTTAAAAACTCAGAAACGCTGTTGAAAGAATCTGTCTAGGTTTCTAAGAAATTTTCTGTGTTTTTCCCTGTTTTATTTTTGTATACTTAATTATATAAATGGTCGTTTAAATTATGGGTAAACCATAATTATCATTAACTCGAAGAAAAATAATAAAGAACTTAAAGTGCGCGAAGTATTTTCAGTAATTTTTAAAAAAAAGTCAGTTATTTTCCAGTTGAGTTCTTACAGTTACAACATTTTATAGCTAAAAACATTAACCGGTTGTTTTATTTTCTTGGAAAAATAAAAAATTGGTGTAGATACTTACTCTTATTATCATAAGAGAACATAAGAAACTTGCATCCATCTAAATTTTGTAATTTAAAAAATATTTCTTGAACAATCAAATTGTCCTGTAGGATGGTTAGGGAAAGAAAGAGTTGTGTTATACAAATAGAAAAAATCAATTTAAAAGGTCACTGAACTACAAATAAAACGGGAATTACATTTTCTACACAGTTTCATGAACACATTGTAATAGAAAACTATTTTCTATAGTTAAGTACTCATAGTAGGTAGGTACTTATAGTAAAAATAAGACAGGTACCTACTTAATAGTTCATAGTACGATAATTCAAGCAATGAATCAGAAAATGGCAAATTTATTAATTGTTATATATTTAATATCTCAAGTAGACATTTATTATAATCTTGTAGTCAAGAATCTGCAAAAATCCTCATTTCAATCGCATAACTTGGGCTATGAGCCCGGGATTTCTTCTCGGCAGCACTGACAAGAACTAAAAACTAATAGATAACTGATAAGTTTAACTGCATTGAAACCTGCGTTTTGATGTCACTTTTTTTATAAATGACAAAAAATATTTTCGATTACTCTAAAATAGAGATTTTAAAAGAAAAAACTAAGTCAAGTCTTATGATATACTTTATTATCTCTTCTTTAATCAAATTGCATCATAAAGGACGTCTAAATGTGTCTTAACACAAGGATCGAATGCTTTTTTTTGAACTACAGTGGTCGACTATATGTAGTGCGAAGCTAGTGAATCCGTGTATATGCAAAACTTAACAATACATATTGAAGAAACATCAAAAAATGCTTTTATTCCTGTAGTATCGGTTTAATAATTAATGTCCCATAAGTCATCATAATATGCACTGGGTTTAACTCCCGTTGAATCCTAAATATTAAAGTATTTAATTAATAAGACGTAAGGCCTAACCGAAATTTTCTGTGATTATACAGTCGTGATATAACTTTAGATGTTAATGCGGCGTAAAACACCAAAATAATGTGTCTTTTATGGAATGAAAAATAAAATAAAGGATTTAAAAACGTCTAAGTATATTTTATTTTATAATTATAAAATAATTATTGTTATATTATATTTTTATTCCTGGGAATTCCTTAAAGCAGAGGTTCCTATCTCTGTAAAAATGTTGTATTAGTTGGAACCCTTTTCTTTTATAAAAAATCGAATCCTTAAAAATATCTTAAATCTTGTAATTTTATGTTTAAGATTTTTATGGTCGACCTTTTCTTTGATAAAATTTTTTTAAACAAAATGGATTACTTATAATTACTGTTAACTTATAATTGTTATTAATAACACCGTTATTCAATGTTAATCATTGTCAATTATAGGATCGAAAAAAGGTTCTTTCTCAATACATTATCTGGAATTGAATGGATTGTGAATCCACCTTTAAAATGATGCCTCATTTCTCAAGAATCTTCTAGAGGTATTGATTGATAAGAAAGTACATTTACTATGATAGTATTCAAAAACTAGTTAAGTGTTGAGATCGGGGAAAAAGTTTTAGATTAAGGATATTTGGGAAATAAATCAAAGTGCTACCAATCAAACAAAGATTTAGTAGGATATTACTTAGTTTATTTTAAATCTACTTCTAACATTTTAAAATGGTTGTCTATAAGATGTTTAAGTCATTAAAATTATAAAAAAATTGTTTTGTCACACATAGGTACTCTTACGAAACTTGTCCATTCAATAAATTAAAGAGCTGCTAAATTTTTCAAGTTCCAAATGATATAATTTGAACTATACTTGTATAAAAGAGTTTGCAAAATTTTATTAACATTGACCAAATGGTTATTGAGAAAAGAATTAAAAATAAAGCAAATATGTATACCTACCTAATTTTACTGCTACACACACAGTACAAATTGAGGTAGGTATGAGTTTATTTCATGAGTTTTTTTCTTATTTTAGTTCAGGTTAATGAATGTTATAGGTAGGTGTATTACTTCTTTTTACACTATATACTACTACTACTATACTATACTACTACTGAATCCAAAAAAGTGTTTTTTGGAAAAATGTCTGAGCCTGTGTGTGACAGCGATAATATCGTATCGAAAGCTTTATCCGAATTTCACCAAACTTGGAATTTTGTCTTCATATCTAGTTGTGCCGCGAAGCTTTTAGGCAAAATCAGTTGAAACAGGAAGTCCCACTTTATACTATGAGTTTTTAAGTTTTTCTATAGATTGCTTCTAAGATGCTATAGTTCTTAGACTCATTAATGCCTACAACTTTTATCTGAAACTTTTTTCTGGGCAAATTAAATAAGGAGGGTTCTGGGGCTAAGGATGTTGGGTCGTATATATGTAGGTACATAGACTAGGTATAGAGGTTGTAGATATATATATAGTTCTGTTTGGGTAGATATTTAAATATTATTCAATTTGTAATTTTTTTCCCAATCGTGGGCTTATTTATATTTTGTTAACTAACAGCGAGTTTCATATAAAAGAAAGTAGGTACTGTGATATGTCGCAGCAGATATTTTATGAATATAAACGCTAGATATAATATGTTAGCTTCTTGTTCATGTTCAAATCTGATTTTTTTAAAGCAGAGTTCCAAACTCTGTAAAGATGTTGATACACTTTTTTGAGAAACAGAGTCCGATAAGTACTTCTATCAGGATTTACGAATATAAACGCCAGATATAGGTATAACTTTTTCTGTAAATTCAAATTTGAAGGTACCTTTTCATTTATATTCGCGGTAAATATTGAATAAATAGTTCAAATTTTGAAACTTTTAACAATTAGTCTTTCATATGATGGTTATTAATCACAAATTTATACGAAGATATTCCCATACGTTATTTGTATCCATATGCATGCGATATAAGACAAAACGTTATTGAGTCTTACAGAGATTAGTTATAATCGAAAACTAGTTTCCTATTGCACATTATCAGTTAATTTTCTTTCTCTAAAAATACTTTCCAATTTGAAAATGCAAATTTTATAAACAGAAGACTAGGTAGGTAATGAAAATATCTATACATTTGTACCACAATGTACCTATGTTTTCATTTACAGAAATAACTTATTCTATACGTAAAATTATTATTTTTTGTTAACTTTTTTTTTTTAAAGCAAACGCCCAAAGCGTTTACATATAGGTAACAACATTACATAACAAAAAATTACCACAATTAACTATTATTTATCTTTCTTAATTAATATATAATTGCATTTTATTCAAATTCACTTTCAATTATTTTATTTTTAAATAGACGTTTTTAATTTCTAACCGTAGGAGTTTTTATTTTTAATATATTGTTTCTCATTTCTTGTCTATCAAACAAGAACAAATTCTTAATGAGCACTTTGGTAATATAATAAAATCAATGTGAACACAAACGAAGAATTTGCATTCGTTTCGTTTTCATTCACTTTTCTGATTTGGAGGTTTTTCTGTTGTGTTTTAAATGTGACCCCGTTACTATAAAAACTAAAAGTATATTGGAGGCACTTGGAGGCAACTCTCACATGCTATGCTCTTTTTTATAACTGTTATTAATGATTTTAATATTAGACGTAGACTTTGATATAATTTTTTTTTTGTTGTTGATTAAAGATAGTGTACTAACATTCCAAGACCATCTAAGATACCATTTCAACACTTTCTATTTCTCTTTTACAGATTAACTAATCTGACGACAAAGATGAAGTCCATCAATGAAAATAAGAACAAGAAAAACGACAATATGCTTCAAACGTCGGTCATTCTGGTAAGATTTTATATTTAAAATATGAAACTAGATATAGAAATAGTTTTCACTTTTCCTATTTTGATATTAAAAATATTTAAGTATAACATATAAAGAAATAATTGAGGAAAATGTAATGAAAATAACGCAGTACGTAGATTTAAAGGAAAAGTGAAATTTTTCTAATGGAGTTGAGATATAGGAATACACCTGAAGAACTGCATGAACAATTGATTGAATCATTTACATAAGAACGGCCTCGATTGACCATTTTCGAAATGAAAGCAATTAATAAGCTGTATAGGTGATAAGTATACCAATATGCAAGACTTTTGAACAGGGTTTCAGTTTTTTTTTAATGGCCTTGTCTCATATTTTGCTAAAATGTCAAATACTTATTGTTAAGGTTTCAGATTTGCAACTAAAATATAAACTGAGACGCTAAAATGATGAAATTTCGATTCCTTTCGTAAATGATTAGACATAGAAGCAGTGGCCATTTCCTTTCAATTACTTATTAATTTAATAGGTATAGCTTTTTAATATAGATAATGCCATAATATTATGACCTGACCAATTATATTATTTGTCAATCCTTAAATAACTACATACTATAACGTTTTTAATTCTAAATTATCATTCTGTTATAAGAATATTTTGGTAATTAAATCCACAAAATTACGACATTGTAGCTACTTAACTCGAACAAAATTATCGGTTATTTAAAAGTATTATAGATATACTTAGGTATTTTTGAAAATATTTTATATAATATTCTAAATGTGAAAAAAAAACTTTTATGAAATTCTTCTACTGCAGACATAAAAAAATTAAAAGTAAAAAAAATCGGCGCAACGTTCGATTTTCAATGTTACATATTTTTAACCCGATTAAGAGTTTAATTCGACTTGAAATTTTGGTTTTCGTAACTCATCGATATTTTTCTTATCCCGTACACGAGCACTATATTTGAGAAAGTTTAAGCCTTTATAAAGAATTTTTATTATTTACAATTTGAAAAGATGTGATAATAATATTTATTGAATTCTGGAATTGTCAGGTGTCAAACAGAAATAAAACCAGATAAAGTGTGCATTTTATTTATGTGAATATATTATAATAGGTTTATAAAATTAATGCTTTAAGGAAAAAATATCATAAAATTTGTTTTTAACGTTCATGGATTCCATACCATCTTGCTTTTTGCGTTCAATTTCTTCCCTCCTGTCTTGCTCAAATGAATTATTACTCGTAGGTAATTTACGTTTGCCCTGCTGAGAACTTTCGATTAAAGAGAAATATCGAAAGAAGTTGCAAAAATCTTCCGTCTCTTTAGACGAATTGTTAATCGGCATTACTTAATAATTCGAAATTCTAATCGGCTTCACCTTTGTAAATCGAACTGTTTACATTGATAGCTACATAAAAAAAGTATCTGACCCAAAGATGCGATATTATGGTTTCCGGTGTATATTTTCACACTGAGCACGAATCCGTTGTCAGATTTCCTTATGCATCGTTCAGTTTTCAGAAAATCGCTGAACACTTTCAGAAATTAAAGAAATCGCCTCATTGTATGAAGGTAATTCATATGCAACAAATAGTTTTTGATGCTTTTCAGATGCTGAATATAAATCAGTGGTCAGCTTTTTTCCACTTTCTCCAGTTTTCAGCTCTGGAACAGATACTTTTTTGTGACTGTGAAGTTCTTCAGTGTTTTTCTGAAAATTGAAAATCGCTGAAGGAAAACAACTATGTATTCGTGTTCAACGTGAAAAATATATTATACCAAAATCACATATTGCATCTCTCGGTCTAATTTTTTTGTGTGCCTATATGTTAATTATTTTGCTGCTTATTATCTGGAAGTTTGATGTTTATTCTAATGAATGAAATCAATTTAGTTCAGTGGCGGCTCGTGTGAAGTAGTAATGGCAGGGCTTTTGAAAAAAAAAACTTTAATCATTGGAATTATTAACATTTACATACCTTAATTACAAAACCTTAAAATTTTTTTTGGCTTAGAATTCTTTTCTTCGAACTCTTTAAAGTGCCTCTTTTCACTCGCTTTCTGTGTTGAATCGCTAATCTATTATCCACTTTTTAAACCCCTTCCTGTTATACAATTTTTCTCAAAATTTGTACGCGAGCTTAATTTCAATTTTGTTCAACTTGTTAGTCAAATGATGAGGGCTGTTTCTGTTTCTTACGTGGCCCCTACTACATTTTGCCAATCTTTTTCAATGATTTTTTATATTTTGGTTTAATCTAACACTAAAATACATTATATATTGTTCAATTTTTGCGGCCGTAGGTGGTTATAATAACAATTTCATCGTTTATAAATGAATAAATATTAAAAAAAATATTATCAACTAGTAGGGGGAGGGCTGCAGCTCGCAGCCTTTATGGGAGAGCCACCACTGATTTCGTTACAAATAATTTACTACTAACGCAAACTTCTTTTCAGAATTAGTTGAACTCCCTGATAGTTTGAACTTTTGTAAGCTAAACTATAGACAGAGAGAAGACTGAGAGAGCCAGATCGCATGAATACACGTGCTGCCATCTACTCCGAGTAGAGGTGTTTGGAACTATTCTTTAGTCAGTTTGTGTTCCTTTCTCCACCGGTCTACACTCGGAACGTCTAAAGCCATAGAGAAGGTTCTCTCTGTCGAAACATACTCGGAACGCTTTTCTTCTCTCTCATGAGCATAGATAAGTCGTAAGCTATCGCAAAATAGGTAGAGCTATAATTCTTAACTGAAATACATTTAATGTATAAAGGAAGCAATATTATATTTGATTCTATTATTTCAGAAGTTGCAGAAGTCTCGAAAAAATAACGAAATAATAGAATCAAATATATTATTGCTTTCTTTATACATTAAAAGTATTTCAGTTAAGAATTATAGCTCTACTTATTTTGCGATAGCTTACGACTTATCTATGCTCATGAGAGAGAAGAAAAGCGTTCCGAGTATGTTTCAACAGAGAGAACCTTCTCTATGGCTTTAGACGTTCCGAGTGTAAACCGGTGGAGAAAGAAACACAAACTGACTAAGGAATAGTTCCAAACACCTCTACTCGGAGTAGATGGCAGCACGTGTATTCATGCGATCTGGCTCTCTCAGTCTTCTCTCTGCTCTCTGCTGATAAGTCGAATGTTTTTTATAGGTCTGTTCGAAATGATAGTAAAACCGTACATTTACGGCTCAATAATGTGCACTTTATTGTAAATGTACGGTTTTACTTGCATCTCGAACAGCTGTTATTGATCCTTGAGAGTTCAATTTATCGAGAGCTCACTGTGTTTTGAAATCAATCGTGTCGTAGTAGGTACGTTGTAACTGATTGGAAGTTTAGCGAATCAAAGAAAGAAAAACCGTATATGCAATTATTTTTTAACTCGTTAGTCGTTTACAACTTTTAATTGTTGTTCAATTGTATCTTTTTTAAAATTCTCTTTAAATATTTTAGCAAAGAAAAGTCCTTCAGTTCAAACATTTAAATTTTAAACCTATATACAAATATTTATAAAACCTAAATTAGGTACATATATAATAATAATATTTTTGGTTCGATAATATTCTAATATGTAAAAAATGTACCCGTGATAAACATGTGTGTTGAAAACAAAATCAGTGTTCATATAAAGAACACTTGCACAATGACCTCGTCTGAAAATGTAATGGACGTATTTTATTATTTGCATAATTTGTTTATTAAAATTATTTATTTATAACATAGAAAGTAGAAACACTATTCCGATCTTCGCTAAGCAAATACTTTATAAATGATTGATATTTTTGCCATTTATTTCAAAAATTGAGAATCATATTGAAAAATAATAAATTTTGTAAAAAGTAAACGCGTTTCGTTTTCCTAGTAAACACGTTTTAATTAAGTGATTTAATACTGGATATTTTATAGTTCTTAGCCTTCTATAATCTTCGAATTAAAAATTATTTTGTACCTATCTAGTTAACATAGGATGAATCATTTTGAAAGTTTCACTTGGGAATGTTATTAAATTCAAAATATGAACCACATAAATATTTAAGTAATCGGCGAAATACTTTCAATATGCAGTATTAAAAAACATCAAAATTGCCAACCTTAATACCATAGCACAATCGTTTTTTGCAAATTTAAAGTAGAGTTAAAACCGCGCCTTCACCACGACCTGAACCATTTCTCATTTACATTGAATAGAAATCTTATGATAGTCTTAATAGACAATAATTACTGTAAGTCTAACGAACAATAGCTAGTTTAATCTGAAATCCACCTATTAAAGTAACGCGGTCTTAATGTGATCAATTTATTACAATTACGTTGTACTTTCGATTTTATCATTTAATTTTTCATACAATGAAAGTATTATCTACTTTATTCGAAACGAAATGAACAATTTATAGTATGGATACATTTTTTTTACGTTTTCAATTTATTTTTTTCAGATTTCCTTTTTTGTGGCTGTGACGCAGGCTCTACCTCCATCGGCTATTTCGAGTAAGTGAATCATATCGTTTTATTTTGCCTAGTTTGGTTTCTTAAAAGGTCAATCACACGACAAATAAATAAATGGCTATCCGCAGATATGTGTGGGTAAACGTTTTTATGTTCTTAGTTTTGAAAGATTTTATGAGCATTGACCCTCACGAAATTTTGATTTGGAAAATGTATTTTTAATTAATCTAAAGCGATCTCACATGGTTTTATTACAATGGAATCTTTAACGAATTATTAACTTAGTTTCTTTGAAGTTAATATTTTAATGGCTCTTATCTTAAGATAAAATGAAGATTGGCTAAAATAATCTTTTAGTTTTTAGAAGAACGATCGAAATATCAATGAAGAGTATTTTGAGTGCACTTAGAAAAAATTATTCTTATAACGGTTTCCAAAAAAGTGTCGCCTTAAAATTTTCAATTAGCAACGACAAAGTGAAGTGTTTGAAAAAATTCCAAACGTATTTCTCAGCTCAATTACGAAGCGCACGTATACAAGATTCATAAATGTGAACTCGTGCAGAACTTTGCAATTTTTTCCATACCTTTTCCTTTCTTCATGTCTTCTTGGCCTTTGGGCATTTTCTTATTTCTTCATTTCACTATTTCTCCTCTTCCTTCGCACAAGAATCGATTCAGATGTAAATGACCACGATCATTTTGCGTTTCTTTCACTTACGACAAATCCATGTAATGTACCATGCATGATACATGCCAAGTCTGTCTATTGGTGAGTCCATCTCGAGAATATATTACATCTACAAGAAATCGTAGCCAGGAAATGTTTTCTAAATAGAATTTTTATTTTTGGGCTTATTAAAAATGATATGCTAAAGAACAAGAAGAAATCTTCATTTAACATATGGGAAAATGCATGCCAGATCAAAACGTGTACCCACTTCATGTACATTCTAAAAGGAAACTTTTTATACAAAACCATAGTGGAAATCTTTTTCTTGGAATTTTGACAAGATAAACTAAGCAGGTACTTTTTTATGCTAACCAATTAAAGCCTTTAAATTAACAATAAGAAAATGAGATAAAAGTATTAAGCGTACGCCATTTAACAGTCTTTTAAACGTCAAGTTATCGATCAAGTTTAAGGGTCACTGACTTTGTGAATTCTTCTTCGAGGCATCTTTGGCGTAAACCTCACGTTTCAAATGCCAATTATGTTAAAATGAGTTTATAAAATCGTAGGTTCCATCATAATCAAAATAAAAAAGCAACTAAATCGGTTTTATGAATAGAAAAATCGAATATGAAACTTGTGAGTTGTTAAAAACTTACAATTTTGCGGTTCTTTTAGTTTTAGATGCTCAAAATGACATTTAGCGTGTGAAACTAATATAAATAGAAAACCCGTAGCTGATTATTTATACAAGTGTTCTTTCATTATAAAAGCTAAATATAGAAATGCCTTAACAGTTCAATTGAATACTTTAATTTCATTAAATATTGACATCACGTTTAAAATATCGTTTTTCTAACGGAATTAGTTTAATTGCTAAAAGAAAAAGTATACTTACGTAATTTAGAATTTGCAATTATTTAAGTTTGGTGCATCCATGCATTTTTCTACGAATGCTATTCTGCAAGGTTTTTAAGAGCATCAAATGTATTACAAATTAAGCCCAACCGGAGCTCTAGACGTTAATAGATCACTGAGTTACGACACTTTGAAAATAGGCCCGTTTTTCAAAAATTGAAAATTTTAGTTTTAGACCTTTTTTGGATAGAAGTTGCGTCGAAACCATTGATCCTATGAGAAGAACTAATTGAATATAATTTGTAGACAATTTAATTAGCGTTAAATAAAGTACAAAGCGGAACCTGTAAGCCTCACAGTTCTCTCAAAATTTTAGAGAATCCAAGGTAAAATCGCATTTTGGTGGGTACTCCAGTATTGGTGGAACGTCAGGGTTTATTTGAGGCTAGTCACCGTCGTCCACTTCATTGCAGTTTTGCACATTTCCCCAGAGCAGATAGCACACATCGTAGAACATCTAAGCTTTGCTTTCAGGAAAGTGCAGCCCCCACTCAGCACCCCTTCTTGCATTTACAAGAGAAGTATTTTAGCAGCGCTGCGGGGGCAGGATCTTGCCGACTGGCAATGTGGATGAGTCCAGCCGGGGTCATACATGCTTACAAAACACTTAATGCAATAAAAAAGTGTTTAAGTACATTTCTGGGAAAATGCAATTTTAACTTTTATTACTTTTATTACGATTATGAGAGAACTACGAGGCTTACAGACCCCGCTTTGTACGTAATTTATAGCTAATTAAATTCCCTACAAATATATTTATATATATATATATCAGTTTTTCTCGATCAATGGCAAAAAAAAAAATAATGAAATAAGTATTAATAACATTATTATTGCGAAAAAAACTTTATTCATTATTATATAATTGTTATTTATTATTCATTATACATTTTTCACAAAAAAAAAAACTCATTTCAAAGTTAGTACTGAGTTGTTTATCATGTCAAAGAAACTCATTTTCCATCCAAAATTACTTAATTCGGAAATTATTGTTATTATAGTAGAACAAAAAGAAAATGTAAGAAGTTAGATTGTGCATTCTGGGCACATGTAGAGAGTATCTACCCGGGGATCATAGACCATACTAGGGCACCCGCTGTTTTCTCATAAACACATAAAACAATTTCATGTAACAAAGTTAGGATAAAATCTCAGCAATATTCAAAAACTAGTTTCTAAGCTTTTAAAAATATCTCAAGTATTAGACTCAGAAGAAGCTTCTGAACTCAAAAATAAGATCAGACAGGTACTGTCCTCTTCATGTGGCGACCACAGACAATCTAAAGCCTACCATCTCTAACCTTCTCTTGCTTTGGCGTCATGTCTAGGTACAGAACCAGATGCTAACTTGATATGGCAATAAGCCATATTAGGACGCAGGCCATAATTGGGCACCCTACCTTAGGTATAGCGATTTTCTAACCTCTGAAGATGTACTTTTCATCTCAGAAAAATGTACAGTTCATATATGAGGTAGTAATTATAACTCAATTATAACTAACTAACTCTGCAATTGTACTAAATTGACGTAAGATAGGTTTAAAAAATACTTGAAAAAAGCAATGTAACGCATACAATACTAGCTAAAAATGAAATTGAAATATAATAGTTAATTTTCCTTGTAGTGCTAACTATAGTGAGCATAAAGTTAATTTTCAAAAAGTTGTAAATTCTAAAACTGTTGCTTTAAGTTTTAGAGAATATTTTTAAGTTTTCAGAACTTTACTAACATTTTCCGCACAATTAATATTTGCTGAGTAATTGATTGTCAAAGTCAAAAATGACTTTTACTTTGTTCAATAATAATTCTGTGCCAAAAAATCAAACAGGTTTCGATAATCGGTCAAACTGGAGTTGTTTGAAATTTACTTCTCTAAATACCTATTAAGTAATATAAGATTACAAAAAAAAATCAATACTGCAGTCCATTATAGTACATCAATCGTGTTGAAATCGAAACATTTCTCATTACCCATTTTACGATTACACATTAAACTACTTATATTAAAGAATTTTGATCTTCAATTTTAAAAACTAGAAACAAAAAACTAAAATTTGCTTTTGTTGTTTTTCTTTATGCAAGCATTTTCCTCCAAGTTTCACTTTTTTGAAAATTTTGCAAAAAATTGATATGTTCTTCGATATTGTTTAATCAATAATATTGAATATAATTTAATAGTACATAGTTGGAAAGTTTCTCTTTTTAGTTAAATACGAAATTGATTAATTTTCAATATATCAATAATGCATTTATACACCTACTAGTAAATACTATAGCTGATAGTGTCGATAAATTCGTAAGATGGACAGCTACAAAACATCAGAAACTATTTGAAATAATAGCATTTCATAATTATTCCTTATAATATGTTGAGCATTGACTCGTAAATGAAGTTCATAGTAACCGTGCTTTGAATTAAAAAAAGAGTGAAATTATCTACAATTACTATCTGAATGTATAATGCGATTGTACATAGGTACCTATAATATGCATGTCCCCGTTTATGTTTCAAATCTAGCATAACATTTTTAAGCGATGTTTTTCTTGAACAAATTTATTAAATCACTCTTACAACAATGAAGTCATTGATACAAAACAAATTGTTTATTTTTCTATTTTTTTTCAGATACTTTGTCATCATCGAACAATGGAAAAGTTGAAGACGTCAAAGTTGAGTGCAATAAACGCCATATGGTCATTCATATAATAACAGGTGGTTCAGATCATAAGACCGGCGACTTTTCCTTTAACCACAAGGAAAATGATGATTTTCCCGAAAATATACTGAACGAAGAACTCCTCGATATCCCATCTTCACACCATTCCGTCGCTTTCAGTGGCCTCGTTTATCCGAAAGGATTATCCCGAAATTCATCTTGTATGACTGAATATATCTATCAACAAGATCCAATCGTCTACAAACTACCCCTACGATCCTGTAATACTATGAGTTCTGATACGGTAAGATTTACAATCTTTGTATTATGTAACTTGAACGCGCGTATAATGTGATTATTATGTGAGTTGTTATAACTTCAATGTGATCTTTAAAATATATTATTTTCGGATGTGATTCGAGGTGAAGAGAACAAAAAAATGTGTTATTACGACCTTCACGATACTTGAACATACATACATATATGGAAGTGGTTGGGTGTTTAAAGTTATTTTAGATTAAATCTGAAGGTAAAATTAATTTGAATTTAATTTTCACTTCATTTTAAATTTAAAATACAGTTAAAAAAATAAGAACTAGATTTCTAGAGAGCATCTTACAAAATAAATATTTTTAGCTAAATATAATATATAATAATAAAATAATAAGGTAAATAATTTGTCATAAAACCCTGCAAATCTTGTGTTGATATGATTTCAAATTTCAACCTACGTAAAATTAAGTGAAAGGTGAAGGTGAATTTAATTAAAATTTATTTAATTTGCTATTTGAAATTAAAAAAATTCTCTTGGGAACTTGATATAGGGATAACGTTGTGCTTTTTAAGTAAAACGAATAAAAAAGTCTCTTAATGGCTAGATTATCGTTCTTTACTTCAGTGGTTTTATGAAAATTAGAAAAATTGAGAAAATGTCGTTGAACAGATTACAACTGATTGTTAAATTTGAAGTAAATAGTTCAAGTAGGCAAATTTGAATAGGAAATTGCAGAAAATAGGGGAATGTTGTTGAAATACTTATTTAAACTGTGATTGACGTTGAGATGTGTCAATCAAAATACATAAGAACTTGTTTATAACGAAACTGAAAGGATCGAAATTGATTCATAATAATAGAACAAATCAATAATATTTTTTATTAATAATATTACCTATTTAAAAGAAAAACTATAATAAGAGTTTATAGTTTCAAAGATATCAAACTTTATAAGTACTTACGTCTTCCATGTTTACTTTCTTTTACTACTATATAGTTAAAGAAGTGTTGTAACCGGGATGAATTTTCGAATTCGAGCTTTCACCGGAAACACATGTTTTGAGTTCCCCTGAGTCCGAAAAAGTGGTTTTTAGAACCATGTATGACAGCCATATCGTATCGAAAGCTTTATCCGAATTACACCAAACTTGGAAATTGGCCTCAATATTATACCTAGTTGTATTGCGAAGCTTTTGGTTGAAATCGGTTAACCGAAAGCTCCACTTTATTTTAGGAGTTTTTGAAATTTTTCAATTTTTTTCGAAAACGGCTTCAACGATTTTCTTTAAACTTACTATAATTCTTAGACTCATTAATGGCTACAACTTTTATTTGAAACTATTTCTGGCGAAAATTCGAATAAAGACGGTTCGGAGGTAATGGTTGGGAATTCGTATATATACATATACGAGGCTGTATGCATATTGCATATAGTTCTGTTTATATGTATATTGTATAGTTATTAAGTGTTTATATTTCTTTTAACCAGCAGTGAATTTCATGAAAGTAAAAGAAATTAGGTACTGTGACGTCTCGCAGCAGATATTTTTTAATGTTAAAATTTTAGAGTTTGAAACATCTTTATCACCAGTTCGTTTTTAATCCGATTAAATTGAATTTATATTTTGAACTTTGCCAAATCTTTATCGAAGAACTGAGAAATGTATTTAACGAATTTCATTCAATTTTGAAAAATAGATATTATTTGGTTCATTACATTTAATAAAAATTATCTTTTTAAGAGGGGTTCCATAGATTTTTTCCTAAATCTTATCAAGTTATTCTCAGCATTAAAATAATGCTTTCAGTTGTGTTATATTTTTTTAAGTAGAAATATTTTTCATTAAAACAAAAATGGCTAAAACATAGCCTTTTGTGAATTTATAAAGAAAATTTGAAAACAAGAAAATGCAAATCTGGAAGTTAAAGGTTCAATTTGAAGATTCCTAATTTTATATTTTATCAAAAATTTTTTTGATGTTCTTTTGATAATTTATTATTAAAGCAGAGATGAATCCTTTAAAAATCAGGGTTGGAGTCATTTTTTAGGACTGAACCCTTTAAGAGTTACCTAATTAATATTTGAGGCAATGAACAATTTTGGGTAAAATTGGGATCATTGTTACGTTAAATGAAGTCATTGTTAGAATAAGAAAGAGAAGAAGAAACTTTTTTAAGGTCTTTACATTAATTTCCTTGGTTCTTTTTACAACTTTAAATAATTTTTGTTATTTATTTTTTTTTTATGAAAATTTTAAAGAAAAGTATTAGTAGGTATTTGTCGTCAATCTCATTTTTAATTCGATTAAAATAAAATTGATCTTTGGTCAAACTTGGTCTAACTTCATCGAAAAAATGAGAAGTTTTGTTCTATGTTTTAATACATTTTTTTTAAAAAAGGTATCATTTGGATCATAACATCTATTAAAAGTAATGGGTTCCAGCTTATTTTTCCAAATGTCCAAAGTATACTAATGACAAAAATTATTTGATACTTAGTAGTGAAAAAAAATTATTTATTTTTTTTTTTATGAAAAAGTTCACGGTACCTGTAGGATATCCCAAACCCATCTAATGACTTAGCAGAATTAGGTACTAGGATTTCCAGGTTTTCAATTAGGACATGATAAACTTTATATAACGGAAATATGCACGGCTTCAAAAATTTTGGGATTTAATGTAAAAGTAGTCAAAATATTCCGTTAAAATTTTATAACTGTACTGAAAATGTAATAATTGTCAATCTAACGATTTAAAAGATTAATAGTTTATTTCGTAAATTGTAGGCGTCGGTTTCAAATATAAAAACACATTTTAAAATCAAAAATATTTTCTAAAACAAATTTTCCATATAGTTGCTAATACTTTTAGGTCTGTATTAGTCAGGTATTTTTCAAAGATAGCTGCTTAGGATTTTGTCGGCTACGTAGGTTTTGACGGCCTTAACATGATGTAATATAACGGGCAAAATGTAGGCAGCTCAAAACACGAAAATATTGTTCAGAAACTTTTGATTTCACAATATTATTTTTTTATGTAGGAAGATGGAGGAATCGAGTATCATAATACAATCGTCGTCCAGCCGCATTTGAAATTGGTAACAAATCAAGGAAAAGGTTTCTATGTCAAATGTAAATATGAAGCACCCGAACAAATGATTTCCATTAATGAGCCAATCATTTCTGGGTATTTATAATTGAGCTATAAATTAAAAAAAACAGGTCGTAAAATATTTTTTTCATAGATTAATGGAACCAAAGGCTTTAACATCAATTGCAGAACTTCCCTCGGCGACCATGAAAATCTTTTATGGCGACCGACGAATGAACGAGGTGGCAGAAAACGTGAAAATTGGCGATCCTTTGACGCTAGTAGTGGCGTTGGAAAAACAAGAGGAGTTCGGGTTGAAAGTTTCAGATTGTTTAGTTCGGGATGGACTTGGATGGGGAGAGCAACGGTTAATTAATACAGACGGGTGTCCCGTAGATGGAGAGATTATGGGAATGTTTGCGTATAACGACGATAAAAATCAAGCCGAAGTCAGTTTTCAAGCCCACAAATTTCCTTACACTCAAAGCGTTTATTACCAATGCAATGTTAAGTTGTGTTTAAAAACTGATGGAAGCTGCGAACAAATTACGGTAAGAATTTATAATATTATTGATTTCTATTTAGATTTACATAGCTTGCAGAGTGTCCTAAGATATAAGAAAAATATTTTTACAAATTTTATTTAATGACCCTTTTTTAAACATCTGAATAGTTTTGTCGTAATGAAAATGTAAGATGAGAGAGTAATTTTAAAATTTTATTTTAGCCCCCACTTTGCGGAAAAAATCGTGGACGTCGTCAAACTAAAGATGGAAACGACGGAGTTCCTGCTACGATAGAAGTGTTTAGTGGTCTTTACGTTAACGAAGCGAATGATTTAGGAAAGGTCGACTTCGACGATGGTAGTGGAGTTACCAGTCAAAAGGTACGTGCAATGAACGTAAGTTTCCATTTCAAATAATTAGTTTATTTTTTTTTAAAGAATCCCGAAGACAGTATTTGTATTTCGCAACGAAATTTTGCAATTGGAATTTGTGTCGCTGGCTTAATTCTGATGCTGTGCGTCCTGATTGCGATAATAATTTTGATGGCTCGACGAAGAAACAAGAAGACATCCTCAGTGCCAGGAAGCTCAATTTACAGCGGTCCATACACAAACACTGCATACAGCCATAGTAGCTAATTTTCACAATTTCATATTTATAGTATAAGAAAAAATGTGATCTTACGAATTATTTCTACCAATCTTACATTCTGAATAACATTAGTGGCCATATTTATAAAAAAAAACCCTTTGGTCGAGCATAATTTTTAATCGAATCCATAAGTATTACTTTTTTTACAAATTATGGATTTTTACAAATAACTGCCATAATATAAAATCATATTTTGATTAAAGATTTTCTTTTGAATAGGAATTAAAAGTTTTAAGCAAACGTCTTGCCTTTTATAATCAAAATTTTAAAAAACTTTACAAGACCTTAGGTGCACTAAGTTGTAAAAAAAAATCGAAAAAAAACGTCGAACGATTTTTGCGAAATAATTAAGTTTTAATCTAGAATTATTTTAAAAAAGGGAAATTTTAACATTGCGCGAGAACAATATGAATGGTGAAGGTATATATTAAAGTACATTTAAAAACAAATAAAATACTATTTTAAGCTTGAAAATTTACTGGTAAATATGGCATTGGATCATAAATTGCATTGAATTTTATTTTGTAAATATCTTCTTTACTTTCCTGGATCATGGATTTTCAAAATGCATTTCTGGTCCTTTATCATTTTATCAAAAATATTCAGTTTTAAATATTTCAAGTTAAAAATTCAAGACTTTGTACGAGTTATCAAATATTTTATGTTATTTTATTCAAATTCTGAAACTTACCATAAATTATATATGAATACCTATAATAAAAATAAAGAGTGCTTCCAAATTTTTTTGTGTTTTTATTTATACGTAAAATAACTAATTATAAAGCTTTTGAGCATTTTAACATAATATACAATATACATTATATAACTACTATTATAAATACACAAGTTAACAATTTTTCTTTGCTGTATTTTTTATTTTAGTGAAAAATATTTTGATTCAATACTTTGAATTAACTCCACTAAAGCTGGATATTGTCGCACAATTGTTGCAAATTCATTGTTTGGTAGAGGTGTTGTTATAACCGTAAATAGATGTCCGAAAATAAGAGCTTCTAACTCGGTAGGCCTGGAAAATTATTTTGAAAATAGTAATAACAACAATAATCAACTGAAGGAAATTACAGTATCGTTCATTAGATCTTTAGAGGAGAGGAATGAGGCACAAGAAATCGCTATAGATTATATAGGCGCCGATAAATTTGTAAAAAAAGTTGTAAAGTTATATTTAAAAATATGGAAACTGTTTTAGATTGTTTACAAAATACAAAAATACATTTTATGTACCCTAGGGTGTTAAAAAAATTTCTTGAGGTTTCCAAAAATTGATCTATACATGTCTTCTGAGGACTGCCTAAAAAGCGTTTGCTTTCTGTCCATAGTCGGTATAAAAAATATATCGAAGCTAGCGGTGGCTTGAAAAAATGTACCGCCCGTGGTTTCTCATACCCTTTTTTGACGTAATTTTGACTAGCTGTCGTGTGAATACATGCACACACGACCTGGGGGCCTGGTAGTATAATATTGCGGGTCTCATTCTGAATCGATTACGAATCAGTTAAAGCGCATTTCGGATAACCACTAAGCGCATGCACGCTTATGAACCGTTTAAGGCTTATTTTTCCGTGAACGACTTTAGAATTGCTCCGAACTAGACGAGGATTAACGAGAACCCACAAAAATTGTTCATTGAATTGAACGTGGACAGTGGTTGACAGCGAAAATGGACTTTGAACTAGCCACGATTTATCAAACTGCGCATGAGTAAGAGAATCGAATTTTTCGTCCTAACAGTATCGAACGCATTTCGTGTGAACCGCGAACATCGGACCGTTACTCGGTTCATAAATTTGTTTTGAACTGATTCGTAATCGGTTCAGAATGAGACCCGCGAACAAAGCTATTAAAACAAAACTTTTGGCACCAAAACGAGCTAATAATATAAGTTAAATTTAGGTTTTACCTCAACCCATTTTTTCATTTTTCATTTAAATAACACAGGGAAATATTATTTTTAATTTTGAATTTTATAACTTTGAAACAGTTCAACGTAAAAACAATCTGACCAAAAGGATTTTCTCACAAAAAGGACTCAAGGAAACTTCTTAAAACAAATTTGGAAAGTAAAATTTAATTACCTAATCTTATTTTTGAACGCTTATATCTTTGAAACGGTTGATCTGAAGAACTTTGTGCTAAGGCCTTTTTGTAGAGCGTAAAATTTACTTTAAATCTTTTTCTCAGATTGTTTTTACGTTGAACCGTTTTAAAGTTATAAAAATTCAAAAGTAAAAATAATATTATCCTATATTATTTAAATGGAAAATGAGAAAATGAATTGATGCAAACCTTAATATTGATAATCATTAAGAACTCGTTTTGGCACCAAAATTTTTGTTTTATATACTCTACTATCAATTTTTGGGCAATATTAAATTTTTGTTATTAACACTTTTAAATTTTATATTCTTCACCAGAAGCTACCGTTTTCAACTTTAAGCGCGGTTTAATCTTGAAGATATAAAGTAAAATTCTGTCTGATTTGGAGACATTAAATTGCTTAAAATTCCTATAAAATCATTCCAGCTAAAATTTTTAAATGTCAAGATTTGATTGAATTTTTTCTAATTCACAATACATTTAGAACTGAAAATATTTAAATTCAATTAAAATCAACCAAATATCCAAATATCTGAATTTGAACTGAAACTCGAACGAATTTATAATACATTTTTTCTATATTTAAATTAGACATAGTAATTTAAAATAAAAAAAAAAAACTTTTATTTAATTAAATATACAACTTCAAAAAATGATCATTAATAGTTAAAAACATAAATAAATAAAGTTACAAATTAAAATTAAATTGAATTAGGTCAAAAACATGATACGGCAATATTAAAGTTTCCAATTTTTTTTTAATTAGTTAATATTTTTTCCATTTTTTTTCTGCTCTTTTTTATTTTCTTTTTTGGTAAGAAAGCTAAATGGCTCTTTGAATCTGGGCTTGAACAAAGAGTTAATGAGATCATCGAGTTGATTGGACATATTTTCGATTTGTACATCACACTCATCCGTTCCAAAAGTGCTTCCACAATTTTTTTGAATTTCAGTTGTCGTTTTAAATGTTGGACTTAAAATTTTTGAAAGTTGCACTTCTTCGGACGAAGAAGGATAGGTCGAATAAATATTCGAACTAAACGGAGATTCGTTTACCATTTGACGAACATTTAAATGTTTTGGAATCTTCTTTACTGAGCTAGAACGTGAACTGCAACACGAACTCAAAGTTTTCGTTTGTGAAGCACTATTTAAATTCGTTTCGAATGGGATATAATCAGTTAAATCCGATTCTAAATCACTTCTACTGATTGTCATTGCGGAGGATTTTAATCGATTTTGAAATTCTGTTAAAAACGCGCAAGAATCAATTTTGTGTGTATTTGATAACGAATTCCAAACTGAAGAACTATCACTCGTGCTATCTAAACTGGGTTTGGCAGAAGTTCCTTTAGATTTTTCTTTGTTTGCATCTTGTTTCGATTGGTTTCGTTTGTTGAGAAAATTGGTGTTTGACAAACTATTTTCTTTCAAACCAGTTTCGGATTCTGAATTCATCATTTTGTTCTTGGAAATTATAAGAACGGTTTGGGATTGATTTTCTTGCTGTTTGATTTTATATGGCGGAATATTTTGGAATTTTTCATGATCTTTTACGTCAACGTTTTTGACATCGATTTTTTCATTTACCTTGTAATCTTTTTCTGGAATAGATAAACCTAAAATAGTGTTCGATATTGAATAAAGCTCGGTATCGTAGATTTGTTCTGTATTTTTCAAATTTTCCATATTTAGGTATCTTAGTAGAGTGGGTGATGCATTTTTTAAAACTTTCTTTTCGTTGATGATATTATCTGAGTTGACATCGAATGATGGAGTGAGTGTTTTTTGGATTGAAGAGTCAGTATTTTGGCTATTATAAGAATCGCGACTTGGAGAACGAGATCGTGCCTTGGATGGGTAGGTACTAACTTCTTTAGTGTTTTCTCTGTGTTGGATTGTAAAAGGTGTCGTAATCTCTGTTTGTTCTATTTCCCTAGCTGGCCCTGAAGGACTTTTTGGGCGAACTAGAAAATTAGTATCGATTTGACTTCTATCTAAACCATTTCCAATAGAAATCAAATTTCCAAACATCTCAGATCTAGCCATTTGGAAATATTGAGTATTTTCCAGTTTTTTTGTATCTTCTATATTAATTTCTTGTTTTTCGAACAATTTTCTTTCAAAATTAAACGATTCTTCATGCACCCAAATAGGATTATCCGGTTCAATGAAAATTTTAATTTCAGTCGATTCTGTGGAAGTCACTTTTATAAAGTATATGGATGAAGATTCTGCTGATTTAGAGGTAACAAGTTCAACTAAGCTTGTTGACTGATTAGAAATTATATCACTCCAAAAATTCTTAACGGGGTAGGGAATTATAGGATATTGACTTTCTGAAATGGAACTACTTTCTGATAAGTTTGAGCCTTCTTCAGTGATTGCAGAAAGTGATTCACTAATTAATTTTGGGCGAATGTGAAAATCTGAAATAAATTCATCTTGAATCGCTTTCGTAGCATCAAATAAATTTATTTCATCAACGTCAAGAATATGATTTTGTGTTTGTTTTTGGGTATCAGTTTCATTTTCTTCGAAAGTATTATCGATCGATTCGATATCTATTAGTGAATTTTTAACAGTGGCATTTAAAGATAAACTGATTTCTTCTGGTTCATTAAGAAGTTCTAAATCTTGTAAATGTATATCGGGTTCAGTTGTGGCTTCCTCTAATCCCTTATCTACCATCGTAGAACTTTTACATAGGAGCTTGATAACTTCCACGTTTATACAATTGCTCTTTTCACTAAGATTTCCAATCATATAAAACTTTTTGCTCGTCAGATTTTTCGTATCTTTCTTTAAACGTTCAACTTGAGTATTAGATGATGTATTTCCATAGTTGGTAGCCAGTTTTAAATTATCATAATTTTTCACAGCCTTAGATTCGAAATGAATAACAAATCGTTTTTTTAAGTCTAAGATTTTATTCGCTAAACTTCTTAGACTGATTTTACGTTTTGGTTTTATGACCTCAGTTTCTTCACAAGTTATCAAGTTTAAGTCCACTACTTCAACTATATCAGACATTTTTTTCTTCGGTTCTATCGCTTTGAGGGTATGTGAAGTTAAGTGTGAATCGACAGAACGCATATAAGAATTGTATTTATTAAATAAATCAAGAGCAAATTTCATCATCTGTTCAAAATTACTCGGATCTATTATTATCGATTTTTTAGTATCATTCTTAAGACTTTCTAATTTCTCAATATTAAGATTACGTAAATCGTAATGAACTGTAACGTTGTAATCATAGTGAGTACTTGATGGGTAAATGGATCCTTCAGTACCGTAACAAATGGTACCACTGCCAAAACCACGATGGACGTTACAAATACACGGACCAATATTCGGTAGAGGTCGACAAGAACAAGAATCATCAAAACGATTTACCATTTGCATCGAATTTAATTGTAGATCTCTATTAATTATCGACTCTCTTTTACATCTATATGATAAATCAAGCGATGGATTGTTGTCTTGTAACACTGGAAATGCTTCAATCGATCGATTAATATTAGAAAGGACACTGTTACTTATCAAATGTTTGCTTATACTATCTTGCGTTTGTGTCGATTTTTTATCTTTCACTTGAATACTTTGGTTAATTAATTGGTTTACCCGGTCTAGTTTCTTAAATTTATGAACTATTTTATTCGGACCACCAACTTTAATTTCTTTGGTTTCACTCTTAAATATGTTCGACATATTTACTTGCATAATTGGTTGAGTTGTAAATTCATTAGAACCGTCAGGACTGATATTTTTAACAACTACCATACTTTTTTTTCTTTTTTCTTCATAATGCAGTGCTTCGTGTGTACGGGGTATAGAATCTGAAGATCCTTGATTGGCGGAGAGTCCGTTGATTGGAGTCGAAAAAAAGTTTTCAAATGTTGGTATTGATTCTACAGATATATCGCTAAAATCATCAGATGGAACTGAATTTTGCAATAAACTTAATGAACTTGATATTTTGTTTAGATCAGGTGTGTAGTTTTGGGTGGCTTTGAACACAGAATTTTCTTTCGTTAGTTTTGGGAGTGAATCATTCGTTCCACTGGTGATGGATTGTTTTGAACTGTTAGGATTTACTTCGACCAAAGTAACTCGACTAGTGTCCATTAGAATTTCATCGAATTCTGAGGGGATATCATAGTTGATATTTTCGACATCGATCGATTTAATATATTCATTAAGTTTAACTTCGTCTTTTGCTATGCCTAATTTTGATACAATCTTAACTGATTTCTTATCTGGTAAAAAGTAAAGACTTGAGTTTGATTCATTTACTTTCAAAAGCGACACGCAACAAGTACTACTTTCAGCAACCGGTACAGAACTCTCTATAGAAACATCGCTATTATTGCTACTGACATTCAATTTTTTTGGTTCAACCAAATTGTTTGGAATATCTTTTTGAACAGTAAGTTTTGGCAAGTCTTGAAAATTTTCTAGTAAATCATTTTGCATATTTCCAGATATATTCTTTGAAACCTTTGAAATTGATTGACCGGTTTTAATATTAGCACTGCTAAGGCGTTTAGAATTTTCTTCGAGTGTAATTTTCTTAGTAAGATCTCCATCGGTAATTTCATCTATCCTTAAAGCACATTTTTTACACTCAGCTTTTTTGGAGTTATCTAAGTTAAATGATTTGGGTTCACCCTTTTCTGGAGAGTTAATGCTGACTTCCAGAACTACCGACTCTTTATTTTTTGTATTAGTATTGTCTTCTTTTTCATTATTTTCCATTATGGCTTCTTTTAATAAAATTTGGCTCAGTTCACTCGATTTTAAAGTGTGATCTGAATACAAAAGTGGGCTATCAATGTGTGATAAATAGCTTGGGTTTGGTTTGCGAAGTGCAGAAGATGAACTTCGGTTTCGTTTCACTTCATTAACTTTTGATTGATTAGTTATCGAATTTGATGATGATTCGTCCAATTTGCTAACGGAATGCATTGAAATTAATGATGATTGGTTTGGAAACATAATTTTTCCAGCATTATCCGCCTTATCCGATGTTTCTATTTTATCCATAAAAACGAATGATAAGCTTTCTAAGTTGTCCGATTGATATAGAAGATCCTCGTTAGATGCTTTTTGGTCTAAATTGATTAAGGCGTTTTTTAATTCGGCATTTCCGGAAACAACTCGTTTTTCTACTAGAGATGAATCATTTGACGCATTCCTTTTTGCATTGTTCATTAATTGGCGCCATTCGTCGAAGCTTAAAAAATTGTTCACTCTTGCAGTATCTTTCGCTACATCAACTTCGCTTTCGTAACTTGAAATATTCGAGTTTTTATATAAAAATATTTGATTATCCGATACGATACTTTCTAAACTTGAATCGTCCAGAACCGAATCTAAAATAGACAATTGGTCAAGGCGTACCGTTGGATTGGGATGAACCAAATTATGGAGCAAGGGTAATTCGGAATTCCCAGAACTGTGTGTTGAGATCCTTTCAGGGGAATTATGAAATCGAAGATTGGAATGCCTTTCATTTTCATGATAATCAATTTCTGATGAAGTAAACCCATTTTCTGATTGTTGTCGATTATTTTCGTAGCTTTGGCACCTCGTTCTACGAGAATTTGATTTTGGTGGATTTTTTTCTACTTTAGTCAAATAATAAACAAATTGATTGACTAGTCGCAAATACTTCGTTTGTAACTGTTCAATGTTCCAACAAAACGATGTTAAATCAGTCATAGAAAATATGCCTTTGATATCTGCAAGTGCAAGATTTGACTTCAATGTAGTAGCCAATTTATCAAATTTCAAATGCATTAAATTTTTATCCGATAGATCAAAAGACGTTAAATTAGATAACGTGAATTTAACGTCTTTTTGGATTGTAGAATCGGAATATCGATTTGATTCTGTTTTAAAGACTATGTTAAAATCGTCTTCATCAAATTTAATATCTACATAGGAATCGGGAAACTTTAAGATTTGACTGTATCGGTAAGTTTTATTAGAATCTAGAAGATCGGTTTTACTGTTATCGACTATTAGGAAATCGAATAACTCTTCTTTTAAGTCGTTAACATCAAAATTTGATATGAGATCATTACAGACTGTTTTAATAGCGATTTGTTCATCTTGGGAAATTTGTGGATCGTTTATCTGACTATCGTATTTTGTTTCTTTGTTGCCAAAGCAAGCAAATGATAAATGGTTTCCGTTCTGGGAAACTTGAACTCCTAATTGGTTTTTCTTGATTGGCATCAAACTATATTTGAGTAGTTCATCTTCATCTGAAATATCATTAATTTCGAATTTAAGTTCCAAGTTGTCCAACGGAGTTGTAGAATCACTCAGCTTGCTACTACTTGTAATAGTCGAAGTTCTTACACTTCCGTTAGTTGATAAGGTCTCTTTTATATATTGAGGCGATAATAAAGTGCTCACTCCAACATTCTCAATCTGTTCTAAAACTATTGGTTCCATTTCCGGTTTGTTTTCGGTGAAATAATTCGTTACTCCAGTTTCATTTTCAGGGTCTTTAAATTGATCTTCTTTATAAGTATCGCTTGATGGTTTGGGTAAAAGTTTTTTCTTTTTACATGAACACCGTTTTTTCGGAATATCACTTTTGGGGTTGATACTTAAAGATTTTTCATTTGCAAACACTTCATCGGTAAATTTTCTTTTCGAACAAATGCCTTTAACGTTATCAAACCTTGGAAACTCGTTGGAAAATAATAAGTCGACATTATTTTCTTCATCAAAAACTAAACTCACTCCTCGCTGTGAAGATTTGTGATATACTAAATGGTTTTGAGGAATCATGTCTAAGTTAAAATCGGGAAACACAAAGCTAGAGATTGGTAAATTATTTTCTAAGCTTGGTAAGGTATTATCGAATTCCATGACGTTCATACTTTCTCTGGTCAAAGTTTTATTTGATTTTCTTGACTGGACGGAGGGAATTGAAGAATTTGAACGTGTTGGATACTTAAATGTGTTTTCATTATATTCTACGTCATTGTCATCAAATAACGGGATAAAAGCTGAACTTAAAAAGTTTCTTTCTCGACTTATTACATTATCATTACTCACTAAGTAATCTGTACAAGGCACATCAACCGAGTTTAGTTGTGTAAATTGTGGAATTTTAGTTTCCTCTGGTCTAAAGTTAACGTTTTCTTCTGATTCTAACTTGGAATCATTAAATGACGCTTCGATAACTATTTCATTTGTTTTGTTTGTTTCTATCATACTCTTACTGCAACTTAAAGCATTATCTCTTTCGTATTTACTTCCCACGACATTTGTTTGGGACATAATTTTTAAGAAATTATTTTGTACAATAATTTCAGAAGATTTAAATTCTTGAATCTCGATTTCTTCTTGATTGATTTCATTGATTTTTTCCTTGGATTCACTAAAAAATTTCATAGCTCTTTCATCCATTGCTTCTGTTTCTGTAATATCACTGCTACAGATTGAATCTTCATCTTCTCCAGGACTACTTCCCAGAATACCTAACGGTGATGCAGTAGTCAAATCATTTTTATATTTTATGATACATTCAAGAGTATTACGCTGAATATCAGTACTGTTTTGATCAAATTCAACTATTTTATCTATACTGTCCTTCAATAACATATCTGTTATCATAGTTTCTGTAGTTTCACTGCAAGTAAATGTTTCACTTTTTCGAACGCTACTATTTAAAATATCTGTTCGAGATGAAATATTTGAAGAACTGAGATTTTTTCCCATGATTTCAGAAGATTTTGATTGTTGAGATTTAATTTCCAACTTGGAGTCACTAAATGAAGCTTTGAAAACCGTTTCAGACATTATATCCGTTTCTGTGTTATCAGTATTGGATACCAAATCTTCATTTAGTTGGTAGTTATTTTCAAAAATATCTAATGTATGTTCAGTGCTTAAATCGTTTGGGTATGTTGCGGGAATTCCAAAAGGTTGTTCCAGTTCTAGCTTGGAATCATTAAAATCGTTGAATAAAGGATCAGTTAAGTTGTCGTCATATTTTTCAATCATTTCAGGTGTTTCAAGTTGTTGAAGTTTATTTTGGTTTGTTTCCATTTTGTCATCTATGATTTCTTTTGATTCCTTGAAATCATTGCTTGAAGATTTGATGGCTATTTTACCCATAGAATCTATTTTTAATATATTTTTATAACTACATAGAAAAACATCATCTTCCCAATTATTTCCATCTAATGGCAATGAAGAATTAAAATTCCCACAATAATCATTTTCAATTTCCTCTGTACCATCGTTTGATTTTAACAAGGCTTTTTCGTGTAGCATTTTTTGATTGTTAGCAACTGATATATTAGACACAGCTCTAATTATATCGTCTCTTTGTGGAGCTTTAATGAAAGAGCTAGATTTTTTAAAAGGTATTTTCATGTTAACAAAAACCATTGCTTCATCAATACCATCTCGTTGAGAAATATATGAAGTGCTTAACCAACGATTTATGTGATTTCTATTATCAATATTTTCAAGTGATTCCAAATTTGTCGCTAGAAAGTTTCTTAAAATGTTGTCGGACATAAAACTAAAAGCGTCTCGCGATTCCATTTCTGTGCACATAACTAAATCTTGCTTGTTTACATTAGATAAAAGCTCCATACTTTTAACGATTTTATATTTGGGTAAAGCTATATTTAAGCATTCTTCTTGTATTGAACAATTATTGGCGAATACAAAATTTGAAGAGGTTTGAATAAAGAAATTGTTAGTGGATCGTGAAGTGTTGTCAGTAGTTACACTTTCTACTTCGTGTTGAGATAAAGTCATGAAAGACTCATCATTTTTGTTAACATCTTCGGGATCAATATATTTTCGTTGAGTTATATTGAATTCTTCCACTGTTTGTTCTTCGTTCAAATCATAATGTAACGTCCTATCGTCTTGAGGTGCTTCATGTTTTGTACAGTGGTTTTGAACGTTTCTATCTAAAATCCCATCATAAATAGTTCCCAATCTTTTGAAATATGTTCGATTTGTTTCTTCTATTTTTATGTTTTCGGGGGTTATTATATGTTCTACGTGTGCTATTTGAATTTCTTTTCGAGTCCCCATTTGAAGTTGTTGAGTTTGTAATGGGCAAGGAGTGGAAGCATTACTTTGCCTGAATGTGATTAATGTTGAAGAATAAGAAAATAAACGACGCAAAACCGAAAATATCGAAAATGGAACTGAAACATTCGCCGTTAATTCACTTGGTTCCGTCGAATGGTTAATTATACTCAATCTACTTATACTGGTT
This sequence comes from Sisyra nigra, assembly GCA_958496155.1. NCBI lineage: Eukaryota > Metazoa > Arthropoda > Insecta > Neuroptera > Sisyridae > Sisyra > Sisyra nigra. The sequence goes on along the minus strand of OY292316.1, from coordinate 31,033,394 downwards.
GATTTATCATTCGTTTCGGTTATATCTAAATTAAAAATTAATTTTTCATTTAAATCAACCTTTTCGATATTTTCAGTGATATTTTCATGATCGAAATCTTCTTTTTGAGTGATTTCAAATGATATATTACTGAAACGTGTGTCAGTTGAAATATTTATTGTCTTATTAGAAGCTTTTTCAGCGATATTAGTCGCAAAATTCATGTATTTGTGAAGCTCATTTTCACTTTTTTCGTTCATTTGTAACTCTTCGGAGTTATCTTTGTCGAAACGAATATGACCAAGACGGAAAAGTGTAATGATGCAATGTAACAGTCCATCAACATCTTTCCTCCATGTTTCATAGTTATCGTCAACTTCCTTACTGACTGTTTTTTGGGAGCTATTGTCTTTAGACCAAGAAGTGCGAGATAAAATTTCATTCAGTAACACCATGGAACGTTTAACGCTGTCATTATGATGGTTCATATTTAATTTGTTGCGTACATTTGTAATGATTCGATTTCTTTCGATATCAAGAGCATCATTTAAATCGTGCTCAGTTAAATCCGCGTAAGAGTCTAGATCTTTTGCAGTAATCCGTGGTATTTTTTCAGATGAATTCATAAGTAGTTTCAAGTGATCGTCAATGAGACATATTAAAATACACATGTTATTTGATTCTTTAGATTGAGTGAATGACTTCAAATAACGTATTCTATTGTAACACGAGTTCGTACTTGTTCTTAAAGGTCGTTCGAAACTTGGATCTTCATTGGCGAAAAAAAGCTTGTTACTATCTTGAGAATCAAACACCGGACCAGTAACTAGTTTTAAAATTACACCAGTGAATAAAAAATTGGTGCATACATTCGTGTGTAGACGCGTAAAAAGTGAAACTTCTTTCGGTTAAATAACATTTTTGTAACTTTTGACGATTAATTGTATAAGGAAAAGGAATATTTTGTGAAATATTTGCAAAAGAAATTATTGTTAAATTAACAGAAATTCAAATTTTATTTTTCAAAAATGTTCCAGATGAAAATAAAAACATACCTTGTTCGGTACAAGTCTTCGAATTATGACCTTTATAAAAAAGGTCCTTAGAACAATTAACCAGGGTCGATAATTTTTGAACACGAAAGAAATTATAGCAGTAAGAAACCCATTAGAAAAAGAAGAGAATATAACAAAAATAAAAGAAAAAATAAATTACGATCGATCTGAGGTGGGGAAGTGAAAAAGGGGGAAGGGTTTAAAGGTAGAAATTTTGAGGTTATGTGAGAAAAGTCTTAGCACAAAAGTTGTAGATCTTCTTATTGTCTACAACTTTGCTGTTTAACTTTTTTCCATAGAACTTGTAGTTTTGTCGGAAATCGAGATAAACCGTTTCTACCCTTATACCCTTCCCCCTTTTCCACTTCCCCACCTCAGATCGACCGTAATTTATTTTTCCTTTAATTTTTGTTATATTCTCTTCCTTTTCTAATGGGTTTCATACTACTATAATTTTTTTCACTTTTTACCATTTTCAAAGGCTGTAGCTCTGGTCTACAAAATTCATCAGATCAACCGTTTCAAAGAGATCAGAATTCAAAAACAACACCGATTAATAATTTTCAATATTTTCCTACAAAAATTTTTAAAAAATCATCTAGAGAGGGTGCAATCTCATTTAGATCCTTTCTTTCAGATTCTTGTTACAATGAACTGTTCCAAAGTTATGAAATTTAAAAAATAAAATAAAAATCCTGTTATTTAAATGGAAAATGAAAAAAATGGATTGAGACAAACTTTAATATTGATATTAAGAGCTCAATTTGGAGGAAACATTTTTGTTTAGTATATACTATCAAGTTTTGGACACCATAAGAAAAGTATAAAATCATTTTTTCTTTTAAACATCCTAATGCACCTGTTATAACAACGCAATGTACGGAAAGTATAACGTAGTATTTTTAATTTTTTTCTCTACCGTTCCTGAAGAAGTTTCACTTTAAAATGTAATTCGTCTAAAAATTACCTATACTTTCAGAGCTTAATTGTCGTTGTAGTAATATCGAACGTGGACACCGATAATTAGTACGTCCAACACGATGCATATGATTTATTAAATTTCGATAAAAACCAACTATATCATACAACTTAATACCATCTGGGAGTGCCATTGTAATTATTGAACGCACATGACCATAAATTAGGGCATCTAATTCAGTGGGTCTAGAGCAAAAATTCAAGATATTTTTTACGCTCTAAATGTTACAATGTTTGTTCCCAAAGAAAATAAAACCGTACTTTGTAGTGACAAAGTACAGACATGCGCATGTCAATATAAAAAAGGTAGCATAATTTCATATTATGGCCCATGACAGCGGGTTGCCAAGGTTATTAGATACATAAGGTATGCTCACTTGACTAGGCGGCGTTTCTTTGATCTCTGAAAATGACGTCACCGGATTAATGTTTCTGACAGAAGCCAGTAGAGGCGTTAAAGGCCGTTACTTATCTTTGATTTGTAGGGGATTCCACCTGGTGACTGCATTTGGTTGGCACTACTATATTTAATAAAATATGCTTTTTATTTAGGTTATATTAAATCTATTAAATCCTTTTAACAACAAATTTATATCGTCAATAATTAATTTTTATGAACATAATAAATGTAAATTTGATTTTTCTCTGTTATTTTATTTTAATTGAATAATGAAGACATATTAATTCTTCTAGAATCTATATTTTACTGAGCTATAAATTTTGAATTCCCGCGTCAGTCAACAAACCAGTGTTTTGATATGATATATCATCATTATCCAATTTAAATAAAGTAATAAAGAAAAATCAAATTAATATTTATTATGTTCATAAAAATTAACTATTAACATAGTGAAACTTATTTTTTTTTGTGAAAAGAAGCCCACCTTTTTTAACTAGATAAACCTAGAAAGATTACAAATAAAAAAGAATATAAACAATATTGCTAAAAAAGTTTAAAATAAAATAAAGTGTATAAAAAAAGTTTTATTTTGAACTTTAACTGAGCAAAATGAAACGAAATGAAATTTCAAACTATAGAGCGTAATAAGAACCTTGCGCAATAAGAACAATAGTAGTGATAAGAACCAATTATAGCAGATATCTAATGGTTCTGTCAGAAATCTTAATCCAATGACGTCAGAGAAAAGTAATAACCTTGAAAGTGAGCACCCCTTGGCGGGTTGCCACTTTTTTCCCTCTCTACTTTCTTATTTAATCATCACTTCAGTGTCAATACCACAACAACAACAACAAAATTTTAAAGCAAATTGGTTTATTATTGGTTAAATCAGGTTAAATTTAAAATTAAATAGTTCACTTGTCCATAAAGTGCGCTGAATAACGACAAGGTTTGCAATAAATGTGGTGGAGAACTAAAAATATCTATGGAAATTTTACGGCTAAAGTGATTTGAGTTGGTATTGTTTCAGAAGTGAATAGGTCAAATAAGCTTCCTATCCTTTAGCGTTGAGTGGCAACCCGCTGGTCCGTGACTTAGATCTATAATATCTATTTTCATGGGAAACAAACTTAACGATTAAACAAAAATGAAATTTTAAAAAAATGTAACTTACTTTGAGCCGAAGAAAAACTCTCGATCATTGAGACGATCAGACAAAGCTCGACAGCAAGATTCGACATCTTCATAAACTTCTTGAATTGTTTTTTGATAGTAGTTAACTGCTTTTAGCTGATTTAAAACAGATGCACGTTTATTCCTGGTTTGAATTGCATTCAAAGGCCAAGGAAACACTGAACCATATCGTGGTTTTGTTACAGTATTGTACGTTTCATTATCCAACCAACAAATGTACAACTAAAAAGATATAAAAAATCTTAGATAACTCTCATACAGTTGTAAAGGAATCAAGGCTAACCTCGCTATGTTTAAAAACAACATTAATAAGACTTTTATAGGCAATTAAGTCATTTTTTTCAGCAGGATCTAAGTGGGATGTTAGAGATATTCCCTTGCTTTCAACAAATGAGATAATCGAGTCAAAGTCAGCGACGACGTTTTCACCACATTTGATGAAAGGCACTGTGCCGGACGGAGACATGAATTCGGCATTGGCTCGGTATTCAACCTCGAAGGGCAAGCCGCACATTTTCAAATAGGCTTGCACGGCCAAACAGTATGCATTGTCTGGCACTAAAATTTGCTCGACTCCGTACGGTTGAAAAAGTTTTGCATCTTGTGGCCATGGTTCAGCTCCTAAAATTAGGCATTTAGAATAAAAATACATCCTATGCATTCCTTATGTTTGTATATTAAATACCTCTTCCTAATTCAAAAGCTAATAACTCGGGATTAGGCATTTTTAATTAAGATTTCAAATGTATATTCAAAAAATATTACTAATGTCAAATGCAGGCAAATGCAACCATTTTAAAGATACTATAAGTCTATGATATTATTATCCCTAAAATAATTTTTAATTTCAATCAAACTGATTGTTAATTTTTTTTCTATAATTCTTCGAATCCGTCCAATTTGTATTTAAATATGAGTAATAATGAAATTTAGATAATTAAAAAATAAATATTTTAAATTTTTAAATAGATTCATTTGGTTTATCACCAAAAATTACCTTCCAGTGGTATTCTTCTTGGCATTTTTAGCGATTATTTTAAATGAATTTCTTCTTTTTTTGGGAGGGAATGATTACTTATTATAGATTGAAGATTGTTTTTACACCATTGTTTTAATTACTGAAATTTTATTTAACGTATTAACAAAATGGAGACAGTTTATGAATTTATTGTTTAAGCAAAAAAATGATAATTGTTTATTGTTAGGGTAATACGGGTAATATCAGTTACCATAGAAAAAATTTATGAAGTTATTTCTAGTAATTTTTTATTCCCTTTTTATTTACAATTTATCCTTAGAAAATGCTATAATCATTCATATTAATTAAAATAATAAGAATAAGTTAATGATAATGATTGGGATTGGATTGAATAATAAGTCCAAATGCCCATAGGTTTCTTGGGTTTCTTATTATTCGTTGACAAACTTGACAAGTCCTGTCAGTCGTCAAACCGTCATTATTAGTTTAAACGGTTTAAACATATTTTAAACTAAAATCAGGTTTAATAAGTGATTTTAGCATGTTTAATTCAGTGTAAATTAAAAATTAAATTCTTAAGCTTTAGTTCTTAAGAGTTTAAAATTCAATGCTAAATTTTAGAGCATTTTTAAAATTATCTGGACAAATGTCAAAAAATAAAAAAAGTATTCAAACAAACGCTCCAAAGCCGGGTTCAAATGTTCCCGTTGGTCCAATAACCATGGATAAATCGAATAAAATTCTAATAAACATATTAGCAAAACCTGGAGCTCGACAAAACGCAATTACTGACTTAAATCAGGAAAATGTTGGTGTTCAAATCAACGCACCACCGTCAGACGGTGAAGCCAACGCAGAACTTGTCAAGTATATTGCGAAAATTTTCGGACTACGTAAAAGTGATGTCACATTAGAGCGTGGTCATAAGTCACGACAAAAACTATTAAAATTAGATTGTAAATTATCGATTGACGAAATCGGTAATAAATTACGAAATGAAATTGGTTAATATACTTCCTAATTAAAAATAAAATAAAAATGTATAAGGATTCATTTTTCATTTGTTGATCCATCAAATTAAGCTCGGTTTGTACAGCAATCCTGAATTATTTAGTTAAGAATACCCAAATCAGTAGGTATATATAGCTATAAATACAGGGACGCTTCATTTTCATTCATGTCGAATGGACTAATGGCTATATATAATGAATCTGCAGGGCTAATTCAAGACTGTTGTACGAAAATAGCTTACGTTTCATTATAACCCTCTAAAAGTTCAGTATATAATAGATATAATATGTACTTGTAAAAAAAATGTACCACCTATTGGCGCAATGGTTAGAGCAGCGGTCGGGGAACCGGGGTAAACTACCCCAAATGGGTGAAAAATGAAATTTCTGAGAGTAATAAGGAATTTCTTGTCATGGTTATTTTATAAGCGTGTTAGTATGACCGAAGACTATTCAAATTGTTCTTACATCAAAAAGCCCCAATTATCTAAAGAGGGAAAGCTTTCAATTACTTAATTTGTGTTTGTTCCAATATGAGAATTTTATTTTGTGTATTTGATACTTGATACTGTTTTCACACAACTTTTTTTTGTGTCAATTAATTCAATAAATAAAGTGTAAAGGCCCTAGGAGTATAAGTATGGCGAATTTGCCCCCGGAAGTTATTTAAACGGCACTTGGAGGGTTTGTAGGTATTAATGAAATAATAAAATACTGAAAGTTTCAGATCCCTAACACTTTTAAGAAAAAGTAAAATTTGTAAAAAAAAATACATTGATTGTCTCCTTTTCAAAATGAGGGGGTAATGTCGACTTATGCAAAATTATTTTGGGGTAATGGTAAAAAAAGTTCTCCGACCACTGGGTTAGAGCAATTGCTCCCTCCGCTTCATGCGTTAAGTGGTATCGTGGTGGTTCCTTCCTCGTTGAATCCTAGACCTAAGATATAAATTAACCAACAGAAATGCTCTGTGTTTAGACAGTCGTGATATGACTTTAGATGTTAAAACGACTTAAAACACAAAAAATACTTGTAATAGAGATATTTTAAGACAATTGGTATCAAATAAGAAAAGAAAATTTATTGCATCAAAATATTGAGTAACTTAAGCGTAATTCATATTGGATCTAGAACTAGGGTATATTTATCCTAACGATCCTAATACTCCACGTAAAACATACTTTCAAAAAAAAAAAATATTAAAATTTTTTAAGATGACTATAGTTAAAACTGCTTTGTAAATTTTATGATACAAAAAATTCAAGACGAGTAAAATAAATTTTTCGTAATAACGTTTCCACGGTGTGTTACAGTGTAAACAGTGCATATCATCTCTCCATTCACTCCGTATACACACCAAATTTTCTCTAGATAAGTGATACAAACGATAAATACGGTATACTTGATTACTATAATAATCAATTATAAATACGGTGTAATATTAATACCCTTGTTATAAAAGTTATAGTGCGATTTCAGTGTATATACGATACACCGTGTAACACACGATTTTAAATTGCATTGTGTCTACACTGAAATTACACTTTATCACACCGTGTTACTCCAGTTTAAACAACGTATGAATGAATCACATTTTCACGATGGGATTTCAGTGTTTACAATACAATCGGAATCGTTGGGGATTGAAAGCAATTACTGTTATTTAATTTTTCTACCGTATTTTTGATTTCTTTAATTTCGTTTTAAGTTATTTATGTGATTAAGTTATTTAAGTAATTTTACTTTCGACGTATATGATTGCATTGAATCACGTAATGCCTTTAAGGCTCATCTTTTCTTATCTTCCATTATATTAATTTTCCATTGTATTAATATTTATTACGGTCACTATCGTCACTATATATAAATATTAATACAAGAACATACGAAATATAATATTAATATGTATCTATAATACTTGAAAATTTTTTCTCTAAAATATATAAGTATTCTCAAGAAGTTTTTATTATGTTTAAATGTTTGTATAAATCATATTCCCGCTTTAATTTTTAAATATAAATTAATTTATTGTACTGATTTGAGAACGTTTTAAATAAATGATTTTTAATATTGGTAAAAATTTTAAATTTAGCGCCACTTAATACTTCTCTACCTTATTGCAGCTAAATTCAGACGCGTGACAACGTCAAATTTGAACTTTTCCAAAGCATCGGAAGTGGTGAAAAGAGTTTCAGTAAAAATCAAGTGAATTATATCGTTGTATATCAAATAATTTGCGGTCTCAATTTAATCTCAATCAATAAGTAGCCAAAAGGAAAATAAATAATTTTCTTTACATCAAGTACGGCTGAACATAATTAAAAATGCCGGAGCAAGAAAATCAAGCAAAGAACAAAGTAAAAGACGAGAAACTGGATTTGGTTAGTATTTATGATTCAGCAATTTCTTTTTCTTTGACAATTTATTTTAATTTAATGAAACTAATGATGTTAATACTTTAATTGTAGTCGGAAGAGGATAAAGCGTTGCAAGATGAATTAAATGTTTGCGTAGAATGTTTACAGGTATAAAAATTTAAGGTTATATCGTAAATATTTAGATTAATTTTTTCTGTTAATACCGTTAGGGCACTAATGAAAACTTGTATTTATCATCGTTGGAAATATTATGTACTCACATTCGAGCCTCTACGACGTCTATGACGTCGGTACCAAAACCTTTAAAATTTATGCGCGTTCATTACGATACAATGAAAGAAATCTACGATAAAATGCCAAATGCAGCGGCTAAAACATTATGTGCTGATATTATCAGTGTTCTTGCAATGACAATGGGAGAAGGTCGAGAATGTCTAAAATATCGATTGCTAGGATCTCCCGAACAAATATCGAAATGGGGCCATGAATATGTTCGTCATTTAGCCGGAGAAATTGCTAACGAGTGGAGCGAAGTGACTGAAGACCAAGAGGAGGCTGACGTGAAGAAACGTTTAATTGGCCTAGCCCAAGAAATCGTACCTTATAATATGGTACACAATGCCGAAGCAGAGGCTTGCGATTTGTTAATGGAAATCGAACGTTTGGACTTACTCGATACTTACGTAGATGAAAGTGTCTACCAACGCGTATGCTTATATTTGCAAAGCTGTGTTCCATATGTCGCCGATCCGGAATACACTAATTTGTTGAAAACAGCTTTACGATTATTTAGAAAATTCAATCAATATCCTCAAGCTTTGCGTCTTGCGATGCAACTCAACGATTTGACTTTGATCGAGGAAATTTTCACCGGATGTCCAGATGCGTAAGAAAAAAATTATATAATTTCTCTATAGTAGTACTTACTAAATGGACCAGGGTAGATAATTTTTGAACAGAAAAATATTATAGCAGGATGAAAACCATTATAAAAGGAAGAAAAATTAGCAATAATGAAAGGAAAAATAAATTACGGTCTATCTGAGGTGAGGAAGTGGAGGGGGGGGGATTAAGGGTAAAAACGGTTTATCTCGAATTTCGACAAATCTACAAGTCCTATGGAAAAAAGTTAGATAGCAAAGTTATAGGTTATAAGAAGATCTACAACTTCTGTATTTACACTTTTTTCACATAACCTCAAAATTTATGTGAAAAATTCCAATAACCAAGTTTTCAGTTTTTTTTTTCTTTTACAAAAAAAAAATCAGGAAATTTTGTAAAAATTTACCTTTAATGTCCCAAACACACTGTAATTTTTTTGATTTAAAGTATTAATTTTTTCACCATGACTTAACCGTTTTAGTGCCATTGATTTTTATCAAAAAAGCACCCTAATTTTCAACCGAAAATTCTCACGTTATATCATCTGATTTTTTTTAAAAGTCGGTGAGCTTTTTGTTCGTTGAAACCTCTATATTCTGATGGTGCAAAAAATATACACATTACAATATTAAATGTTCTCAGAAAATGCAATAATTACAGTGTAAATTTTAATTGTACAATTTTGAACAATTTATTAAAATTTACACTGTAATTATTGCATTTTCTGAGAACATTTAATATTGTAATGTGTATATTTTTTGCACCATCAGAATGTAGAGGTTTCAACGAACAAAAAGCTCACCGACTTTTAAAAAAAATCAGATGATATGACGTGAGAATTTTCGATTGAAAATTAGGGTGCTTTTTAGATATTAACCCTTAGAGTGCCAACGAGCGCCATCGCGCTCGTGTACGAACTACCGTAAAGTGCCACGTCAAATCTTTTGTTGTTTAGCACGCTGTAGGAGAAGTATTTTTTATCTTTCTAAGTGTTATATATAGTTCAAACCATAATGTTATTAGTAATTTTAGTATAAAAAGGATTTTTTTGTATTTTATTGTATAAGATTTAATAAACTACATCAAAAACGAGGATTTCGTTGTCATTTTTAAGCATATACGAGTAAAAATCAATGGCACTAAAACGGTTAAGTCATGGTGAAAAAATTAATACTTTAAATCAAAAAAATTACAGTGTGTTTGGGACATTAAAAGGTAAATTTTTACAAAAGTTCATGATTTTTTTTTTTTTTATAAAAGATAAAAAAAACTAAAAACTTGGTTATTGAATTTTTCACATAAATTTTGAGGTTATGTGAAAAAAGTGCAAATACAAAAGTTGTAGATCTTCTTATAACCTATAACTTTGCTGTTTAACTTTTTTCCATAGGACTTGTAATTTTGTCGAAAATCGGGATAAACCGTTTCTACCCTTACCCCCTCCTTTCCACTTCCCCACCTCAGATCGACCGTAATTTATTTTTCCTTTCATTTTTGTTATATTCTCTTTCTTTTCTAATGGGTTTCATACTACTTTAATTTTTTTTCACTTTTTACCATTTTCAAAGGCTAAAAGTACTGGTCAAAAAGGGTGTATACTGTATATTTCTTATGGAGCCATCCATAAGCTACGTAACGTATTTTTGTTGGGGGCCGTAAGTGTTCAAGGTAATGCAGTGGCCCATTTACAAATTTGCTGCCATTAGTACGCCTTCTAAATTTTGTCGCCCCTACCGACCCATACAGTTAGATAACTTAGTTAACGACCTTATAACGTATAATTTTTAACGTTATATTTTTTTATTTGAAATTTTGTTCCAAATTTGCCGCCCTAAGCTTCGGTCTGCTGGTAAATCTGCCACTGTGGTAGTGATGTTATGGTTCATTAAAGTGTTTCAGAAAAAAAAAATGTTTTCTTATTTTACCCAATTTGGTGTCAAAAGGAGCTCTTAATATCATATTTTTTTTGTAATTTCAGATCTATGCGAAAGCAATTAGCCTGTATGCTTTCACGTCAGCAAATCTTTTTGGAAATCAACGAAAGTTCACCCGATTACGACGATATGGTTGAAATTATGTCAAACGCACACTTAAACCACCACTTCTTGAATTTGGCTCGAGAATTGGACATTATGGAGCCAAAAACTCCTGAAGATGTTTATAAATCGCACTTGGATAATTCACGCCCTTCTTTTGGAGGCGGCCAGGTTGATTCAGCACGACAAAATTTGGCGGCTAGTTTTGTTAACGGTTTCGTCAACGCAGGCTTTGGACAGGATAAACTTTTAATGGTCGATGGAAATAAATGGTTATTTAAAAATAAAGAACACGGAATGATGAGCGCAACAGCGTCTTTAGGATTGGTGTTGTTGTGGGATGTTGATGGAGGATTAACTCCAATTGATAAATATTTGTATTCTTCCGAAGATTACATCAAATCAGGAGCTCTGTTAGCTTGTGGTATTGTTAACTGTGGAGTTCGTAACGAGTGTGATCCTGCGTTAGCCTTATTATCTGATTATGTACTTCATAACACGACTGTCATGCGTTTGGGTGCTATCCTTGGTTTAGGTTTGGCTTATGCCGGCTCTAATCGAGAGCCAGTACTGAATATTCTCACTCCCGTATTTAGTGATCCAAAATCAACTATGGAGGTTATTGGCATGGCTGGTCTTGCCTGTGGAATGGTCGCAGTCGGATCTTGTAACAGTGAAATTACAGCCACCATCACTCAAACTTTGATGGAAAAATCAGAGACTGAACTTAAAGATACATATGCTCGATTTTTGCCGTTGGGTCTTGGTTTGATTCATCTTGGACGCCAAGATGCGGTCGAAGCTTTAATCGCTGCACTTGAGGTTATTCCCGAACCATTTAAATCTATGGCAGTTACATTGGTTGAAGTTTGTGCTTATGCTGGTACTGGCAATGTTCTCAAAGTCCAACAACTTTTGCATATTTGTTCAGAACATTATGAAGCAGCTGGAAATGGTACAACTTCAAATGATAAAACCTCGTCTAAAGAAGCCCGAGAGAAGGCAACTAAAGAAAAAGCAGAACGGGAAAAGAATGATCAGTCTAGTAAACAAGCGATCGCTGTACTTGGTATAGCTTTGATCAGTATGGGAGAAGATTTAGGATGCGAAATGGCTTTCCGTACTTTTGGACATTTGGTAAGTAAATTCATTTCAATTTAATTGAAGCAGAGGAAAAAAAAAAACAACCAAAAGAAGTTTCACTTCAAAAAAATTAAACAAAAAAAACTTATTACATCTTTTTTTAGTTACGTTATTGTGAACCCGTTATTCGACGATCTGTACCACTGGCTTTAGGTTTGATCTCAGTTTCAAATCCCAAGTTAAGTATTTTGGACACACTGAGCAAATTTTCGCATGATAGTGATGCAGAGGTGGCTCACAATGCAATTTTTGCAATGGGATTAGCTGGTGCGGGCACAAATAATGCTCGTTTAGCCGCTATGTTAAGACAATTGGCACAATATCACGCCAAAGATCCAAATAATTTATTCATGGTTCGCATTGCTCAAGGCTTAACACATTTAGGTAAAGGAACGTTGACCCTGAACCCATATCACAGTGATCGACAATTGTTAAGTCCCGTAGCATTGGCTGGTATCTTAGCCACATTAATTGGATTTTTAGATGTCAAAAATAGTAAGTTGATTTATTTGTGTTTTTGATTGAAATACATTTTCATTAAATACATTTTTACAGTAATTTTGGGTCGGTCGCACTATCTGTTATATACACTAGCTGCAGCAATGCAACCACGTATGTTGGTTACTTTCGACGAAGATTTGAATCGATTAACCGTTCCAGTGCGTGTAGGATTAGTACGTATTTCACTTAAATATTTTAAGTATTATTTTTAATTATTAATTATTTTTTATTAGGCTGTTGATGTTGTTGGACAAGCAGGGCGTCCCAAGACTATCACTGGTTTCCAAACTCATACCACACCTGTTTTATTGGCATACGGAGAACGCGCGGAACTAGCTACTGAAGAATATATACCTTTAAGTCCCATTATGGAAGGATTTGTTATATTAAGAAAAAATCCTGATTATTAATTAAAGTATTCACTAAAATATTTATCATTTACTAAAATATTTTAATTTGTATGTGAATTTGTCGTAAAAAATCTTTGTAACGAATAAATTTTTTTTTCAAATATTATTTCATATGGCTGGTTACTTAATTTAGGTAATACATAAAAACTATTGATAAAGACAAGGTTTGCGCACAATTTTTTCATAATATAATTATAGACTCACATCAAAAAATAGGATAAAAGGCAAGATAAAAAATTGATAGAAACTTCTCGAAGGCGTCGTTCACATTGAAGCGATAAATGATGTACGATACCCGATAAATACAAACAGATATATGAAATCTGAATTGAGGCGATAATAAAGATTCATACTCTAAAAAAGTTAACATTTTGTGGAACGTACCCTTTTTGTAATCTGTAGCTGGTATTGCCTTAAAATTAGCGAAAATGAATATGTATATAGCTTTAATTGAGTTTTCAAAAGTATCTGGTAGCTTCGTTGGCTTCGTTACTGTGCTTTAAGGTGTAGTAGGAACAGCGGTGGACTTAGCCATTGCGAAACTTTACGTAAATTGGAAATTTACTTATTAGTTACCATAATATACAGTAATGATTTATTCAACTTGAATTTCTGGGACTGGAGCTTCGCAAGATATCAACAGTTACCCTACTAGGAACCTCTAAGGTCGCCATAGAATAACAAACTTAACTGCCTTCAAAAAAATTAATAGTATGTGTCTCTTTGGGTTATATCAATATTCGGGTTGTATCGACTTATTTGAAAATTGAGAAAAAATAAATAAATATCTGCTGCGAGGCGTCACAGTACCTTCATTTACTTTCAATTATGAAACTCGCTGTTGGTATAAAATATTTGAAATATAACCACTTTATAACTATACATATAAACAACTATAGATATAGAACCTATATGTATATACGAATTTCCAACCTTCACCCCAGAACCGCTCTTATTCGAATTTTGTCAGGAAAAAGTTTCAAATAAAAGTTGTGGACATCAATCAGTCTAAGAACTATAGAAAGTTTAAAGAAAATCGTTGGAGCCGTTTTTGAAAAAAATTTAAAAAGCTCAAAAACTCCTAGAGTAAATTGGAGCTTTCGGTTAACCTATTTCAACCAAAAGCTTCGCGGCACAACTAGGTATAATATGGAGGTCAAATTTCAAGTTTGGTGAAATTCGGATAAAGCTTTCGATAAGATATGGCTGTCACACACAGACATGTTTCTAAAAACCACTATCTTGGACTCAGGGAACCTCAAAACATGTATTTCCGTTGAAAGCTCGAATTCGAAAATTCGATCCAATTACAATACTTCCTTTACTATTAAGTAGTAAAAGAAAGTAAAAAAGAGTTAAAATTTAATCACTGTTTTTTGCCTTCTTTATATGTATAGCGAAAAGAGAACAACAAAATTCAGCTGTCCTGGATAACTGCAAAATTATAAAATAAGTTTGGACATCCATATTGTGGAAAAAAGATATAGTCGACAACCGCATTAATCTATTGGGTGTATTCTTGAAAAAACGATTGAAATGTTGATTATTTTCCATTAAATAAGGTTTGTATAAAAAAAAAAAACTTTAAATTAAAGTGTAAGAATACACTGTCGCTTTTTCACAATCCTGAGTTCCTGAAGAGTTAACCCTGTATTCGATGTATTCCAATATTCTATGCCAACTCAACAGGGTTTAAAATTTTTAAATGAAAATTGCAATTGTGTCAAATATCAATGTTATAAAAAAATATTTAAAATTTGGGTTTCAAATCTGCATAATTTGCGAAAATATACATTCCTAAAGTACATAAAAATTGGGCAATTTCAGATTAATAAATCGTCGATGTAACTTGAGTTGCAATTTGGCGCTTTTGTATACTACCTAATTGAATTTGTTATTCATTTAATCAGATTTTCTTTTCTGGTTCTTGAGTTATATAGATGTTTGTGGAGAAAATACCTGCACCATTTCGAGTTGTATATTTCCGGAACGTTTTTAAAATTAAATTTTATGATGACATTTATTTAAATTGTGCTTTCGTATCGTTTCTAAAAAGATACAGGAAAGTAAATATAATAATGCAACACAAAAACATATAGAACTTTAATGTATTTTTCAATCACTCGAACTTAAAAATTTACCAATATGTCTCATAAATTGGTAGCCATTAATAAATTTAGATTAATGGAAACAGATAAAGTAATTAAATAGATTCACAAATTATGTCCTTTCCCGAACGTATCATATGTTTAGCAGGTGTATTTTGAAAAATATTCGCGGTAAAATTTGAAGCTAAGAGCGCTATCTTCATTAGCATCCAACTTCAGTGTATTCAAGTACTTCCTTTTTCTCATCAGTTAAAATGTCGAAGAGAGGTATGTCTAAAATTATAAAAATCTGATAAATTCTCGTTCATCATTAATAAAATAACTTAAAATTAAGCAAAAATTCAAATTTCTAATAGTGATGCCTTATAAAATTACAATATTCTTGACAAAATCTGTGTTTATATGATAAATATATGTAGTGACATGTGACTTATTATTTTTGTATAAGTTTGATTAGACATGATTTAAAAAGTATGTTTCTTTTTTGATTTTCAGGACGTGGTGGTTCCGCGGGAGCGAAATTTCGCATATCTCTGGGTCTCCCAGTTGGAGCTGTTATTAATTGTGCAGACAACACCGGTATAGTTAATAATAGGTTAAACATACAACTTATTTTTAATTAAAACATCTTCATGTTTCAGGAGCTAAAAATTTGTACGTAATTGCTGTCCATGGCATCAAAGGACGTCTTAATCGTTTACCAGCTGCTGGTTCTGGAGACATGATTGTCGCTACAGTGAAAAAAGGAAAACCAGAACTCCGGAAAAAAGTCATGCCTGCGGTAGTGATCAGGCAGCGGAAACCATTCCGAAGGAAGGACGGCGTGTTTATATATTTCGAAGATAATGCCGGCGTTATAGTGAATAACAAAGGTGAAATGAAAGGATCAGCGATAACAGGACCCGTTGCAAAAGAATGCGCAGATCTTTGGCCAAGAATTGCTTCTAATGCTAGCAGTATTGCGTAAATAAATATTTATTATAAATAATAATTTTTGTATAGGCAGTACTGTTATAAAAGTAAAAAAAAATTCAAAAAAAAAATCAAAAAAATAAAGATCATTTGGTCAGAATTAAGTCTACTTATTAAAAATATTTGTATTACAGATGGTAACACTTATGTTAGTAAGCTTTTCATAAAACATTGGCATTTTTATATGAATTGGCATTTAATATACGAATAATTCAAATAAGGAGAGCTCTGGGGTTAAGGGTAGGAGTATGTTTTACATAGAGGCTGTATGCTTATAGTTACTTAAGTGCTTATATTTCTTTTAACCAACAGCGAGTTTTATAAATGAAAGTAAAAGAACGTACTCTCGCAGTAGATATTTTTTTTATAACTATGGGCTAGAAGAAAGTGAGTGGGAAGGTCAGTTCTCAGAAGAAGATGATGTCTATTGAATTGAAGTGTGAAATCATAGTAAAACATGAGCAAGGGGAAATGAAAACAAAAACAACTGGGGTGACATTTTGGGGGCTGGAACGGATAAATGGCATTTTCTTTACTTTCAATGGAAATATTGCTTTGAGATACGAGCAAAGTTACGGAAGGAATTAAACTCGTATCTTGAGATGTCACTGTAAAATATTTCAATCCAACTTATTGAAAATGTTTGTGAATCACTATAACGTTATTCAGTAGTTTTCAATTATAAGTTGCAGTTCATGTCAAGTACCCCATATACCGTAAGTTTTCTAAAGATCTATCGTACCTGTAGTCGTTGGAATTAACCAAGGAAAAAGAAAATTAATGTTTTGTCTTTCACAAGAATTTATTTTTGGAGGAACATATAAACAATTAAAATATCTTCCATATTTTCAAGTTAAAAAACACACCACCTTATTGTTGAAAAATTACCTCTCCCAACCGATGAGCCCATTGGGTCAGTTTTTTTTTTAAAATGTAGTCGAAATTCGTAACTTTCAAGCATTTGAGTGACCCTCTGACCTATCTTTTCATAATGAGTTATGTGAAAGTAAGGATGTCATTGATAACATTTAATTCAACACAACAACCGTGATTCCCATAAACAAACGCCTGAATTAATTTTTCTAAATTGTCTTTAACGTTGTTGCTTCTTAGTGGAACGTAGCGATGTTAAAAAATAATCGATTTTTATTTAAAACGATTATTATTTTCTAATAATCGATTTTTTATAATCGATTTTCATAGTAATATTAATCGATTTTTAAATAATCGATTATATAAATTACACGTTTAAATCGATTTTCATAAACAGCGCAAACTTAAATGCAAACTAGCTGTAACGGTTTTTTTCATTCTTGTCATTCAAATATAATAGACATTTATTCAAATATTTGATTGTTAAATTTAAAATTCATTATTAAAAGATTGAAATCGAAAATAGTTTTTGAGGCAATAAGGTTGTAATTTTGTTAGGATGCTCATCATTTCATTTTTATTATAATAAAACGTTTAATGGTACTGAAATTGTGTATCAATAATCATATTTGCCTTATTCCTTACCTTGAAAGTTTAATGGAAGATTAACTTTAATTTTTAGTTTTGAATTGATTTTTTTTTTATTCATATCATTTTATTTGATTTTTAATCTGATAAATTGTTAGTATGAATCTCTTAAGTTTCATCATTATTGGAATATGAAAAGCAAGTAGAATTTTAAATAATAGAAAAAATCGATTTTTTCGCATAAATCGATTTTTTTTAATTAAAATCGATTCTTGACAAATCGATTAATATTGAATAAAGAAAAATTGATTTTTATTTAATCGATTCTTTTCCATTAATCTCACATCCCTAGTGGAACGTAGCCAGAAATTATAAATTAATTTATCTGATATTTTGGTCTACTTTATCTCTAGAAATATCGCTTTTAGAGAAAAAATGGACAGGACTCTTTTTTGTAGTTAACTTAACTAACTTTAACTTGTTCTTTAAAAACTTTTCCCTAAAAAACATGGTTTTTGAAATACTTAAAGAACCTTTAAAATGGTGATTTTCGCAACCTGTTAAAGGCTCGATTTGGCATCCAAACTTTCAGCGATAAAAATTAAGTATTGATGTTATCAGATAGGTCATTCTTTTTCAAAAAAAGATTACACCATTTATTTTGTAAAAGTTTTCTTTGTTAACAGCTCTGAATTGTTATGTGAAGAAGATTTGTTACAAATGATATAAACAAGTAAAAAATTAATGAATTTTTAATTTGTTATAAAGTTTCTTATAAAAAACATAATGCTCTACAATTTTTACGGTTTTGTACATTGGATAAATTGCACCAATATTTGAAAATCGTATTATTGCGTGTTCTTATAGGTAACGCGCGTCCAATTGTTGAAAATTTAAAATGCTGTTTACATGAATCCGGTAAGTGCTTGGCAAATTATTAATTGAACTTTTTTGTGTATAACGCTACAAGGAGTATTTTTATTTATATTATTTTTTTATGTGTCTAATGGATTCCGAGTTATATGAAAAAAATCAATTTAGAGGCCTTAGAGGTTTGTTGGTGGAGGACTTTTTAACTATTAACTGATGTTTTTTAAGGTGGGAATTCTCCCAATTCTTATTATTCCTCATACTTCAAAGTTCCTGTTAAAAGAGATACAAATAATATATTTTTATCATTAAAAACTAATTTTTTAAGATACATATTAAATTATCGCCATTATGGCGGTTGTGGTTCATAGAAAGAGAATGTAGGGAAATTTGATGTTTGTATTTACTATTTAGTAACTTTTCTCCTGTCATCCGTTTATAAATCCGTCAGATTTCGTCATTTATGTCAGTTTTCTCTCTAAATATGTTTTGATTTTATTTTGAATTAAAATAAACCCTTATTTAACATTTAGAACTAGTTATCAATCAAAATGATAAAAGCAATTCTCGTGTTCAACAATCATGGAAAACCACGACTTTCCAAATTTTATCAATACTTTGTAAGTGGTTAAAAACGAAAGTTAATTTTATAAATAAAATTTATTTCCTTACAGACTGAAGATATGCAACAACAAATAATCAAAGAAACATTTCAATTAGTATCGAAACGAGATGATAACGTATGCAATTTCCTTGAAGGTGGCAGGTATATAAAATCTAACTCGTAATTTACCCTTACAATTACTTAATTGATTTTTTTCAGCTTAATTGGAGGATCCGATTATAAACTTATCTACAGGCACTATGCAACATTATATTTTGTATTTTGTGTCGATTCTTCCGAAAGTGAATTAGGTATTTTAGATCTAATTCAAGTATTTGTCGAAACGTTGGACAAATGTTTCGAAAACGTTTGCGAATTAGATTTAATTTTCCACGTAGATAAAGTACATTTTATTCTAAATGAATTAGTTATGGGTGGTATGGTGTTAGAAACAAATATGACCGAGATCTTAACGCGAATTGAAGATCAAAATAAATTAGAAAAACAAGAGGTATTAATTAGAAAATTAATAAGGAAAACCATAGCTTGATTATTATTGATTGTTTTAGGCTGGGATAACAGCAGCTCCAGCTCGTGCAGTGTCCGCTGTAAAAAATATGAACATTCCTCAGCAAATAAAAGATATGAAGTTGCCTGATCTTCCACAGGCCATAAAAGACTTGAAATTTTAGCATACAGCTACGATTTACCAGTCGTTTTCATATAATAGCGAACGACATAGCGCCAATGATGTGCAATAGCGATAATTTTTAATATCATAAAAGCTGTCATTATATTAAGCCAACAAGAGCATTTAATTCAAAAAGCAAACAGTGTTGACATATTTTTAAATAATATAAGAATAAATGGATAAATAAAAAATATCTACATACATATATTTATATCAATACGAAATAAATCGATTTTTGAAGTGTAAGCGTGTATTCATTTTCTTTTTACGGTTTTTATTAACTTTTAATAAAAGAGTAAAGAGTTAAAATTTTCATTTTTTTTATGTAACAAGTATAATAAGCTTTAAATTATATAAACTTTTAGAACAATATTAACTAATGATAGTCCGTCGAAAAAAAAATATTCATAGTGAAAAGGGACAAAAAGAATATGCAATAGCATCAAAAAATCAAAATTGTTGACTTTCAATGATTAAGTTAAATATCTCCTAAATATTTATCCTAATATTTATTCCCATTTAATTTAAACAAGAGTAAATTCTGTACAATTTTAGGCTAAAATGAGCCTTGCAACAAAAATAATAACTGAGATGATGGGTCTCAAATTTTAGCATTATTTTATAAAAGTTCCCCAATACATATTTTTGTTAAAATTTTTTTGCAAATCCATAAATGGCGCGTGTGAAATTTTTTTAAGCAACTCTCTTTTTTTGTTTTCTCCCCTTTATCATAAGTTATGACTCATAACTATTTGTGCTACGAAACATTTAAGCTGTAAATAAAATGTTGAAGATAGTCTATTAATTAATTAAAATTATTATTAATAATTAATAAAATCAAATAAGAGCAGTTTGTAATGAATGAATGTAAACTTTTATTTAATTAGAATAATAATAACTCAGTGGGCAGAGAACATCTAAATACGTAACAATTCTGTAATAATTACATAACATTTTTGTAATGTAAATGTTACGTGGTTGGAGATTTTGAGCGTAAAGGGTTTTTAAAAATTTTTTTAACTACTTAATTCCAGGACAATTAAACGTAATTTTCACGGTTGCTGTATCATTGATGATATGTTATATTTACTTTTGATGCTTTGGATAAATTAACTTTCTCAAAAATTTTGACTATTTTATAAAATAAGGTAATTTTTTTCTTAAATAAGAACTAGTATTAATTCATAGACCATCTATATTTTCTAAATAAAACTTCTTAAATAATATATCTAACATCAAATTGTAGTTTTTGTTAAAAAAATTATTATGTTCTGAGATAATTGATTCTTTTATTTACAAAAAACTTTTTAAATTTCAATTTCAGGATAAAAATGAAAAACACCTCTATAAAAAGTTGTGCTGGTTGCATAGAATACTTTTTTGGGTCTTTATAGTCGTTTTAACATCTATGGTCATCTCACGACTGTCTTACACACAGTAACATTCTGTAGGTCTTAAATCTTAATTTTTAATCTTATATCTAGGGATTCGACTAGGATCGAACCCAGTACCACTGGCGCATGTAGCGGAGAGAGCAATTCTAGAGCAAATCTAACCACTCAAGCCATCAAGTGGTGTGATAATTTTTTTAAAATATTTTAAATTTGAATAAAATTGTTTAGCAGGGTAAGAAAATATGGTCCATTGGCAGCAGCCTATAAATTATTTTACCGATTGACACCAAGAAAGTCCCGGAAAAAATTAGAAGGAAAAATTTTATTTTCCGGTTTTTGAGAACTTTAGAGTCCTCGACTGAATGAGCAACGGAAAAGTTTGAAACTTTTTTCGTAATTTTCTGGATAAAACTATGCAAATAGATAGAGAACGGAATATAAATTAATAGAGGAAATCATAATGAATAGAAATAACCCTTAAAACGAGCTTTAAAGTTTTGCAAATTTAACTTCCCGTTAACGAAGTAACGTTTTTCTAAGATTTTTGCCTGTGAAAATAAGAGTTTTCTGTTGAAAAATTAGAGAAATGCTATCCAAAATCTTACTTCAATTCCTAATAAAGCTTTCTTAAATTTAAGTGGGTGCTCTAAACTCTAAAGAGCTCCCCGACAACCTTTAATGCAGGGTACATCTAGGGTAAGCTGCGCCTGCCTGTGCTGTTATTGTAAATCCAGCTTTATTTTTCTTTTAACGTTGTATGTAGAAGATTAATTTTTTCCTAGATCAAAGAACTATCACTTTAAAGACGAATAATAGGGCATATAAGAGTTCCATTTGTTAGGTACGGAATCCTGAAAATCAACTATGATAAGATGTGAAAAAATGTAAACACTTTATGATACTAATTTTAAGTCAAAAAATAATTTTATTTACTTTGTTTTAATATAAACATCAGGTATCTATTTCATTGAAGTAAAATAAAGTTCTAACTTTTATTTTAAAGATGCAATTAAATACATTTAGAAAATTTATTAAAAAAATTTAAAACAATTTAACAAAAAATTAGCACTAGTTATGAAAAACTTAAGTAGGTACCATATTATGTTTTAAAGCAAGGAGGATATTATAGTCATATGATAATGATTGATAATGTTTTCTCTAGTAATTACGCCAATCGATAGCTTCATTATTGTTATTTATTCATTTTTCAGTTAGCGTAATGCTCTTATACTAAAAATTATAGATGATTTTGATTTTTTAAAATTAAATTAAGCGTTTTTGATTATAAAACAATGATCACCAAGCTGTACACAATTTTATGATTCAATAGAAGTATTATTTATGTATAAGTTTAAATTTAATTCATGATTATTTCTATAACACTGATAAACTTTGACCAAATTATTTACTTTTATGCAAACAATTTTTAAGGAAATTTAATCTACTTTTTATAAACTTACTGTAGTTATTACCAGTTAAGATTTGAAAAGTTTCCATTTAATTTTTACGATTACATATAAATTAAAAGTATATGAACTTTTATACATAAAATAAAGTTTAACTTAAATGATAAAAATGGGTGAACTTGTATATAAACTATATGTTATTTAAATGAACTCATAATATTATAATATTAAAAATATACAATGTGTCAATAAATGATGGTGATACATAAAGTAAACAGATATTTATGAAAAATACACGCAGATCTTAAAAATAATAAGTCGAGCTCTAATTATCTTCTGGAGCACGATCATCCTGAACTTCTCGCTGTCTTTTTTGGCCATATTTCGACCAGAAGGTAACCGGACATAAGGTTCGTTTTCCGGTTTGTTGATTGAATACACTGCAAGATTTGAACGGTGGACAATATAAATGCATGCTAACAGCACAATTTGTATGTGATGGATTTTCAACGCGGTGTAATCCTAAGGAATCTATTTAAAATAAAAATAAAAAAATTAAAAATGTTTATTTTCTAATTAAAAGTATAAATGTTTACCATTTATATAACAAACTTCATTTTTCAATAATCGTGATCGTCCTTTTTCTTTCATTAGGTATGCATCGTTGAGGGTTGTGTTTAAATTTGAATTACCAATTATGTTACAGTCGCTTACAATATCCATGTCATGATTGCTTTCAGGCCAATCAAAGCGAATCTAATTAAAAAGTTTTATTTGTTAGAAAATTGTTTATTGCTTGCAAAAATTATAGATTTAATAAAGCACCTCTTCTAATTCGCCATCTAACATTTTCATGAAACAATGAGCATCCGCATGATCGTGGATGGCTGAACCGTGGCCTTCACCCCAGCATAAAAGCATTAAATTGAATTTTCCATTTCCTTCATCTACCAAATTACGTGTGTATCTGAAAAATCAATTAAAAATAAAACGTTTTATTTTAAATCCTTACTAAATAGTTTTAACAATTGTACCTAATTAAAACTAGGAGTAGGTACCAGATTTTTCTTTAATTCTTAATATAACTTAATTTTAGTCTTAATTCTAATTAAATTAAGCAATTTTATTTTTCTCTTTTTTTTAATCGTTTGGGAAAACGGACTGTAAAAACCCATTGACAAAAAATAGATTAATTCACTGTTTTCAGAATATCTATACGAGATTTTCTCTAAAAATTTATATTTTGTTCAGCGAAGCTATATAAAGACCTTCAAGAATACCTACTGGAAATTATTTTCATTATCTTTAATCATTAAATACAATGTATACTGCATATGTTTGTCTGTGTCATATAACACATTAGATATTTTTATTGATAGTTGGGATTTTTTTGAACCTAGAGTTATTCTGTAGATAAATTATCATTAGAAATTTTTATTTATGTTCTAAATTCTACATTTGTTATGCCTGCATTTATTATTATTTATCTTAAATGTGTGCATACATAAACACAAATGGGACCGACTTGTCTAGTTATCTTTATTGTTTTGAGCTGCAAGTGTTGAATTGAAAGGACATAGGGATCAAGATTCGTAAGTCATCATTTTCCGATTCAATATTAAAAATGTTTAAATTATGGAAACTATGAGAAAATATGTGTTGATCGGTAAATATACGTAAAAAAAAATCATTTGTGTGTGCACTAATGTATTAAAGTAATAGCAAAAGTAGGGATTCATTTCTTGAATAAACGTGAATTTTAAGCAAGTTAACTTAATTTTAAAACTATTTAAAATCAAGTGAAATTTGAATAAAATTTTATATAAGGCATTGACATTACAAGAACATTGTTCTACTTCTAAACGCTTCATCTACTAAATTCACTGCATGAAATAGATCAAAAGTAATTCAAATCCAATCCAGATCACTGTAAAAACGAAGCTACTAATTCAAAGTTGAAATTTTAAGCACAATTCATTTTAAAAAAATTATACTACTTGACTTGACTGAATCTTTAGGCAAAAATTAAGGTATCATCATGCATCATAATTTCAGTAAAAAAACTATAATATTTAAACTATTTTAAATCTATCATCATCATTTAAATAATAATAGGCAAATGTATGTATGTCGACACTGTGAAGACTGTTCGTATAAATGTTTTGCTAAGATTTCAATGCTATTTTTGTGGCCTAGCGATTAAAGTGACGGCCTCACACAGTCTCATATATTATGGTAAAGAAAATTTGCCATAAACGCTAGATGTACTTAAGATTTTTCACAACAAACAACTGAGCTGGTGAGAATCAGAATGGTGTATATGTTTCCTCTATTTGAGATTTTTAAGGGTTTATTAGATTCACTGTAAAAAATCCCTAAATACCAAAAAAAAAAAACGACTGGATGGACTAATGACTTACACCAGTATTAAATTTAAGAGAATGATGCATTGTAATCATAAATGCATAAATATTGACTTAACTTAAATTTAGCTTATTTTTTTTTTAGTTTACACCATTCTGATTCTCACCAGCTCTATTGATAATTTGATAAACTTTTAAATTACTTCAATAATTTAGAGGTAAAATTGAACATTTATTCAACCAGGATGAAAAAAAAAATCTCCTTAAATCGGTTGTCTTTTAGAAGTTCTTCAACTTCTTTCTCTGACTGACACAATTGAGGACAACAAGGTTGATGCCATAAGAATATAAGATTGTTTTTTTTTAGTCAATACTTGCAACTGATTTATAACTTATCCTAGTTACTTTAATTAATAAAGGCTTTTAATGTTATGAGAAAGCTCTGCTCGAAAAACTCATACAATTTCATTAAAAAATCCCTCGAAAATATTCTATGAGATTATTTATGTATGTGCATTTGTCCGGGAAAATACTCATAAAACTCATAACGTTCACATTCGTCATAATCTCATAGAAAATTAATGCAATGAACGACTTGGCAAGAAACTATATCTTACAACAAACTTAGTCATAACAGAAACGTTAAAACTTTTCCATTTGAAAAATATAATTAGTATCAACTAAATAAACAAATTGCTTCAACTGCTCAAATTAAAAAACCAGAAACTAAATGAAATACAAAAAAATCGCTTTGTTCGACATGAAAACTATTATTCAATAAGTAGTTAGTACAATCAATGTTAGTACCTACCTACCAGAAAAGGAAAGAATTGAAAGAATCTCAAAACTCTTCAAAAAACCTTTTTAAAAAGTGTATGGGTATTAAACGTCTGTATATTAAAAGTAAAGTATTATTTTAAACAAAACAAAAATCACAAATTTAATTTATAAAATCAACATTATCTTAAGTTTAAATTATGATTTTTTTATCTGTCTCTACTCTCACTTAATCTTAAAGGTTCATTTAGTGCATTTTAGGTACCTACTCTAAATACAACATAATACATCTGATGATCTGTAATCTTGTAAGCCTCAACCAATAATAAATAACTATCGATTTTTTATTACTGCGAATAATAATATTTTATCTTTAACTAAAATGGACTTATTTTGCACCAATATTAGAAGAACTTACAATCAAGAATAACATATAAATATAGCATATAGGTGGATAGAGTTTTAAAGACAACAATTCAAACTTTTTATATAAAACGTTTGTATTTTTGTAGGTTTAAAAAATTATTGCAAAATACAGAAAGTTTAGACAGTAGTAAAAATCAATTTATGGAAATGAATGTTTTCATGCTGTATCATTAGCTCACATCGTTGTTTACTAATTTAATTTATTGTTAACTCAAAAGAGTCACAAAAATCGTATTAAACTAAAAAATAAAGCATACCTGGGCATTCTAAGATACAATTTATTTGTTTAATGCACTAATTGCTTTTTTCAGTGGTCTGGATTGGATTTGAACTACTTTTGAACTGCTTAAGTGTGGTTATATGATAAAAGGTGTTCGGTTTTTCGTATGCGCGCACTTAAGCAGTTCAAAAGTAGTATAAATCTCATTCAGGTCACTGTGAGAACAAAGCTAATTAGTATCATATTCAAATTTAAATAATATTGCTTATAATGTAAGTATGCAGATTGGTTCAAATACTTCTATCACATCCTTAAATGAATATACCTACGTATATTGTTAATTGTAAACAACAAACAAATATTCATTTTTAAAAAAATTGCTTCCACGCGTTGTGAAATAGTGAAAATAAGCATAAGATAGTATTCCCTGTTGATTGTAAGTAGTTAAGTAATTACTAATAAGTTTATTATTCATTGAAAATAAGATATAAGTACAAGAGGTTATCTATTATTAATTAATATCGTCCAATTAAAGAAAATTGCAGATGTTAAAATTTCAAGAAATAATGTATCAATTCGTCAAATGAAAAACGGAGATCAATGGAAAACTTCTTAATCACTTTGAATGGGAAAGAGTATAAATACACGATAGATACAGCGAAATTTCGACTGAAATAATATATTTCAAAAAAAGCATTTACCAAAGCGAAATGGGTGTTAAAAATAAGAAACGTCTTTTATAGGTTTATCTTATGTATAGGTACATATATCAGTAAAATCAATCTTATATTATAAGTATGAAGAAAATTTTAGTTTTTTAAGTAAAATTTAACTTTGAAGTAAAAGATTTGGTTTTGTTTTTAAATTTTCTCTTATAATAAAAATTTAAATATTGAAATAAGTTATTAATAAACTATATTTCATTTTTTTGAAGAAAGGCACTACCTTTGTTGCCTCCATACACGGACCGCAACTACAAAAAAGAAGGCTTCTTCAGAGCATCATACTTAGTAGGTATTTATTCGCTACCAACGCAACCAACTGGTAGAATATAAAAATCAGAATTTAACAAATTGTAAAATCTATTTCAGCTCAGTTCAAACAGTTTAAACTCTTTGAATTTGCTACTTGAGCGAAGTTGTAAACTTTTTTTTAGATATATTATGTCGTAAGTCTTTTATATGCTATATAAGGCATAATAAATTCAAGTTATTCAAGGATGTGTTCAAATGTAATTGGTACCTACCTATATTAACTAGTAAGGTAGTAAATATGGTATAATTTTTGTTAGAGGGGGATTAAAATAATAATATGGTCTCTATAGGTTTCAACCATAAGTTTGTTGATTAAGCGACTCATTCGGCCCCAAAAAAAAATAACTAATTAAGGAATGTTAATCCCGACTATAGTCCATCAAAACCAGATTTTACCCCTGGTGTGTATAATATAATTGTATCTTATAGGTATGTACAAAACAATAACATTATAAGTACCTGTACCTACTATTGTAAACAATGCCATTGTATGTTACAATTTTTTTGTTTTTAATTTTGTCTAGAAATTCATCAAGTCAAGTGATTGGACTGTACTCGACATTTCGACTTGATTCAACATTTAAATATTAATACTTGACCCGCGTTTGACTTGACTTGAAATAAAATTGAGATCAAGTAGCTTGAAAATTAACTCAAGTCGCTTTCAGTCCAATAAGTGAATCCCTAATTTTATATGAAATGATAAGAACTATACGAATTAACAATGTTTTGTATTAAGCCTATATATATTCCTAATGTTTTAAGTTATACTTATACATTTTAAAATGTCTATTACTACTGTAATCTACGTTTCCTTTTATTGGTCTTGTAATTAATTTTTTTTGAAGTAAAAAATATTAAAAAGTATTAAAGGAATATTCAAATTAGAAAAAAATAGAATTTACTTTAACGAAGGTCAAAAATTTAAATAAAGTCAAATAGTATTAGAAATGCTTAGATCTAGCATCGAATGAAAATTTTAAAGACGCACATTAGCTCATTGTAGAGAGATAGAGGAATATATTACCTATACCTATAAGTCGATATAACTTGATTTATTTACATATTTTTAATCGTTGTATTCTTTTAATTTAATGTTTGATTATTTTTTTCTGCTACTCAAATATATGGCTTATATATTCCCCGAAGCCAAAAACCTTGATCAACAACAACTTTTTTCTTAAGAGAAATTAAACAAAGTATTTAATGCTCACATAGAATAATGATAGATTGATTTTTTGTCGGGTGTGAAGAACTTCTTTATAACGTATTATTATTTTTGTTGGAAATAAACATAGACTTTTGCAAAAAGTATGGGAATGATAATAAGTTATTATTTATTAGTTATTATTGTCGTTATTAATAACATACAATATAAATATTTAAGAAAAATAATTTCTAGAATATGTTTCTAGGTTACGACGTAGGGAACTAAGAAAAAGTAATCATTAAAACAATTTAATAGTTTACATTACGAGAAAGTTTTTCGAAAGATTATTTTTACCTAATTTAGGTGCTTATATTGAACGGTTCGATTTAGAAAGGTAAAATATTCATTTTATTCCAAAAATAAGTTCATTTGAATTTTTCCAATGTTAACGAGTCTATAATTGTGAACTTTTTTGAACTTTTCGTACAGCTTCGATGAATTTTAAGTTTCTATTGTTGAAATAAATTAAGGCATGTAAATTTTTGCATTTCCAATTCATTATATACTGATCACCCAATTTTTTTTTTTTTTTTTTTTATTAAAATTAAAGCATTTAACGCACAATCGGCGTGAGATCAAAACATGTAGGTAAATTGAAAATAACGGTAATTTTTAATTTCTTAACTGTACTGACCTGTATCGATCAAATTTGGCGTATTTCTTCCATTCAGATGGATTCGATTTGTACGATTTCATTAAATATTTCACATATTCAATATTAACTGAATCACTTTCAAAAACTTTATGCAGCTCCCGGATTAAATCCGTTAAACTCGTAATCACTGGAAGTGAATCGATCGAATTTATCAATTCGATATTATTTTCTTTCGTGTTCGTATTTAAAATATAATCGGCCGTTGAATGCGTACAGACTTCCATTTTTGTCGTGAAAATATCGAAACTTAAAATTCACTTCATAAAATATTTAAATTTCAAATAAAATAAAAAGCCGTTCAATTAAAATAATGCGCAATTTTGTTCTTATTCCTCGTAACGAGGGTCCGAGATGTTTGTAAGACAGACGTTTTATGGCAAATGCTGGAACCTTATGAACTGTCTGTTAATTTTATATACACTTAAACAACGCATATATTATGGGTATCAGATTTTTTTCAACTAATCGCCAAATTCAAGACCAACAAAACTGATAGAACATATCTAAGCAAATAAAAAATTTGTTTGTCCAATAAGTACTTAATTATTGCCAAGTTTACAATTGATACCGTGAACACGTTTCAGTAAATTGTTGTGAATTACAAGCAAAAATCCAAGTCTCACCTTTCACGTTTTCTTATCATTTGTGTAACCCTAAAAGGTCAATATAGTTTATCATATCCATAACTGCCTGAATCTCATAACTAGATATATAAGTAAATAGTTGCTTTATGTAAACTTAAACGTTAATCAAAAAAACATTAAAATAATATTATGTTGTTTGCAAGTATAGAGGTCCCTTCCGATTTTTTAGTTGTCAAGCAATGAGCCATTTATAGAAATAATTAACAGATAAAAAGTGCAAATTAATACTGTTGTAAAAAACATTTCAGATATCTAATTTTGGTGGGTACATAGCGAGATCTTATAAAGGAAAAACTAATTTCAAATTTATGTGTATAATGTATATATCTATATGGAAGTAAATATATTTGTCATAAGGAAAACATTTCTTTTGTACCTACATTTTAATTAATGAGTTTTTATTGCAATTTCAAGTTTAACTTGTTTCTTATATTGTATATTCTATTAATGATTATTTAACATAAAGCCACTGAAAGTATTGAACTGCTTATATCATTGGTTGTTTAAAATCATCATTACTTAAGTATTTATATGATCGGAAACAACAAATTGAAACTTTTTCAATTTATTGGACACTTGCGTCTTTAAAGTAGTTTTTAAAAATAAAATTTATTTTTATGAAATGAAATGAAATGAAATGTATTCATTTTTTTAATGAATAAATCTTTTAACAAGTAATTTACATTTGTACTTTAATTTGGTGTAAATCACTACCTAATGCCCACAAACTTATTCAAATAAGCCAAATAAATGCAAAATAAAAATAATAAACATATCCTCCGTGTGTAAATTTGAAATAATAAAATACCTTAATTCATTATATAAATTTTTCTTGGATTTTTTTTAAAGATTAACTTTTTATAAAATATTATAAGATCTTACTAGGAACTCACTATTTCATTTGATTTTTAAGCTACTTGGCTTGATTTTCAAGTTACTTGACATCGTAAATTATCTTGCTTTGTAGTCATAGTATCAACCTCAATCCATTTCATGATTTAACCAGTAACTTAAGTTGATGAATCTCTAGATCTAATACGTATAGAATGGTGTAACTTAAAATTTCGAACCTAAACGGGTTGGCGTCGATTTATATAGATTTGCGGCGCTCGTACACAAAAAAAATTAATTTTACAAAAAAAAAAGGTTGTTACATAATTTGTAGGAAATTTTCTCTACTTTCATATTACCTACAAAGGAATGCTTTTGTTGGGACAATATGACAGCGCGAGCGGCAAAGATAAGAAATGCCAAAGTTAAAATTCGGAAAAAGCACATCAAAATCTATAAACTTACTAATTTTAAAAACTCTTTGGTAGTAAAACTACCAAATGACTGGAATGCCTGGTACATTAAAATAATTTTTAATAATGCTAAAAAGTAAAAACGTATTTATTCTTTCGTTTCATTTTTGACTGGCCCGTGTAAGGTAGGTATAGAAAAAATTGGGTAATACTTAAGATATTTTTTTAAAATTTAATATTATTTAGAGTCGCTTTAACTTCCCAGGTTATTAGCGGCTGTGCATAGTATGCAACTACGCCCGATACATAGTATGGCTTAAGATATTTGTTTTACCTCAAATGGAAAAAATTAGATGCAAGTTATTTGAAACAGAGTTATTAAAATAAAAATTATTAACCATTTAATTATTTTTTTCTCTTAATCAAAATGTTGACATTACTGTGCAATTCAAATTGGTGCATAATTATATTAGGTATAAGCTGCAAGCTCATCTATGTGAAAGAAACTTAGATAAAATCTTGAATAGGTAATCAGCTTTTGTTCTCAACACTGTACTGTGCCTTTAACAATAACTACGTTTAACTATACTACATCTTAAAATTTATTTCGACCTGTCACGTCTGACTTCAGACTATCTATGGTGAAACGGAAAAAAATTTTGACTCGGGATACCTTAGAAAAGTATTTCTCAAACTATTTGGTTTATGTAACTTCCTTAAAAGATTTCAAAAGGCCTCCAACAAATTTATATAGGTATCAATGTATAAAAACATAACATGAAAGGCGATGAGGGGGATGATAATTTAAATTCAGAAAAATTATTCTGTGACCTTCCTACTATTTTTCTTGGCCCCATTAAGGGGCATGACTCTTACTTAGAGCAACACCATCTTAAATAAAACATTATACTCCGGTTTAACTGTTGGTAACTTTTTCGCCATTTATTATACTTATACTCGGTTCCTAAATATTGTATAGTATGTTTTAAATTCCTATCTAGAACACTGCTACGTTTATCAAGTATATGCTTAGACCTATGCTCTTTTATGAGCCTTATAAGACTTTGAAAGGTTGTATTCAATGGCAAATGTAACTTGTTACTAACTCAATTTTTCATGGCCCACAACTAAAGTCAAATAACATGTTTTCTTTTTAGTTTTTTCCATTATGACAAATAACATACGATATTCTTATCTGTTCTTGTTCTACGAAAATTGAAAGAAGAAAACAGTCAGATAAACGTCCATTTTCTTAAATCTAGATTAATCTGAGAATAAGCAATTAGTAATAAGTAGACAATAAAGTGAAAATCTTAGAGATTGTACATCGGCCTGATTAAAGACGTATAATATAAAGAAATCATCTTATATTTTAAAATCTTTTTGAAATGATAATTTTATAATAAAAAATTACTCTTGGTCGAATATTTTACAATAAATACAATTTACTATAATCACATACATTAGTCATTACGATATTCATATTTACCATTAGGTACACCAACGGGAAATTATTTTGTAATTACTACGTGCAAAAAGGAAGAAGAAACATCCAGAGGGAGTTTTTCAACAATAAGAGTTCAAATATAAGTATAGTTTAGTAAAAATCCCTTTTTGTTAATGGCTTTGTTGTGTTTAAAATTACTTAAGGCAAATATTCTATGTAATTTAAATACGAGTATTTATCTAAACAATCTTAGCTTTAGATTTAAGATTAGGGTGTCGTTTTGAAGCGCTACCATAAAAGTGCAGAGCATACTATACAAGGGTTCGTGTTTTTTGCAAGTGACGCTATTTCCAAGTCTTAATGATAATTTTGATTATCACAGAAATTCTTCAAAAATTCATCTGCAATCCGCTCAAATTGTAAGCTTTAATATTATTCTAATTCTTGTTAGAATAAAAATAAATTCAATATCTTAAAATAAAAATTTCATCAATTGATTCATAAAGTATTATTGTTATTAATATTGTTTTGATGAACATAAGTAACACTTAAATATTTGTTTAGGATTTGAAATCACGAGTTTAAAAATTGAAGATATAATTACAATTTATATGAAGCATCTATAAAGCAACAAAAATATTCAATGCCAACTTTTTTTCTTTTTTGTACTTAAGATTTATTTTTATTTTTGATAGTAGATTTTTTATTATGGAACTTCAAAGTTAAGAAAAAAATTGGCTGACGTGATTTGGTAAACGTTGATTAACATTAATTTAAATACTGAATATTTGTTTACAGTTCCTTATTATTTATGTTATAAACGACAACTTGTACTATAAAATGGATTTACTAATATCTAGTAATCTAGGATTGTTATTTCTTTCCATTTTCCAATCATTCGTTTTTCTTTCTTTCTTTATTAATTTATTATTAATTTTGGTGTGAAAGTATTTTTATGAAAGTATGGATAAAAATTGCCAAAATAACTATTCGTGGAGTAATTAAATTTGCTATGCTGATATTATGTATTCATGGATTAAACTTTGAGGTGTTTTTAAGAATTACGTGGTATTTCATTAGATATCCAAACATATTTTCATCTATTTTTCTCATTAATATATTTTGCATTAATTTGGCATTCATTCCATTAATGGTTTGAAGTAAATATTTTGCTCATTCGTCTACCAGTACGGCTTTCTAAATACATATTAACTTTTACATAATAAGTAATGTTCCCTGTGTAATGTTCCCCCCCCCATATTATTTATGAGTAATAGAATAGTAATTAATAATGAGTAATAGTTATCAAGTTTTACTTACATGATCTAATTATCAAATTACTTTAATTTATACTTTTATATTTAATAGTTAAGTAAGTTAATGACCATAGTTGTTGAAGCGACCTTAGTTTGAAAATTGTTTTTTTTAATGTGCTACGCAATCATTGCAGATTTTTTAGGTAAAAATCTTTGTTACCATTGTGCCAATTGTGTATTTTTTTATTGGTTTCAGTATCTAAGTAAAAGAGGCAGAGAACATGTTCATAATTGAGGTAATTATGCTCAACCTGTGGGGTAGTAATCGATAGTAATGCTTCTTGAAGCACTTGTTCATCATTAATGATCATTTTTCAAATTACCTGATTTAGACAACTGGTTATCAAAATTAATTTGAATTTCTTCAAATGATACTATGAATCTATTACTATAAGGCAGTGTTTCCTAGACTTTTGACATAAGCGTAACCCTTCTTTAATTTCCGTAAACGCTAAATATCCCTTGTCAAACAATGATATATCGTAATGATAAACATTTTCATCAATAAGTGCAGTGCAACAAATATGCTCAGCAAACTCCATCGGTACTCCCATCAAACTTTTTCGCCCATCACCCATCAAAATTAAGTAGAATATTCTACTTCTCTTTCGATTTTTAACTGTTTTTTTCTGATTGGTTAATATTTATCAGCTAGTGTGCTTATGTATATAATATTTTCAATGGTATAGCTACTATTAACATTAGAAAAAATGTTAGAAAATATTCAATGCGAATTTGAACCCCTGGTAAAATTTTGGGAAAGCACCACCGGAAACATTGCTATAGTTAAGGTATGGGCTATAAAAAATGTTTTACACATAGATTTATGAGCGCAGATCGAATACTTTTAGCACGCAAGTTTCAAATTGTATACTGCATATTTGGAGGTCTTAAATAATTTTAAAGATTTTTAAAAGAGATATTTAATTCTGTAACGAATAATAACTTTAACATCTAGTTTGAAACTTAATCAAATTTTTGAATTAATTAAAATAAAAAAAGTTCTAGATTAAAATGTTTATTTCATCGCACTTACATGTAGGTAAATAATGAATTCTGAAGTATTATAAATGTAAAATTTTACAAGGATGATGACAAGGATCTAAAATTATCTTGCTTGAAACCTAACATAATTGTAATTGACTAAGTAATACCTATATCTTTATAATCTTTTTTATCTATACATAAAGTTTTCCTGAATGATACGGTACAAATATTTTTGGATGACTTTTATATTTTGTTTTGTAATTAAAACAAAACAATATCCTTTTGATTCACGTGTTTGTAATAATTCACAAATTCTTAAGCATTTTTATCTGTAGTTAATTAAAAGACGAAGTTCAAATGATAACATTTTTGATTAAAAATTATCGAATATTTTGAATGAAGTGAAGAATGAAATTGACATTTTTATAATTTTATAAATTTCTTAAAATTTTTAAAGAAAGTGCTTTGAGTGTCAATATAATTGACTAAAATAATATACCTACTTAGATATTTTTATATATCTAAACCCTTTTCACTGTGTTTTTGTTGTTCGGTAAACTAAGTTTATGAGCTGTTCGAGAACACATGGTTTTGCCTATATAAGGACACATAGCCATTTTAGGCCCTAGGGCAGTGGTTCTTAACCTTGTTGGAGGTACTGACGCCCACCAGTTTCATATGCATATTCACCGAACCCTTCTTAATTACAAAAAAAATTTTTTTTCAAATTTAAAGTTTAGGTATGGACCTACATATATCTCCATATACTTACTTACTTTATATTAGTCGGGTGTTTGTCTTGACCTCCGTCGAACCCTGAGATTGACTCACCGAATCCCTGGGGTTCGATCGAACTACTGCCCTAGGGAATTGATTCTATAAACACAAATGATTCAAGTAATAGGGATAAAAGAGAGATTTGAAAAGTGATTCAAGTAATTTTTGTGATAAATTGCTCATGCAATACTTGAAATAAATAAATTATGTTAATCGTTTTATTAAGCGTTTTGTAAAATTTCCATCGAATTTAAGAACTCTTAACGAGAGGCTCAATACAGGTTTGAAAGTATTTCATTACAATTTCTTTGTCTTTCATACCAAAATACTCGTAGAGCTTGAAAATACTTATCGTATAAAACCGAGGGTCAATATCTGGTTCCCGACACTGACTACTTTGAGCTCTGTAGAACGCAAGCATACTCATATCAGAAAAGACGAGAATCTGTATATTATCCTGTTCTTCCGTATTCTTTTTATAAAGAAGATATTATGTAGACAGTAGAAGCTACACTGATTGTCCCAGATTCTTGGCTTTACTGCCTTTCTATGTCCCGCCTCGAGATACCAGATCCTCACAAATTTTTTACGTACATACCTGTGGCTAGATCGTCCTGGATACAAGCCTCTCCCTTGCACAGACTTACGAGTATGTACATACATGTGATTTTTTACTACATAATAGATACAAACTGTTTATTGGATTTGTTAGAATATAATCAACCATTATCGGCGAACTCTCTTGCATCCATATTAATATCATTACGTAATGTATCATATCAATATCAACTCTTACGAATAATGTAGTTACATTTATTATGAATGTTTGAAAATAACGCAAAAGTTTTAGTTAAGTTTTGCTTTTTTTTTCATTGATAGACGAAATTAAGTTACTTGCAAGTTGCAACCCGTTCTTAACAAATCGCATTCAAATAAATAAGAAATTTCAACTCTCTTAGTGGCGTAGTGATACGTATTAACTTATCGCTATATGATAGTGCTGCTAATTTCGAATCTCATTGAAAGTTCAGAATTTTTATCGCGAGTTTTTTTTTGATTTGGCAGTCGCTAATGACCACTGCAAACGACATTTAAAAAAATAATTTTGTATAAATTCAAGTAAAACAAAATATTTTGATTATAATGAAATAGTAGTACGAATTCATATCCAATGTAAAAGTGACGTAATTATGGCCTTTTTATTATTTCAAGTTATTTTAACTGCTATGGTCATTAGTTAACAAATAGCTATCAAAAGCTACGGTCATTAAAGACCGCCAAATCCGAAAACCTAAGAAAAATTAACGGTTTTCATTGAGATTCGACCTTAAAACCACTGGCGTATACTTATAGAATATAGGGTGACAATCTTATAGCCAATCACGCCCCTAAGAGTCCTCATTAATTAATTATTTTTGGATATTTTATAAGAACTGAGATAATGCAGTCGAACAATTCAAAACAAAAATAAAAGTAAAAAAAAAATAATAAAAGTAAAAGTAAAACAACAAAATTTTCGGAAACCTTCCCCCAATACCAAGCAGTTGATTTATTGATTTTTAACGTATGGATATAGTACAGTAGGGACATCATCTTTCGTTAACTGTATCTCTTTGCAAACCCTGAATTCAGATTTTACATGCAATTCAAAATTTTTGTTTTGCTAAAAATCGGAGGTAAACTTGAATTATTTTTTCATGTGTCTACTTTGCGCATTTTTTAAGGATCCTCATAAAAACACTTTCATCTAACATTGGCATTTGGGTGGTTGAAATAGAAACTGCAAGTTCATCCTTTACTTCCTGTTCTAAACCTTCATAACATTAGATATACTATAAGTGTTTTATTCCGGATAAAGTAAAAGAAACATACTTTTGAACTTTAATGATACGAAAGCTAATAATGTGTACATGGTCTAGAAAACTCTTCATTAATGAACGAAAATAATATCTACGTAGATAAAGTGTTCTTTAAGAGCTTTTAAGTTTTGACCATAACAACTAAATATAAAACTAAATATAATATCTGGATTTATTATGCAATGATTCTTACAAAAAAAAAACATAATTCAACAATTCTTATAAGAGATTATACAAAGTAGTTACAATACGATACATTACAGAAAATGAAATGAAAATTGATTTACAAAAAACAATCACTTATTTTCCTCATCACGATATAGAGGTCATTTTAGATTTAATCATCATATTCATTGAAAAACCAATCATTGCCCAACTTTTCTTTCGATAAATGTGAATAACATTTTCGTCTTGTATTCATCTCTTTTGTTCTTCTACAATTACATTTTTCACGAATCTGCTGTTCTGATTGAGGCATCGATATATTATAACGTTCATTATGGCACATACATTTTTTCTCAATTGCCGGCTGTCTTTTTGAATGGTAAGTGTCTCTCTGGTAATCTTGGTTTCTAATTTGGACGTAATTATCTTCGTCGCTGCTATGATAATCGCAAGGGTTGTTTGCGTTTCTTCTATGAAGATAATAGCAATCACATTTTGTCGCTTCATCTTTAGGAAATCTTTTCCTGGCTCCCTGCATATTTCGTTTCCATTCGTTTTCCGGTCCTATTTCCCATTTAAAGCGTCGATTAAAACCAGGTGATTCAAACTTTTGTTGCTCAACTTGGGTTTCAAATCGTTCACGAGTTTTTTGAAACTTATTCTCGTATTTTTGGCCAGTTTCTTGTATTTTGGTGTATGGATTTTCATTTTGATGGCATCGACAACATGTACATGGTCGTTTAGTGTTTGACTTATTTACAATTCGTTGTTGATACCTAACTGGTCCTTCGATATTACTATCAAAAATATTTTTTTCATCAAACTTATTTTCTAATTCATTGATTAATTTCCTATATGGCTTAGTCTCTTGGTACGGTAAAGTAGATTTGTTGATTTTTCGAGGTTTAGAAGCTCGTTCAAAGTACAAATCTGGGTGATGATGGGTTGAACAATCATAGTATGGTAAATTTTGTGTCATTTCATTGCAGTTACAATGGCAACAATCGTTGTAACTTTCCCTATAATCTCGGTAGTTATGTTTTTTATATTCATCGTTCATTTTGGTTTTATTTTGGTGTGATTTTTTTGGTTGAATTACTTCTGACTTAATGTTTAATTTCTGAAATTCTTGATCTTTTACAGCTTTATTCTCAAAATATTCTCGAATTTGTTTGATTAAACTTTCTTGATGTTTATTTTTGGGAGGTTGAAAGAGTTCGTTTTTATTATCGGTGAGAAATTTGTTATTATCAGAACAACTGGGTGCAGCCAATCGTGGTTCAAGTATAGTCTCTACCAGTTCTTTTTGCTTACTTCTTTCTTTTACCAAATCATTAGCTAATGTTCGTGAAGCTTTTGGTGGATCTAAACGATTTTTTACAGACTCTCCTTGATCGAAATTGTTTTCTAGTTGTAGTGAGTAAGAATTTGATAAAGATGCTTTGATATGTACAGATTTTTCAGATTGTGGACGTTGATGATTGTTAACGCTGTTAAGCTTTTTTGGGGCTGTTGTATTCGAGTTCCTATTTAAATTTCCTGTAAAATTTTCTTTTTTCGCAGGCAAATACTCAGCAAGTGAAATTGACGAGTCGCTCTCAAAATATTTATCAATTGATTCTTCTGATTCGTACTTGGGATTTTGGCCACCTTGTAAACGTTGAACAGAATGTTGACCGCCCATAAATTCGCATATCTTTGCCGATAATTTCGAAACTATTTTTCGTATCCCATAACCATTGTTGTTTTGAGCATCAAACGATTCGAATGCATTGGATTCACTTAAGGTATCTTCGCTGGATAATTCTTCTGTATCTTTGTTGCGGAATTGGTTGTGTTGAAAATGCAAAACTTTTAGTGAACTTTGCCCATAAAACTGATAAAGCAAATGATTAAAAGGAATATAAATTAATAAAACAGAAACGTTAAATTTGACGTAAAGTTGACATATTCTCTGTAATATGAATATTTTCTTATTATTGTTGTCATAGATTGGAAACACTGTTATTTCTTTATCAAGGCTAATTACATTTTTTAATGAACTTGAACCCTGTGATTGTTATGATACGATGAACCTAGATTTCCTGTTATAAAAATAAAAACATGATCTGTTTTAGTTTTAAAAAATCATAGTAGAAATTTCTAGTGCTTTGTATCTACCTAAAAGTGAATACATGCAGAAGTGTCAAAACGGGTCTGATACCTAAAAAGATTTATCAAATCAATTAGCTGAATATTTTTTATAATGAATTATTAGTTTAGAATTTGAACTTTAAAATGAAATAAGTTACAATACTTGACTTGACTTGGTATTTAAAAACAAACATTTAACTTGAATCTGATTTGAACAAATCTCATAAAGCGCTTTAAAATTGACAACAAAATTTAATCCATCTCCAATGCTTTTTGAATGAATATTGGACAGGTTTCCATTTACAGAAGAGGACATAGAAAGTTCTACTTATGCGCTTACTCTAGAGTAGTGTTTCCTAAGCTTTTGACATATGTGTACCCCTTCTTTGATTTTTGTAAGAGCTGAGTAGGTACCCCTTGCCAAAAAATTAATATCCCATAACGACTATCTGCAACAAATATCTTCACTAAACTCCTTTGCAAAGCGTATCCTCATCAAACTTTTCTCATACCCCCGGGGGTACGTGTACCACACTTTGAGAAACACTACTCCAAACTCCAGAGGATGCAAAATTCATTAAATTGTGAATTCAATACTACAAAACTATGATTTGCAGTCTTTTTTTATTTAACGGATCCTAGCATCAATATTATTATTGCTCTATAGTTATTATATCATGAAAATTCTATATCTGAACCCAGAGAATATAAAAGTGAAAGTTTTGTTTTTCATTGTTGTTCATAAATTGATAGAAACTACTTACTTACTACTACTTACTTACCTTGAATTTTTCTTTTACATAATCCCATATTGATTTTTTAGAGCTAAGTTCATAAACGGAAGGATAATTGGCATCGAGGCTTCGATAATAATTTTTGATTCGTTCCAAGTATAACTTTTTATTTTCTCCTCTCAAATCACTGTTATAATCAACATAGCCATCGCTGTAATAGCTTTTGACTAATGATTCTGGAATTTCAATATCATTTTGATTTTGATTTGATTCATTCTCAATTGGCTTTTGAATTTTTTTAAAGTAAGCGTCAGCTTTATGACGAGACAATATTTGGGTTGCCTTTGCCTCTATGGCAGCTCGAGCATTTAAAAATGAGACTCGAATATTTCTTCTACTTTCGGTGGTAGGAAGACGTGGTTCTGAGTTCCAATTCAAGGGTTTCTCAGGGTTTTCATTTATTCTCTCTTGTGGTGTTGGTGGTTTTTCATTTTCTTTTTTAAACGAAACACGACTTGAAAAGACATTAACCATTTTTAAATTTAACGGTGGAACATCAGCTGGTGTTGAGGCTTCCTTTAAAGTATTGCAATTTTTTACTTCTTCATGAATAGTTTCATTGTTCACGTTCTGTTGTGCATAGGCAACTAATGAATCAACTGAAGAGTCACTTTCGATTGTCTCATTTTTGGGGGTAAAAATGAAGTTAATTGGAATATCTTTTTTATTCGTGAAATCGTCT
Source organism: Sisyra nigra (assembly GCA_958496155.1). Lineage (NCBI taxonomy): Eukaryota > Metazoa > Arthropoda > Insecta > Neuroptera > Sisyridae > Sisyra > Sisyra nigra. The sequence goes on along the minus strand of OY292316.1, from coordinate 30,992,210 downwards.
GATAAATCGGAGTCTGAATAATCGGAGCTTTCATCAAAGAAATGGTTTTCATAATTTTTATTTTTCCAATGAAATAAAGTAACGATTGTTTCTTTGATATTGTTATAAAACGATTTTTCTTGTTTATATTTGTAAGACTGATTTATAGAGTTCTTCGCAGATACTTTTTCAGAATCATCGAAATCGTTTAATTCGTTTACTTTCGAAAGATTTTTTTTGAAAAATTCTTGTGGTTGGTTGGAAGTGAAAATATCCATTGAGACAAAATCGTGTTTGATTCCACGATTTAAGTTTACAAGAACGTTACTTTCGGTGTTCTTTATTACTTCTATTGAAGTTTTGTGAGAGCAATTCGTTTTAGGATGAATTTTTGATGCAGAAACAGTATTTTCAGAAGATCGAAACGATTCTGTTGAAGCAAAATCTGGATTTTTTTGGCCTTCTAAGTCAAAAAACTCTTGATGTTCATGTTGTTCGTTTAGATCGTGGATTGGAGCTTTCAAATTTTTTTCTGTTTGATAAGAGTATGAATATTCAGTATCGTCAGTATCAGATGTTTCTAAGTTCGAATAATTTGAAGGATTTCTCTTCAATTTTCGTTTAGTTTTTCGATTAGTATTAGCTGTAGTTTCATCATAGTCTGACGAATCTCTATAAAAGAGGTACAACATTATATTCTTGATCTACTTTAACTTAAATGGCTAAAACTATTTTTGCTAAAATTATATTTATGAAGAATATTATCTGTATATTAATGACCTATTTGCTCTTTTTGTATCAGAATTTTTTTTTATTTTATTAAATAAATATAAATATTTGTTATCAAAGTGAATGAATGACAACGTCAATAAGAAATTTTTGTTGATAACAAAAAATGTCTTAAAATATTTTAATAGAAATATGTAGTTCACTTTTTCATCATAAATCAAGAGGAATTTCAAAGGCCACACCGTGATCGTTAACACTATTGATTTATCATTTTGCATTATAAAACTGTTTTATTATTAAATTTTTCAGGACGTCATTCAATAAATATGATAATCTACTGACTTTTATAACAGAACTAAGTATATAGTTATGACTTTTGTTGTAATAAACAGCCAAGGAATTTATTTTATAATATAATTTATTTCTTACTAACATTTCTTCACTAATATCAGAAAGGTCGCCATAATCCATTGGATTTCGACATAGGGTACAAATATTTTCTAAGTCCTTATAACAGTTTAAACAATAAAATCCTCTACAGCTGTAATTTACGCATTCAATAAATTTGTTTCGATTTTCATTACGCTCCATTTCTCCACATAATAAGCAAGCGCGTGCTTTGTTGCTTCCCAATAAATACAATAAGCATTTATTGCTATAAATAAAAAAGTGATTATCATAAAGCTTTGAAGGAATGTAAATTGATATTTTAAGGGATAAGATAAGATAGTTGTATTATTACTTGGTATGGGCTCGAATAAATTCCATGCAAGTCATATTCGTAAACGTATCATCAGTTTTAAACTGAGTGCGTAATTTTCTTCTTGCAAATTTTAAAAAACCGATTCTTTTACGCAGAATATGGTTGTAGAGCCAAACAGACCGTTCTTTAGCACGATCTGGATGATAGTAACACATAACCGAATGACGAAGACGAAGACCATAAGGTTCAAAAAATGCAAGTAGCCAGCATAAACCAATTAGTGATGCTGAAATTTAAGGACTGATATTAATTACCACAATATTATAAATATTAACACTTAGTAGATCCTAGACTGCAACATGCGCTGACAAAGTACAATATACGAAACCTATCAACCATATTGCAAGAAAGTTTACTGCTCTTTTCTGTACTACCGACCACTTGATTGTAGCCACTTGAAAGTATTGAATTTCTTGGTATTGAGTGTATTGACTCTTGTATTTCTTGTAAATTTGTCTACAAACCTTTCTTATCTTAACTTTATCTGGTAACAATCAAAATCAAAATTTGTGGATGAAGGAATTTTTAAAATTTTGCAAACAGGACACTTAAGTCTTAAGCCCCTATAGTCTTTTCATCAGATGAGAGGTGATTTAGATATGATGGAACTTGTGAAGAATCTATTAAAGTCATTATTCTTTGAGTATTTTACTGCTACAACTGTAAATACTTTACTTTAGGTATAGCTGTGGTCTGTAAATATGTCGTGTAAATTTAACTGAAAATTGTACCTTTTGGAAATAAGGCTGTCAAAAATTCAAATTTTTTCTTAAGCTCTTAGTTAATCACGAGCTATATTTATTTACCACAGAAAAAATAGATCACATAGACTTATCTTAACTATCGTGAAAAACTTTTTTTTCAAATTGGTCACCAAAAATTAAGTTCCACCTGCAGAATTCTTAAAACTTTTCAACGAAATATATTTTACACAGTATTGTTAAAGATCGCTCTTTTGAACAATTAAAAGTTTGATTAAAACATTTACCTTAACCTCTTTAAATAAGAATTCTTTAATGTTACCTACCTACAAATAATGAATAAATGTAAGGTGACCATATTTTTTTTATTTCATATCCGGGACGGGAACTTGTATCGAGGGAAGGGTAGTTAAGTTAAATACTTAAATATGATTCTTTTATTTTTTATTTTTTTAAAATAAGATTATACATAACAAATACTGAGTACTGAGTACAAAAGTTTTTATATTTTTCTGAACTATGGATCTTTTGCAGTAGGTCTTTTTCACTTTGAAGCATTGTATGAAATTCTGGACAATTTTCTTCATAATTAACTTTAGTAGGTAATATCGCTTTTAGTGTGTCCATTTTAAGTCGAGTTTTAAATATATTTAAAATAAATATTGAAAATAAGAACCTTTTCAAAAATTTAGGACAATCCACGACAAAAAACCTGAATCCGGGACAAATATTGCTTCTAGAAAAAACCGGGACGCAAGGTAGAAATCCGGGACGTATGGTCACCTTAATAAATGGGATATTACATAATTGAAAATCATTTAAAATTATTTATGATAGCTTAAGTGCACACAATGGTTCTTTTAGTAAAAGTTGAAATCTGTAAAAATTAAGCCTCGTCACAAAATATAATTATATTCTTATCTTGGTTGTATATTAAAATAAAAGTAGCGATAAGAAAAACTTTGAGATAAAACAAAAAATATAAGTCCGTGAAATGCAAAAATGTTTATAAAAGTGAAGTGGGTATAATTAATTAAGTTATAGTTGCAGTCTTGGCAAATTCATATAGTTGATATGATCTTTTGATGTACACTACCAACTTATACATATTTGTATCAATGGTTGCCTGTAATAAACAAAGAAATATAACATTGAAGGTTTTTGGATGAATGTTTGAAGTTTGAAGACGACAGAAACTTTTTGCTAGGGTTAATTATAATTTGTTCTGCTATTAAAATTTCTACCGTTTAATACTTTAAACTATTAATTAAATTTAACAAAAAATGAGACATGAAATACAAAGCCTCATAGCTTCAAGCATGATTTCGGATAAATATATATATAAGGCATTTTTTTTTATAGATAACTATGGGCAAAAATTTAAATACGACACTTTTTTTAATTAATTGCCAATTCATCTACACCGTTCTCATTTCTACGCACGTTTTTAGTAGTGATAATTATTGTTTTACTTATTTTCATTATTGTATCACTTTTTTTAGCTTCAAAAGCTGTTGGCATATTTATTTAGTATTCACAACTCTTTCAACTTTCCGTTGTTTTCCTACCACGCAAGTTTATATTAAGTGAGATATAAGGGAAATTCGCATAGTAACATTATATTTGGAATAAGAAAAATGAAAAAATATACATATCATTTTGTAATCATATAGCAATTATCTTGTTCTTCATTTGCAACTCTATTTTACAAATTAGAATAATTTTTGTGTAATTATTATTTGCTCATAATAAAATAATAAACAATTACCTGCTCACGTATATTTAATTTATATGTTAAATTGTAAGTAAGATAATTAAGAAATGTTGACCATATTATGAAGATATAAATAAATAGAAGTGTTTTCTATAATGTTCTAGGGTGCTCTAGGCCCTAGGGTAGTCATTCTCAACCACTGGTCCAACAGACCAGTCCTGACCCCTGACACCAGTCCGTGGAGCAATTTGACTATCAATATACATTAAAAATAATATTTTTTAATAATATCTTGGAATTAATGACAAGTTTATATTTAAACATACCCACTGTTATTACTTAATTTTTTTAATTAAATATAACACTTGTCCACAAAATTATTTTTTAGATGTTACCGATCCGTGAGCCAAAAAAGTTCAGAAACGCTGTTCTAGAGCGGAACCTAGTATAAATATTATTGGATATTGTATTTATTAAAATCGTAAAACAAAAATAGAAAAAAAACTTTTTAAAAATTAATACAACTAAAATGATCAGAAGAAGTTGATCTTTATAATAAATATAAAAGAGTATCATGCTTGACTGGCAGACACCCTGCAGACTAAGTTATTGAAGGTAAAAACAGGAACTGTTAAAGGTAGATATAATTTTTGAGAGTACTGTTACCTCCAATACGGAAATATTTTTTTTGTAATTCCGATCCAAAGCAATTTAAAGAAAGAGTTAAAAGTTTTTTATTTTTTGGGTTGTACTCCTAGTTATCAATTTTCAAATTGTGGATATTCAATAAATGCAAATGTAATGAATCTCTATTTTCTTGATTTTTAATTCATTCGATTTTCGTTGAAAATAATAAAGAAATATTAAAATTATTCGAAAATTATTCGAAGACGTTCACTATCTTTGATTAAGTTAATCTTTATATTATCTAATATATATATTTTATTTTTATATTTTATATACTGAAATTAATGTTAGCATCCATGATCAGTAAGGAAAACAAAAATCGGCGCAATCTAAAAAAAAAAACAAATAAACGAAAAGAAAAGAAAATGCTTATTGTTTGTAACAAATGTTTATAATTTTGATAATTTGATCAAAAAATGAATTGGAAAGTGAATTTGAAAAAAATTGTAATGAGTTGCAATGAACATGGCAGTCCAATACTTGATGTAATGTACGAATTCTGATGAATAACAAATATAATACTTCTATTGAATTTGGACATTGGACTGTTGTGTACAATTGTTAGCACACATTGTATATTTCTAGATGCCTAATGAAGATCAAATTATTGGTCAGAAGAAATGAAAATTAAATTCCCACAATAAAATTAAATAAGTTAAATTTTTAGTGAATGAATTCGCGGGTAGTCACTAGTTTTATTCTATGAACTACAATAAATTTGAATTAATTTGAAATTTGAATGAAAAATTAAGTTTCCTTGTGTCGAACTTATTACAATTCGGACGCAGTTGACAATGTTCGAAACAAATCATCTTTCGTTTAAATTGTTTAAATCGTATTCCTGCGCATGATCAGTTATACGACTTAAGACAATTTCGCGGGAAATTATCTTGTCGTTCACATTTGTTGTGTCCAATTTACTTCTGCGAAAAAAGTTTTTAATTTTTATTGTTTCGTATTGTAATTACTCTTTTATCGTTTTATTGCATTGCTTATCACAATTATGAGTTCAACAAGTTCACCACCTCCATCTGATCGTGGTGCAATGACATCACCGGTGCATGATTTCGAGCCCTTTGAAGACGAAAGTGCCATACTTGGTGATGATGTAGAAGCCACTCACGACGATGAAGAAGAAGGCGAAGAATTGTTCGGCGATAATCTTGAAAACGATTATCGACCTATGCCACAGTTAGATCGGTATGATCCTACTAATTTGGATGATGACGATTATGATGTTATGTCAGATGGAGATCGTCTGGCTGCGGAACGTGAACTTCAGCGACGTGATCGAGAAGAAGGTTTGTTAATTTGTAATCATTACGTCAAGAGTTTTTTTTTTCTTTGATAATTCTCAATTTCTTTAAATACTCTACTTTAAACATTAACAGTCAACCATAAAAATTGATTGTTTTTTCTTCAAATTTCAAAAAATTAAGAACCGTTAATAATTGCTTTTATGTTATTTAGGGATTATTCGACGTGACGAACGTGAGTTATTTTACGAGGATTTAGACGATGATGAGGCTCCCAGAAGAAAACGTCGAATTGCCGAAGATGCTGCTGCCGGTAAAATCGCTGAGTCTGAGACAATTGAATCAATCGATAATTTAGAAGATACCAAGGGCTACTCTGTTAAAGAATGGGTTGGAATGTTAGGACCGCGTACCGAGATTTCGAATCGTTTCAGAAATTTTCTTCGCACCCACGTTAATTCTCGAGGTCAAAACGTTTTTCGTGATCGTATTCGTCGTATGTGCGAAATGAATCAGTCTTCTTTCACTGTAGAGTATCCAATTTTGGCCAACCATGCCAATGTACTCGCTTACTTTTTGCCTGAAGCCCCGTTTCAAATATTAGAAATTTTTGATGAGGTCGCCAGAGAATTCGTTATGTCAGTGTTTCCGTCTTATGAACGAGTTACTTCCGATATTCATGTCCGGATTTCTGAATTGCCTCTGGTTGAAGATCTGCGTACTTTCCGAAAGTTGCATCTTAATCAGCTTGTACGGACTCATGGTATTATTACTTCTACTACTGGAGTCTTGCCACAACTATCTGTTGTTAAATATGACTGTAGCAAATGTGGGTGTATTCTCGGTCCATTTGTCCAGACCCCAAGTGCTGAAGTCAAACCAGGATCTTGTCCTGAATGTCAAAGCACCGGTCCTTTTATGATCAACATGGAACAAACTGTATACCGAAATTATCAAAAAGTAACAATTCAAGAATCACCGGGTCAAGTGCAACCTGGTCGTGTTCCTCGTTCGAAACATTGCATTCTTCTTGCAGATCTTTGCGATCGTTGCAAACCGGGAGATGAAGTTGACATAACAGCTATTTATACAAATAATTACGATGGCTCATTAAACACAGCGAACGGATTTCCGGTTTTCTCCACGGTATTATTGGCCAATCATATTATTGTTAAAGATTGCAAGCAAATTGTTCAATCATTAACCGATGAGGACGTCTCTTTGATTACTAAATTGAGCAAAGATCATAGAATCATGGATCGAATTATAGCCAGTATTGCACCATCGATTTACGGACATGAATACATAAAACGAGGTCTCGCTCTGGCCTTGTTTGGAGGAGAGGCAAAAAATCCGGGACAAAAACATAAAATTCGTGGGGATATCAACGTGTTGTTATGCGGCGATCCAGGAACTGCAAAATCTCAATTTTTAAAGTTCATCGAAAAAATTGCTCCACGTGCTGTTTTCACAACGGGTCAAGGTGCGAGTGCTGTAGGTCTTACAGCGTATGTGCGTCGAAATCCTAGTTCTCGTGAGTGGACTTTAGAAGCCGGTGCTCTGGTATTAGCTGATCAAGGAGTTTGTCTTATCGATGAGTTTGATAAAATGAATGATCAAGATCGTACTTCGATCCATGAGGCTATGGAACAACAATCGATTTCTATATCAAAAGCTGGTATTGTGACGTCATTACAGGCGCGTTGTTCTGTGGTCGCCGCGGCGAATCCAATCGGTGGTCGGTACGATGCCAGTATGACATTTTCAGAGAATGTTAATTTGTCCGAACCAATTCTATCACGTTTCGATATTCTTTGTGTTGTTCGCGATGAAATCGATACAATTCAAGATAAACGTTTAGCCCGCTTCGTTGTCAATTCCCATATGAAACATCACCCAAATGTTAAAAATACAACAAACGCCACCTACATAAACGAATCACAGCTTGAAGACATTTCCATTCAGCAAGATCTTCTCAAAAAATACATTGTCTACGCTCGAGAAAATGTTCACCCTCAACTCCATAACATGGACCAGGAAAAGGTTGCAAAAATGTACAGTCAACTACGTCAAGAATCTTTGGCCACTGGAAGCTTGCCGATTACTGTTCGTCACATTGAAAGTATCATTCGAATGTCGGAAGCTCACGCTCGAATCCATCTACGCGATCATATTCAAGAAGGTGACATCAACATTGCTATTCGTATGATGTTAGAAAGTTTCATCGAAACTCAAAAGTACAGTGTAATGAAACCGATGCGAACCACATTCCAAAAATATTTATCCTTCCAAAGAGACCACAACGAACTACTGTATTATATTTTAAAACAATTAACAACCGATCAAATGACGTTTTTGCGATGCTTGCATGGGTCTGATATCACTGTTGTTGAGATTAGTGAAAAGGATTTGGTTGAGAGAGCCAAACAGATTGAAATTCATAATATTAAATCATTCTACGACTCGCCGTTGTTTAAAAATAATTATTACGTTTACGATGCTAAACGTAAAGTTATAGTGCAGACGTTACCCGAAATCCATATTTAAGAAGTATTAGTTTTTTTTTTCTGAACAATGCAAAACTAGCCACTAATTTATTAGTTTCTCTATATTTTTGATACTTATTTTCTTTGTGATTATACACTATTTAAAACAGTAGTAATTCATTTTTGTACCTTTAACATATATTTCAATAGTATTTAATTGTATCTCGATTTAAAAATTAATTTCTTTCAATTTTTTTCTGATTGTAATCTCACTTGCAAAGATGCATTATATATACTTTTCTATAATGTATTTTTTAACCAATTTTTATGTTTTGTATTATTACAACAAACTATTTTTAAGTATTTTTTTTTAAATAAAATAGATATAGAAAATGTTTAGTTTTAATTACTTGTACCTGGGTGACCAAACTTTGCTCGGTTGCATTTTCAGAATTTATACGTGGGTTCTTTGTTCAAATAACGGCTAAGTATATTGATTTGAGAACATGCAATTTTTTTAAAATTACTTTCTCGAATTTCAACTTCTTATTGTTTTAAGCAAAACCTTCTAACAATGATTTAAATTTTGTTACTTTTCATACAACCCACATAAATTCAAAGTAGAGATGCAACGAATATTCGGCATATTCAGCTGCATTTTTTAATATTCGGTATTTGGTCGAATAGTGTGTACTAAATCATAACAAAATAAATGTTAAATTCAAATTATATTTATTTAAATTGAAAATCAATTAGGGAGAATTAATTATGATAAATGAAAACAAATTTTCCTGCGTTTGAGTTAAGTTTCCTCGAGGAGGAACCTGCTTTGAATTTAGAAACCACTACTTATATGGATCTAGTGTCCGATCTAGGCGAATATTTTGTAAATAAAAAAATCAATTTCGGTTGCCGTTAAATTTTTCTTTTTTTAATAAAAAATAATGCGTCTTGTGATACGAATTACTCAGAAATGAAACGACCGAATAACGGCCGAGAGTGTGGCCGAATATTCGGTATTCGGCTAAATCACTATTCGTTATCAGTACTGTTCGTTACATCTCTAATTCAAAGCATATCCAGTAAACAATGTAGATGGATAGGCAATTGTTTGTTCATCAATGCATAATAATACCTTACAATAAAAAAACCTAACAAAGCAGTAAAAACTATTTTTTTTTTTTTCAGAAATAAGACCACTCTCGAAAACCTCTTTATTGTAAATGGCATCGAAGATCGTTAGTTTTTGACTGAACCTTTGAATGTCAGTACTGGAGCCGCTAGCATTTCTCCACACCCGTATTTCATACGTCCAGATTTCTTAGGGATGTTTAATGGAAATATCTTAACTATCTAAGCACGGAAAATTTATGTATGTAATTTAGAAATATCTAGGATCCAACGGGATTCGAACCAATTACCAGATTTTGTTGATTTATAAAAAGTTTTATTTGTTCTCTATAATGGGAAGACATGTAACATTATAGTGTTTAAAAAAAAATAAAATCTAATTTGATAGTATGTACTAAATTAAAAATGTTGACGCCAAAACGAGCTTTTAATATCAATATTAAGGTTTGCCTCAATACATTTTCTCATTTCCCATTTTAATAACGCAGGATTTTTTTAAGTTCCATAACTTTGGAACAGATCATCGTAACAACAATCTGAACGAAAGTATTTAAAGGAAATGTTATGTTTATAGAAATTTTACGCTTATGGAAAAGGTCCTTAGGACAAAGTTAGAGAAGATCAAAAATTTTAATTATAGTGTTATTATTGAACTCTGATATACATATTTGAAACAGTGCATCTGAGAAACTTTGTTATAAATAGCGTGAAATATTCTTTAAATCCCTTTTTTCAGATTCTTGTTACGATACACTGTTCCAAAGTTATGAAAATTCAAAAATAAAAATCCGGTGTTATTTAAATGGAAAATGACAAAATAGATTAAGGCAAACCTTGATATTGATTTTACGAGCTCGTTTTAGAACCAACATTTTTGGTTTAATATATACTATCAACTTTTAAACACTATAAGAAAAAAAATGTTCAACACCCTAATAACATTCAAATTTATTTGTTTTAGTCTGGGGAAGAAAATAAAAAACTTTAATTAATTCTATTGATAATTATGCACATTTTAAACATATTATTATTATCTATTGTATCGTAAAATGTCTATAAATATTTTTATCATGTGTATTGTGAATATAAAATCATAATTGATCTTATTGATAGTCAGCAAAAATAAAAAACGTAATTTTTATAAGTATTTGTCTTTACGTTCGTACAGGTTTGTACATATACAACACTGCAGACTTTACCTCTGTTTTGATAAATTCTACTTAATCGAGTTTATTTTTTTTAAAATTACATTTTAGTTATTGTTGTGTGATTTTTTTTTTTTTTTTAATAGCATTTTTGATTGGTTATAAGCAAAAATGTTCTTTATTTCTTGCTTTGAATCTTTAAGAATGATTTGAATAAAACAATTTTAGACAAGAAATATTCGAGTATCAATTCATTTGAGCAATGAGCATTGTACTTATATACATCATGTTATATTTGGCACCTTTCCATTATTACAATAAGCACTGCAATTTTGAAGCCTAAAAGGAGTGAATCGTCATAAATTAAATTCAGTCCATGCACAGACAATACATAACGTGGTTAATTTTGTATAAAATGGATTGAATTTGCATTTTTAATAAAAAAATAATTGCATACAAAATTTGCTACGCATAGGGGCTGGTTCCAATTTGCGATGTCTTATACGTTCTCAAACGTAATTCCTTTGCCACGTTATCTACGAAATTTGAATTTTCTATAAAATTTTTCTGTCTCTTGAGGGGCCACAACTTTAGGAGTTATCATATAACAGAAATAATCATTAGTAGGTAAGTACGTAAAACTAGTAAAGTGTAGTTTGTATTTTTTTCTATTGAAATTTTCGATCACAACATCTTTTGGCAGTTAGCATTTAAACAAATTAAAAAAATTGATTAATTATTGAATACTTGTAACGGGCAACAACAGAGACAACGAGATCAAACCTAGTGTTGAATAAGGTAGGAAACAATCTCAAATTAATATTTTTAAATATTCTACAATCAACAGTCAAAGATTCTAGAAGTACATAAGGGATGGGTTATTCAGTCGATATTCATTAAATATTCGACAGTGAATAAACAGATATGTAAGTGATAAGTGATTTAAAATATGCGTAAATTGTAATTTGTGGATTTCAACAAATAAAGTGTCGCTGTTTTTCTTAAACGATGGTAAATTTTCATTGAATTAAAGAACTCGCAACCAGGGCTTATTTGAGCAAATCTCTTAATAATCCGTCCCAGCATTCTATATTATTTAGATTACCAGGAGTTCATTGTAATATTAATTTAAGAAACATTACCGATTTGAATATATCTATCATAGTCGGGAGGGATAGGATCAGGAAGACAAGGAACAGTATCAAGCTCCAGCTTAAAATTGAAAGGCTTAAAAGCTTTTACAACACTTCGAAACAAATCAGATAAAAGACCTCTGCCTTCAACATGTAAAGTTACGTCATTAGGAGCTGTAAAAAAATATCAATTACATACATAATATTATGCAATATATAACAAAAATCAATACCTTCGATGGAATCTTGGTATTTTCCATAATAACGAATTGTTGCTAAAATCCAATAGAGACTGTAATCTGCGACCATATGCGTGGATAATTTCAATACAGCAGTTCCTAAAAGTACAACCGATTTTGATAGTTTTACTCTTTCAGACGGAACAAGGCGTAATGATGATTCCTATTGAGAAAATAATGACTTTATTTAATTGAAAAAAATAATTTTCTTACCTCAATATAATAATTCTTTTCCCGTTGGTTTAAAGGAAATATCGTTTCTTTGTCCTGTTTAGCACGATAATGATCAATCCTTCTTAAGTTTTCTGTGATGAAATGATTATCAAAACGATCGTTTGTTAAAAATTGATATCGATAATGGATTCCTCTACAAACCATTTGAATTGAAAATAGAACATTAAAAAAATGTTTTTGATTTTTACGCACTTGACTATTAGAAATAGAAAGAAAAAACTTGTCGCACAACTAATGATATCAAATAGTGCAAGAAAGTTTTCCGTTCGTTGACGAATTTCCGTTACAATTCCCTGTGTAACTTCAGTCCATGTTTTTGAATGTGTTGTTTCAAATTGAAATGAGTGTGAGAATTTAATTCGTACATAAAATAATACTTTGATGTGACGAACGAAGCCTCGTATCTCTAAAATATTTCATTAGTTTTCTTTTTAATAAGAAATTTCTAATGGTTGTAATTTACTTCGTAATACTACTCCAATGATTGATTCATTAATATAATCCAAAAAATCACATAAATAATCCAAAAATTTAACAGTGTAACAAAGAGTTTTAGCCACGTATGTAACGGAACAAAGCCAGGAAAATTTCGGCCCCAGTTTTGCATTGCAATCTAAAATAGCGCTATCCATCACACGAACGCACCGTTGAAATGGAGTTCCCACCTTCTTATTGCATATTGTTACAACACTATGTAACCATTGAAATCCGGACTTGATAAATTTCACTTAAAAAATTGAAACTAGATTTATTAATTGTTAAGAAAATCTTCTCACGGACATTTCTTTTTCAATGAAAGTGAAAATATTTAGGTTGATAAGTTGGAGTTGTACAACATTTTACGTATTTAAATCCTTATTGTAACAATAAGTTTTTAATTTTCATATTAATAATACTAAGTGTTTAATATTATGTATGTATGTATTTATTTATATTATAATCAAAAACCTAAGTCAAGATCTATTTTATGTAAGATGTTAGGTTTTGAAAGTTAAATTTGAAGGTAGAATTTTAAAATTATTATCTTAAATGTAATTTTAATCTAGCTATCTCTAATCGAGCTATCTTTTGATGAATGAATGGTCGGTTAATTGATCGTATATTAGTAAAAATATCACTAATTCTAGAGGCCAATCCTTAAAGGCACTTAAATAACTATGATTTCTTTGTTATCGGATTATACTTCAGTTAAACAAAAATGAAATATTTTTTAACGATTTAGAGATTGTTAAAAATAAATATTTGTGCTTTGATTATCGATTTCAAAATGATAAACTGATAACAATTACATGCTATGATATCGAAAAACATAATTTTACCTAAAAAATTACTATAACTGTATCGTCTGTATCGAACAATAGCTACGTAATTACTTATCGATTCATAATCTCTTAAAATGAATATTTATCTCGCAACCTCACTCTGCTAAACTTACACATAGTTATATTAAGTGAAAACAGATAGCAGTTTTTTTCAAAGGGCTTATTTTTAAAGTCCAATACAGAATTTTGAAAAATGATTGATGTCAATATCCATGATCCAATAACTTTCTTGGAAAAAAGTGTTGATTGTATATAGTATTGTGTATACTTAGTACGTTTAATAAAATAGGTAGAACCAGATTAAAGTCTTAATTGAAAACCTGTATGCTGTTTATATTTATGTAAATCAGGTAAATCTTTGAAATAGTGAAAACCTTCATGATGTTCAATGAAAACGACTCATCTTCTAAGAGGCTACAGTGTATTAATACAATATTCAATTTTTTTTAACATTAAATGTTATCAGATCAATTTTTATAATTGTATATTAAAACTTAGAAGATAATGGTTCAATATTAAATATTCAGACAATATCAAATCGCAACGTTTCGCTTTTATTCTAAAAGCTTCTTCAGGATCTTTGATGATTAGCTAACATTCCCCATTAAAAGTGCAGGCATTCAAAGTAGGTATACAATTAAAATACATATATATATGTATATATATATTATAATAAAATTTCCTTAATAATAATTTTTTTGACTACCTATAGGTATATTACTCCTATATTTTAATTGTATACTTTGTATGCCACTTTTGCTAGGGAATGTTAGCTAATCATCAAAGAGCCTAAAGAAGCTTTAAGAACAAAAGCGAAATGTTGCGATTTAATATTGTCAAAACTTTTAATATTGATCCATTCTCCTCTAATTTTTAATATACAAAATTTTTAATTTTTTTTTATTTTAATTGTAGTGTTTTTTGTTAATCGCTTATTAATTTTTCTTTAAGTATAGGTATACTTTCTATTTCTTTAATTTCTTTTCTTAATAATAAGTTTTATTAATTTATCATAAGCATTGATTCTATTAGCAAATCAAATAAGGAGGAATAAGAAAATTTTTCTAAATTTTCTTATAAATTTCCATCATTTTTAGATTTATTTTCATGTAACAATCAGTCTCGAGTTTTATTGTTTCATTTATTCATATTTCATGTGTCCTTTCAAGTTTCTTTTTCCTTATTTCATTAAATTTACGAATATTATGTCTCTTATTTTTATTTGAAAATTTAAACATAGAAAATATTCTTTTTGTTTTGTAAGAATTTTGTATCTTTGTGTTTTGGCTTTTTTAAATATGATGAATTACAAGTTTCAAAACTTCCAGACTTCAGAATATAATGATGATAACAATTTGAAGTCACGTTTTCTACTTTTATTTTTTTTTTAAATTAACCTTCGCTATATTTACGGAAAATATTTTATACTAAGTGCTACCTATATATATTTTAGTAAAAAACTATCTATTAGTTAAACTTTATTTTCCATTTTTCATTGATTTATTTATTGATTAAAATCTCAAAGCTACAGAATGATATTATTTCTAAAGAAAATGTTTATACAAGAAAAACATTTAGTTTTCATACATATCTAAATTAAAATAAAAAATTTGGTTTAATTTAAATTTTAAAATATTATAACACCTCTACACATTTACATACTTATAAATTATTCTTGAGCCAACCATTAAGTTAAGCAGCTCTTGGATTTATTCGTTATTAATTAAAAACTTATTGAACAATCTGTTTATTCTTAAAGTAAAAACTTCATCGGTGCATTAAAACTTTGAATTGATTCTCTTACATATTTTGTTCCAAAAATATTATAAATAATGCTAAATTCTTATGTGCTAGCATTTGTGTTAGAGTATTTATGTTAACAGTCCATTTTTATTTTTATGTAGGTGTAACTAGAGTCGTGCGGGTCAACAGAGGTTTGGCAAAATAAACATTAACCTCGGAATAACATTTGATATATTTTTCGTGCCTAATATAATTGTGAAATTGGGATCCTTTTTTTTTTTGATCTCGTGGTCAAAAGGGGGCAATATTGAAATTTAATGATATAAACTATTACTCAATATTATATATTCTGTATCAAAGGTAAGTATAAAGTAGATATCTTTAACAATTATACACCATTATACCTTTAGAACTTAATTTTAACTAGATAATGCAAATAAAAACATTGTTAAAGTATAATAATAAATCTACGTATTTTTTATTATATGGGAAATTTAAAAATTGTTTTGCATACATCAAAATATATTCAATTAAAAACATTTCTAATGCCTACGTTATTCATTTTATATTTGCTCAACAATTTATTCCTACGATAAAAATTTAAATTATATAATTCATTGAAAATCTTTTGTATTCTAAAACTAATTATTGTTTGTCTATATAATAAAGAAACGAAACAAACGTAAATTATAGTAATTGTTAAACTCACCAATTGAGAAAATCAAACGCTTAATAGACATTAATATATCTTTGATTTTTTTCACAACTACTTTCGCTCCTTTTATAACAGCTTTCAGAGCGTCGCGAATGGCATAAAACGGCTTCTTAATTATATCTACAATTTGTTTAACACAAGCTCGTAATTGGGCCTATAATAATCAATGCTTAGTAGTAGTCAAATTATTTTTTTAAATAATTCTTCACCTGTCCACAAGCCAATGATTCAGATAAAATTCCCATGTTTCGTAATGTGTTTTTAGCTGGACCTGTTATAGCAAGAATAAAGGCATAGGCAAGTAACGCTTGACGTCCGCGCTTGGAAAAGAATAAGGGTAGTATCAACAATACAATACACCTATGAATCGTTTATTAAAAATCAGTGGATAATTTGATTAAATATTTTTTTAATACCTTACTCGATAGCTGAATGCTAATCCTATGGTCAAAACACAACCAATAATTGAACATAAAATCGTAGCACTGGATAACTTAAAGTTTAATTGAAACACAAGAAACATGAATAAAATATATGTTAAAATAATTCCACCGAGGAACCCAAAGATGCTTTTTAAAAGATAATTGGAAAATGTTCCTTCAGTTTTCATCGTAAAATATAGTCGGAAAGGGGCGCTTGATTTGGGAATGCAAGGGCAGTAACAACAATAGATAATGTACTTGATTGATTTCCATATCTTTGAGCAGAAATGTCGATAACGATCATATAAAGTGTAACGAGGCACTAATCCATGGTGAATTTGAATTGCATGTTTCTTTTCGCGAAATAAAAATTCACGTTTACGATCAATCATATAAGCTTTATACAAAAGAGCAATGTATGCCATTTGGATATTAAAGACTAAATAATATCTCACACTAATAAAATTCTCAAGAAATTCTTTCACTTATAGTTTTGTTTTTGTTTGATAGAAAAAATAAATAGCCAAAACCTCGGAAATTTCAAACATTTAAATGACAAATATTTTCTATATTACATTTAAAGCCAATTTCAATGATCGTTCAAATCTATTTATTACTATCGGAAATGTATAAATGTTATTTCCGTATATATTTGATTTTCTCAACGGAAAGAAAAGTTTTTAACAGCTTACTTAAGTATATAATAAATCTACACGATTTTAAAATTACAATTGATCATTAAAAAATTATTGTTCATAATTTTCATGTTATTGTATAAAATTGAAATTACTTTGCAAAATATTTTTTCAAGATTTTTAAAAGCTGTATGAAGACGGAATTTTTCTTTATTGCTGATCTAAACAAAGGTTACTTTAATGATAATAATAATTCATATTTAATGACCTGCATAGCA
The DNA here is from genome assembly GCA_958496155.1 of Sisyra nigra. NCBI lineage: Eukaryota > Metazoa > Arthropoda > Insecta > Neuroptera > Sisyridae > Sisyra > Sisyra nigra. The sequence goes on along the minus strand of OY292316.1, from coordinate 30,974,898 downwards.
GAAAATGAAAAGAGTGTAATAATCAATTACGCAATAATGACATTAATACATATATAGATAATATTTAAAATTACACATTTAAATTGAAATTTATTTAATTAAGCTAAAAATATTTAGTAATATATTAGCATTGTAAATAGAAAAGCAATGTTAAAAATGCCGTCACATAGCTATTGGCTGAAAATTTTATTTTGAGAAAAACATTAGATATTAAATCAAGCTGAATTAAGACAGGATGTTGCCTGGAATGCAATTTATTGAATACTATAATGACTACCCGTGACTTCATTCATATAAAATTTAAAAAAAAAATTAGCATTATAGTTCAAGCTTAACAATTATACCTTTGTTTATGAAGAAAGGAATTACAAAATCATAGAACCATCATCTTTCAAGATTTAGTTAAAAATTAAATTGACACTATTGTGCAGTACATATGTGTTAGTTTGCATTATTATGGGCTTTGAAACGTTCACGAAAAAAAATTTCCAATATTTAAAAGTCACATTTAACGTTTAATTACAAATATAACAATTGGCATACAGATATACCATTAAGGAGTCCATACTGAACGTTACAACTTTTTGAATCAAATTTTCTCAAAAACCGTTAGTCTTACGAAAAAAAGTAAAATTATATTTTTTGTAGATTCTTTCTTAAACTACAAATTTGATAACTTGTATTTTTTCGATAAAAGTTACCATTAGCGAGATTCTTGCGAATACTCGTTTATCGTAACCTTTGACCCCGCGTAAAATTTTTAGCGGAGCATGTATCGTCGGAAACTTTTGATATGTTGTTTAGAACCACAAAAGGAAGCTTCATGTAAAAATTCAGCTTTCCCTTAATTTTTCCGAAGTTTGAACTTTTTATTGTCTTTATTCCCCGGACTATGCCTTTTATACGCACGGTATAAAATTCTACCTACACAAATTCTTTTTTTAAGTTAAAAATATATACAATAATTCATTTTTATTTTTTTTTAAATTACTCATATATATGATTGCAAAGTAGATATTTATTTAAAACACGTATTACAATTGATCCAGTTAAATGTTACTTTTTCATCCCCTATTACCTATATAGGAGAATTTTATTCTTCTAATTGTAATAAGAGCAACTTAGAATTAAATTCTTAAAATTTGAATAGAAAATCAATTATCAAAATCGGATCATCAAATTAAAATTTACTTTTTTTACTTTTTTGATTTTTTTCTCCTAATTATAATGTGATCAACTTAAAGGAATGTTGTACGCTATAGAAAAATAAATTATCAAAGTCGGATCAGCCATTACTATTTTGTTTCTTATTTTTCAACTTTTAAGTAGTTGTTTTTTTTTTTCTAAATATTAAAAAGGGACTAATTTAAAAGTATGTTCTTCCTAAGAGAAAAAAAATCACCAAAATCGAGCCATTTAGTACAAAGTAAATATTTTTCAACCCTTTAGAGGTGGATTTTTTTAATTTAAATAAAAATAGGACCAACGTTGAAATACTACCGAATAAAAAAAACTCATCAAAATCGGATCATTTAAGTAATGTTAATTACATTTATTTATATAAATTGAAAATTCGACCCGATTACAATACCCCTTTTACTATTATAAAAGTAAAAGAAAAAAAATATCATAATCTGAAGTTCCGGTCGAAAATTACTAATTCATCCACTATTTTTATTCTTAAGGGATGATATTCTTACTACTAATTATATATTTGACCAACTTAGAGGCTACACAATTAGGGGTACACAATAGAAAAAAAATTATCAAAATCGGATCAGCCAGTTAAAACTTACTATTTCATCTCTTATTTTTTAATTCTTATTGAGAATTTTGTTTTTCTAAAAATTGAAAAACTTATCAAAATCGGGTCATTTAATAAAAATATTTCATATTCATATTTCATATTTTCAACCCCTTAGAAATGGATTTTTTGATATAAATTTAAATGCGATCATTGTTAAAATATTTCCTACTGAATAAAAAAAAATTATCAAAATCGGATAATTATGTAAAAATAATGTGAGATCTGACATCAAAACAAAATATACCTATCTATCATACATGTGGAATTGAACACTTCTTTCGTTTTTGCGTTTTGGTCAAAATAAATATATATTTTGCTTAACTATTATCTAATATTATTGTATTAATTCCTAATTCATAATCTCTCTCTGAGACAGTCGCCACTCTTCCACTTCCACCAACGACGTCAAGTGGACCCACAAACTTTTGAGAACCCAAAAGCTTTACAAGCTTGTAGCGGGCAAACTATCCACTTTACGGAAATTTGTCACTAAACATTTTTTATGTAAAATTCACCGTTTTACAACTTTTATTTGAAACTTGAAACACGAATTGTGAGCCGTTTTCTAGTTATGTGGAAAATTAGAAAAAAAAACCTATTTTTCCAAAAGGTCCCGGAACATTGAGGGACTAATTTTTAGCAGTTTCTTAGTAATGACCATTTTTATGTTGTATCAAAATATCAGCCCACCCGGACGAATTTTGATTTAAAGAGTTATTTTGACTGAACATTATCTTTATGATCTATTATCGCTATTAGGTATCTAGAAAATTTCAGTGGAAGGAGAGGACTGCGGAGTGGATTGTCGTAAACGCAAAGAAGACATGACTCAACATCATAATGCAAATAAGTATACTTTATTATAATAAAATTTTAAAACACCAAAAATAATAAAACTCCCAATTTGTAAAAATCTAAATTTTATCTAAACATATAAATGAAACTTCGTTATCATAGAGACTATTTTTAAATGTTGAAAAATTGATAACGGATCCTTATACAACAAGCCAAAAGAAATTGAAAATAAGAATAGTAATTAGCGAGTTTCTATTTCGTTTTAGAGTTAAAGCACGTATTAGGACAAAGCTTTGTCAAAATCGACACGTTTAGCTTCTTATAGCCCTTGTTAGTTTGTACAACACTCGAGTGAAAACTGAATGGCACTCAAATCTTTCCTAAAATCCCGAAAGAAAAAATATAAAAAAATATCGACTCAAAATACAATATCTATATATTTATTACTTCAAAAAGTAAAAATCCAGAACACTGACTTGATCGTGCCTGATCATATTCCCACGAACTATTTATTTATTTATTTACAATATTTTATATTTACGTCAAATTATATAACTGAATGAAAAATAAAAATATAAGAAAAGGAAGACGATTTAAACACGAAATACCAAGAAAAATAAAACCTGTAAGTTCAAAAAGTTTCCATCCATAAATGAAAATCCTTGAAAAATTAAAAAAAAATAAACTTGATTTTCTTCACCATAAGACATATAACTACTTATACTTATATCCTACACAATCTATTACATCTATATACCTATTTTAAAGATTAACAGGTTTTAAGATTAATACATAAACTTATAACAAAAAGAACACCATAAAGGAAATGTTTGTCTCTCAACAAAAAGAATAAGAACAGAAAATTGAGCACGAAAGAACAGCTAAATTACGGTTCTTAAACAAAGAAAAATATTCATCTCGAGTATACTTTTGGTCAAAATGAATTATTTGGTTTTTTAAAACTGGGTTGTTGGAGGATTAATTACTAATTTATAACTGTGATCCATTGAACTTAATGCATGTCCTAGAAAAATTATTCAAATTACATTTCAGACTGTTTTTATATGAATTTGGAAAAAATTAACATACGAAATTGCAAACATACATTGAGGCTTTAATTCGCATTTTTCTTTTATGGCTTTTTTTATCTCTGCTATATGTATTAATGCCCTTATTTGATCATAATGGGAAATAAAGGGATTTATTTTCTCAGTGCTGAAATATTAGCATATTTGAATTCGCGACTTGTGTAATAGTTATTATGCTCGTGTGTAGTTTCATCTGCACAGTTTATCGTATTTTGCTTTCTTACTCGCTCTAATATAGATAAAAGTAGTGTTGTTTCTTTTTGTCATCCCCACTGCAACGAAGTCCCTTCTGGTTTCATTCGTTTCATAATGCTGTTGTATGCATGAAGCCAGATCGTGGGATTTCTTTACCCCTACTTAGCAGCACAAACGCAGACAAATTGAGGAGAATAACGTCCCTTCCATATGACACGAATAGGTAAAGACACTTACCAAGCGTTGTATGGGTGCAGTTTTACCAACGCGTGTTATATGGAAGGGACATTTTCTCCTCAATTTGTCAGCGTTTGTGATTCTAAGTAGGGGTAAAGAAATCCCACGATCTGGCTTCACTTCACTTGTATCATGTATGTGACTGTGCATAGAGAGAGAATTTTCAACCAGTCCACCACAGAGTGATCCCAAAAGTAGGTAGTTGACATGTCGTGTATTTTGTTGGGAATATCAATGTATTGTTACATTTTAATTAAATGAAAAGTAAAATTAGCGATAAAAAAAGTAACACTTATCTTTTAATTACGTTGGGAAAAGACTCAGTTACGTGTATATTTTCATACACGACCATGAACGAGTTTATTTTCGAGGAAAATTGACATGTTCATACGTTGAAAATTCATACAAACCTAAGAGAACACAAAACAGCTGTTTTTCCACCTTCAAAATTTACATTTAAATATGACTACAATTGAATTATATACAAAGGTACGTTATTTAAAATACACCCATTTAAAATTCAATAAATTATGCATTTTACGTAGTAATTCGTTTAAATTAATCATTGCCTTAATCGTGATAAACACTTTTTAATACTTGTTATGTCTTGATTGTTTACCTGTTAGCTACATTTTCCTTAATATGCTTCATTTAAAATTATTTCAAAAAGTATTTTTTATGGTGTGTTCTGGTGTGATTGAATAACTTGTTTTTTAGGGGGCGAAGATATGGGTTCCTCATCCCGAGAATGTATGGGAAGGAGCAGAAATTTGCGAGAATTACGATCCGAAAACGAAAAATTTGATAATTATCACCGAATCGAAGGAGAGGCGAACATTAAGTATCAAATCTGACTCGGATTTACCGCATTTGAAAAATCCGTCGATCTTGATTGGAGAAAATGATCTCACTTCGCTCAGTTATTTGCATGAACCAGCCGTACTACACAATTTGCAAGTGCGATTTTGTGATCAAAAGGCTATTTATACGTACTGCGGGATTGTGTTAGTTGCTATTAATCCGTACACAGAACTGCCTATATATGGTAAGTAATTAAACGAAATTCCTTTCAGTTTTTTAAATTCATCTACAAGTAGTTTGGCTTTATTTTTAAATGAATTTGGTTGATGTTTTGTTTGGTAAATAATTTTGTGAAGTCTTGACTCGATTACATTTCAATATTGATATTTAACACACGTTCAACTTGATTTCTAGTTAGATTTAGATTAAGTAGCTTGAACATTACTTAAGTTAAGTAATGAATCTCTATAGCACAAATATAACAATTTTAATCACCAGAACAATAACTAATCACTTTAATTGCACTTACGTATACTTGGCGTTTAGCGTCAGAAATTATTTACGCGCATAAACAGTTCATGTAGCTGTCCAAATAGCGGCCACTTGTTTTACCTACAATGCATTTTATATTTCAAACTAGCTAATACCCGCTCGCTTTGCTGAGAGTATCTAAATTTAATTGGTTCCCTACCTTCACAACGAAATTTAAAAATTAATTAATTTTGACAGAAAAAGATGATAGATACTTTCAGACTTTAGAAAGTAAGCTCATCAAAATCCTTAAAACTACTTTTCTGGGAAGAGATATTAGCTATCTTACAGGTTCATTACAATTTTAAATATAAAATATTCATTTAGACTTGAAAATTTTTCATTTCAAATGTCAGTTATAACCGTTGAGCTATTTTAGTAGAATAGATTCGTAGCTATCCTACAGGAACCGTGCCTTTTTTTAGGATAAATGTTATTCAATACGTTAAGATCTGAGGTATCTTTAACAAAAATTCATTAAAATTAGTTCCGTTAAGTAATTGTTAATTATTTAAAAATGTAGTATATTATTTTAATACGTATATTTCTAATTAATATCTTTGACAATTAACAATAAAGAAATTCAAATATATTAAAACATTTCATTAATAATATTATCGGGTGTTAATTGAAATTCATAATACTTACTTATTTTCCAGTAAACTTTGTCAATGTTTTAATTTAAACTTTGATTACTGTGTAAACTTGGTTAGGCCTTCTTGAGGAAAATGCGTTAAAATGCTATTTCGCGAACTTTAACAAAACTTACCGAAAATACTACGAAAATACGCGGTTCCTGTAGGATTCAATTGTTATGCTATCGTATGTAGGGTGACCAACCGTACTCTTTTAAGAGTACATGTACCTTACATACCTAATTGGTGTACAAGCTTTTGAGTTTTTTTCCTAAATAAGGACCAACGTAACTTTTTTATATTCATAAGAAAAAGATAGCAAAAAACAGCCACTACGTACGACGTACACTATCCAGTCGCTCTGCCAACGCTTTTTAAATCTGTGATATCTTCTAAGATATTCATTTTTATGATATGCTGTAAAAGGCAATTTTGATGTACATGAAATGCACAACGTATGCAATGTATTTAATTTGATAAGGAATACATACTGTATTGTTTAGAATAGCTTGATAAATAACCAATAATTTTTTTTGATATGTAATAGATAAAATGGTTCCTGTGGGTTATCCTTAGGAGATAGACATATACTGTCGCGGACTTTTTTATCAATCGTTTTAAGATACACAATTTCGCCGCATATTAGTTTTATCTATCTCGTAAGGTTTAGCCAGCGTTCGCAATATAAGTGCACAAAAATATGTTGGTTTTGACATCGCATTACAAATCTTGGAATTTCCCAACTTTTCTCTACTATAATATACATGTTTTAGACCTATAAACCTTCCTCTTGAATCACTCTATCAATTGCTTAAAACTGCATTAAAATCCGTTTTGTAGTTTAAAAGATCTAAGGGAACAGACAGCGGGAGCAACTTGGTCTTATACTATGTACACTGTACAGATATTCAATGTAATATCGATTTTTTATAGATTTTATGGAAATAAAACAAGCAAGAACCAATTTATTTGATAGATTCCTAAATTTTCCGAGAAGAAAATATTTTCGATAGGCATCTTATTTGCCAGTTTTAAAATGACAAAATATATTCCTAATATTTCAAAAAATTCCAATGATAAATTCCAATTGATTTATGTTTGGTAGCAAAAACGGCAATTTTACCGGGCACTTGAATTTCACTGAATCACAGAATGTTCCGACTGAATTATAGGTTGTTCCAGATGAAATTAAAACCGTACATTTACGTTCCATGCGCAATATAAAATTATGTTAACTTTTCTTTGTCATTGGAAAATTGGAACAGGCGACCTTTTGTCAACTCGTTATATACGAGAGCCAAATATTTTAGAATCTGGAAGTTTCATAAGATTTTTATCGCTCATTGTTGACAACGGAAGTTACTTGATGTTCGATTTAAAGTCGAACATTCCGGAACATTTGGTAGTGTTCGATGGATGATTGTTGAATATTCCATTCCTTTTTAGTACACTTAAAAAAAGTCGAATAATAAAGAATGTGACGTTAAAAATTTCTAACGAATTCAGTGTTTTATAACATATAAACATTTTTCATCATCGTGGTTCACAAAAAAATGTATTATATTTAAAATAATTTTGTTTTAGGGTCTGATACTATGCGGGCCTATCGAGGCCAGGCTATGGGGGATTTGGACCCCCACGTCTTTGCCGTCGCTGAGGAAGCATATACACAGCTTGAACGAGAGCAGCGTCACCAAAGTGTGGTTGTAAGTGGAGAATCGGGAGCTGGAAAAACAGTTAGTGCTAAATATGCGATGAGATATTTCGCTACTGTGAGTGGGTCGGGAACTAGTGATACAGAAACCCATATTGAAAAAAAAGTATTAGCTTCATCTCCGATTATGGAAGCCATCGGAAACGCGAAAACAACTCGCAATGACAATAGTTCTCGATTTGGAAAGTATATCGAAATCCATTTTAATAAGCACTATCATATGGTTGGGGCTTCGATGCGTACTTACTTATTGGAAAAATCACGAGTGGTGTTCCAAGCACCCGAAGAGCGAAACTATCATATTTTCTACCAACTATGCGCAGCTAGAGAAAAATTACCGCAGCTCAATTTAGGTAATTAAGCTTAACTCTCGATAATAGTTCCTCTTTTAATAGCACCGGTATTGAATCTGAGTAACTTTAAAGGAGCATACTTCCGCTTTAAATAATAATCCCACCATGTGTATCTAATATTCAAAACACCTTTGTAATCTACAGATAGCATCAAGAGTGGCATTTTTGATTAGTAAAAAAGAAAAAATCCTATTAAAAAATTCCGTGAAATCATTGTAATCCTGTGCTTTTAAAAAGGGTTTAGAAAAATAATTTAAAAAAAAATAATATTGAATTTTTTTTTAGATCATCAAAATAATTTTAATTACTTAAATCAAGGCGATAATCCCGATATCGATGGAGTTGATGACCAACAAACGTTTGAGGAAACGATGAATGCGTTAAGTGTTTTAGGCTTTTCCAAATCAGAGCAACTGGACAGTTTGAAAATTTTAGCGGCTATCTTACATTTAGGAAACGTTCGATTTCGTGACATCGATATGTCGGGAGATCATTCAAAAGAAGATTCCGAAGGATGTGGTATTTCAGTGAGTTTCCAGTAAATACCAAAAAAAGCAATAAATTTAGTAACAACCGTATTATTTATAGGAGAACGATTTGTATTTAAAAAATTTCTGCGATCTTCTACAAATCAAACCAGACGAAATGAGGCAGTGGCTTTGCACACGCCGAATCGTCTCTACACGAGAGGTATTTCTAAAACCAATGACCATTAAGCAAGCCATCGTGTCTCGTGATGCACTAGCGAAACACGTTTACGCTGAATTATTTAATTGGATCGTGCATGTTATAAACAAAACTTTAGAATCATCAAATATTGGCCATAAATTTATCGGAGTGCTTGATATTTATGGGTTTGAAACTTTTGAAATCAACAGTTTTGAACAATTTTGCATCAACTATGCAAATGAAAAACTCCAACAACAATTTAACCAGCATGTATTCAAGTTGGAGCAAGAGGAATACATTAAGGAAGAAATCGAATGGAAGATGATCGACTTCTATGATAATCAACCATGTATTGATTTAATCGAATCTAAACTAGGCATTTTAGATTTGCTTGATGAAGAATGTCGGGTTAGTATAAATACTTTAAACTAAACTTAACTATTGATTATCAAAAAATAATTTCCACTTACTGTTATTGATTTTGAAAATGAAAGGGTATAGCCGGGTTTATATGGCAAATCTGCTCTCACGGCCTTTTCGATTTGTATTTGGAGGATCGATTTCGAACAAAAATAATTCACCCAAATTTTTAGCGCTCTATCTCAAATGGTTTTTGAGATTTTCAAGGAAACCTAATTTTTCGATTTTATTTTTTTTCAATAGTAAAATTTAATATTAATGAATGGTGATTTTTTCTCAGAATCTCAGCAGAAAAGCCGATTTTCCAGAGGAAAAATAAAACTAACATATTTTTTTTTATCCATGTCTCACTCACTAAACTTTCTCAGAAAATGTCTTTTATACTTCTTTACACTCATGAATTTTTTCATAATTTTTAGAGTGGTGGAACATTATGGAAAAAAAATAAAAACTATATGTTTTTCGAGCATCAGCGCTAGCTTAGATGATAGCCGCTAACGCTATCGGCCGGGATTTTCAGAACCTATTTCTTACCCTTTAGCCGTTACCGGTTACTGCATAAGAGTTAAGGGTTATTTTCCAGTGAACGAGTTTGAAAATGTTCGGAAGTAAGACGAGGATTAACGAGAATCCACGAAAATTGTTAATTGGATTTAAAGTTGAGAGAAACGGATAGAGAAGCGGGACTTTGGATCTAGCATTTCTGGGGTTTTTAAGGACGAAAAATTCGATTCTCTTACTCATGCGTAGTTTGATAAAATGCGGCTAGATTTTCTTTCCTTCGCTCTCAACGTTAAATTCAATTAACAATTTTCGTGGATTCTCGTTAATCCTCGTATTACTTCTGAACATTTTCAAACTCGTTCACGGGAAAATAACCCTTAATCAGTTCATAAGCGTGTATGCGTTTGGCGATTATCTTAAATCCACTTGGATTGATTCGTTATCGATTCAGTATCAGATCCGCGAACAAACCTAATTTTTCACTATTATTATTATCACTTTTTAAAGTAACTCTAATGCAGTAACCGGTAACGGCTATAGGGTAAGAAATAGGTTCTGAAAATCGCGGCTGATAGCGTTAGCGGCTATCTAAGCTAGCGCTGATGTTGGAAAAACATATAGTTTTTTTTTTTTAATAACGTTCCACCACACCAAAAATTATGAAAAAATTCATGAGTGTAAAGAAGTATAAGACATTTTCTGGGAAAGTTTGGTGAGTGTGACATGGATAAAAAAATATTTTAGTTCTATTTTTCCTCTGGAAAATTGGGTTTTCTTTTGAGAATTATTATGATAGGGTCGTAACATCTCTTTTAGTTCTAGAAATTGGGAAAAAAAAATCACTATTCATAAATATTCAATTTTACTATTGACAAAAAAAAAATAAAAAACGAAATATGAGGTTTTTTTGAAAATCTAGAAAACCGTTTTAGATGGGGCGCTAAAAATTTGAGTCAATTATTTTTGTTTGATGTCAAATCGATCCCATAACTTCAAATCGAAAAAGCCGTGGGGGCGGATTTGCCCTGTAAACCCGGCTTACCCTTTGGTCGTCTCTTTGGTATATGGCTGGATTCATATTATTTTTTTTAAATTCAGTTCAGAATTAGTTTTAAGGTTATTGCACGAACAAAGCAATTAACCCAATTGGAGCGAATAATAATTAAAAATTACTGTTTAGATGCCAAAAGGATCGGACGCATCTTGGGTGGAAAAACTGTACTCAAAATGCATCAAATACGAACATTTTGTGAAACCACGGTTTGGAAATTCCGCATTTCTAATCAAACACTTCGCCGATACAGTGGAGTATGAATCGTTAAATTTCCTAGAAAAAAATCGGGACACTGTTATAGAAGAGCAAATCAATGTGTTACGCAAATCAGAAAACAAACTCATGCGAAAACTATTCACAGCAGATGACGATCGTAAACTATCTGTTCCCAACACCAGAGTGAAAATCAGTGCCTCGAAACAACCTCAAGTACCTTCCCAAAAGGCTAATAAAAAAACGGTGGGATCCCAATTCCGGGACAGCTTAAACATGCTGATGGGTACTTTAAACGACACAACCCCGCATTATGTGCGGTGTATCAAACCAAATGATAATAAGGTCTGTTTTGAATATAATCCAACACGAGCTGTCCAACAGCTACGAGCGTGCGGGGTTCTGGAAACTGTACGAATATCTGCAGCTGGATTTCCTAGTCGTTGGTTCTATACCGATTTTTTCTATCGTTACCGAGTCTTATGTCGATTTAAGGATATTAAACGTAATGATATGCGAGCCACCTGTGAAAAAATTTTGTCTATCAACATCAAAGATGCAGATAAATATCAGTTTGGTAAAAGTAAAATATTCTTCCGGGCAGGACAAGTGGCATATTTAGAAAAACTACGAGCGGAAAAATTGAAAAAATGTTGTATCATTGTTCAAAGTCAAATTCGTGCTTTTATATTTAGAAAACGGTACTTAAAATTACGAAAATCAGTGATGCTCATTCAACGATATGGACGAGGATTATTAGGAAGACGGTAATATAATAGTTTTTACTTTTGTTTAAAAAAATAACGATAACAATTTTTAGATTGGCAACTCATTTGCGGGCAAATCGCGCTGCTATTACTATACAACGATTTGTTCGTGGTTGGGTGAAACGTACGCAATTTCAACGAACTCGCCAAGTGGTGCTCGGCTTACAGCGTTATGGTCGTGGAGTTTTGGCTAGACGTCGATTCCTCGAAATGAAATACAGGGCTAAGGCTATCATCATTCAACGCTGGATTCGGGGATGGTTGGCTCGAAAACGCTACGAAAAACATCTCAAAAGTATTATCATTTGTCAATCTGCCGTGCGTCGATGGTTGGCTCGCAAACAGTTTAAAAAATTACGTATCGAAGCTCGATCTGTGGAACACATTAAAAAACTCAATAAAGGACTGGAAAATAAAATTATTAGTCTACAGCAACGAATTGAAGAACTCAATAAAGATAGCGTCGCACTGAAAACCACACAAAAGGAGCTGAATGAAATGAAGTAAGTGCATAAGATCGTTCGGGATTTAAATTTCAAAATAGGAAAAAATGACATCTTAAAATGCAGATTAAAATATATCCAGTCAGATATATTTTAGATAATTTTACTTTTTGCTTCTTGATAATATTTGTCAAAATCTAATTTTAATTTTCTATTTTATTTCTTCATTTATAGTCGCTTTAACATCATGATCATTAGAGACTTAGCAATAACAAAAATAGTATAATTTGATACAAATAAATAATAGTGATGGATAATAATAATTCTACAGGAACTATTTTAGGACAAATAATAGACAATGTGTTATCTCAAGATCTAAAACATCTTTAACAATATTTCATTAAAGTTCGTTCAGTAGTTTATCCTTATAATTTACCCCACAGAACCGTCCACTATTTTCAAGATTTGTTGGTATCCATTGTCTTATAAACTATCATTGCATGAACATTTACGTTTATACATCACTCTTTACTTACGTGAGAGAAGCGCAAATCAATGACTGAATTTTACATTTTTCAATGTTTTTAGGGATACCTCCATTTTTCACTCCTTTTGGGACACCTTCAATTTTTCTTCTCTTTTGGACTCTCATTTTTTCACTCCTTTTGAGACATCCACTTTTTCATCCCTTTTGGGACACCCATATGATAGTTTGCATTTGCTTTCGAAATTGGAAAAATTGATTCAAGTTTAGACATATAAAGATAACAAGCTTTGCTTAGAAAAGTTATAGTATATAATAGACATTAGGTTTGTTCCAGAGGAAAATAATACCCGTACAATTACGGTAGAAGTCATGCACAATACGAACAAGTCATATGCAGTTGAGCAAGATCACGTCAAGTGGACCCCCGTATTTTCCATTTGATCATTGATGATTCATTAATTTATCTCTAACGGTTGATTTAAAATGTATGTTTTAATTAAAAATACCAAAAATTTTCATTGTTAAAAAAATTGTAAAAACTAAAATTTTTAACTATCGTTTGGGGTATCACTTTTTCATGGTAACTACTTATGAAAAAAAAAACATAGAATTTATTTTTATGATCAAGTGGAAAATAGGGGGGTTCACTTGACGTGATCTTGCTCAGTTTAAAAAAGTTATTATAATTCTAAAATGCGCATGACTTATACCATAAACGTACGGTTTTATTTTCATTTGGAACACACCTATTTGGTTTTTTTACTATTTAAAATAACATTGGGGGGTGCTAAAATGTATTGAACCTGAACTGCAAGTTATACCACAAAATAAAGATATATAATTGTTTGGAAACGTTTTACGGGTATTTTAATTGTAATTCATTTCGTTAACAGGTTAAAACTGGAAAACATGAAAGGATTAGAAGCCGAAGTTAAAAAACTTATGAATTTATTGAAGGCTAAAGACAAGGAATTGATTGAATTGGAAGATAAATTACGAGCGGAAAAAGATGAAAAGATCGATTTGATACAAGAGCAAGAAAGCTTCGAGACGAAAATCAAAAATGAACGCCTACATTGGACACAAGAGAATGAAAAGCTTCGCAAAGACATTGAAAATCTTAATGCTACCATCAAAAATAATATGCTAGGTACATTTTAAATATCTAAAAAAGTTATAATCTCATTTTTGTATTTTCCGTCTTAGGAGTAGAGGAAACGATTAAACTTCGGGTTCAACAAGAAAAACTTGTTATGTTAAGTGAACAAGATCAGGAAAAAAATGCGCATCAACAATTGTTAAGAGAGTATAATACGTTAGAACAACATTGTGATAGTTTAGAACAACGATTAAGTCGGTATGAAAGGTCTGGATTTAATCTTCCCAGTTCTGCTACGAGTACATTGAATAGAGCTCATATCAGAAGTTCTAGCGATGTTTCTTCTACAGTCGGAGATGGTCCCATTGAAATAACAGATGATGTAATAGTTTTTTAGGAAGTAATGTCGTGTTTTAATTACTTGTGTTAATTTTTAGGATTATGGATATGGTTCTGTGCGTTCACATTCAAGTGGAACAACAGCGAGTGTACAAACGATTGACTGGAAACGGGCTGAGACCAGTAGTCCTGAACCTATAAAGGCAACTGATCAGCAAATTGATTTAAATCTCGTTGTGAAATTACAACAAAAAGTCAAAGATGTTGAGGCGGAAAATTCACGTTTACAGCTACGTTTAGAACGATATGAACGCGATACAACTCCTAGCGATGAGGATGTTGAAGAAAGTCGATCTTTGAATGCAATTCGAGCAACTGAATTAGAAGTTGACAATTCCCGGTTGCAAAAAGAGTTGGATCAGTTACGAGCTCAAGTTACCGACAAAGTTGTCATGGGTTTGTTTTTTTTCCATTTTTCGAAGATATTTACGTAAATTGTGCTGAATTTAGGCATGGCTTCAATTCCCGTTTATTCAACATAATATACGTGCAAATCTTCAAAAATACTTTTTTTGTTAATTACCTAATTATTTCCAGAACAATTTGCTACACTACAAGCGGAACTGAATAGAAGACGCGAAGAAATCATTGAATTACGTCGTATTTTGGCGAATCAAACATCCAACGTCAAAGCATTTACGGCTTCGAAATACGGATCCGATGTTGATATTGTAAACGAGGATCAAGAATTGATCTTGGCGTTTGAAGCACAAAAGAAAATAAATCAGTAAGATAATCCAAACCTAAATGAAAACTAAATGTTAACAAAAAATTTTCTTTTAGACAACTAGAAATCGAATTCCAAAACGAACAAACGCGAAACAAGGAATTGGAAGATGAAAACGTGAAACTCCGAGATGAAATTGAAAAATACCAAACCTTGTCGGCTTCAACGTTAAATAAATCACCGGAATCGAAAACCGAAGCCTATTTACATCATGAAGTTGTGCGTTTAACATCCGAAAATCTCGATTTGACCAATAAATATGACTGTTTGGCGGAGAAATATCGCACGTTGCGAAAGGAAGCCAGACATTATGCGAAACTTGTCAAAGAAGCTGGATTGGATAAAAGTGCGCTGATTATTAGAAACAACGAACAAAAAGTCCATCAAATCGAAGAAACGATCATTCCTGATAAAGTCGTAGCAAAATTACCATCCATTAAGAAAAAAGAGCGAGAATTTCAGGGCATGTTTGAATATAAAAAAGATGAAGAGCCTACCATTATGCGGCATTTAATTAACGGTAAGCCAATAAAAGACAATATTCGTTGAAATCGTATTAATGACGTTAAGCTTAGTTCAAAATATTTTAATAGAAAAAATAAAACCCGAGTTCAAAAGTATTAATACATTTCAACTAACAACCAAGAAATATTGTTTATAATCTAGGATAACTGGCATTTAGCAAAGGACGTTATTTGCAGAACATCCCCACTAAATTCTGTTGACTTCTTATATACTATAGCCGAATGGTCTATAAGTTTTTGAAGATATTTCTCCCTCATTGTTGATAACAATAAAGTAGAAGATCCGAACCTACATCGACCTTCACCGAATTGATAATAGAATGAAACATATTTTATCATGAATTAAGTCAATTAGAAAATATATTAAAAATGGGTTGCTTAAAAAAATCCTGGACAGACTGTTTTTAATTATTTTAAAAAAATGATTTTTAATAAAATATTGCAACATCAAGATAAAAGAAAAAAATTTATATCATCACAGGCGACTGCGATGTTGGGTCCTTTATTAATACACAGTATACTTACCTTGGATCTCTCACACATTTCCACGCGCATTAAAATTTAAATCTTTAAATTTCGCAAACTCCTAATAGGACCGAACTTTTTGCAGACATTTTCTATAAAACAGCGCTTATGATGATATAAATGTTTTTCTATTACCTTGATGTTGCAATATTTTATTAAAAATCATTTTTTTTAAATAATAAAAAATAGTCTATCCAGGATTTTTTAGCCAACCCATTTTTAATATATTTTCTAATTTACTTAATTCATGATAAAATATGTTTTATTCTATTATCAACTCGGTGAAAGTCGATGTAGGTTTGGATCTTGGACTAATACTTTCTGGATTGAATTTAATTTGCTAGAGAACATTCCAGAACGTTCGACCGTTTTCAATGGGTGATTGTTCAATATTCCATCTCTTTTTAAAGTCCAGCTCATTATTTCCATCTCCGTCCGTCACAATATTAATGAATAATGAGTATTATTATTTATCATCTTAACAGAAATAATCTTTTTACAGATTTGAAACCGCGAGTAGCAGTACAATTATTACCTGGACTTCCAGCTTATATAATATTCATGTGCATTCGCCATACCGATTCCATTAATGATGATGAAAAAGTAAAAGCGTTACTAAGTTCATATTTCGCTACCGTCAAAAAAACTGTAAAAAAGCGCAACGATGACTTAGAAACAATTGTTTTGTGGCTTTTGAACACATTGCGGTAAGTTTATTAGAACAAATAAAGTCGTTTCAATTCAATTATTTTTGAAAATTTTTTTAGTTTGCTTGATAATTTGAAACAATACAGTGGAGATGTCGCCTTCCAATTAGCAAATACTCCGAAACAAAACGAACAATGTCTCAAAAATTTCGACTTATCCGAGTTTAGACAAGTGTTATCCGATATTGGTGTTTGGATTTACCATGAAAGTATTCGGAACATGCAGGAAAAAATTCAAGCCTTAATAGTTCCAGCAATATTAGAACATGAAGCCATTTCCAATATTGGTGGAAATAAACTGAGTGTCAGAAATCGTTCAGCTAGTGTCGGTCGAGATTTGAATGAAACTCCAATTATGAAAGCACCACAAGCTCTCGTAGCTGAACTAAATAATTTCCATAAAATTCTTTGTTGTTATGGTAAATTGGTCCAATTATCTTCTTAAATAGATTTAACAAGTTTTTTATGTTTAAGGTATGAGTCCTGAAATAATCGAGCAAGTGTTTCGCCAGTTGTTCTTCTTCATTTGCGCTACATCCTTAAATAATTTATTATTACGTAAAGAGTTTTGCCATTGGTCGAAAGGTTGTCAGATCCGATATAATCTTTCGAATTTAGAAATGTGGGCTCGAGAAAAACATTTGGATGTAAGAAATGAAATTATTTTTATTGTGAAATGTTAAAACAATTATTTTCAGAGCAAAATTGTAATGGAAACTCTGGAACCGATCATTCAAGCTGCACATTTGCTTCAAGCTCGTAAAACTGATGAAGACGTAACTAGCATATGTGAAATGTGTAGTAAACTGACCGCAGGACAAATTTGTAAAATTCTTCAACTGTACACGCCATTAGATGATTATGAAGTTCGCGTTCCAACGTCTTTTATTATGCAAGTACAAGCCAAATTAAAGGAGAATGCGAGAGATTCAGATGCGAATGAACAAGAGGTGAGTTATACAAGGTGTTGTGAAAAAGATGGTAGATACTTTGCAAGTGGGTTAAATTTGTCCATATGAATTATTTACTATCGTTACAATATTCCTCATTATTTAAGGTTCTGTTAAACTTTTTCTGCTTCTACGTACAACTAAAATTGAGCATTGTCGCAATAACTTAAATAGTTATGTAAACTGAAATGTACAACAGGGTCTACTAGATCTGTTTGACTTAATTTCGTACCAATGTCCTGATTATCCTTAATTTATCGTTATTAATTTCCAACTTTTTTCAATTGTCCTGACTTTATAATTTAAATGTATGTAAATGAGATTCAAGAATTTTGTGAAATAATTATATAAAAATTTACATTTAAAAATGAGACTAAAAGTGGAAAAACCGTACGCCTATCTATCTTTCTCTCTATTTTTTCATTTAACGTACTTTTAATTAGTTATCATAAAATAAAATAAGCGAATATGTCCCTAGTTTCCGACTTTTTCATTACTTTTGAGACACCTTTTATGTATTTTACACAAACATGTCGCAATACAATAATCCTTAGAAATTAACTAATTTTGACTCGAGAAATATTCTTAGTATCCTTATTTTGTTCTTATTTGAACAAGGTCAAGTTTGGTAGACATCCTGTACAAGTAAAAGAAAAAATACTCAAATGAACTAATCCTGCCCATCACCACCACTAGTAAATTATCTACACTCTCCTTTGTTATACGCCCTGCATATAAAACTAAGTAACAAATAATTTTCATTTCTTTCTATTTCAGGGAAAATTACTCTTGGATACAAAATACGACTACCCCATTCGTTTTTCTTTCAACCCATCTCCTATTTGTTTGGAAGACATCGAAATACCAGAAGTCTTAAACTTACCACAGCTGAAGAAAATTTAAACCGGAAATAAATGGATAATGAAAAGAGTAGGTTAATTATATTTTTAACGTACTTAAGCGATTCGCTTTTGCTATAGGTGCCATTAAATCAATTTTAACTAATTTCCTAATGATTGTGATTTATTTTTAATGTTTTAACAAACCGATTATAGTACATTCCATTATTTAAATGATTTCCTATATATATTCACGCATTAGTACAAAAAGTATGGGCCATTTTTTATAGATTCTTTAAAAGAAATTTTTTTAAATATTTTTAAACGAATTCAATGGTATTAGATATGTTCCAGGTGATGTTTAGAGAGATATGTTTCATGTGCAATATAAAAGAAATTACTATAGTTTTACATTGCACATGACTCAACGTACAATGAATGGTTTTATTTTATCTGGAACAAATCCATTATTATTATTTTTTACAGTAAATTGACATCTAATGATAGTTATTGTAAAAATAAATGTTTGAGAAACTTGTAAAAAAGTTTAATTAAGGTTGTTTTTACAACAACAAGTAAAATATGAAATGTTTTCTTAACACAAATCTATGATGTTATATATCTAATTATAGTTAACAATACGCTGTGTACTAGGAAATAGATCAATGTTGAATGAGATTTCTTGTTGTTTGGTTCTAAACGGTTTTTTAAAAAACTCGTGCTAAGTTTTACTCCTATGTAAATACAACCTTATAATAATAGATTAAGAGTCCTTGAATGCCAGTTCTCTGTCATTGTATGAAAGCTCAGAGTTTCTCTACGAAATGTTCCCAACACGGATGGAAACAATTGGCTGCTACCGCAATTCATGGGCTTTCGTTCTAACAAAATTAAAAGAAATCTAAAATAACAAAAAATAAATGGATAGAAAATATTAAAGAAAAAGATATGTTATATATTTTAGAATCACTTATTTATCATTTTTAAATTATGAAAAAATACATTTATTAAATATATTCTATGATAAAACAATATATGACCAAATCACATTGTATTCTTCGTAGAAAAGTGCATTCAAGATAATCACTGTTAGTGTAATAATTACAAATGTACTCAAAACTTTGAAAACAGTTTACAATTGAAAGGTACAAGGAAAAAAGATATACATATTAGTAAAAAATTTCAGTTTACGTTCAAAGTACGTTTTATATTAAAAATAACATTAAAGTATCAGTCACTATGGGACATTAATTAAGTAGGCGTGAGCGATATACGATACATATATCAACATGCACATATCGCGCGAGTGTGACTCAATTTAAACACCTATTGCTTCAATGTGAACGACTCTTAGTACAACATGTGGAGAATTATATTCATATTAAATTTTATAAAGACAAAAGTAACGAAACTGTCAAAAAATTAACCATGTATCTTATACACCCTGGACCCTTCAATTATGTAAAAGTTAATAATTTCTGAATACCAAGCGGCTGTGAGTCTAAAAACAATATAAAAAAATGTAACTCATCATGTATTAATTCACATCTGAATTTTCCTCAGTGAGAAAACATGCAAATGCTTTTAGTTTGAAAAAACAATTGGTGCAATTAGAAACAATGCATTTAATTTTTATAGCTCAAATTCTTAAATCATTCCTTCCCAAGTTTGTCGATTGAAAATCTATTTAAAATTATATATTTGTTGTTATAAATTATATGTAATAGAAAAATGTTATTCTCAGTTAATGTTATAAATTATTGCCTAAATAAATTCACTGTTAGAATTAATTAAAGAGTATAATGAAGCTAATGGAAGATTTGTATAAATGATTATTAAAGTGAATAAAGTATTTTATTTTAAATTTCGCTCAATTTAATTTTATTTGTACTTAAATTATTATCTGTTATGGTAAATAAATTAATAAACATGTGGTACTCTAAAAATTTACAAATCTTCCTCAATTTTATTTTAGAAAAAGTTACTAAGAACTAAAAATATTTAATATAATAATAAAATCTATAAACTTGAGAGTATATATAAAATATATCGCTTATATAAAGACATTATAATATATCATATAAAATATGTATTTATTGTTGAAGAAAATAAAAAAAAAACTAATCATATACAGTCAATTTGAGTACCTAAATTTGAATAAATCTCCGTAAATTTTAATGTTTTATTCATCCGTTAGAGAAAAACAGTTCCCAGTTCCCTGAATTTTCGCTTATCCAAGTTATAACACTAAGTACATAATAAATACGAAAATGTTTTTTTTTCTTTTAACTCAAGAGCGCATAATAAACTGATTGAAGAACTTAACAAAAAATACATTAAACGTCATACTTTATTATTATAGTATAGTATAGTTATTACCATAACTAAAAATGTATATTGTATAATAAAGTGGAAGATTAGCGAAGAAAAATGAACGATTCCTGTATGATATCTGTTTCTTCCTTCTGAAAAAGTCTTTTAAGCAATTTTGGTAAGTCGATAAACATTCCAGGTACTATATTCCAGAAAAATATCTCGTTTGAAATTGTAGTTTTTTTAGCTAAAATGCATGTATCAGTTTCTTTATTTGATCAAAATTGATTAAATTTTTGCGTGGTCAGATTTTGATAACGAAAGTATGTTATGTAACTTACAGAAATATTACGTAGTGTAACATTGTATGCTCACTGGGTAATGGGATCTTCAACAGAATCCCCATCAATGTACTGTAAACGTTTTATCAAAATCTGACCACACGAAAGTTTCATTTATTTTGATCAAATCAAAGAAGTAATACAATATGCATTTGGAAAAAAAATCTACAAAGTTGAAATGTGTTACTGATACCCACCCGCTTCATTAAGCGTGTCTACTAGGATGTTTAAAAAAATAGTTCTTGTTATGGTATCCAAAAATTGATAATATATTATATTCAAACAAAAATGTTGGCGCTAACACGAACTCTTAATATCAATATTAAGGTTTCTCTTAATCTTTTTTTTCATTTACCATTTAATAATTAAATAAATAAGATTTTTTTTTTTATTTTTTTATTCATGTTAACAACAATATAAAATAAAGGATTTAAAAAAAATTTTACGCTCAACAAAAATAAAGTTCCTTAGATCAACGTTTCAAAGGTATCAGAGTTCAAATATAACACTAATAAAAATGTTTAACACTTTCCAAGTTTGTTGGAAGAACCTTTTTTGTAGAGAGTGAAATTTTCTTTAAATCCTTTCTTTCAGGTTATTAAGTTAAGATGAACTGTACCAAAGTTATGAAAATTCTACAATAAATGTATTCTTATTGTAGTAAATAAAGAGTCTAAAGTGAAAAAGGATTCATGTTCAATTTTTACAGTATTCGAAATTTTATAAAAAATTATCCCTTTTTAAAACATAAAGTGAATTTTATTTAAATGGTCTAAAGGGAACCTTAAACTCCTTAAACCATCTGTCGGGGAACTTTTTTTGCCATTACACCAAAATATTTTTGCATAAGTCGATATTACTCCCTAATTTTGAAAAAGAGACAATCAATGTACATTTAAATTATTTACTATAAAACTTGTATGAGAGTAGTAAGTATATGTAATAGACAAACAAAATAAAATTCTCATATCAGAACAAACAAAAATTAATTGAAAATTTTCCCCCTTCAGATTTTGGATAAATGATCTTGCTTCATGTTTGATGCAATAACTTCATAATTGGGGCTTTTTGATGTAAGAACAATTTGAATACAATCTTCGCCATACTGTCATGGCTATCATGTTTATAATATAGCCATGGCAAAAATTTTTTTTAATATCCCCAAAAATTTAATTTTTACACCATTTAGGGTCGAGGTCCCCAACCTTTTTGCGCCTAAGAGCATATATCCCATATATCTAGAATTTACTTTTTCCAAGATATAGATGGACGTTGTTCTTTATGCTTTTTTTGTATTTTGGAGTAAATTTTTTTATCGTGATCTCAGAGCGAAGGGCACACATAAAAGGGTCTCCGGGCATCATGGTCTACACAGGCCTAAAATGAATATAATTAGGTAATAGCTTCTTTAACCAGTCTGATCTATAAAATGTTCAATTTTGAGTAATAAAGAGCAAAGACATTATTATATAAAAGATGTATTTATTGTTGTAGAAAATAAACAATTAAATCATATTGAACATTTTATTTCGTTGTAATTCTGTGTTTAAATTTTGGTAGCCCGGAAACTCATAATTGCGCATGCGTGTTAAGGAAAAAAATGTATCGACCATGCTGAAATAACCTAAATGTGTTTTACTTGCTTTTGCTCCTTCTCTTGCAATACAAGCGTGGTACAGAAACATTGCTTGTGAACACGTGCTTGTTTTATTTGTTAAAAATACAAGGTAATTAACAATGATTTACATTTTTAACTATTAATAATGAACTATATCAAATGTTTCTTTCTATTTAATTAATCGTTTCGTTTTTTTTGTTAGTTTAAAATGACTGATACCGTAAACAAATCGTCGCCGAAGCGTCGTCAATCGGGGGCTGTTTCTGGTGGAGCGACTCCAGCGAAGAAAACAAAACCGAATGTAGGTAACAAAGGCACACCAGCAAAAAATGCAACACCTAAAAAAGCCACACCACAAAAGAAAGCAGTTACACCGGGAGAGAAAAAGGGTAAAACTCCTAAAAAATCTCCACCCGCTAAAACCGAAAATGGAACCCAGTCCGAAAAACCAGTGAAAACGGAAGGCAAGGCTGTAAAAACGAATAAAAAAGTTGTTCCAAAAACGCCAGAAGGAAAACAGCGACAGAAAGAGCTTAGAAAGCAGAAGAAAGAACAATATAGACAACTAATAACTGGTCAAATCAAATTTGAAGATACAACAATGTTCAAGGCCGAGTTCATTAAAAAGCGTATTGAAGTTATGACCGCTCGTCCAACTCTATCCAAAAACGCTAGACGAAAACTTAAATACTATCAACGCGTTTTGGCTGCTAAAGAAGGAAGATTAGAAGAAGTGTTGAACGCGAAAACCGTTACTCCACCGACAACTGCAAAAAAAGCAACCAAAAAACCTGTTCCACAAAAGAAAGGCAAAAAGGAACCCATAAAAACTGCACCAGTCGAGGACGATGATGATGACGACGACGACGAAGATGATGATGATGATGATGACGACGAAGACGATGATGTTGAAAACGATGATGATATTGATGACGACGATGATGATGATGACGACGATGAGGAAATGGATGATAGCGATGATGAGGAAGTTGAGGAAAAACCTGCTCCCAAAAAACCAGTTCCACCATTCAAAGGAACTAAAAATAATGGTGCGAAACCAAACACTCGACCTCAAAAAGGAAGAGGAAAGAAATGAACTTCAGAAGTCGATTTTGCAAGATATTTTTAAGTACATAATATAAGTAAGAGTTAACAACTTCAATATAATGTAGAACAAACATATTCAAGTTGTTTAATTAATCAAACATTAAAAATAATATTACGGAATTTCGATGTTTCCACATTATGTATGTGTTTACATAATATTTTTTAATATTTGATCATATTTTCAATTAAATAAAAGATTTATGTATTATAATTGACCATAAAAGTTTGTATTAATTTTTATTATTAAAACCCGTTTAAACTGATTTTTGGGTGTAGTTGATATATTTATTTCTTCATTACAGTTTGTTCGATATTAAATTTACTACCCTCAAATTTTAGAGCTTCGTGTCAACTTTTTATCTGTTCCCTTCAAATTTTAATAATTGGTTCGTATCGTGTTTCTATTACGATTTATCGCCTCAGTGTGAACGGCGCCTAAATATTGATTATAGGCTAACAACGTTTCAAAAATATATTAATAGTTCAAACTCAATGAGAGTAATTGCGCTAATCTAGCTTTAGCTTAACGATCATTGTTACAATTTTATAAAATGAGTATATCTTTTTTATTTGAAAACTGGGTTTTGTTTCGTCTTAAAAGAAAAAAAAAACGCATGAAATCATAATAGCTGTTTAGTCAAAACTGTTGTGTTACTTACATTACTTCTTATTAACCAATTTTGGCTGAAACGTTTTTCTTACAAACGTTTTCAGAATTTTTAAAATAAGTAAAATACTTTCTTTTTTTCTGTTAGCAGAGAACCTGGTTAGGGCTTGTTTCCCCCGCACTGCAGCTTTAGAATTATTGTACTTCTGTTCATGTATCCCAAAGATTCTTACTTATTCCAGGTCCAGCATTTTGCCTAGCAGAAGCAGTTCCTGATGCACTAAGCTTTTTGCGTCATTTATCTCATACAGGTGTCGTCACTTTGTGAGGGCTTTGCAGTTAAAAATGACATGGCTCGCGTTTTTCTCCTCATCCCCACACAATCTGCAATTGAGGTTTTGTTGAGACACCTCAATAGTCTGTAGATGCTTTTTCAGTCTACAGTGTCCTCCGGTTATCAGTCCTGAGTTGGTTCCTTCCTAGCCGTAAAACCTCAGCGGTAAGCGAGGTCTTCCCATCATTCTCTTGCTGAGCTTCTGACCGGGAATTTCTAGCCAGTATTTGTTTTACTGCCGTCTCAGCCGACACATTATAGCCCTTTTGACAACAGATTTGGTGCTTCCAACTCCAGGGCCACGAGTGGGAAACCAGCCCTTGCACAAGCTTCTTCATTTCCCTCAACTCCCTTATGCCCCGGCAAGTAAAATACTTACGATACTTACTTTCTTCGTTAATTATGTTTCAAGAACGTCCTTACATGCATCAAAATCCGGCCCTGAATACAGTCAAGATAATTTAAATCTCATTATCCTTATTGTTTTTTTGAGAAACTTTTTATTTTATAATGAAATGTCAACTATTTCATTTTAAACGAATTTTCAAAAATATAATAGCTCAATGAGACTGTAATACGAGTTCAAGGGTGAGCTGAAATAGTGGTCATAGTGGTAATGGTGGTAATTTAGCACTTTTGGCAGGCGTTTAAATAGAAAATGAGTATTTTTTTATCTGAGAATCATAATAGCATTTAGTTAAAACGGTTAAACCGTGTTAAACTATAGCGTTAGTTATTTTTTTATTAGTTAGTTATGCTAGTTCTTTCAATTTTTTCTTATTAATTGAATTTTGTCTGAAGTGTTTTCCGTGTTTTCCTTATTAACGTTTCCCACTGCATATACAAAATATTAAATTTTTGAGTTAAGTAATTAAGTTTTTAACGTAAAAGTTATAACAGTTATAAAATTTAGCTGAGAAAAGGCATATTTTAGGTGCATGGTCCCCATTGGTCCATTTGGCTCATTTCATACACGTGTGAAATTTATAGGTTAAAAATAATAAACATAATTTTTTTCTTCTGACCAAGTACGCAGTAATTGAGGTAATACATTGTAATTTGTCGAGTTTATTGTATATGGTAATATTTTAATTATTAATCTTGTTATATTTAGGTTTTGGTACCTTCAATTGTCTTAAATATAGACCAAAATAACCTTTTACTATGGTTGATTTGGAAACATTAAAGAAAGCAATGAAGTCGAAAAAACGTGACGAAACACCAAAAGATGAAAGTGAACCAATGGAACCACCTACAAAGAAAATTAAAAAAAAGGACACAACACCAAAAGAACCAGAAGATGCTAGCAGTCAATTAAATCAACCTACAAACGAAGAAATCGGGGAATCAGGAAACGAAATTTTAGAACCTGAAAATAACCAATCTACCAAAACCATTGAAAAAAAGAAAAAACTAAAAACTAAAAATCTGGAGGAACATAGCGTGGATGTTCCAAACGAATCAGTTAATGATACCAAGAAAAATGAACAAGAAAACACGGAAGAATCGGAAAATAAAACTGAGAAAAAAATTAAGAAGAACAAGAAATCCAAAAAGAAATCTTTGAAAAAACCAAAAGAACCCGTGGTTATAATACGTCCCACTGATTTAAGCATTGAAGAATTAGAAGCACGAATTTTAGAAATCAAAAATAGACCAACTATTACAAACACGGCTAAACGCAAACTTGGTTCTTTGAAAAAAATTCTTGCAGGTAAAAAAGAACAAGCTGAACAAGCCAATGAAAGCACTGAAAGCACACCGGCAAATGACGAAAGTAATCCAACCGAAAATAATGAAACTAAAGTAAAAGGTCCTAAAGACAAATCAAAATTAAATAAGAAGAACACCCGATTCTGTGTGTTCGTTGGAAACATAACATACACAACGACGAAAGCAGAACTGCAAGAACATTTTTCAAAAGTGGGTGAATTAGTCGACGTGAGAATTCCACCGCCCAAAAAAGGTGAAACGAAACCGCGTGGTTTTGCCTATGTCGAACTAAAAGACAAACACGCCTACGAAAAAGCTTTGGAACTGCATCATTCATTTTTGGCTGGACGTCGCATCAACGTTTTCTATACAACTGGAAACAAGAACAAAAACCCGGAACAACAAAAGAAAGACATTCAAAAGAAAAACTTCAAACTTTCCGCCATGCGGGATAAAGGACTTTTCAGGGAAGAAAATAAAATTGTATGTATCTAAATAAAACAATAAAAATATTATATTAGAGCAACAATTTTATTGGTAATTATTTTCAAACAAATCCCAAACAATTTCAGATACTTAATTACATATTATTCATTTCTTGTTTTGGTGTTGTGCTTCATATAAAATGTAAAAATGTGTATTTGTGAACTACATATATTATGTCTATCTACATAATTTATCACAATTTTCTAAAACATATTTTAGAAATGTAAGATTTTTGTTTTAAGGCGCAATTAGGTTATAAGAAGTTACAGTTTCATCGTCACTCGCAATTTTGGCACTCTGCTTGGTCTCGTTGTTTCTTGTCTTATAATTTTACAGTGGCCTTTTAAAGTTTCGAAGATAATCAATGATATAAAGACAATAGTAAATTTTTATAGATCCATGACTTAGTAATAAATATGCAACTTTGCTTTAGGAGTTATCCATAATAGACCAGAGGCTAAGCCTTTGAAAGTGGTAAAAAGTGAAAGAAAATTATAGTAGGATGAAACCCATTAGAAAAGGAAGAGAATATAACAAAAATGAAAGGAAAAATATATTACGGTCGATCTGAGGTGGGGAAGTGGAAAAGGGGGGTGTTTTTAAGGGTAGAAACGGTTTATCTCGATTTCCGATAAAACTACAAGTCCTATGGAAAAAAGTTAAATGGCAAAGTTGTCGGTAATAAGAAGATCTACAATTTTTGTGCTAACACTTTTTTCACATAACCTTAAAATTTATGTGAAAAATCCCAATAACCAAGTTTTTGGTTTTTAAAGTGAAACTTTTTATACGTCGTCTCAAAATTTTGGCCTATCTTTAGCATGTCGCGTGTTATATTCTCGGCAGGGAATCAGCAACTGTTCGGCAGAGCTCGATACACATTGTTAGCTATATACCATGTCGTTTTTCAGGGTTGTTGCGCGAGTTATTACTGAATGGCTCTCCAGCACAACGTTTAAGTATATTATAAATTGTCATTAATTGTCAATCATATTTGCATTGGTTTTGTGTGTTTTGATCAGTGTATTAATATAAATGTTATTGTTCACTTAATCATGATAGACAAAGATACAGCTAGTGAGAATAGTGCGAAAATATCCGACGGTGAATTAAACTTACTCCGTAGGAGAAAGACTGCCGACAGAGTTCGAGCTTATAGAGACAGGAAAATACCTCTTGGTGAGTTTATTTAATTTTTATAGTTCATTTATTAGAATTATTAGAACTTTCTGTTGCTGCATAATATGTTTACGTATGTCGGAGCGATAGGTTGTTTAGTGTATTGTTTGTGTTAGTGTGTAGCTTTTTCTGGCCCTTTCGTCCAGAAACTATTTCCTCGCCATAACAAACTTTATTTAACAATGATTGAACATGATATTCTTGAAGTAACGTTACACATAGAGAAGTCTTCTCTCTGCGTTACAATAGATAACAACAGGCAGATGATCGATTTAACAATTACCAACAAATTCAATAATGAAAATAACATTCAAGTATTAACATCAATAATGGAAATTCAAAATTAGTTGCAACGGTGCGCGTTAAGTCAGACAGCGAATTTGTGCCACATCCCTTTCTTTCTATTCTATTTTCATACCCTAAATCGAATAATTTTCCGAAAATTTTCATTTCTTAAGTGCCTAAAATCCGAAAAAAAGTTTCACTTGAATCGTGGTTTCGTAAAATCACACAATAATTTTTTTAAATTTTATCTTTTACAAAAAAAAATTTTCATGGAATTTAGTGAAATTTTATCTCTTAATGTTCCAAACACACCGTAATACACTGTAATTTAAACACCCAATTACACTGTAATTTTTTTGATATTAAATATTTATTTTTTCACCTTATTTTGACTTAATATTGAAAAATCACCTTAATTTTCAATCGAAAATTCTCACGTCAAAAAATCTACTTTTTAAAAAAGTTAGTGGATTTTTTGTTCGTTGGAATCTCTACTTTCTGATGATGAAAAAAAAAACATTACAATGTTAAATGTTTCCAGGGTTTCCAGAAAATGCAATAATTAAAGTGTAAATTTTAATATATTGCTCAAAGTTGTATTTGTACAATTGTATTATGTACCTACAATTTTGAGCAATGTTTTTTTTTTTTGTAAAAGATAAAAATAAAAAACCAAAGCCTTGGTTATTGGAATTTTTCACATAAATTTTTAGGTTATGTGAAATAAGTGTTAGCACAAAAGTTGTAGATCTTCTTATTACCGACAACTTTGCCATTTAACTTTTTCCATAGGACTTGTAGTTTTGTCGGATATTGAGATAAACCGTTTCTACCCTTAAAAACACCTCCCTTTTCCACTTCCCCACCTCAGATCGACCGTAATTTATTTTTCATTTTTGTTATATTCTCTTCCTTTTCTAATTGATTTCATCTTACTATAAATTTTTTGGGTTCAAAAATTATCGACTCTGGTCTATAAACCATGCAACGTGTTTTTAAGAACGGACGGGTGAGGTATGTTTTTATGCTAGGTAATGTTACATACGGTTTGTTCCAATCATCCAGCTATGGCGATGTATAAGCACGACCAACATTGACCAACAAACAAGAGTGAGTGAAGAACTATTTCAGCATGCCGCATTAGGCCGAGAGTCGACAAAACAGTGCATAAACATCACCGAAACAGTGTCGATATAAACGGTTATCTCGCCGTTGCACGAAAATGTACGACCCTCGGCCTTATGCGGACAAGCTGAAACAGTTCTTCACTCACTCTTATCTTTTGGCCAATATTGTCTTGCTTTTTGTATGTCGGTCAATGTTTGAACATCCCCAGAAGAATTGGACCAAACCTATAGGCTACGTTCCAGTACATGGAAACAGCGTTAAGAAACCAGTTTAGAATCGTGCTTTTACTACGGCCGAAGTGATTTTTCAAAAACGTTATCAATGGCATTACTTTCGCTCGTGTTCACGAGAATCCTTCTGAATCCTTCTTAACACATATTTTAAAATATTTCAATTTCAACCTTAAAGGAAACAAGCTTTCAATTACTGTCATTAATATCAAAAGCAAGTATCATTGACTATCCCCAAACTATTTATCGTAATAAGTATTAAAAAAAATCACAGTCAACAAAATCAGGAGTTTCAGTTAGATATATAAAAGATAACAAAACAACAACACGTGTGTTCTCTTGGTAAAATAGTGGTATATTATTTAAATAGTATTATATTGGATTATTCTGAAGAAAAGCTTCAATTGCTTCTTGTATTTCTTCATTTGAAGCGATTTCAATGTTTTCAAATTCTTCATTAGTCATCGGGCTTGTTTTATGTCCTGAAGAAATCCATTCAATTATTGCACAACGTTCGTAAGTGTATCCATCAGAACAGCGAACGGGATCACGCATTATTTCCTGAGTAATAGGACATAGGAACTCGTGCGGAATATCAACTTGATCAAGAATATGTTCAGACATTTCTGATGTAGATTCAGTTTTACGATTTCGCTTTAACCAACGTAATTGGGGGAAAAAAATCTTTGATTTATTTTCATCTAGGTCTAATAGAGTAGTTAGTTCATCGTCGTTAAACGTTAACAATTGTTCTCCGTTTAACTCTTTTTCGATAACATTATCAGCTATGATAGCTAGATCTATACTTTTTATCCATCTAGCAACCGACGTTGGAGACCAATCGGATGTATTTTTTCGATTATTTTTAATACGACTAGCGATTATATTTTGAAATACTAATTTTTGAGGCAATTTCCAAATCCATACGCTTTTATTCAAGCAAGCCACAGCTAGTATGGAACAGTCATATGAAAAGGCACATGATGTAAGCAAAGCATCATGATCTAATACATGTAAACATGCACTTGAATACGGAGACCAAATTCTGGCTTGTCGATCACTTGCTACTGAACAAACAATTTCGCCCGTTTGGGGAGAAAAACGAACCCAGTTTACATTTCCACCATGTCCAACTAACGTCCTCCATAACTTCATATTAATATTAGCTTGCCTCTAAAATTAAAAATGACATAATAGTAGTATTTGTAAAAGTATTACTTACGAAAAGTGGCATTTACTTTATCACAAGTTATTGCCCATAATTTGACTAGACTATCATTTCCACAGGTTGCAAGTAGATAACATTTCACTAAATCGTAATTGACATTAGGAATTGGGGCCTCATTTGGAGAGAAATCACAATTTTGAACACCTAAATCATGAGCCTCGTTTTCTATAAAAATTGCTTCGGTTATAACATTAATAGTTTCAAGAGCCCACAATCGTAACGATCCTCCACTGCACACTGTTACAATGAATTGTTCATCTGCACTGAATGCTAAAGCCGTAACAGAATCAGTATGCTCATCTAATTTGCTAAAATTAAAAAAAAATTAATTATTTAATTTATATTTTGATTATATTATAAAGAAATACTAACGCAATTGTTTCCATTGTTTGGAAGTCGAAAATAGTTACCAACTCATCATCTCCTCCCATGGCTACATACTTGTTTTGATTAGAAATACGACAAGTACGCACCCCCATCATATTCATAGATAAGTTAGGCTTTTTAATCTGTGCTCCATCCTAAAAGATATAATTTACTTTATTAATTTTTAAAGTTAGCTATAACCCATAGTTGAATCATTGACTATGAGAATTTAGAAATCGATAAACAGTGAAGAGTTAAATAAACCGTATAGCTAGAAATTTAGTTGAAAACATGGGTGAGGGGTGTAAGTAGCCCACACTATAGTATTGGCGGTATTGGCCACATAATATCTATATACTTTCGGTCTAAATATTGTTTTATCGCTTAGTAATTTAACGTTAAAAAAGTTGTTGTAAGTTAAAGAAAAATTCTTGATAAGAGAATTTTTTCTAGATTAACATTTATGACAACCCTGGAAGTATTATCGTCGATATCTACTCAATAATGGATTTGTGCTTAGACCCACAAGGCTCGAAAATAGGACGCCATAATTTTAGGGATGACGAAATTTCGAAGGCGTAAAAATTTAAGATTAATTCAAATTAAAAATTGATTTAAATTCGTTTTACTATTAATGATATTAATAGATAATCATATTTAAATATTTATTAATAAGATATATAACTTTTAAAAAAATTTACATAAAAAAGAAGGCGGCACATCGGAGAGTGCTTAGGGTGGTATCAATCTAAATCTACTACTATACCCCAAATACAAGAGCTTTATTAACAAAAGAGATAAAAACCTTCTTAAGTGCAGTTTTTGTATAAGACGTTTTTTAAAGTCTGTTTGCTTTTTTATTGAGTAACACGCTCGAGATTAGAATTAAAGCTTATAAATGTTACCTGAAAAGACCCAAATAACGAAACAAATAAGACTTCTTCGGTAAAGCCGACATTGTCTGGGAAAGTCTTACAATTAGATAAAGGCAGTTTTACATGATCAGCCTAGCTAAAGTCTGATCAAAAGAAAGTTTTTTGTTTAATTTTGCCTGATTTCTTAGGGCGCGTTCAGACGGATCAACTAAACTCGCCCGACTATTTTCAATCTTGTAGACTGTAGCAGGGTAAGCGACGCGAGAAGTGAAGTACAAGCGAGTTGAAAGGGAAGCAAATTGAAAGAAAACTGATCAACTAAACTCGTTCAACAAAAGATTGACTGAATCATACTTTTGTTGAACGAGTCTTGTTGATCAGTTTTCTTTCAATTCTGCTCAATTTGCTTCCCTTTCAACTCGCTTGTGCTTCACTTCTCGCGTCGCTTACCCTGCTACAGTCTACAAGATTGAAAATAGTCGGGCGAGTTTAGTTGATCCGTCTGAACGCGCCCTTAATAAGGCAAATCACTATACCGAACTATGTAAAGCAAAATCAAGAGCGGATAAGTAACTTTGCCAGAAAAAAGTTTAGTAATATCAGATACCTAGTTTAAAGAAAAGAAAAACTTTTCGTCCTTTAAAATTAACTATTTATTCATTTATCTTGACCAAACCAATTCAATAAAGTCGGTTTTATCTGAAATTTTTGTAGACAATGTTGATTTGACCAAAGCAGTCTCGTTAAAATCGACTTTGTCTGAAATTTTCCAAGGCAAAGATAGTTTTATGATTAGCGGTTTTTACCAAAATTAATTTCAATACTTTTTATTTCAATTAGATTAAAAAAAATATTGAAAATGTAGATATGGTTCGGCCAGCGTTGCGCCTCTCTTCTCCTATAGTACAAAACGATCTAATCTCAATATTAGCTTTTTCTTAATATTTTCTGATAAAATTGGTACTCGAAACCCAAGTGGTTCATCTTAAATCTAGCATCATACTGAAAAATGACAGTCTACAACATAAAAAGAGGTAAATGCGAAATTGTGCACTTCAGCAACGCCCAAATGATTTTGACTATTATTTCCCAAAGTCAAATTTTGTAAAAATAATTTAGTTGAAAAATAAGTCTGTTACTGCTATAGGACCTTTAGTATCAGTGCATAAACGATCAACAAAAATGAACATGAAATCTTCAATAAAAATTATTATCTCCAACATCTCCATATATACAAATTATAATTCATATATACCCATACCTCACTTTGCGTCGTGGTAACGTTCCAAAAAAACACGACGCAAATTGAAATGACGCAAAGTGAATTATGATTTTTAGCAAGCATTTTTACATACATAAAAAAAACGCAAAAACCATATAAAAAATAACGCAACTTCGAAAATCTAACGACGCACAGTGAAAATTAGTACTAAGTACGTAAGTAAAATCTAGTTGGAAGAAGTTGAACTTTATTAGTAAAAAATTGAGTTTGAAATTAAAAAACTGAATGAAAAATTCAATTTTGATGCTTGAACTTAATAGCTGATTTAAGTAGCGATTTCTTACTTCTAGATTCCAAAACATAGCAGATCCATCCAATGAACATGTTGCCAAAATATTTTCTGTTTTTGAGAACTCCACTTGGTTAATTGAGTACGTATGACCTATTAATGGTGAAAAAGGCACTTCAGTATATAATTGCGATGTGTCACAGAACTCAAATAGTTTTACAACGCTATCTCTAAAATGAAAATACTTCATTATTAAATACCATTCAATTAATATGTTTCATTATAAGAATGAATAATCTATTGCCAATAAGAGTATTTTATAGAAAATTACTCACGCAGAGCCTGTAGCTAAAAGCTTATTTTTCAAGTTAATATCACAAGTATTTATAGCATTAGAATGAATATTCTCTAATTTTTGTATCAATACGACATCGTTATCATGATTTTCTCCAATTCGAACAACAGCATTTTCCTGTAAATAATTCTTTAACAATGATTGCTTAGTATTTTCTAATTTCTTAAAATAGAAAAAATACCAAAGAATTATTTGATGTATTCGAAGCTTCAGTTAAGTCAGTGTTAAGACTTATTGCTCCCGTTAGATCCCAAATAATAACGGTTTTATCATTTGATCCCGTCACAAGGAGAGATGATCCCTTTCCAAATGTACAACAATTAACATATCGAGTATGGTCTTGTAAAATAGCTAAATCTTTTCCAGTTTCAGCATCCCAAATACGACACGTTCTATCTAAGCCGGTTGATGCCAAAAATTTTCCGTTTTCTGTGAACTTTATGCATGTAACAGCAGACAAATGCTCTCTTATCTCTCGTTTAAGCGAAAAAGAAAATCCATCGAACTGTTCTTCGGAGCCTTTTGTTCCGATTGTTGCCGTTAAAGACCAAATTTTAATTGTATCATCATTTCCAGAACTAGCTAAAGTATACGTTCGAGAATTGGAATCATCTAAAATAATAATTTCTGTGATACCTATAGGTTCATAATTGAGAAAAGTTATACCATTATTTATTACAACATTGGAAAAATCACAAGACAAAACTCCGAGATCGTGAATGTCTTCCATGCTAAAGAGAGCAACACATTCTTCTGTAGTTGTGTCACAAATGCTTTCAACAGACCAAATATTGATAGTACCGAGGGTACATGCAGAAATTAAAAAAATCGAATCAGATGTAAATGCTAGAGATTGAACGACTCCATCATGTTGTATTACCGTTCTAAAAATATATTATAGCCATTCAACATTACATACAACAAATATCTTGTGTTTTAAAACACTATTAAAAGTAGTCTATAATAAATGACCACTAAAAATAGTTTACCTTATAAGGCTTTGATGAACTAGGTCCCAAATACATATAGCTCCATTATCTCCAGCAGTTACAATGATACTACTGCTTGGAGAAAACCTTAACAATACAGAGCGAATTAAGTTTTAATCTTTCTGGTATATTAAGTAGGTAATATAAGTAGTGGTAAAAAAATTTGGGCTAGTAACATTTTTGATTCGTATATTTTTACAAAAAAAATTTTATAAGCTACATTCGTTTTTGTAATGTAATGATTACTCAATACTCTACCTACTGATTTTTTTTTGATGTTATTCGAGACAATGCCATATATTATTTAGCAGAGAAATATCTGCTGATAAGAAAAATATTCTCTTTTTATTCAATCCCCCATTCATCCCCCCAAATTCAATTATATTGAGGGTTTGGTGAGGGTTTGTAAAAACGGATTTGAAAAGAATCGTAGTTTTTGATTTCTAATTAAAAAAAATTGCGGTT
Source organism: Sisyra nigra (assembly GCA_958496155.1). Classification (NCBI taxonomy): domain Eukaryota; kingdom Metazoa; phylum Arthropoda; class Insecta; order Neuroptera; family Sisyridae; genus Sisyra; species Sisyra nigra. Next base: position 30,939,285 of record OY292316.1, on the reverse strand, counting down.
TTTGTTTAATAGATTTTTTTCTTTTCTTTTTATTTGTATTCATTTTTTTCTTTTTTCTTTGCTTCTTTAAACGAACCACCACTGGATATAGATAACTATATTTTCTAGTTATTCGTTTAAATTTTGCTTTATTTTCTTACCTACATATACGAATGGCGTCTCCATTATCTTGTGTGAATGTATGAATTTTCGATCCAAATTTTAAATTCCACAAAATGACGGTACCATCAATTGAGGTGGTCGCCAGCATGGTTGCTTGAGGGGAAACGCACACGCAGGTAACACCATATTTATGACCAACAAGTGGTGAAAATTCCGTTTCAATATAACCGCTTCCTGTTTTCCACATCCATACACGAACAAGTTTATCACTAAAAAAATAAAATTTTCTATTTTATTCAAATATATATCGTATTATACATACAAAAGATTAGAATACCTAGATATCATTATAAATTATTTTTAATATATCTACTACTATTCTATGTAAGTAGATGCATATAGAAAGGAAGATTGATGTATATTTTTGACTGTAGATCTTTTAAGTAGGTATACAGTGGAGTGTACCTATATGTTACCGTTAAAACGTGTAATCTGTTCTTTCATGGAATAACTAGGTAATTCATGAAATAAAAGGGATGAAATATCCTGGGGGGAGGGGTTTGCTTTTCTGTTCTGGTGTCCTAAGAAGTCCGGGGGGTGGTTTTGTGCAAAACTTCCTCTTCTATAAACTTCCGGTTAACCATTCAAAACTTTAGTGGTTGTCCACTTAGCTATTCCTGAACGCTTTAACGGAATTACACACTTTAACGGGAACATATATATTTAACATCTTAGCATTTCAATAATTCAATACAACAATCATAAACATATTTTCTGAACAAATATTTCTCTTAATTCTAACTATGATATACGCCCGGATCTATAGGGGAAGGTTGGGTATTTGAGAACACCGGGTAATTTGAAATAGTTGGATTTTAATTACTTCTTTTTTCGCGAAAATGTTCATAAATATGTATCATTACCTAATTTAGTTTCTATTTCCCTCGTGGATTGATTTCATTTACCCCACGCACAATCGGAGAAATAAAAAGGTATGGAAATATTTTTTCTATTCTTTATTTTTCTTATAATTATGTTAATTATAAAAAGTAATGATTTCAGATTTTTAAAGTAGATAAGTAATGTTTATGTTATAAGAAAAGTTTATTATATTTGTTTAATTTTGAGTCAGGTATTTTCAAATACCCCACTTTCCCCTTCATTTCATTACCTTAACCTTTTGTACGGTATGTAAATACATTTTTTTGACAACGCTTATTTTTGCTAAGAATTATACGTCGGGGTCTTCTTCAGGGTAAGCTGGTACTGATTACAACAATGCTAACCATTTCCATTTTACATAGAGCATATAATTATTTTTCCAATAAAAAAGATATAAATAATTAAACACTTACTTCATCTATGAATCGATAATAAACCCATTATTTAATGATTAATTATATTATTGTAAGATTTCGAAAGCCTGCTATGATTTATTCTTAAACCTGTGGTGAGAAAGAGGGATTGAGAGTGAGTTCCTATATAAGTTTTAAGCGGGATCCCGTATATTAAAGTTCAAAAATTAATTAAAAGGGCAAGAAATTATTATTTAACACTTGATACGCTTTTTATGTACTATAAATTATAACTATGGAACAAATCAATAAGGCCGCGTTCAGACGGATCAACTCAACTCGCCCCACTATTTTCAATCTTGTAGACTGTAGCAGGGTAAGCGACGCGAGAAGTGAAGTACAAGCGAGTTGAAAGGGAAGCAAATTAAAAGAGAACTAATCAACTAAACTCGTTCAACAAAAGATTGACTGAATCAAACTTTTGTTGAACGAGTTTTGTTGATCAGTTTTCTTTCAATTCTGCTCAATTTGCTTCCCTTTCAACTTGTTTGTACTTCACTTTTCGCGTCGCTTACCCTGCTACAGTCTACAAGATTGAAAATAGTCGGGCGAGTTGATCCGTCTGAACGCGGCCTAACTCACGGCCGTTCGTTTCTCCTATTAGTGAGATTTAAAAAACATTTTTATGTTGTGGCTATCTCACAGAAATCATGCATTTTTTAGTCAATTAGTTAGTCTACGTGGCTTTTCCAAAATTTAAGCTCCCATAATACCAATTTTCATTAAAATTCTTCGTTCAACCGCTTAAAAATATGCCAATTCTCTAGGATACCACATTTTTTCCAGGATAAAATATTACTGATACTTATCTGGAATAATGTACTTTTCCAATGGTACAATGGTTTTGGATATTAATACAAGGGAAGTTAACTTTTGTAATGGACTTATGTAGTGCATGCTATCCTGTGAGATGAAATCGTAATTTAATTAATTATGAAAGTGATATAAGTTCATTCACAACAATCAAAATGATATTATATTCAAACACTGTTAATTATGCTACTTGAGATGATAAATTTTATATTTTCAAAAATTCAAAAACGTTACTTTATTGCGTTATCTATTAAAATCTAGATTTTTAATAATCAAACGATTAAACCTTTAGTTTTTTGATTCAAGCAAAAGCAAACTTACGCCAAAAAATCAACAACAAAATTTTAAAATGAATTTTTTGCATTAATTAAATGCAGTCAAAACAAAATTTATTAAATGAAATCACATAACTGTGTAAAAATAGCCAAAGATTGGTCCCATATAAACGTGTTATTTTATTTTTTTTTTTTATTTTTTGTTGGACCTTGTTCATCTCAGACTTATTAATAATTTATTTTACAATTTAGGTAGGTATACAAAAAAAAAAAGTTTTAAAGTTAAAAGAAAAAAATACTTTAAAAGTAGATATATGTACTTGGTAAATCTCATAAATGATGATTCTGATGTTCTATGTTGATTGGATGATCTCATTATGTTGACTCTAATACAATAAATAAATAAAAAATTACGTAGTTAAAAAAAGGAATTTTCTTGAAATTTTTATATTCACTGTTGAAAATTGAAAATAAATTTGATAACATATCTTAAAAATGTTTGATGATATGCAAAATTGTGCATGAGAATTGCGATCAGTAGTGGTGCTGTTCAAGTTTAATTGGCCTTAAGTTGTGGTTTTGATTTGAAAAACTGGATTTCAGTTCTAGCTCGGATCAGGTCCGGTCAACGTCACGGACTGAGACGATTATAAATAAACAATGGATTTACCAAAAAATCGCTTAAATTTTATATATTATTTATTCCTCATTGTCGTCTCGTTGACTTCAATTGATGGTCAATATTCAGTTCCACAACCAACAATTGAAGTTTTTGCACCAAAAGGACTTCGCGTTTCAATACCAGGTACATAATTTTACATTAATTTCTACAATGATTTTTTAAAAAGATTTTCCGTGTAAACATAATTAATTATAATTATTGTAATGAGGAAAAAACCCAAGGATATTTAAATTTATCAGTAGGCACTTGAAGAAAGAAATAATTTTTACTGTATTTATGTGTTTTTTTTAGATTCGCCTGGAGTTCAGCTATTTGCATTTCATGGAAAAATAAATGAACCTTTTCGCAGGGTTGGCTCAAGTAAGGAGCCTGGACAAATCGATATCGATACTTCTCAAGTCACTAACAGCGTATGGATTGTTGAAGACAATAACACAAAATTGGAACTCGGCGATATCATCTACTATTGGATGTATGTTCAGAATTCCGATTTGGGCTACAGACGAGATCAAGGACGATGGGAGGTCAAAGGTTTCAGAGAAAAAAAAACTTATTATTTTCGCATTATTTATTGACTTTTAATGTATTTTAGCGATTAAAAATCTAGATGGATCAATTACGACGGGAGAGGGTGTCGTTGAAAGTGGTTCTCCAGGTTCTTGCGAACCTACATCAACTCGTGTGAACGGAGAAAGTACATGTAGAGGAAAATTGATTTTCGAGGATAATTTCGATCGGGGGCGTCTCGATATTCGAAAATGGACACATGAAAGTTTAATCCCGCAATTTCCAGTAACACGCTTTTATAAAAACAAAAAAAAATCTTTATAATATTAGTTATATTATATTTTTAGGACTATGAATTTGTATCGTATCAAAGAAACGCGGAAAATTTATTTTTTGGTAATGAAGTGATGTACATAAAACCCACGTTATTGAGTGAGGAAAATCAAGACTTTATTCGATCTGGAACTTTAAATCTGACAGAGTAAGAAAATTGAATAATTATTGTAAAATTACTAACATTTAATTTATTACAGGTGTACAGGCCGTGAAGGATCTGATGAATGTGTAAAACCAGCAAGAGGGTTTCATATTTTACCTCCTGTAGTTTCAGCTCGAATAACTTCTCTACCTTCTTTTAGTTTTTTGTATGGTAAAGTTGAAATTCGGGCCAAACTTCCAGCGGGTGACTGGATTTATCCAGGTATGTGTATTTTATTATTTGCATAAAATTAGCATTTCCGAATTGAACTTTTAATGATATTAACATCGATACTCGCACATTAAGTTTTCTATAAACTGAATTTAAGAAATGAAATTAAAGGAGCTCGGTACGGTTCAAAATCCCGAACATCCAATATCTTAATAATCAAAATTTTGGGTAGGCACTAAGGAAAAATTTCTTTTGAACTTTTTTCACTTTTTGATGAATTATTTAGTATAAAATATTTATTTAAATAGGCAGTAAACATGGAGCGGCCAAGGGGGGGGGGGAGAGTCGATGCTCCTCTTAAGCCATAATTATAGCTACTTATTTGACTAGGTTAATATTTTGCTATCTATAAATTCAATCTCTAAAATTGTATTCAAGAAATTGTTTATGAAGTAACATTGATTACCACATATTTCAAAATTAGGTAGGTACCGCAGGCAGTGCCATATAGTTATTGACACCTAGGACAAAATCCTAATATTTATTAACTACCTACTAAGTAGTGAACTGTGTGCAAATTTTCTTATAATAGTGTTGTCTCCAAAATTTAAGATTTTAAATTGAAAAGAATCGTTGCCTTACTTAATAGTTCACGTTATAAAATCCCAACTTAGGTTATTAGGAAAAATTATTTTTTGAGAAAATTTCGGACAGTATGTATTTAAATAATATGGCTTTTGAACAGTAGGTACAGTATTTAAAGTACTACATTAAGTTATATATAAAGTAGTAAATTAAAGCATTTAAAAAGTATTTGCCGATAGCTTTTGAAAGTCTGAAGTAAGTACCTAGTACCTCCCTATACTTGTTTGAGTACCTATATTGCTTAGATATATCTAAGAAAATTTCAAAAAAATCGATTCCTAAAATTCATTTCATACTCCGAACTAAAATGCTTTGGAGTTAAATTTTTTTTTTCATATTATTGACTACAACTATCGACCGACCTCTAATTGAATTTCAATCATGAATTTAAATCAAAGCAGTTGAGGTAAAACTTTGATATTCAAACTCACTTAAATATTTTTGATTGTTGATGTTCTATCTTGTTTTATCTAATTGAATATTGAATACAATAAAAACTTTTAAGGAAAAATCGTTAATTGTCGAATATTTATGTGACTTTTGATGATCGGTATTCTAATTTCTCATAAAACCGTAATTATTTCTATTTCAACTGATACCTAATTAATAAAAACTAGTAACGTGGCAGGCAGGCCAGGACTGGGACCTAAAAGCAGTCCGGCCACTTTAAAGATCGCCTTCCAAAACACTGTTCACAAAAAGTCTACAACCTGTTAGTATTGCGGACTAAACGGCCCCTTTCCGGACTCATCGGGTATTTATCCGATCAGTCTGGTTCTATGGCCTGGTGGAGAGCATAAAAATAACCTACTAAAGAATGTTCTAAATAGCAATATTGACTTAAATTTTATATAGGTATAATATGCATTGATACTAACTTGATTGATACGTCAGCATTTTTAAACGTTATAGTTGCGTGCAATTTCAAATATATAGGTAGATAGTTTGAGAGCTTTTGCTCAGGTAAGGGCACCAACTATCGATATATCAAAATATCGATAATTTTTAGAAAATAATCAATAAATATCGGCGATATTTTTAATTTCAAAATATCGATAATTTATATTTATTTCCGAATATCAAATTCGATATTTTTTTTAAGAGCTGTATTATATTTTATAATAACTATTATTTATTCCACTTATAATTATTGACAATTTTTCAAGTAATCGTGTTTTGAGATGTAAATATCGATACGATATATATCGATGTATTTTATACATTTGCCCATCCCTACTTTTACTATGTTTAATTTTTTCTGATTAGGGTATACATTCAAGATTTTGGAATTTTGGGATTTCAGGCATTTAAAATTTTATGCATTCAGGTAATATTTATAGGTTTTTGGAATATTTAACTTTCAGGATTTTGGGGTAGATTCCTAAGGGCTACAGGTCCTAGAATATTGATAATCAAGCTTTGTCACTATTCAAATTTACTTCTTGTTTTCCTTTTTCAAATTTAATTGAAATAATATATGTTTGATGTGCGATGCGCGAGGATTTTACATTAATTTTGATTGTAATTTTAGAACTGTATTTAATGCCTAAAAGTTATGAGTATGGACAAGGTTATCAATCGGGTCAAATGATGCTGGGATTAGCGCGAGGTAATGAAAATCTTCTTACCAACGAAGGTCGTGATATAAACTCTCGAGAGTTGAATGGAGGCGCTGTTTTTGCACAACTTGGCCCATTTAGATCAATTGGAATCAAATCTACGTTGGCACCCGGTGCTGGATGGAACAATGATTTTCACGTTTACTCATTAGTTTGGCGTCCAGATTCGATTATTGTTTCGGTCGATTCAAAACCGTATGGCATTATTCAACCCCCGCCAGGGGGTTTTGCCGCCCTGGGTAAAGAATATAGACACCGTTATGTAGAGCGATGGCAAGGACCATTATCGCCTTTTGATCGTGAAGTAAGTTTGATAAAAATAACTTAAAATATCTTGTTATTGATTTTTTTTTGCAGTTTTGTTTAGTATTGGGTGTTGGTGTTGGTGGACTTACAATATTTCCGGATCATAGTCTGAGTGGGATTAATCTTAAGCCGTGGAAAAATAGTGGAGCTAAACGTTTATTACAATTTTGGGAAGCTCAAGACAAATGGTATGGGACGTGGAATGGAAATGCATCTGCCCTACAGATCGATTATGTTCGTGTTTGGGCCTTATAAAAATTACTTAGATAGAGCTAGATGTAAGATGTAAAATTAAAATAAAACTACTGCTTTGTAATAAATAATTTTTAAGTGAAAATTATTTTCTTACCTTGAACCAGTTATAAGAAAATTGTAATCTTTTCCATTTGCGAAGTCACAGCTGGTCACATCACTTTGATGCGCATTTAATTTTTGTAAAATCCGAATATTCGACATATCAATTTGTTCCAGAAGCGTTTGATAGTGAAACGACGTGGCCATTTCTACAACAATGAAGTTTATCAATTACTTTTTTTCTGGGTAAGTAAAGCGTTTGTTATGATCAACAGCTAATTATGAAATGTTATTTGTTGCAGAATAGAAATATAATACGTCACAACACCCTTAACCCTGACGTGGTATAAAATTGTAAACGATATATATCTTGATATGGTATATTGATACAAAAATAATCCATATTTCAACGAGACCAATAAATTATAATTTTCTGTTAGAAAAGGAGTGTATTTGTACCTAACTATAAATTACAATGTTTTTCTTCTATTATTTTTTCAAATATTCTCAGAATATTTAATTTATCTGAATAATTCATATTAAATAAAAGAATGAAATTAAAGACTAAAAGCGGCTTAAATAATTAATTTCCATTTAAACATACAAGAAAAATTGAACTTATTGTTCTTTTTATTTTAAAATATTTACCTACCGTACTTATAAAAGTAAATATTGAATAAAAACGTTCCAATTTTTACCTTTACACAAAGGGTAATTATTTTTTGATTCCTAAATTATAATTATTAATAGATTGCATTTTCCTTTCTTAAATAATGGTAAGTACATAACTTTTATTTGTTGTTATATTAATTCTCGCCCAAAGTGTAATAAATATACATATTAATACAAGTTTTTGGGAATAAGTGGTTAACAAATTAAAACAACAGTTATTTAGTTAAGTTACGAAATTTCTTATATTTTTTATACTTTTTCAAATAACTGAAAAACTTATTAGGTGTGGTGAATACAATAAATATAAAATAAAATAAATTAATGAATTATATTAATTGATGCCTGAAAGCATAAAAAATAATTTAAACACTAACTGTTAGAACTTATAATAATATTTGTATGCAATTTGTATACATAAAAGCATAACAGTGACTCCGCATATAAAATGTATTTTTTTTAAATTAATTAATAATTGTTAAAATAAATCTCAACAAAAATAAAATATCTGCTGCGACGCGTCACAAAACTTTCTTCTGTTATTTAAAAGTACATAAAGCCCAGATTGGTTAGAGAATTATAAATAGAATAATACATAAACATCTATTTCAGAACTGTATGCATATAGCTTCTATAAATACTTACTTCCTTCCTCAAGGAGTGAAACCCCCTTTATAATATGTAACAATACTATAGAAATTAGAAACATCATTACAAAAATAAATAGTATCTTACGTTATTATCCTGATCACTTTGGATCACTCTCAAAATTAGAGAGATCGTATTATCAGCATAATAGGAATCAGCATATAAAATATTTAAATATATTTTTCCTAACCGATTAAAGGTTCATAATTACTCCTATAAAAATAAAAAGAATAAACTAAAGTCATCTATATCATAAATTTTGTACGTTTTTGTTTCATGAAATTAAAAGTTAAATCGATTACAGACTTCGTTACCGATTCGTCTATTTAAATCCTATCATACTCCTGACTGTTGCGAATTTAAACTCCGAATCGGTTATTAGTATTGATGAAAATTGAAAATCGACATTCATATAGGCATGAAAATGTTAATGCATTTACGATTCCGAGGACATTGGGAAACTTTGAGGGTTAAACAGGTTCACCGTGGAACGAGTCAGGTATTGTTCGGCGGAAAACAGGGGTTTTGTAATAAATTCTAAAATCTAAACACTAATAACAGTGAGTGATAAATGAATAGTCCACACATACCTAGCTATATACATATCTATATATATATATATAAATTCTATGTTTATCAATGTTTTAGTGGGATGCTACAGGGTAGACTACAGCTTGTGTATTGGGAAAATCGATTTAATGCGAGCTTTTAAGCGAATGAGGATATGGATGGATGGATGAATGTATCAAAATATTTAGAGCGAAAATGGAATTCGTTTTATTATATTGAGTACTTGCTTGTTTTATTGGCACAGGAAAAAGAAAAACGCCAAGAATTATCTAGGTATACACAATATTTTCTTTAAATTGCTAATGATAATTTAATAAAAAAATAAATTATTTAATAATACAAAATTTTTAACCGTACACTATTTACAACTGACAACTAAACACAATTTTCATAACATTAACGAGTTGATAAGATAAAAAAATTGTATATCGTTCATAATTTATACAATGTAGTTGTCTATACAGTATACATACGAATACAAATATCTATAGGACGTATGTATATATAGGTATTATAGATATTTATATGACCATAATGATTGTAGGTATTATATAATTTCACGTGACTTTATCAATGTTATTTTGGATTATATTTGAAGTCTATAATTTAAAAATAATTAAACAATCAATATTTATTTAAATCATTAATTACCTTCTACTATAATTTTAGTTTGTGGTGCAACTAGAACTTGATTGATCAATAGTACGTTCAATATTGTCTTTTTAAGAAAATGTTTTTTTTTTTTGAATGAGAAAACTTTGGCTTAATGATAGTTATAAATTATAACTTAAATTTGTATAAGAAATATTAAATTTAGTTTTTTGGACCAAAGCCTTAGGTATACTGGGAGTTGCAGTATCCACAGCTTATGATTCAATTATTAATTAGGTGGTAGAGTTTTAATGACCTTAAATTTGTATGTATTATAGCTTGTCGTTTTATAGTTTGTTAAATAGTTGTTAGATACCTTAATTCTATTATAATGTACTTTTTTCCAGTATATGCTAACATAGCATGTATTTAGTTTTTAAAATTTAACAAGGGGTCGCACTAATTTGTTTGTGAAGTAGAAAATATGTCGAACTATTGTTCGGAAGTCAACTAAAAACACGGATACAACCCCAAAAAGATTGTGATTATATAGATATCTGAAAAAGAAGACGCGTACAATATGAATAAGATTCAAGATTTCCATGTAGAGATCTCCATGTAGGCAAAGTCGCAAAGTAAACTAGTGATAAGCAAGACCAAAACAAAGACTGAGATCTTGGTCTTGCTTATTTGATCTTAGTCTCGCCCTGGCTTAAATAGTTCTTGTCTTAACATTACTTATCCAACCTTGGTATTTTCTCCGATCTGGTCTTACTTATGCAAGTATGGTCTTGGTCTTACAAAAAAACAAGGCCATGACTAGTTTTAGCTTATCGACCTCAATTAGGATTGTTGGCATGCCTACCGTACCCACAATGATAGATCTGTGGTTGATGCCTATTTCGCGGGTCAGTAGTTCAGCTTCACTAGTCAAGAGTTTTTCAATCTTGTAGATGTTGGGTTTTTTCAAATTTTAAATAGTAACATATGCATTTAATCCTCTTTCAAATAATTAAAATAAAAAATTTTGAACAGCAAATAAGTCGATTCAAGGCTTCGAATATATTTTTCTTTAAAATATCCGAGTACATAACGCCAGTGGTCTAAAGTCGAATCCCATTAAAAACTCAAGATATTTTCATAGGTTTTCGGATTCGCCGATCACTTATAACCAGTAGTTGATGCAACCTTAAATAAACCAACAAAAAAAACTAAGTCCGTTATGGCGTAGTGAGCTAAGCTTATTAATATAATATCCTGTTTACACTAAACTAAGATGAAAACAAATTGTAGCTTCTTATAGAATCTGTAATCTTCCAAAATCTGAATCACTTGCTTTGACTATCTTTTGATTATCACTTGTTGTACATATAGTAATTATATTCACAGTGATCACGCAAATGATCAACAAAAGAAAACATTAAGTACCCAAATACGGTCTAGAAATAAGAGTGAGAAGGCCTTAATTTTGATCATCTCCAATTATGCAAGCAGGGTGAATTAAACCATTAATTTGTAGGTATTCATATTTGAACTGAATTACCAAGTTTCTTTTCTCTCCTGTGTTTCCCTTAAACTCTACAGATTCATAGCTTAAATTGAGCCACTCAGTGCACACATCGATTAACTCCACTTTTTCAACTTTATCAAATTTTCATGTCAAAACATTTGGTGAACTCCTAACTTTATATATCCGAAAACAAATTTTCTAATTAATAGTAATAACAGCTCTAAAAGACAATTTGCTTTTTAGCTTTTCCATAAGAGACAATGTATTTCAGAAGTCTATTTTATCAATTTACTCAACGTGCATTACGAAGTTAATCTATGTGTGCTTTGAGCGGCTCAATTGAAAAATTCAAAACAATTAGGCACCATAGTAGATACTTAGATACATTAAGTAGATTCTCCAGAGTCATCACCACAATCGAAGAAAATAATAAATAGGGCAAATCTTTGTTAAGTAATTGCTTATATTTTCGTAGCATCACCATCGATTTCATTCAGTTATTCAATAATGATTAAGCTCTAAAAATAGCTATCAAAATTAAATTAGGAAATTCAAATATTTTATTAGTATCTTTCTTATAATTTTAGAAATGTTTTAATTCTTTCCCAATTTTTTATCGTTCCAAACTCAAAAAGTTTGTATAATCTTATTAAAAGATTTAGAACATTTTATTTCTGTATTGAACTAACATAAAAAAACATTAATTTCCCCCTCGGAAATATTTTAAATTTTTCAAAAAATGGAATTAACATTTTGGTCGTAAACTTGATTGTCCCGTTCAGGTACTTCTTAACAACTGCTGAATATAGATGCCACAAGAGAGTACA